>OW240913.1:203641446-203811541 GCA_933207985.1 Pelobates cultripes | reverse complement strand
CTGCAAAGCTCAAATTTGAATTGCAATTTCTAAACTGCGACTGTGACTTCAATTTTAATACTTCAGAGACATACTATGCATCAAAATGTAGGTCTGGGTCTTGTGATTCTCACAATATAAAGCTCTTCGCTGTAGGATTTATAGTTTTAAAAATATGACCGTTTGAAGATGGCAACCACCAAAATACTCTGACCTGTGTCAAGCTGCAGCAGCAAGTGATGTCATAGACAAGGCCTTTTGAAAACCTGCTAATGTTTTTATAAATGTATGGTTTAATGTAACTGTGCAACAACGCGTAAATTGGAATGTGCTGTGACTACTGGTGGAGGCAAGTAAGAACACTTCACACAATTTCCCCAGAAATTGTAGCTTTTCTAGTTATTATTAAGTGTTCTTGCATAGCAAGACCACTTAATGTTATCTCACATATATATTATTATTATTATTATTATAGCAAAATTTGCTACCCTAACTCCTCCCACAGTTTTTACACTACATAGACAAAAATTTACCAAAACGTGCAGATTGTTCCCGATCGGATTGTTATTACTTTGTGGAACGTTTCGCCGAATGGTTCACGGAATATCGTCGTTCTTGTGGCGAAATTTGTCCCATAGGAATGAATGGCAAAGCTAGAGTGGGAGCTGGCAAAAGCTGAAAAATCAGGACATGATTTCTAAACTGCCGCCACTCCCTCATTTTCAGGACCACCTACACAAATCTTAGATCAAAACGTTCAGCTATCCCTCCTGCCACTACACATGTCAACGGCTAAGTCATAGTCCTGATAGTTTTCACAATATAATCATTTGTTTGCAACTAACGCCGTCCATTGACTTTCATTGAAACTTCACTCTGCAAAGCTCAAATTTGAAGTGCAATTTCTAAACTGCGACTGTGCCTTCAATTTTAATAGCTCAGAGACATACTATGCATCAAAATGTAGGTCTGGGTCTTGTGATTCTCACAATATAAAGCTCTTCACTGTAGGAGTTATAGTTTTTAAGATACGACCGTTTGAAGATGGCAACCGCCAAAATACTCTGACCTGTGTCAAGCTGCAGCAGTAAGTGATGTCATAGACAGGGCCTTTTGAACACCTGCTAATGTTTTTATAAATGTATGGTTTAATGTAACTGTGCAACAACGTTGCAATTAAATGTGCTATATAAGTGATAACAGTTACTCCACCCACTCCAGTTGTAGACTACTGGTGGAGGCAAGAACACTTCACACAATTTCCCCAGAAATTGTAGCTTTTCTAGTTATTATTATTCTTATTATAGCAAAATTTGCCACCCTAACTCCTCCCACAGTTTTACACTACATAGACAAAAATTTACCAAAACGTGCAGATTGTTCCCGATCGGATTGCTATTACTTTGTGGAACGTTTCGCCGAATGGTTCACGGAATATTGTCGTTCTTGTGGCAAAATTTGTCCCATAGGAATGAATGGCAAAGCTAGAGTGGGAGCTGGCAAAAGCTGAAAAATCAGGACATGATTTCTAAACTGCCACCACTCCCTTATTTTCAGGCCCACCTACACAAATCTTATATCAAAACGTTCAGCTATCCCTGCTGCCACTAGAAATGTCCACGGCTAAGCCATAGTCCTGATAGATTTCACAATATGAACATTTGTTTGCAACTCACGCCTTCCATTGACATTCATTGAAACTTCACTCAAGCCAGCTCAAATTTGAAGGGCAATTTCTAAACTGCGACTGTGCCTTCATTTTAATACTTCAGAGACATACTATGCATCAAAATGTAGGTCTGGGTCTTGTGATTCTCACAATATAAAGCTCTTCACTGTAGGAGTTATAGTTTTTAAGATACGACCGTTTGAAGATGGCAACCGCCAAAATACTCTGACCTGTGTCAAGCTGCAGCAGCAAGTGATGTCATAGACAGGGCCTTTTGAACACCTGCTAATGTTTTTATAAATGTATGGTTTAATGTAACTGTGCAACAACGTTGCAATTGAATGTGCTAGACTACTGGTGGAGGCAAGAACACTTCACACAATTTCCCCAGAAATTGTAGCTTTTCTAGTTTAGTTTAGTTCTTTCTTCTGGGAGTTATCTGCTCTTTTAGGCTAGTGCTATTTTCACTATTAGTATAGTGCCCTTTCCTATCTGCGTTTCTTTCTCCCTAACCTTTTCTCCTTCAGCCCTTCGCTCCTGCCTTCTCCTTTCTGTCCTAGTATGCAGTTATGTTTTGTAGCATTTTCCCCCTTTTTTTTCTCTTTTCTCCCCTTTCTCTTCTTTTTTTGCCTTTTTCTCCTTCCTTCTTTTCCTTCACTTCTCTTCTCCTCTCTTTTCTCTTTTCCTCTCTTTCCTTCCTGTTCAGTTTCTTATTTTTAAAAATCTCACTGAGTAACAGGAATAGTATATAGAAGCAAAATGTTATTTGAGCGGAGAGAAAAATACAGACCATAACTTAGAGAAAAGTTGCTGGGTCGCTGGGCAACTCCATTTGGCTCACTGCAGACCTTCTCTAATTGTAAGGAGATTCAATGCTATTTATCAGCCTCTGCAACATAAGCATTAGGAAAAGGACAACTGAAAGAAAAAAAGCTACAAAGAAAAAAGAAGATTTCTTGGGGGGTAATTATTGCCACTTAGCTTGTGAAGGTATACTCCCACTTGCTGTTTGATCCTGCTAGCGTTGTTTTTTTTCTACTTGGATATGTTTGCGAGGATTAGCTCCTCCTTTCTATTATTTGGCTGGCTGTGGCTTTTTCTGGCGTGTGGAAGGCTCCCTGCTTCCTCCTGCATTGTCTCCATTTTACGGCACCCTGGGTGGCACACTAGGTAAATCAGACCCGTTTCCTCAGCTCCCTTGATCACTCCCTCAGCCGCGTTCTATGAGGATGTAGCATGCCACGCTATGTCCTCTCGCTACGCCCCCTAAGTAACTCAATAAATGTAAAAAAATAAATAAATAAAAGAACATTAGAGCTAGAATAGTAATTCTATAATAGTCGAGGCCAAGTTGTATCATCTAAGATCTAACTGAGGGCTCTGCATAGTCTTCCGAGAGTCAGCTGGTGTGCTAACACTCCCCTTCTGTGGGTGGTATGTCACCTTTTCTTGCAGACTACCGTATATACTCGTGTATAAGTCGATCTCATGTATAAGTCAAGTGCAGTTTTGTGACCAACAATTGTGAAATATGCTATGCCTCGTGGATAAGTCGAGGGTAAAACTTGGGGCTATGAAATTCTGTGATTTTTATAATTATATACACACACACTCATACAAACACACATTCTGCATTATATACACAGACTCTGTGTATATAATGCAGAGTGTGTATATAATGCAGAGTGTGTATATAATGAAGAGTGTGTGTGAACTGGGTGGGGAGAGGGCATTTTTATTATTTTAATTTTTTTTTATTTTAATTTTTTTTTTAAATTATTTTAAATTTTTTTTGTCCCCCTCCCTGCTTGTTAACCGGTCAGGGAGGAGGGCTATCTTAATCCCTGGTGGTCCAGTGGCATGGGCTGTGAAGTGGGGGGGCCAGCAGGAAGCATTTACTTACCTTTCCTGCAGCTCCTGTCAGCTCCCTTCTCCTCCGTTCTGGTCAGCTCCACTGTAAGTCTCGCGGTCTGGTTGTCGCGCGGATCGTTGCCACGGCTCTGACGGCCGCGGCTCTCTAAGTTGCCATAATACAGACAGTGACTCGAGTATAAGTCGAGTGGGTGTTTTTAAGCACAAAAAATGTGCTGAAAAACTAGACTTATACTCGAGTATATACTGTACCTATTTTTTGAATTTTTTGCTGGCATGCCCCCTCTAGTTCCACCCACCCATGTATTACTTTCATACCTTCCAAAGTTGGGAGGTATAAAACTACACATGATAATCTATTATTCTTTTTTTTTTTTTCATCTTTAGTTCTTTTATTGTTTGAAGAGGTGGCAACATATCAAAGTCAGGTACTTTTACTAGCAGCTTAACAGCAAATGTCAGACTGACAATCCCCGTCCTTGGCATTTTAGCAGATGGAATAGGCAGACATATTTATGCAATTGCAGAGGATCCAGTGGTACAAAACACAGCTGTAAAATGGGGAGGGAGTCTTGTGGGTCCTCCATTTTATGAGCTGCCACGCCATACATAGGATGTGCTATATGTATCCTGGACCAGAATGTCGCCCCGTCCAACTTTTCTTAATGCGTAGTGAAGTAGAGAGGAAGCAAAGTTAGACAGAAGAGATGTAAGAACAATAGGAGAAAGGAAGGGGGGAGAAAGAGGATAGGGAGGTAAAGGAGTCTTTCCAGGGTCCTGGCAGGGACTTTTCACTGCTGGATCCACCAAAATACAGTCAGGAACAAGAAAAACGCCAAAGAAATATCCCACCTCCTCCCCAGCAACTAGACGACACACAGTTCTGGGAGTACAACTGACGTTTATTGAGTCACACATGACTTTTATGACCAGTCCCCTACAAGGGGTTTAAAACACAATAAAACATGGGTTTCAATCCCAAGATCATCTGAGCCTGAGAGATAATTGCGTGAAAAAAATCCTCTAATTTAATTATCACTCAGGTACAGAAAATCCTGCAAAATATACTGTACCCCAAAAATACCCCCACAATACTCAGGAACCCAATACAAAGTACATTGCCCGATAGCCCCAGTCTGAGTGTATAAGATATCTAAGAATCACTCAGATCAGTTCGGTGAAATGGGAATGCCATTGAGGTAAAATTTTGACTGGCCAGACACGAGGTGCTAGCCCAAAACAGTTCCAGGACAATCGGCATTCATTAATTACTTCCCTTGCGGTTTCACACTTAAGTTCCTGGTGTGAACATTCTAATGGGGCACAGGGGTGGTCCCCATTCAGGAGACAAATGTATTTTGCTTGTATGAAGTACTCCCGAACAGGGAGAAGAGTCAACGACACGAAATAAGGTAAAACATAAGAATAGGTGGTAAGTTCTGCCACAAAAGTATATACCAAGGGTGGAGGCAACCTGTACCTAGCTTGTTATGTTCAGAGTCTGCATAAACATATCTCTAAACTTGTGACATTGCTACCCATAAGGGGTCAATAGTGCTTGTCACTATCATAGTGATCTGTAATCGTATCTAGTTGTGCAAGTTTTTTTTTACGATATCACTATTGTTATGTTCAAATTTCCTTCTCCGAGTGTCCAATGCTTCTATCGTTTTAAAATTCCTGTTTGAGCTCATGTGAGCCATTCGTTTGTATGAACCTTTAAGGGACACCTGCTGTGTTACCTCCTCTTTAGTAGTAGCTATTGCAGATTTCCAGCCCCTAGCTATCAGTGGATTTGATGTCTGGATAATAGAACCTCGCCACAGGCGCCTGCTTGCCAGCCTCCTGCCTCAGTACTATGGCCCCTGCACTAGACCTCAGCTAATATACTTTAAAAAGGCTCTGTTCGTGCAATTGGGATTATATGGTTTGGGAGCCGAACAACCCCACGAAATTAGAGACCAGCCAGGAGCTTGTTAAGCCCAATTAATACTTTGTAGCAATTTCCACCGCAGTGTTCATCTGGGTGGCTGCATTTCATATGAACGACCACAAGGTGGCGGCCATCTGCGGTGTTTGGGCATGAATCTCATGGAACTAAAAGCAGACACAGAACCCCTGAACTGTTCTGGGTGATTTTAGGATATTTTGGTCACCCAGATCGGGGGTATCATGGGATGTTACTTTTGTGGGGTTTTCATGTGGTTTGGGGTTTATTAAATTGTATGTTTTTGTACTGAGAGATAATTTTATTATATGCTTGTGTGCTCAGATAATTATCTCTCAGGCACAGGGGAGGAGTGTGGGCAATTTTTGCTTGTAACTAATCTCCTCTCAGGTCCAGTGTGGAATGCCCCTGGAATGTGATTACGGAAACCCCTTGCATGGGGAGTTGCATAAAAGGCCACAGCCACATGTGGCTCCGATTAAACCAGTACCAGTTCATCCCCAGCATAGAGCCTCGTCTCATGTCTGTGGGAGAAGGCTATACAGGCTATATCACTAGCTCTTTTCAGAGCTATCCTGCTATACTCTCTTGGAGGAGGGGTCTTCCTACTCGGAGCTGGATCCAGGAGTTTGGGCCAGGGTGGGAAGGGTTGGCGAGACCCCAGCCAAGCTGCGGCGGTGATGGTTTCTGGTGGAGTACTTGGTGAGCACTTGGTGAGCACTAGGAAGCAGCGATTGGCAGAGGTACCCAGTCAGAGTGCCAGGCGGTCTGCCACATGTGTGTGTAAGGTAAGTAACCTTTGGTGTGTGGTGAAAGTGTCTGGGTCATGAACAGAAGAAAAAACTCTACTGAAGCCTGGACTGGTACCTCCGCCACTTCTGCACTCATGTTCGCAAACGTGTCCCAGCATGGTTTGAGTACTGAACACTCCAACCAGGTGTGCAGTAGAGTGCCCCTCACTGAGGCACAACTCCAACACTTATCTGATGTTGTGCTATACATACGAGCCAATCTTGCTGGCACTAGGTAGATAATCTATTAATCTATAATCAGATCAACTAGAGGCAGAGTCGTACTCAGTATGTTGAGCCTGCTGCTTGACTACCAGACTGGAATGCAACAAAGACTAATAAAGGCCTCAATTTAATATTTTTGCAAAGGCTTTTCAAATTATTTATTCTATTTGGATAACATTTTTAAATGATTTATCTATATTCCAATAGACGTTAATGTTGACTGCTATAGATACATCATTTGAAAAGCTTATCCAAAAAATATTAATTTATGGCCCAAATTAGCATTTCATTGATCTTGTGTAAGTAAACTGGAAACACTTAGAATAGTGCCATATGGCTCTGAACCTCATTTGGAGCTAAAAACATTTATAACAGTACATTGCAAAAATATAAGAAACTATCTCCACGTCTTCATATAAATTATTGCAGGCATAAACTGGCATTGGAGGCTTGCACAGGCATATATTAACTCAAGATTGCAGGCATGATTAAATAATGTGTAAATTACCTGAGCAAACTGAATATGGCCCCCCATTGCATTGTGCGTTCCATATGCATATTATGGACTTACTGTATGTGTATGATAGATATGTGTGATGTTTACATGTTTGTAATGCATAGGTATTTAAGAAATGTAAATGCATTATTTGGAATTTTAGTTTCTCACAGAGAATTATTGTTCTATTCTATAGTCATATCTTTAAAGTCATCTGTAGTGCTAGTAAATATGTACTAATTTAGTTTATACATAGGCCATGCTATAATGATTCAGCATAAATAAATTATTCCAATCTGTGAGGAAAAACAAAAATCTCATTATTGAGTTGCAAAAATTAACATAGACTTTAATGGTGATTTCTGTAGATAAATAATTTTAAAAATAAGATTCTAATAGATTGAAATAATTTCTGATGAACTAATTAAATCAAGGCCATAATTAAGTAAACAATACAGACCTAGAATTGGGCTACCAAAGACTTTAGTCACTAGACAGTGATAAATGATATATATGGCGTATATGCAAAATGTAACAGCTGGGTTTTTGGTTTTATATTTAACACAAAAAAAAATGTTTTAGTTTGCTTATTGTTCTATTACACCCATCATAATAAAGTGCTCATGCATTTACCTAGTCCTTTAAAAATCTGTAGCTCATAAACATGGACGTTGCTGGATAGTGACACAATGGGAGCGGAAATTAGTGTCTAATAATCATACTCCAGAAATAAACTACATTATTTTCACTGCTTACTTCAATTTAAATAATTAGCATAACTTCCATTTTATGCTGTGCATCTAATTGTGGTTCGATGGTTAAGCAGATTTCATTATCTCTTTTTTTATTATTTTTTTATTTCAAGTGTTCCAAAGATATCTCGGGGTTGAGGAACTGTGAGAACGCAAGATGCTTGTCATGTCGGTTTTGGATGTGAAATTCAATTCATATTTAGTTCACATGTGATTAGTGGCCCACAAGTGATGAGCTGTCTGTTGAATTCTTTTTACAGTTCAAAACATTATTTGCCAACAGCTGTCTTAGTGACCTGCACCTCTCATTTTCTTTTGGTGCTGTTGAAAGTAATGGGTAATATTTATTTTGAATTCACTATGCATAGCTAGATCATGAGTTAAAAGCAAAACAGCAATTTCACAAATGAAATTGCCATTTCGAGACAACAGCCGTAATAGAGTCAGCTGGGGGAAT
Organism: Pelobates cultripes; assembly: GCA_933207985.1. Lineage (NCBI taxonomy): Eukaryota > Metazoa > Chordata > Amphibia > Anura > Pelobatidae > Pelobates > Pelobates cultripes. The sequence continues at coordinate 203,803,352 of OW240913.1, read as the reverse complement.
AATGTCAAAGTCTGACTTCTTTTGGGCCTAACAATAAAAGTTCCACAGTTCTGTGCATCACTGTAAGACAAATTACTGTTCCTTGTAAAAATACCCATTGGATGCTTAATACAAAACCTTCATGGGTAAACAAAATTCCATTTAATGCCCTAGCAGACAGTAAAATGTTAATAAACAAAACTTAGCATCAACTTGGTCCCAAATAAGTTCCATAGCGAGAAAATAAGACCATTTTGTAGGTCCTAAACTTACAATACACATACATTACCTCTTTAGTCAGCTTTGAAAAAAACTCTACAAGCACCATAGCCACAACAGAGTGCTACAGTGGTTAGGTTGCCAGAAGTGACCTGGCAGCTCCCCATTGTAAGTAGTATAAGCATTTTGAATGGCTTGACTTCTTACTTTTGGGTTTGTCAGGTGCTGCTTCCTGCTTCTTGTACAGCTTGCATTTATTCTCATGAACAATAGCTTGCGTTTGTTCTCATGAACAAAGCCCTGGAGTACAGGCATAGTGCTTTGGCTGGTAGCTTCAGCTGATCACTTTTACTGAGCTTTTTACCCTAGATAAAAAGTCAAACTATTATTATTTAATGTTATGTGATATCATATGTTGTACATTGTTAATAATATATTTTTTAAACATGATATAAACAATTGTTTAATAGTATATAGAACATAGATACATAGTACATATCGTCATTAGCTAAATTAATAAAATATTTAATATTTAGCTAATGACGATATGTACTATGTATCTATGTTCCCTTGGTTAGGGTTGAAACATTTGTATATACTTTATTTTTATAGTTATTTATCTTTTATTACTTTCTGACTTATCTATACGATAGTATTTTTCACATACCGGTTACACATAGGGTTAACTTCAATTTATTACGTAATTCAAAAATTTTTACGTCATTAATGACATCACTCTGATCTGTTGTTACATTTCACCTGTTCACCTCCAAATAGGATCACTGCATTTTTTGTATATAAGGTCTCCATCTCACATACACAAGTGTCTTGAAAAAAGTCTTTTACAGACTGAAACGTTGACCGGAACATTGTGTGAATTTGTAATTGCTCAATAAAGCAACAGATGAAATTTACCTTGAAAGACTCCTGAGTGCTCTCTACTGGTATTATGTATATCATTTTTTTTTTATTATTTTTATTTATATATAGGTATATATATAGTGATATATACTTATGTATATATATATATATATATATATATATATATTATTTCATTCTACATGTATTTTGATATATATATATATATATATATATATATTAATTTTAAAATACAGTTAGAACGAAATTACACATGTATATATATTTTTTATTTATTTATATTTTATTATTTTTTTAATTATATTTTTTAACATATTTACATATGTATTTATTTTTATTATATATATATATAATATATATTCAATATCATTGTACATGTATTTTGATATTAATATATATATATATAATTATGTATATATTAATATTAAAATACACTTAGATATTGTATGTTTGTATGTGTGTGTATATATACTTAGATCATATATATAATAAATATATATGATCTAAGTATATATTATTTATTTTTACACAGTTTTAATGTTTTTTATTTTATTTCCAGACAGCAGGGGGAGTACCTGTCATTACAGGCACTCCCCCTGCTGGCAATGCCTTGGAGGGCTATGCCGTCCATGTGATCGCGAGGTCCTCGCAAGGATCACATGGCCCAGGGGGGCCAAAGAAGACAGTGGGGGACTCCCTGGGCTCCCAGGTAAGTCCCCATACCGCGATCGCAGGCGTGGGATCGCCGGTGACCGAGTGAGTACATAAGATCGCAGGGCGTTCTATGCCGCCCTGCAGCATTTAGAGCCATCAAAATAGGGACGGCATAGAACGCCCTGCAGTCTTAAGGGGTTAATAATATATTTAAAAAAATGATATTTACAAATACAACAAAATGTAGTGGTTACAGTACTTTGAGTGCATCTTTAACTTACCACTCTCAGTGATGCAGACTGTCTGTTTTTTACAGAAGCACTAAAATAAACACAAAAATTTTAACATTTCAAATAAATGATTTGTGTACATAGCCACTTTATTTTTATTATTTGTTTACTATTAACCTAACTAAACTATTTAAATCAGTAAATATTATTTAGCTGCTTCTGTACCCTTCAATACACCACAAATAAACCAAAAGATAATTAACCAGTTGAACGCTTAGACAAAATACCTTTTTACAGTGTTACTTAAGTGCTTCAATTATATAGTAATGTGCGACCTGCAATCAATACAATAATTAGCAAAAAAAAACACTCAACATCTGTGCATAAATCATAATTGACTCTTGTTGTAACCCTAATATACAAGTTACAGCATTAGAGTGCCCAACCTAAATCGATTTGCAAATTCGTAACTAATGAAATCTGTATTGATCTGTGTATATTAAAGGACTGTGTTGCTTTAAGAAGGCAGGAGATTCCCTGAGTAGGGAGGCTTAGGAGAGCACATCCATGATGTGATTTCAGCAGTGACTCTGCAAGTTATGTTTTGTAAAATATGGAAGTAAAGGTGTTCATATGAAGTGAGTGTCAGCATTGCTTATTCTGCAAGATCCACAGAAAACACAACATGGTGTCAGAAGTAGAGGGTTGAAGGGAGAGATCACTCCAGAATTTAGTGTGCTGAGCGTCTGCTGAAGAGATTTCCAACTAGCTGCCATTTTGCTGAGAGCTGAATAAAGTCTGCAAACAATCAAGGTGGGACAATATGGAAGCTCTGCAACCACCACCAAAACCTCAGTTAACTGGAAATGTTGCTGAAAATTGAAGGAGATTTAAACAAAGATTTGAATTATTTCTTTCTGCAATTCATGCTGACAGAAAAAGTGAGAAAATGAAATCCTCATTATTTCTGCATGTAGTGAGTGAAGAAGCACTGTAAAATAAAAGTTTAGCAGGCCAAAATTGCCACAAGGCATATGTAGGTACATGTGTTTGTTGTATCAGTTAGTTAGTTACACATAGTTAAGATACTGTCATCAATGTACTGAGGATGGGCAGGAATGCAGGAACTGGAATTACGCGTCCCTCTCCTTTGTTTCAGATGTGGCTAGACCGGATGGATGAGTTTAGACTCTATTCATTGATTAGGTTAAGGGTATGTGTGGGCGTAGCTAATTATGGGAGGAGCTACAGTGCTATATAAGGAATGTACTCTATGTATTCAGTGCTCAGAATTTTGGAACAGGAGTTCATCTGAGACCCGATCGGTAATGTGAATAAAGGCCTCTTACTTCCTGAATACCTGTGTCCATCTCTCTGTGTTCGGCTTCTGCACGCTTACACGGTTACATCTCTGGAATACAAGATATCAGCATTTACTGATGATCTGCTTTTTACCCTAACATCTCCTATCACACTCATGAGCCACATTTTAGAGGAAATAGCTACATATAACAATGTTTCCAAAGCCAGGTCAATTTTACCAAAAGTAAGATTCTACCCCTAGAAATAAACCAACAATCTTAGACACTAATGAAGGGGATGTACCCCTTCACGTGGGCAGCGAAAGACATCACGTACTAGGGAATACACCTACTATGCAACCTTGCTTATAACAACACTTATAACATTAATTTCGCCCGCTCCTCCACAAGATAGAAACAGACTTGGCCAAGTGGCACAAGCCCCAGTTTGGATGGCTGTGTTGCATTAACATTCTAAAAATGAACACTCTCCAAAAACTGCTGTACCTCCTACACACTCTTCCAATTCAGATCCCCAAATCATTCTTTACCAAACTCAAACACATATTCACTAAATTTATATGGGAATACAAGCACCCTAGGATCACTTTTAATACACTCACAAGGCCCAAAGGCCAAGGTGGACTTGGGCCATTATCATAAAGCAATCATGCTCACTAGGATATATGAATGGGCCAAACCAAAGGCGCAATGAGTAGAATTGCAAAACTCTTTCTTCCGTTCCCCAATCCACATGATCTTGTGGCGTAAAACCAGACAAACATTCCTCTCCCCTCAACAGTCTCATCATCCCACCATTATCCCCATACTCTGCATCTGGAAGCTCACGAGACACATGTCCTCCATGTCCCCATACCCATCTCCCCAATTTCCACTGACAGGAAACCCAATGTTCCAGCCGGGACTACTGGCCAACTCATTTGACTTCATACAGGTTCCCCAGAAGGCACCCTATCTAAGACTGCACACCGTTCTGGAGGTGGTTCAGTTAAACCACTTGACTCTCTTACTGGGACGGAACACGCCACGATATTGCAGGCATTCAGGTACGTGTAACTGACACACTACATACACTCCACAAACCCACTGCTCTAAGGATCCCGCACACCTTTTAACCTATGAAAAATACTGTGAATCCCAAACCCTAAGACGTAAACACTTATCGATATTTTACAGGATGCTACAAGAGGAGCTCAAGGGACAAATACCTCAATACACTATAGGGAACTTAATGAATGGGATACTATATTCCAAGGCATAAACAGATCCTCAGTAAGCAACTCTATACAGGAAAGCACTTATAAGAGAATCTCCCACTGGCATATTGGAATCTCCCACAACATATCTTTCCCCACACGCCTGATACGTACTGGAGATGTGGACGAACAGGGGGGACAACAGCACACATATGGTGTGGGGATCAACACCATAACTGGGGGAGACCTAACACACACCCCTGAAACTATGCTATTCCTTTTATTCCCCAATCCTACTCCCAAAACACAGCGGTTGTTAATGGCCCAGTTGCTGACAGTGGCCAAACTCCTAATCCTGGTTCATTGGAAAGCCACCCGCGCCCCTTCAATAAGGGAATGGCTACAAAAGGTGGAATCAATTAGGGTGATGGAGGCCTCTAGTAAATACCTAACGTACTCCTCCACTTGGGAACCTTGGCTGAAGTACATAAACACTAATACCACCTTCTCCACATAAAAACCTACACATTCACAAGCCATGACAAACAGGCAACGACCCAAGCTCTGACAAAACCCTATGTGTCAAAGTGAAACTCTTAACCTTTAACTTGTAACCTTTAACTTTTAACTGTTGCATACACCATATCACGCTGAGACCCGTATAAGTTACACACACCTAATAAGCACGCCATCCAGGCCATAGGTCGCAGCGAGCGGCGAATTGAGTTTTGCAATTTTTTGGTGCTGGACCCTCTCCCCACAGACCACAGACCTTAGCTAGGAAAATTGGACTAACTTGTCCATGGTTCTAATGTTTTGTAAAATAGATAAAACTGTTATGCAACTTTGGTGATCTCCCATGCTGCTCAAGCGTTTCGAACACAGGTTACACATTAGAGTCATGTAGTATACCCGGTAAGAGCCACAAACAGAAAGCCACCAAATTGATTTAATAATCTATCCTGACCAGGCAGACATACATAGGAATAAAGTGTAAAATTGAAATTGAATGAAGAGCCACTATGTACATAAAGTGTCTTGCTAATTGTTATATCCCACGGTATTGTAACGATGGAAAAATAATATCAAAGAATGTTACACTATTACTAGTATGAAGATATAATTGGTAACTATGATTCCATGTAATGGATAACCACTGGTCATGTACAAACTTTGTTCAATTGTTTCAAGTATCAAATTGTGCAATGTTCTCAACTATGTTTAAAAAAAGGCTCAGTTTTATAGGGACCCAGGCATACAAACAAAACTTTGTAGTAATCGAAAGCAAAATAGAAAAAAATGAAATAGACATAAAACACATGAAAATTAAAAAAAAATACATTAGGGATGAACAAGATTACTTGAATAATCAAGTTAGGACATACCACCAAAACAAGAGGTACATCTCTGATACACCAATAGAGGTAGAAACCCAATAAATAACATATACCAAAATAACACGTCCACAAGTCCTCAAAGGTGTACAACCCTACAAAAAGACCAGCATCAGCTTACTATAACCATACTAAACCCACCTACCACATACAGAGAAGACATTACTATAGTAAAATGTTCAGACACTATTATAACAAATAATTTAAACACAATCTCCCCTTACAACAACACTGGAAAAAATATTATAAAAATTCACCAATACATTGAGAACATTTTTAACTATATATAAAAGAGGAGCAAATCACATGAACATATGCCTAGAGTATAGAAAAGATGCTTCTCACAAGACTCCAAGTCCACAAAGACAGAAATATGTTCAAAACCACCACAACCGTAAAAAATCATACAATTCAGGCAAGAAAGTCTATTGTGGTATAAATAAATAATTAGATATGAGAACTCCTTAATAAATAGTCATTCTTATACCTAATCATTCTACATCCTAAAATTCCAGTTATATATTTTCTCCCCAAAATACACAACGATAAATCTCACCCATGCTGTTCAATTGTGTCTGGCAACAACTTTCTTCTTAAGAAGAACCTTAACCTTAACCTTAAGTTAAGAAAATGAAATTATACTTAAAAAAAAACTCTATGCCCCTACTCCAAATCTTGGCTGTAATGTCGTGGGATCCTAAATATGTTTTAGTCATATGCGATCAGTCTTTATTATTACACTATTATTCTTCACAATAAGGCCAGGAAAGCAGTAAGAAAAGATACTGAAAATGGAAAGTACACTCAAATTGATTTTTTAAATTCATTTTATTTTACCCACCAATGTTTTTCTGATTTTTAGATTCCTTAATTTACAAAAATAAGGACACTTCATGGGGCTCAGGTTTGTCCTGAGCTATGCTAACTTTTTGATTGCAGACTGGGTGTACACTGCCATTTTGGGCAAGCATGCTTGGAAGTTGAACCTGGTCTCCTATTTATAGTATATTGATGACTTTTTTTTTTTTATCTGGCATTGTCCTGTGATATTACTTACTTTTTTTTTTTTTTTTTAATTCTTAATTCAAATGACAGGTATTATTATAACCTATGATAATGACAATAAAGATACATTTTTTAAACTTACACATTTTTATTCAGGGTGGAAAAGTAAACACTCAGACTTTAAAAAAAAAATGCAGAGCCTAAATGTATCCCAACCGGGCTTCTCCAGTACATAGACATAAACAGCTGCCTCCTGGACCTTGACAGATGACCACTCTTTTGAAGCTTTGGCTCCCTGATGCTTTGAAGTACAGAGTGTCAATTTGTGCAGTGTCCCGAGCTTACTTGCCCCTCCGATATAATCGTGGCCTGATGCATAGTTGGTGAGGGAGCTGGCTGCTCCCAAGCTTAGTGTCAGGATTACAGAATGATCCAGCACGTAGAATTGTGTAACACAGAGGACTGATACGTAACGTATACCGGACCTTAGAATGGCCGGACTAACGTACAGGGCACTGAGCAGGATGAGAACTGGGCCTAAATACCCCTCCTTTAGATCTGATAGGCTGTAACCGCCTTTGACCCCAAAGGCAGTTACCAGGTTCTCATTTGCATAATTGCTGCTCAGCATTAACCCTTCTGTGGATTTGGTTGCTGCTCGGCACAACTTTTCATGTGTTGATAGTAAATGCCATTAACCACATTTTATAAGCGGATGAATACGTGACATTACCCCCCACCTGAAGAACGCCACAGAGTGGGCAGGACCAGGCTTGAGAGGAAATTTGGCATGAAAATAGCGAATCTTGCGGCCAGCATGTATATCAGATGCCGGAACCCAAAAACGATCGGCTGGACCATAACCTTTCCAATCCACCAAGTACTTTAAAATGCCCAGAGAAAACCTGGAATCAATTATGGAGGAGACCTCATACTCTTCCTGTCCAGAAACAACTAAAGGAGGAGGAGGGACACTTGAAACAGTATATTTATTGCAAAGAAGAGGTTTGAGCAAGGAGACATGAAAGGTATTAGGAATTTTCAAGGAGGCCGGAAGGGCCAGAGAGTACGCAACAGGATTGATCCTACGAAGGACACGAAAAGGTCCAAGGAACCTAGGAGCAAATTTCTTGCTAGGGACTTTGAGCCTGATTATTATTATTATTATTATTGCCATTTATATAGCGCCAACAGATTAAGTAGCGCTTTACAATATTATGAGAGGGGATTTAACTATAAATAGGACAATTGCAAATAAACTTACAGGAACAATAGGTTGAAGAGGACCCTGCTCAATCAAGCTTACATTCTATAGGAGGTGGGGTGTAAAACACAGTAGGACAGGAATTTGCAATCAAATAAGGTGGGCTGCCCTTTAGGAGAGGGCAAGAGACAGGTATGTGAGGTAGGGGTTAGTCTTGGAGGCCATAAGCTTTCCTAAAGAGGAAAGTACATAAACACTAATACCACCTTCTCCACATAAAAACCTACACATTCACAAGCCATGACAAACAGGCAATGACCCAAGCTCTGACAAAACCCTATGTGTCAAAGTGTACCTCTTAACCTTTAACTTGTAACCTTTCACTTTTAACTGTTGCATACACCATATCACGCTGAGACCCATATAAGTTACACACACCTAATAATATACCTCTTGTTTTGGTGGTATGTCCTAACTTGATTATTCAAGTAATCTTGTTCATCCCTAATGTATTTTTTTTTATTTTCATGTGTTTTATGTCTATTTCAGTTTTTTCTATTTTGCTTTCGATTACTACAAAGTTTTGTTTGTATGCCTGGGTCCCTATAAAACTGAGCCTTTTTTAAAACATAGTTGAGAACATTGCACAATTTGATACTTGATACAATTGAACAAAGTTTGTACATGACCAGTGGTTATCCATTACATGGAATCATAGTTACCAATTATATCTTCAAACTAGTAATAGTGTAACATTCTTTTATATTATTTTTCCATCGTTACAATACCGTGGGATATAACAATTAGCAAGACACTTTATGTACATAGTGGCTCTTCATTCAATTTCAATTTTACACTTCTTAAAAGATGCAAGACTAGGGGAGAGTCTGATGGCGGGAGGCAGGCTATTCCATAGGAAGGGAGCCGCCCGTGAGAAGTCCTGCAAGCGCGAGTGGGCCGTACGAGTGCGGACAACGGACAGGAGGTGGTCACGGGCAGAGCGGAGAGACCGAGAAGGGACATACCTATGGATCTGTGAGGAGATATAAGAGGGGCTAGAGTTGTTCAACTCTTTATAGGTGTGAGTTAGTGCCTTGAATTGACTCCTATAGCACACAGGAAGCCAATGTAAGGACTGGCAGAGGGGTGAGGTGTGAGAGAACCGACTAGAGAGGAAAATCAGTCTAGCAGCAGCGTTCATTACAGACTGTAGGGGTGCAGTACGGCTTTTGGGAAGACCAAGCAGGAGAGGGTTACAATAATCCATGCGTGAAATTATTAGAGCATGGACAAGCTCCTTGGTAGTATCTGGTGCAAGAAAGGGGCGGATGCGGGCTATGTTTTTAAGATGGAATCTACAGGATTTGGCAACATGCTGGATGTGAGGCTCAAAGGTGAGACCAGAGTCAAGTATGACGCCAAGACAGCGCGCTTGCAAGGATGGGCTGATGTTGGTACCACAAACTTGAAGGGAGAGCGAAAGAGGAGGATCAGTATTAGGAGGAGGAAAGACAAGGAGCTCAGTTTTTGAGAGATTGAGTTTCAGAAAGCGGGAGGACATCCATTCAGAGATGGAAGAAAGGCAAGCAGTGACACGTTGCAGGACAGCAGGGGAGAGGTCTGGGGAGGAGAGATATAGCTGGGTGTCATCAGCGTACAGGTGGTAGTGGAATCCAAATGAGGTAATAAGTTTGCCAAGAGAGGCAGTATAAAGAGAAAATAGAAGGGGACCAAGGACGGAGCCTTGGGGGACTCCAACCGAGACAGGGCGAGGGGAGGAGGTATCATTAGAAAAAGAGACACTGAATGAGTATTGGGAGAGATAAGAGGAAAACCATGAGAGGACAGAGTCACAGAGACCAAGCGATTGCAGAGTTTGAAGAAGGAGAGCATGATCAACGGTGTCAAAGGCCGCTGAGAGGTCAAGAAGAATTAGTATGGAGTAGTGGCCTTTGGATTTAGCTGCAATTAGGTCGTTAGTAACTTTGATAAGGTTACGAGAAGATAACCAAACCCTCTCACCCACTTGGTAAACAGGGTTGGCACCTCGACGTGTATCAGCATAATGATTGAAACGGTCAGCAGCAGTACCCAGAGCAGATTGAACTTTAACCCAGGTATCACGGATGGAAGCCAGACGGTCATCCAAAGCAGGAATAGCCGTATCAGAAAAAAACAGCTGGTAGGACAGTAGGACATTATTAACAAAAAATGGACTATGCCCAGAGGAATCATGGTCAGCATTGTTCCTAGCAAACTCAGCCCATGGTAATAATTCAGACCAATTGTCTTGAGTGCTATTAACAAAACAACGTAAGCATAACTCCAAAGACTGGTTAGCCCTCTCAGCTGTACCGTTAGTCTGGGGGTGGTAAGAGGATGAAAAAGACAATTCAATCCCCAATTGAATTGGATACAAACTGAGAACCTCTATCAGATCAATATTGTGAGGAATGCCATCCAGACGGACAATCTCACGTATAAAGATCACTACCAGGCCTTGAGATGACGGTAATTTCTTGAGAGGAATAAAATGAGCCATTTTAGAAAAACGGTCCACTACCATGAGAATGGTGGTATAACCATAAGATCTAGGAAGTTCAACAATGAAGTCCATGGACAAGTGGGACCATGGGACCTCAGGAATAGGAAGAGGTTGTAACAAGCCACAAGGGAGTTTATGAGGCACTTTGGAAACCGCACAAACAGAACAAGCCTGCACATATTCCTTAACATCCTTCCTGATGGAATCCCACCAGAATTACCTCATGATAGCAGAAGTGGATTTATTAATACCTGGGTGACCAGCAGACACATTGTCGTGAAACACCTTCATAATATTAACCCTTTCCCCCAATGGAACGAACAATTTGTCCTGAGTTTTACCGCAGTGCGCCTGAGACTGAGCCTCCATGATGGAGCCAAGCAGTGGAGAGGACAATGAAAGGACAGTGGACGCAATGATACATTCCGGGGGAATGATATGGGACGTTTCTTGCTCTAGTATAGCCTCAGTATCAAACTGCCTGGACAAGGCATCTGCCTTGACATTTTTAGAACCAGGTCTCTAGGTGATAAGAAAATTAAAGCGAGAAAGAAATAGAGACCATCTAGCTTGTCTAGAAGATAATCGTTTAGCATCTCCTATGTAAGCCAGGTTTTTGTGATCAGTAATGATCAAAAGGGGGTCCTTGGATCCCTCTAGAAGATGTCGCCACTCCTTGAGAGCTAGAATAATGGCCAACAATTCTCTATTGCCAATATCGTAATTGCGCTCAGCAGGAGACAACTTTCTCCCTTTGGGAGAGAACTGCCCCTACCCCTGTCTCTGAAGCATCAACCTCCAGTATGAAAGGCTTACTGGTGTCAGGATGTATCAATATGTCAGCAGAGGCAAACCGCTGTTTGAGAGTTTCAAAGGCTTCAATTTCCTCCTTAGACCATATCGTACTACTAGCCTCCTTGCGTGTCATATTGGTGATGGGGGCTATTACTGAAGAAAATCCCTTTATAAATCTTCTGTAATAATTGGTGAAACCAATGAACCTTTGAATGGCTTTCAACCCAGTGGGTAAAGGCCACTGTAGAACAGACTCTAGTTTTTTAGGATCCATCTGAAACCCCAAGGCAGAAATATTATATCCTAAAAACTGTACTTCAGACTGGTCAAAGATACATTTTTCCAATTTACAATAAAGTTGGTTTTTAAATAAGGTTTGCAGGACTTGTTTAACGTGATCGTGGTGAGACTGGAGGTCAGGAGAATAAATAAGGATATCATCCAGATAGACCAAGACAAATGAGTAAATGTAATCCCTGAGTACATCGTTAATGAAATCTTGGAAAACCGCTGGAGCATTGCACAACCCTAATGGCATCACTAGATATTCATAGTGTCCACTTCTGGTATTAAATGCAGTCTTCCACTCATGGTTTTCCTTGATTCTCATTAAATTGTAAGCGCTTCTAAGATCAAGCTTAGTAAACACTTTAGCACCCTGGAGTCTGTCAAATAATTTAGCAATAAGAGGAATAGGGTAGGCGTTCTTAATGGTGATTTTGTTCAATGCCCTGTAATCGATACATGGGCGCAGCTCACCATCCTTTTTAGATACAAAAAAGAATCCTGCACCAGCAGGCGAGGATGATTTTCGTATATGGCCTTTATTCAATGAATCTTTAATATATTCCTCCATTACACTACTCTCCTGAGGAGATAGAGCATAGACTGCTCCCTTAGGTGGCATAGCACCTGATAGTAAGTTAATGGAACAGTCATATGGTCTGTGAGGAGGTAGAGTATTAGACTGAGTCTTGCTGAATACTTCTTTAATGTCTTGGTATTGTATAGGAATCTTGGGATTTTGAGGTGTACTAGTGGGTAATTCAATAGTGCCCACTCTTTTGGTTACATGCAATATGCACCTTTCATTACAATCCTTACCCCATTCTAATATTTCCCCATTAGCCCAGTCAATATGAGGGTTATGCTTGTTAAGCCATGGGAATCCTAATATAATAGGACAAGAAGGAGATGCAATCACCTGAAATGTAATCTCTTCCTTATGTAATGCACCAATTGAAATATTAATGGGTAAGGTTTCATGCGTTATTAATGGTTGTGAGAGTGGTCTCCCATCAATAGCTTCAACAGCTAGGGGTGATAGTCTCTCTTTGATAGGTAAAGTATTACCTTTGACAAACTGAACGTCGATGAAGTTTCCAGCAGCACCTGAATCCATCAGGGCTTTGCATGAAATGTTCTTTTTGTCAAAGGCAATAGAAATGTCAAGGAGAAACCTATTTTTATTCTTTTCAGAGGACGTTTCCATTACACCTAAGACCTGTCCCCTTAAGGTGCTTAGGTGCGGTAGTTTTCCAGACGTATGGCACAATTGTTTCTCATATGTTCCTTCCTACCGCAATATAGACATAGGCTTTCTTTTCTCCTATATTGTCTTTTTGCTTCCGACAGTCTAGTGACCCCCAGCTGCATGGGTTCGGGTTCGGACTGTACAGGAATTTCAGGGACAATAGGTCTGGAGAAATGGGGTGCTAAATGCATGCTTATGCGTCTGGTCTTGTTTGTAGTTGCTTCTCTGGTTCTTAATCTATTATCAATCTGTATGACAAAAGTGATAAATTCATTAAGCTTTTTGGGTAAGTCTTTGGCGGCAATCTCATCTAGCACAGTTTCAGATAATCCCTTTTTAAATGCAGAGATTAACCCACTATTAGTCCAGTCTGCCTCGGAAGCTAGGGTACGAAATTCTATGGCATATTCCGAGATAGACCGGTTCTCTTGTCTGATGTGCATCAGGGCAGTAGAGGCGTCATCCTCTCTGCCTAAAGGTTCAAAAGTAAGTTTGAATTCCATAAGGAACTCCTGGTAATTGTGTGCCACACTCCTATTACTCTCCCATAATGGATTGGCCCAAGCTAAAGCTTTACCTTTTAATTGATTCATTAGGTAACCGATTTTAGCTCTGTCTGTGGGAAAAGATCCCGGTGAGGCCTCAAAATGATACTCCATTTGGTTAATAAATCCCCGGCATTCTTGAATGTTACCATCAGAATACAGGGGAGGAGATAGGGAGATAGTAGGTGCCGTGTGTACTATAGCTGGAGGTACACAAGGTGGAGGTGAGGCCGCAGGTTGCATATGCGCTGTTCGGGTAAGAAGCGTACTGAAGGCCTGGGCAAATTCATCCATGCGGTGATCATTATCCTACAGTTTCCTTTCACAAGCAGCTATGTGCTTACACAATTCTACAGGATCTAAGGCCCTGTCGTAATGTCAGGATTACAGAATGATCCAGCACGTAGAATTGTGTAACACAGAGGACTGATAGGTAACGTATACCGGACCTTAGAATGGCCGGACTAACATACCAAAGAATAGTCAGGAATAGGTTAAGGGATACAGAAAGAGACACAACGATAAGGAAAAGCCAGGAGTCAGGGATGCCAGAAAACAGGGAAGTCAAAAACAATGCCAAAGTCAAATAACCAGAATAACAAAAATAAATAACGCGCTCTCGGACAACAACAAGGGAAACCACGACAGGGCACTGAGCAGGATGAGAACTGGGACTAAATACCCCTCCTTTAGATCTGATAGGCTGTAACCAGCCTTTGACCCCAAAGGCAGTTACCAGGTTCTCATTTGCATAATTGCTGCTCAGCATTAACCCTTCTGTGGATTTGGTTGCTGCTCGGCACAACTTTTCATGTGTTGACAGTAAATGCCATTAACCACATTTTTATAAGCGGATGAATACGTGACACTCAGGGGGTGGCCAGAGGCAGAAATTGCCAATCAGGCACCCTGTTACCACTCTTTGGACCAGTGGGGGTGATCCCGGTCCACCCAAGGGGGACTTACCAGATCTGGCAGACAAGCAGAGTACAGCCTTTCACAATGGCGATACCCAAACAATGCCCTGTGAGATTTTGAGCCTCGGCTGCACTACCTCTTTAATTAATTTTGGCTGCATCTGGAAAACAAAATACACCAACACTCCCCACCGCTCTCTCGAGTGCTCACTCACAACAGCAGCTAGTTTCAAACCGATCTATGGAGTTCTCAACACACCCTCCATGGAAGGCCACAAGTCAGGCAGTAAGGAATGCACAAACACCAGATGCCACAGAGTTGTCCTTTTAGGAAGCCCAAAGCAAAATCTCGAAGTGCCAGAGCTAATGTGGGGAACACTATGTCTAAATGTGTTGCAGTGACACACCAGCATTCATACTGAGTTGCGAACTGACAATACTCCCAAAAGATGTTGAGCTATGCTCTGCACATGAAGGGCATAGGGTGGATTGGAACTCTGGGACACTGTGTTTTATTTTCCCATCTCAAGTAAATTTATGTGGGTGGAATGCAATGTGTAATGTGCTTTAGGTTAACTTTGATGCACCCTTTCCTGATTTTTCTTTTCATTTACGATTCTCCTCATCTCACTAACAAGGAAGCCTCCTCTGGAATTACTCTCCACATGTATTGCTATGCTATAGATCCTGTTAATTTGTTTCTTTCCTAAGAAAGATGTGCAGTAGTCTTTGATGTCATGACAATGTTTACTTATTTTTTATTTTATAGTACTTGTCCTTGCTGTTGTGGCAGTGCAAGTCTGTTTGTTATTGTGTGCACAGCAAAAATAAAGAATAAAAAAAAAGAAAAAAAAAAGGACAAAATCAATATTACGAGCGGTAAAAAAATAAATTCATATACCTGTTGGGGTGCCCATGTGGGCTCCAAAATGTGGGCATGACGTCAAGATGTTTACAATGTTTTATAGCTAAAGATTGCCATAATATAGTTAAGGGATTCCAAAATTATTCTGTATCTAAACATTTTGTTGTCCATAACAATGACCCCAAAGTTCTAAAAGTGACAGCAATTTAAAAATGCCAAAAATCTTGGAGTGGTGGGGATATTTAAAAGCTGCTGAAAGAAGCAAGATGAACTGGGTTTTTAATCCTAAAACTTTAGAACTAGAAGACTTTAATGCAGAGTTTGACCTCTATAATTTCTAATAAGAGTAAACGAAGGAGGAAAGGCTATATTTGTAGACATTTGGCACTCCTATATGATCTTCAAGGGAAGGATTATCACATCTAACCTTATTTTTGTTTCTTAAAGAGGGTACCAAATCATGACTCTTAAAATGCATGTCTATTATTTTATTTGGAGGCTAATGAATAAAATGAGTTTTTCCTTTGATATTAATCTTCTGTGTATTCTTAAAGGTAGGACCAAGATCCAGAAAAATCCATGAGTTATTGACAATATTTACCACGCATTGGTGCCAGTTTTAGTGTCCATGATTAAATTTTCACCGTGTACATATCTAAATAGAAAGTGTTTTGTTTGATTTGGCAATTAAATAAATGGAGAGGTCATTGTTATGGACAACATATTTTTAGAGATAAAGATAAGTGATTCCTTGCAGATAATCATAAAATGAAAAAAAAAAATACATACAAACCTGCTCTTTAGTTAAAGAATTCACATTTTGAAATAATAAATAATGAATTAATTATATAGTGTATAGTAGCTATCATAAAACTCAAGTGGCAATACTGATTGATTGCAAAAGTTACCCATTGTTGCAGGACTTTTTAAGAATGCCTATTTTTGAGAATAATAATATTCTCAACAGTTCTATTTTTTTCTCTAAACATTTCAAATTATTTTTTTTCAAAACATAGTATCACAAAATATATCATATATAAAAATATATAAATGCATCAAAAATATCAAAATATTAAAAGTAAAGGTTTTTCAAAAGATTAAATAAATTTAAAGATGTTTTCCAAAGAAATACATACTTTGAAAACCTTATCCAACGCGATTAAATTGAGGCCTTATTGTTACTGTAGGACTTTTCCAAATGATCATAATACCATCAACCCCACCCCCCGACTATATGTCCCCAAGTTCTTCAATGTATATTTTTATCACCTGGTTACCTGTTCTTATCTTTTAAATTCCATTGAGTTTCGGCACCAGATCTGCTTCCTTCCTGACTCCATCTTCTTGTTTCTGCCTTCTTCTGCCCTTCCTCTTCCCTTCATTTCCGATTATACTGGGAATGTGCAATGCTCTTTTGTAAGAGCAACGCTGAAAAATTAGAACCTTATGCCTATCCCATGCATGCTTAAACTCCTTCACTGTGTTAACCTCTACCACTTCAGCTGGAAGGCTATTCCATGCATCCACTACCCTCTCTTTTAAATATAGTCTCCTCCTTTACTGTGTTGATTCCCTTTATGTATTTAAATGTTTCTATCATATCCCCCCGTCTCGTCTTTCCTCCAAGCTATACATGTTAAGATCCTTTAACCTTTCCTGGTAAGTTTTATCATGCAATCCATTAAAGAGTTTAGTAATAAGAGAGGGAGGGTAAGTAGTGAGGGAGTTGAAAGATAGGGGAGTACTTTTGTAGCTAACTCTAACCTTTTAATGATTGAGTTTTTGTAGTATCCTGTTAGCAATGATCTTGCTATTAATAAATACCCGCTGTTGCTTCATTTTCATATTTCCTTTTAGTGTCTGCTTAAAGGACCACTATAGTCCTCCGCCGGGCTCTAGGGGGAGGAAGGGGTTAAACTTACCTCTTTCTCCAGCGCCGGGCGGGGAACTCTCCTCCTCCTCTCCTCCTCCATAGCGATGTCATCGGCTGAATGCGCATGCGCGGCAGGAGCCGCACGCGCATTCAGCCAGTCCATAGGAAAGCATTCGCAATGTCTTCTTGTCTTCTCACAAGCGCGGAAGCGCCTCTAGCGGCTGTCAATGAGACAGCCACTAGAGGCTGGTTTAACCCTATTGTAAACATAGCAGTTTCTCTGAAACTACTATGTTTACAGCAGAAAGGGTTAAATCTAGCTGGACCTGGCACCCAGACCACTTCATTAAGCTGGTCTGGGTGCCTATAGTAGTCCTTTAATGTATGTTGTGTGTTATGTAGTGGGTAAGGTATAGCTGTTTTGATGTCAAAAACATTTGCCACCTCTGCTCTACAACATAGCCCACTGCCCAAGTTGGAATTTACCTGAAAGTCACTTACAAAGCCAATTTATTATTATTGTTTTTTTTATTTGTTAATTTATCTTATTTATTTATGACTAGATACCTGAGTGACAGATGTTAACACTGTTAAGTACACTAGTACTTCTAAACATTGCAATGTTTTTGATTGGGGAGTTTTCTACCATTACACATAGAACATGAAGTGTATGCAACACAAAGCCAAGGAATAAAATGCTGATACCAGGGGTTAATTCACTAAACTTAAAATTTTGAAGAATTTAGAGGAATATTGCAAAATCTAAACCAAACCTTGAAATTTCTTCAACTCATACATTCTTCCAACTCAGCTATTGTAGCATAACATTTGCAGTTCCCTTGTCAATTCTACATAATATCCATTTTACTGAACATACCCTGTAGTGAGTGAAAAAAATATATAAATAACATTTTTAAAAAGCTTTTAAACTTCTGCATGCCAAAGGCTTAAGCAACATATAACAATATAATATTCACCCCTCTGAGTAAAGCCCTTCAAGAATTACGTACTGAGAATGCAGTTTCCATGACAACGGCCATGGTTGGTTTATTGGATTTTGAAATTCAAAAAATGTTCCATTCATATTGATTCGAACACTGGAAAAACCAAAGCCGATATGAGACTTGAATGAGACCCAGATCTGTCATTGGGTTTTGCTTAGTGGTGACGCACAGGCTTCTCAATCTGCAGAAATATGGCGAATAAATGTGAAAAGGTACCTTTGAATCATTTCAAAATTCTGAAAGAGTACAGTGATATACAATGGCAGCACAGTGTATTTCACGACAGTGCTTACCAAATGATTACTGTAAAGTAGTTCTGAAATAAATGGTTGAATTATTTTTTTTTTTCAGTATGTTTTAGAATTTACCTAGATAAGATATATATCAGGAGTAAGCAATATTTGACTCTCCGGATGTTGTGGACTATGTGTCCTCTGATTCTATGCCAGCAATATGCATTTAAGAGCTTTATTGGAGATGTCGTCCACAATATTTGGAGATCTGTAGGTTTCCTAACCCTGGTATATATTATTAATTAATTACATATTACAGACCTGGAAAATGTAAATGCTGGTGTAAGAAATTAGGTGGGTTTAAAGTACCTTGGCAGCAAGGGCATGTTTTTTATTGCCACCATATTGTGCTATAAAAGATTTGGGAATATTTTCCAACTCAGCCATGTATACAGCTTATAATAATTATAACAAATATTTTAGTCTCAATTTTGTATATTTTTATGTTTGACTATTTCTAACTTTCTCTGGTATCCAAGAGAAATGGCACATCAAAATAGGCTGCAATGTGCAGTGGACTATTGTCAGAGGTGAAATAAGAATGCTTATGCTTTATTTATTAAGTATTAATATATACAGGGCTGGCGCTACCATAAGACTGATGGGAGGTGGGAGCAGAGAGAGCCCCTCTCCTGCCAGTCACTCTTGTGTGTGTGTGTGTGTGTGTGTGTGTAAGAGCCAATGTGAGTGTGTCTGTATGTAAGAGCCAGTGTGTGTGTGTTTGTGTAAGAGCCAGTATGTGTTTAAAAGCCAATGTGTGTGTGTATGTGTAAGAGCCAATGTGTCTGTATGGGGGTGTGTGTGTAAGAGCCAATGTGAGTGTGTAAGAGCTAGTGTGTGTCTGTGTGTGTATGAGCCAGTGTGTGTGTGTAAGAGCCAGTGTGTATGCGATTCATTGAGCCAGTGTGCGTGTATATATGTATGAGCCAATGAGTGCATGTATGTGTATAGATTCATAAAACTTTGTCATTGAGAGTGAGTATAGGTCAGTGAACAATAGTGTGTGCCAGCAAGTGATATATATATATATATGTATTAAGGCAGTTTTGCCTGTATTTGTGGGAGGGGCTTAAATTAATTCACTCCCCTATATAAGGGACACCGCTTACCTGACTCATATCGCTTGAGGTCAGCATCAGAATGATTTCCACTTCCGGGTCATCCAGATGCCATTTTACCTGATTACTCCATGAGGTTTTCTAAGCTGAGCTGTGTCAGGAATCCAGCCACAGGCTTTTCCGGCCTACCACCTTCTTTCTTCAATCTATCGCTGTGGATGGTGTCCAAGTGACTCACAAACCGTAAGTTGACCTACCCATTACGCCAGGCATCAGTCCCACGGCACCATGCAAGGGTCAGGTCCTCACTTTACTGCTGCATTTTGTCTGTCTGTTCTAAAACCATTGCATGTTCATGCATATCATTCGTTTAAACCCCCTACTGGTCTTTGGGTGTACTACAGACTTCTTAGACATTATCGCATTTCATGTACAAACCAACGAACCACTGCATCTTTGCCTACACACTGACCCCTACCGGTCATTCGGTGTACTACAGGCTTCTCAGACATTATTGCATTTCATGTACAAACCAACGAACCACCGCATTTTTCACCTACACACTGACCCCTATTGGTCATTCGGTGTACTACAGGCTTCTTAGGCGTTGTTTGCATTTTCATGTACAAACCAATAAACCACTGCATTTACACCTACACACTGACCCCTACTGGTCTTTCGGTGGACTACAGGCTTCTTAGACATTATCGCATTTCATGTACAAATCAACGAACCACTGCATTTGCGCCTACACACTGACCCCTACCGGTCATTCTGTGTACTACAGGCTTCTCCGACATTATTGCATTTCAGGTACAAACCAACGAACCACCGCATTTTTCACCTACACACTGACCCCTATTGGTCATTCGGTGTACTACAGGCTTCTTAGGCGTTGTTTGCATTTTCATGTACAAACCAATAAACCACTGCATTTACACCTACACACTGACCCCTACTGGTCTTTCGGTGGACTACAGGCTTCTTAGACATTATCGCATTTCATGTACAAATCAACGAACCACTGCATTTGCGCCTACACACTGACCCCTACCGGTCATTCTGTGTACTACAGGCTTCTCCGACATTATTGCATTTCAGGTACAAACCAACAAACCACTTAATTTTTCACCTACACACTGACCCCTATCAGTCATTCGGTGTACTACAGGCTTCTTAGACATTATTGCTTTTCATGTACAAAACAATAAACCACTGCATTTTCACCTACACACTGACACCTACCAGTCATTCTGTGTACTACGGGCTTCTCAGACATTATTGCATTTTATGTACAAACCAACAAACCACTGCATTTTTCACATACATACTGACCCCTATCAGTCATTCGGTGTACTACAGGCTTCTTAGACATTATTGCTTTTCGTGTACAAAACAATAAACCACTGCATTTTTACCAACACACTTACACCTACCGGTCATTCAGTGTACTACAGGCTTCTCAGACATTATTGCATTTCATGTACAAACCAACGAACCACGGCATTTTCGCCTACATGCTGACCCCTACCGGTCAATCTTCTCAGACTTTATTTCACTTCATAAGCAAACAAACTAACTACAGCATTTTCGCTTTTATACTGACTCCTATCTGACAAACGGTAGGATTAACCCCTTTGGGACACATGACATGTGTGACATGTCATGATTCCCTTTTATTCCAGAAGTTTGGTCCTTAAGGGGTTAAAGGGTATTTTTACCATACAATCAGCATTTATGACCCCTACTGGTCAACAGCAAAACTGTCTTCACATGTCATATACAATTTACCAGCCAATATAAATTACACATAAGATTGTTTTAACCCCTTAAGGACACAAGACATGTGTGACGTGTCATGATTCCCTTTTATTCCAGAAGTTTGGTCCTTACGGGGTTAAACATAACCATAAACCATAAATGAAACTCCAGCACGGGCTCAAATTCAGGTTTAATTCACAATAATTTACATTTCACATCAAGACCAACAGTGGTTCTATCAACACTGCCACCTACAGGTCTGTCAAGTACATTGACAATTTTCATGGGGTTTTACAAACACCAAAACACTTACACCTATAGGTCAACAGACAAACAACATTTCACATACCAATCAGTATCCAACTACACTGCCACCTATAGGGCACTCGGCAGATCTCCAGTGCACTTGCATTTTGCAACACCATGTTCACTGACCCCTACCATTCAATAAGACATACAACAATTCACATAGCAAGCACTATATCAACATCAGGTATAAATACATATATTATTACACAGTAGCAGACGCGTCTGTATATATGTAACTGGTAATATAGTTCACATACATTTTTCACAGCACGCTGCTCACGCAACAGACTTTCCCCTAGCAAGGGGACATACAACATACAAGGTGGGGACAGACCACATTTTCACTTGTACATACGGCACTTAATGGGTTAAGATCGATACATATTTAACCAGTATGGCTACGATGTTTAATATTTACACATCATGGCACTTTACTTTTCACATATACTGTACGTATTAAGATAAGCTTGGTCTATGCCATATTTCCTTATGCCATACGGTTTTATCCATTCAGGTTACAGTTACTACTAAAAACCTATACGGATTGTCAGGTTCAATACCATACTACCAGGTACATACACCTGCTCACGTAGTTATCCATCTCTTACCTTCCCTGGAATAGTAATAGTGTACTGGCAATTAGGGTTCTAGGGCCCAATAGGTATTACCCCCTTTTTTCTCTGCATTATGCTTCGGTTAGTGGTCCCGCGAGGCCAACACCCGCCTCACACTCGGAGGCATACACCCCTCGGGCCACTCGTGAGCTAGCCGCCTCGCATTGTATCATAGAGAGGGCCTCACCTGTCACTCCCCTTCCTATTTTTCTGGTTACTGTCACCGAGAGGCCAACATCCTGCCACAATGTTCGGTGGCCACACAAAATCCCCTCGCGCCAAGCATAGATAGAGCCTCTCAAGCCACTTGGCAACTAGCAGGGCCTCACCAGTCACCAAAAAACACCAAGCCTAATCGTTTCGCCTTACGGCTTAGCTAGCAAGCCAGTACAAGAACCCTGGGTACAAATAATTGCATCTTTATTGTTATTTAAGTATTTCTCCAAAAGATGGTGAAGAATCACCTCTTCCTAGCACCCCGGCTAGAATTGATACACCTTCAAGCAGAGGAGATGTTGCTAGTCCTGCAGCAATCAGATCCTGGACGATCCCACAAATTACCACCGACCTAAGGAGGTGACAAATCCCCTACCCTGCTACAGCAAGGAAAGCAGAGTTATTCAAACTCCTCCATACATCAACGGACAACACGGAGGCAGGGGAAGGCCCAGCTACATCAACTCAGGTGACACCCAGGCTATGCTAGCCTCACTCATAAACTCATGAGCCAAAAATTTTTATGACAGACTGGCAATCTCGAGTTGGTCACCACAGCCCTCACAAGGCTGGGCCTCACGTTACTGTACAACCAGCACCAACCGAAACTCGGTTACCTGGTACAATCAATTCTTATGACACACAAGATGTTAACCCTGCACGTATGATCCCAGCACATTGGGGAAGCAAGGCATATATATGTATGATGATGTATCTGTAATGGTCAGATTCAGGGATTCCAGGTAAATCGGGAACTGACCATCTCTTGGATGGGTTGGTATTTGGAATATGTAGAGATGTTTATTTGTGCAGGTACCCATACAGAAGGGGTTCTGTCCCAAACAAATGGACGAGCACTCTCAGGCTCCAGGTACCAGCACCTCTGAACTACCAGAGACGATTGATATGAGTAGTTGCATTGCATATAGACTGTTGCATATATGTTCAAATGGTTCAGGGCACATGACAAACCATGTGGCCCAATACAACTTACAAATAACGTACTCACCATCTGTACACACCAATGCATTTTCAAAACTACTGACTCATCACCCTTATTTAGAAAATTGGGCAGACTAGATGGGCCGAACGGTTCTCATCTGCCGTCACATTCTATGTTTCTATGTTTCCTTCCAGACTTGTAGTAGATTTACTAAAGCTCTGGAGCTTCAAAGGGCTCCCATACAGGTATCATAAACACACCTTCAAGGAATATAGCATGCCCTCACTTACAGTCAGCACAACAAAACCATTGGCTGAAAACACACTCATAGACAAGATTTGCAGAGTGGTCTTCCAATCTCCACCATTTACAGCATGGCACCAAACACACACATTGGTATTGTCACAAGGAATCTTCCCTTAAACAAAGACTAACCATAGACTTATTGGCACCACACACCTCCGCTACCCCAAGTCTCAACTCCCTTCTTACTATACAACACCATTGATCTACCTTTACAGCTATCACTCAAGCATGGGTTAAAGCTTGGTTAAGTAAGACCAATATCATCAACGCAGTAAACAGCTACCATCTACCCTACACACTGGCACTTACATGGCATAAATTGGGCAATCCTTTCCCTGCTCAACTTTCGAGCTACAGATTAACCTACTATCGATATTCGCAGATACTCTGTGCTGGTTATGATAACATATCCAGAGGCATTACAGTCATACACTATCTAGAAGACTTCTTGTTGCTCAAAGAAAGCATATTTTTCACTAGAAGCCTCATGGCAGCTTAGTCTGGTTGACCACTTGGGCGTCCCAGTACCCCATAAGAAACAGAAGGCGCAGACACTATCATCACATTACTGGGCATATGACTTGAGTCGGCATCCATACACGCAAGTTACCACAAGACAAATAGGGAACATTCTCAACTAAATCAATCACTACCTCCTGCTTAGTACTTACAACTACAAGGAACTACAATCCCTACCAGGTTCCTTAATTTTGCCATGCCAATCATACCACAAGACCA
Organism: Pelobates cultripes; assembly: GCA_933207985.1. NCBI lineage: Eukaryota > Metazoa > Chordata > Amphibia > Anura > Pelobatidae > Pelobates > Pelobates cultripes. The sequence continues at coordinate 203,778,954 of OW240913.1, read as the reverse complement.
CGCTTTCACATCCAGAGTACTTTCCCCTTTTTTCCACACTTCCAACATGACGATCAGAGGAGGTGCCTAGACACCTCAGCAACAGCAGACCTGCACATGGGGGGGGGGGATTTCTTAACCACTTGGCATGGTAAAAGCATGTTCCTTCCAGGATTGTCTGACACTTCTCCAACCAGATGGTCAGACGCAGCGTATACCACGGGTTTGGCAGCAATCTACCGGGAACAATTGCTTTGGGGCTGTTGGCCATGGCATCCAGGTTTGGAAATTTTTCCACCACTTCAGCCCCTTTGGGAGATCTACCCCATTGTAGCAGCTGCTGTGGCATGGGGTAAATCATGGTCAGGGTCATCAATCCGTTGTTACTCAGACAACTAAGCACATATCATATCATCAACAAACGCCACTACTCATCCATAAGTTCATGATGTTTCTGGGGAACTCACTTGGTTGGCCACTTATCACATTTCACTTTCATGTACCAGACGGGGGTATACATCCCTGCCGACAACTGTCTCATTTATATTCCAGGCATGTTCATCATACGCTTCCTACAGCCGCCCATACAGTCACGGCCACTCTTTCGTTCCAGAGACAAAATCATGGATTAGACATACTCATGCAGCATAGCATGCACTATCCCACCTAGCACTTTCGTCCCATACTTGTAGAACGCATAACACAGCTTTTCACCTGGCTTAAAGAATCTCATTGGAACACGACATAGCTCAACCTGTGTCACAAAATTTCTCCTAAGTTTTGCTTATTTTTGCCACCTTAAACTTAAACTATCTCATACACCATTAATTATATATTTTACAGGCATTCAACAACACATGATAACCTATGGCCAAAACTACCATAAACTTCATGCTATCATACCAGAAAGAATATACTCAGAGGTTTTCAGGAATCCATTCCCCCACGTTCCTCTCAGAGATTACCAATAGCCATCCAACTGTTCATCCTTATCGGACCTATTAGATCTACAACCATTCAATTATACTACCAAGTCGGCCATTACCAGCCATGCACATTGCCTTTTATGCCTTTCTCAGGCCAGAGAATCCACTACCATCACCACCACTCAGACAGATCATTGTCTTCAACGATCCCACGTACGTAAACACATATATCATTACCTATTGGCTCTACCACATTCCGAAATGAGTCAACATGCACCAACAGTAGAGATAACATACTATCCTACCCACAACAAATGGTGCCCACTTTCGGTCATAGATTCCTACCTTCAAAATCCTTTCAGGAATTAAATACTGTAATGCATTTAAGGAAATGTCTGGTTAATTTGTATATATTTGTTGACTGTATTAAATCTTTGATTATTCATTTTGCCCTCTTTATTTACAGGCCTACCGTATCGTCGGTATCGGCACACCACAACCGACTTGCTCCCTTTACACTATCCTAAGCTGGATCCTTACTCCATATACGGCTATTTTGCCCCTTACACAAGTATTAAGGCAGTTTTGCCTGTATTTGTGGGAGGGGCTTAAATTAATTCACTCCCCTATATAAGGGACACCCCTTACCTGACTCATATCGCTTGAGGTCAGCATCAGAATGACCCTCCCACCCACTCCTCATTTCAACACTTTCTCTTTTCTTTCCATTTACTTTACTTTCTTACTCCTTGGTGGGCCCTCTTTATTTACAGGCCTACCGTATCGTCGGTATCGGCACACCACAACCGACTTGCTCCCTTTACACTATCCTAAGCTGGATCCTTACTCCATATACGGCTATTTTGCCCCTTACACAAATATATTTTATTACACTCTTGAAATAGATTAAAAGTTGCGTTTTAATACTCTCCCAGTAAGAAATCATTGTTGGTAGACTTCTTTTCTATTTTCTTCTGTTTTTTCAAAACTTGTTGTTCACAGCTTAGGGGTTACCACCCTTTTTTTGCTACCAGCATGTATCTTTGTTGATATTAGAGGCTCGTTTTCTTTTGGTCTCAATTGACACTAGTTGTTCTGGTGACTATAGTGTCCCTTTAATGTAGTTGTTCTGGTGTCTACAGTGTGTCACTGCAGGCATTTCAATGTAAACACTGTCTTTTCAGGGAAAAGGCAGTGTTTACATTGCTGTTTATGAACACCTATAATGGCAGACACTCAGACGGCCACTAGAGGTAGAGGTGCTTCCTAGGTCAGCATCTCTACGCTCTGCATGGAATGCTGAATGCTCACCATAGAGTTGCATTTGATTCAATGGTGGAAAAGCATTGAATTGCCTGAGATGATCAAATTTGATTAACTTAGCCAAGGAGGCAGAGTGGGGTGCGGCCAGGTGTTACAAGACCGGCGTGGTGCTGGAAATAAGTTGAGTAAATTACTTTTCTAAAGGCAGGCAAGGGAGGCGGGTCACCTAAGCAGCGCTTTTACAACTATAGTGTCAGAGTACATGTTTGTATACCTGACACTATAGTGTTCCTTTAAGAATTATACATCTAGTATATATTGTTTAAACATGTAAACTATTGATGAAAACTTACCTTCACTCGTCGAATAGCATAGGTATGATCATGGAGGTCAAAGACTGGCTGACGTACAGCGCGCAAGTCCCAACCCCTCAAACTGCAGTCAACTGCTCCAGTCACAATTAAGTTCTAGAACATAGGAAAAAATACAAGCAATTATTTACAAAAATATACATCAAATACAGCATCTGACATTCCTGTTAATCTTTAGATTGTATTTAGGTAATGACAATCTGCTCACTCATCAAGTAACATTGACATATTTTGTTCCTATAAATGAAGCCTGAAACATATGGCCAACAAAGTTTACAGAAAAATATGAGTTGAAATAGTTAATTACAGAAATATTTACAACGGAAACAACAAGCAGCAGCATTAATATCCGATATACCTACTTTAAACTGCTATTTGATATTGTGTGGATGTTATACAATAGTGTATAGAATATATTTTATTTCTTAGAAAATTAAAAAAAACTAATTTCCACGACGATTGTTATAGAGCATTGTAATGTTAAAAAAGTCTATAAATTAGTTTAAAAGAATATTCACAAAATTCTTATCCATAGTAACTGTAAATTAGATACTTGACCTGTTGACAGCTTTCCAGTGTGAAGGTAGTCATTTAGGAACAAACACTTTTTAGACACTTAGTAAAAGATACTGAAATACATTTCCTAAATATTTCCCACAAGACCACTGCACAGTCTGATTGCCCAGATTTGTTGCTTTAAAATCTGCATATTTGTGTACGAATGTATTGTCTATTCACAGTTTGTAATTATTTCACGTCATTTCAAAAACAGAAAATATATTAAATTTTTTTAAAAAAAAATAAATAATATTGATAACAGCGCGTTGAATCAGAAAAAAAAGGTACATGCAGCTTTTTTTTTCTTGTCAATCTTCCTTTTATTGAGATATCATGTTACACATTTATTGCAAATTCAGAGTACAACATTAGCTAGATACACGCTATGCTCACATGTCTAGATAGGAATGACTGAAAAGACGTGGTCAGTGTGATGAATTGTTAGATAGTATGAGTAGTAGATGGTGCTATGCGAAATAGTAAGGTAAGGCAAGAGTGAAGCCACATGCATAGGAAAAATATGGCAAAACAGTCTAAAGTGACCGGGTTTATAGACAACTGAAACCCCATATATTCGCTCATTCCTTGAATTGATTCTCTAAATCATAACCGACCCATAAAGGCTATAGATAAAAATATAAAATAAACTAAAATATAGGCACAAAACAAAATCAATACATAGATTGAGAAGTCATGGCATGAGAATGCAAGATGGTGGCCAAGGAGGAGACATCAGAGTGGTGCAGGGAGCGAGTCCTAGTGAATGATTTCAGCTTCAGCCAACACCAATACTCGGGAACCAGTAGAGCCAGCTAAGAAGTGCTTTCAGATTGGGATGGAGCATGGCTTCCCTCCAACCACAGACAGGGCCGGCGCATCCTATAGGCTAAGTAGGCAGACACCGAGGGCACCTACTTAGGGGGGGCGCCATCAGTGGCTTTACTACTTGTCTGGCGGCCCCCTATCAAGTGGGATTGATTATATATTGCGGGCCACGGTGACTGCCGGCCGCATTACAGGGCGCTAGGGAGCACTTACTTGTAGACTAGCGCCCGGTAGAACTTCGGTCCGGCATTCGCCACAGCCTGCTAAGTCTCTCCCAGTCAAGCACCGCGGCAGCGTAAGGACGCATCATTCACTCGCTCCCACCACTTGCCCTGTAGGTTGGGACAAGAGGGCGGGAGAATAACGGGAAATGGGGCTTGGGAAAAAAGTCTCGGCCGCCGGGGGCAGTAAAGAAGACACGAATGAAGATCCTCTACAATAACACATAACACATCCCCTACACACTCCACTCCCTGTGAGCGAACTCATGGGTGGGTGGAACATATAGGTGGACCTATGAGTGGGCCTTATGGGCATACTCACCTCGTCAGGCCCTGGGGCCCATACCTTGAGCTGTGTAAGGGGCCCCCAAAAAATGGAGCTGCTTTCAACTCTCCCAGAACATTGAATTTTGTGACCACAGTTGCAAACAGCCTCCAGAGATCCTGTTCTACACAAGACCAGTGGAGCCAAACTGCAGCCCATCATCATCCTTATCTGGTTGTAAGTAGGCAATTTAGTATGATATTAGTGACACTAATCTATAATTTACCTCACATTAAAGGGACACTATAGTCCCCAGAACCACTTCAGCTTAATGAAGTGGTTCTGGTGTCTATAGCCGGTCCCTGCAGGCTTTTTAATGTAAACACACACTGTGTGCAGCACTGGCGTAAGTTCATATGGCAGATCATATGGGTGGGGCATTGTGATGTCACATGGGGGGCGTCAAATTTTTCTTTTGCCTAAGGGGGCAAAAATCCTTGCACCAGCACTGGTGACCCACAGGAGGGGAGTGCACTGATTGCACTGCACTCTCCTCCTGCCCAGACCCGTCTTTACCGCAGTGCAAGTGCCCTCTGCCCCTAATTTACAGTGGCTCACACTCACAGCAAGCAGTGCCTGGAGCCCTTTGCAGAGACGGGAACAAAGAGGTTCTGCAGCAGCTGGTCGTCCTGCAAGCATTACATTAACCAGGTATTCCCCATGCAGCCACAGGTGGCGCTGTGCTGGGAGAATGTGATTACTCTTCCCTTCCTCCCAGCCTACAGTGCAGCGCATGGGAGAGAGAGAGGAGGAGGCATGATTTAATCTTACAACAAATGCAGTAAGCAAATCTTTATAAATTTTGGGGGATCAGCTCTGTTTCCACAGTTTATTGGTGTTTACTCTGGTGTCTGTATTAATATTGAGGGATTTCTAAGTAGTAACATCAGTGTGTGTCAGCAGGGCCAGCCGTTGGGGTGTGCAAGCTGTGCGGTCACGCAGGGTGCCATGACAACAGAGGCGCCCGGCTGCCAACACAGCTCACAAGTTGGGGACACCAGCATATTCAATTTAAACGATTCGCTGGTGGTCCACTGGTGCGCACCAGCAGTAGGTGCAGTCAGATTATAGCCTCTCCCTCGTGGTTCCGGCGCTCAGTTAGTGAGTCAGAGCACAGGCTCAGAGATTCTCAGCCTGCCGCTCTGACAACATTGAAAGTCAGAGCCGTGAAGGAGCGGGTATTGGCATAACATCAATATCCGTTCTAAAACCAGGAAAAGGTGGGCATGGATGGTGAACTGATTTGGTGGTGCAATGGGCCACTTGACTGGTTTTGCCCCCCAGGCCTAAGGCTGCCAGCCCTCCCCTGTGTGTGTGTATGTGTGTGGGTCGGCGTGTGTGTGTCTGTATAGGTCAGTGTGTAGGTGTATGGGTCAGTGTATGTAAGTCTGCATGAGTGGGTGGAACGAATGGGGTGGCAAAAAGTTTTTCGCCTAGGGCGGCCACAACCACAGGCCGTGCTGAGGGTCCGCATCTCGGTCCATGGACTCGAGAGCACGAAGATGAGGTCAAGTCCTTTCCAGGGGGGGAATAGCAGTAGCTCCTGGTGTGTCTTCCCCGCCTGCGGCAGGGCTTCAGCCTCTGTGGAAGATGGAGAGGTATAATAACCCTAACGGCTCTCAGCCCAGGTGGGCCAGCGGAGGGAAATGCAGGTGTACATGTGGAGGTTGTGCCCAGAGGGAGCCTGCTCACTCCCTGAAACGAAAATGTACTTAAAGTGAAGCAATACCTTTTTTAACTTCCCAATGCATGTACTTCATTGCAATAGTCATTTACAGGCATAACTGATCCTGCAACTGCAGATTTCCAGTAATTTTATTACCCATGATTTATTTAGTGATTTCCAGTGGGCTTTTATTCAGTTAAAACAAACAGTAAACAGAAAAATCTCATTCCAGATTGTACCATTTATCTTTAATGTTTTACTCATCTGACCACCTTAAACTGGGAGAAAAAGTAAAATAAACCTGCCCACTGGGCCATTTTCTGTCAATAGTGTGCCAATTTGTATTTGTTAGCAGCTTAGTTGCACACTTTGTTTAGAAACACCTATTTATCACTTTAAGCGTTTATGGTTTAACTTTTAATCCTCAGAATTGCGGCTAATGCAGTAGTCATAGTTATTGAAAATGTCAGGGTAAACCCTTTCACTGGATGTCGCCGACTGCAGAATATGGACAATGTAGGGACAGAAAAAAAAATATATATGTTCAGCTAGGAGTAGACGTAAATTTGAGATGATTAACCTGTGCCATGTCAGAAGGTGTGAAAAGTTCTTTTCTGAACTGAGCTGCTCTAGGCGAGAATAGAACCTTCCATTTCCTGTTCACTCGCGGACAGAAGAGGCGCGGGAATGTCTGTAGTCACCAGGACATCTACAGTTTAATGTGTATAGTAAGTCCCTGCAGGCATTTTCATGTAAACACTACCTTTTCAGATGGGGCCGGTGCTAGGATTTTTAGTTACATAGGCGAAGATGCATTTTGACGCCCCTCACCCTCCTTTGAAAAAAAAAAATGCATCACCTGTGTGTATTTTCTCCCAAGCCACAGGCATCACTTTTACAGTCACACAGTCAAAGTCATACAGGTACACTGTCATACAAACACAGGAATAATCATACAGAGACTTCCAGATACTGACACATACAGTCAGAGACATACAGACATAGGCAAAGACATACATGCATACAGAGACATGAAGGCATATAAAGACATGCATACATACAGAGGCATACCGTCATACAGACACATACATACATACAGGCATACAGAGACATACAGGCATACAGAAACATACAAACCAAGACATACAGGCACATACATACATACATAGACATACAGGCATACAGAAACATACAGGCATGCAGACACATACATACAGGCATACAAAGACATACATGCATACAGCGACATGCATGCATTCAGAGACATACTGCCATACAAACACATACATCCAGTTTGTTGCCAAGTCCTGTAGGTTCCAACTCAAAAACATAGCCCGCATTCGCCCCTTTCTTACGCAAGATGCTACCAAGGAGCTTGTCCATGCTCTAGTAATTTCCCGCATGGATTACTGTAACCCTCTCCTGATTGGTCTCCCCAAAAGCCGTATTGCCCCGCTACAGTCTGTAATGAATGCTGCAGCTAGACTGATTTTCCTCTCTAGTCGGTCCTCTCACACCTCACCCCTCTGCCGGTCCTTACATTGGCTCCCTGTATGCTATAGGAGTCAATTCAAAGTGCTAACCCATACATTTAAAGCACTGAACAGTTCTAGCCCCGCTTATATCTCTTCACTGATCCATAAATATGCCCCTCCACGTACCCTCCGCTCTGCCCGTGACCACCTCCTGACCGCTGCTCGCACCCGTACGGCCAACTCGCGCTTGCAGGACCTCTCGCGGGCGGCTCCTCTCCTATGGAATAGCTTGCCTACTGCCATCAGACTCTCCCCTAGTCTTCAATCATTTAAGAAGGGCCTTAAAACCCATCTCTTCAGGAAAGCTTATGGCCTCCCAGAGTAATCTCTACCTTACATACCTGTCTCCTGCTCTCTCCAATGGGACAGTGCTTTGCTCTCTCCTCCAGCTCTGCTTCACTCCTACTTGATATTTATTGTCCTAATGTTTCAAATACCCCACCTCCAATAGTCTGTAAGCTCGTTTGAGCAGGGTCCTCTTCAACCTATTGCTCCTGTAAGTTTTCTTGTAATTGTCCTATTTATTGTTACACCCCCCCTCTCAAAATATTGTAAAGCGCTACGGAATCCGTTGGCGCTATATAAATGGCAATAATAATAATAATAATATGTAAAGGCATACAGAAACATACATACAAAGACATACAGGCAAACAAAAACATACATACAGACATCCAGACACATACAAACATACATACATACAGAGGCAAACCGTCATACAGACACATACATACATACAGAAACATGCATACAAAGACACACAGGCATACAGAGATACAGAGACACACAGACACATACATTTATACGTACATACAGAGACATAAAGGCATAAAGTTACATACATGCATACAGATAGATACATACATGCATACATACAGAGACATACATACATGCATACATACAGAGACATACATACATGCATACATACAGAGACATACATACATACAGATATATACATACATAATTACATACTTGCATCTGTTAAATCTTGTCCCTGGGTGCATGCTGTCCGGCTCTGTGGAGTCCTGTCCTGCAGCTCAGCCCCATCACTGGGCGCCAGCCGCGCTGTGTGGTACACAGGGAGCAGGGATATGATGTAATTCATATCCCTGCCCCCTCCACACAGCCTGCGGCAGACACCAGGGTAGGAGGTGGGCAGGCAGAGGCTGGGCTCCGCAGGCGGGAATCTCTGGGCTGCGCTCGGCCACGCTACAAGCAGTAACAGGCTGGAGGGGAGCGCAGTGCACTTCCCTCCTTCCGTTCAGCCTGATGTCGCGCCCCCAGGGCCGGTGCGCTCGAAGGCGGCCGCCTGGACCGCCTTATGATAGCGCCGGCCCTGTTTCCAGATCAAAGGTAGTGTTTACATTGCTCCCTAGTAACACCTCCAGTGGCAGTCACTCAGACAGTCACTAGAGGTGCTTCCTAGGTCAGTACTGCACAATGCTGAGATCGCCAATTCGAATGATCTCAGCTAAGGAGGCGGAACAGAAATGGTGCCAGAGCTGACAGATCCACACGTCGCTGGAATAAAGAGGAGTTTTTATCTTATTTAAGGGGGTAAGGAAGTGCAGAACAGCAAATTAGTGTTTTTAACACTATAGGGTCAGGAATACACGCTTGTATTCCTTACCCTATAGTGTTCCTTTAATGAAGCAGTTTTGGTGTATAAATCATACCCCTTGAAAGTTCAGTGTCTGCATGAAGAGGGTGGAGACACTGAATGCACAGTGTGCAGCACTGCCCCATGAAGCACATCTAGTAGGCATCTGAGGAGTGGCCAGTAGAGGTATCCCTAGTAAACATTGTATTTTCTCTGAAAGACAGTGTTTACCGCAAAAGGAATTATTATACTCACCAGAAAAACTACTTTCAGTTGTTCTGGAGACTATAGTTTCCCTTTAAACTGTGCATACCTCCCAAGTGTCCTTATTTAGGTCCCAAATCCCTCTGCCACTTTTTCCTATCCTAATGTCCCTCTTTTCTAGGAGCTTGTTGGTGTTTGAGTGTATAAATGAGCTCCACAGAAAAAAAAAACCCTAACTAATGAGTCTAAACTATAATAAATATGTTTAGAGACCAGTCTCTAGAAATAAAATAATAACTAACTTTTTTAAGCTATGTGAATATATTTTCATCCAATGCTAAATATTTTATCTTTAACCCCTTAAGGACCAAACTTCTGGAATAAAAGGGAATCATGATGTCACACATGCCATGTGTCCTTAAGAGGTTGAAGAGGTTCCCTCATATAACATTTTTTAAAAAACTGTCCACGTTGCGCTGATCATTTTATACTTGTTCAGGAGCTTGTATTTAGAGAAAGACAATAAAAGATTTTAAACTTAACTTAGGAATTCTGGGCACAGACACAGATCAAAGACCCAGTTTTTGTTTCCTGAACAGTGGAAAGCTAAGGGTTACTTTACAAATCATTGAATGGCTGATGACATTACACGCTCTGTGTTTTAGTTCCATTTATTTAAATATTTGGGATAATTTTTGTTAAAGAAATGCACAGTGAAATGTCTGCACTACTTATAACCACTGTAAAGTATGTCAAGCGGATAGTGCGCTTCTAAATATTACAAATATAACATAATGAATGAGGCTCATAGAATGAGCTTGAAGTGCAGCCTTGTTATTTTAACCATAAGTGTCACTGAGGGATTGAAAGGTATCATTCAACGATTGCCATCGTCACACTGACAGATCATCAAGTGGTAATTCTAGTTAACCTATAGCTTGCTTAGATGAAAATAACATGAATCTGTTTGCATAATTTTTTTTAAGTGAATTATGGAAAGACATATTCAGGTGACATTGCCACTTTAAGCTCTGTTTCATTACTTGAGCTAAAATGAATATGGCAAAAGGGAGAGATTTGTGTGCACAGTAACAAATATAATCATGACAATGATAAAGCATGAAAAGCTTTTATAATTTCATTAAGTGACAGCCTTATGTAAGATAATTTAATGCATCATGAGCACATTTCTATCAAACAAACTGTTAATTTTACATTTTGTAATGTCGTTTCAATGTCCTTTTTAATTAATGTTCAATTATAAATTTTTAATGTCGCATGTTATTGCTGACTGCAAAGTTCCATGCAGAATCTGGTGAGATCTGTATCCTTTCATTTATTCAGTTAAAAGAAATTATACTGACCCAAAACACATTCAATCTATTTAGGAGGAATATCCCTACAGGCAGCTCACTGACCTTAGATTTGCCAAAGGAATGGCAGTGTGTAGGAGACAATAATACATTGGATTCTGCTAGCAACACATAGAAAATAGATTACTGACTTGATAAACATTACAATGAACATTAACTGAAGCCATTTTTAATTAGCCCAAAATCCTTCATAATTGTGATTGCACTGCATATGGCTACAAATTAGATCTGAAATTTATAATAAAGGCAATTTTACACATACAGCAAGCATATGTATAGACAATGTATTCAACTTAAAAGTTGGTTTTGTGAAATAAAAAAAAAAATAAAAAACACGAAACATAGTATTGTTTACTACCGTACTATAATTATTATTATGCATTTTCTTATTTTATTTGTTTAATAGATACTGAACTTGAAAATGTAAAATGTCAAGAATTTCTAGTTGCCACATAGAAATCGTATGTTCATTTGAAAGATGTAACAAAGAATGAGGCAATTAAACTAAACTATGCTTAAATGTGTTGCAAATTTCCTTAAGATGCAAGTTGTGTGCTCCCAGAACAGAGTTTGCATATTAACAGCACAAAACAAAAAAACCTTTTGTAATTTTGATTGGTATTTGTTCATTTTTAAAGTACAATAAAAATAATAAAATTGTGCTTTGTCCATCTATGGGGACATTCATTCCTCTGTAATAAATGTCTTTTTAAAAACAGCACAGTGTGTTCTTGCCTGAATTAGCCTTATTATAAGCACACATTGGGAAATGTAACAATAAGTCTATTATTGGCAGTTTGTGATTGCGCATGTTAATTATTTCCATTTCCTTTTACATCTTCTATAGGAACAGACACCATTATTATTACATTAAGTAGCCCTCGGGTATTTTAAATGTGAACGCTGTACTTTTCAATAATATTGGGCTTGCACTGCCTTTTGTTATTACCAAATATCAAATTTTTATTACGAATGGTTCCTTAATCATTAAAGCAAATATTGCCTTTCTAATCTAGGATTTTAGCAATGCATAATAAAACTCAGAATCAGAAGGCCTTTTCTTTTTAATTTTTAGAATTTCCCAATAGACAATAAAGTAAAGGTCAAAGTCAGAAGTTTTTAAGATTTTTGTTTTCTTTCAATATGGCTCCTGGTTTTATCTTATGCATACCAATTTAAGAGGACTGAATGGATTGCACTCAATATTATAATACTAGGAATTATAATATTCTATCAGGCACGTGTCTGTGCTTGAAGAATGATTATAGGAATTCTCACAGGTTTTCTGATAATCTCATAAAGGTGTTTTTTTTTTGGGGGTAGGGGAGTGGGTGGTTGGGGAGGGTTCCAGTTATATGGATAAATCAATGTTTTCACAATAACCATGTGTTGTTGTTTTTTTAAATTGCTAACTATTACATCATTAATTTAGCTATCTACCTATAAATAACAGTGAAACACGTAGTTGGAAAATTAATGTCATCAAAGCATTCTGGCTACAGCATAATAAACCATGAGACTGAAGGTCGTATAGTTTATGAATGCTTTGAAAACCCCAAGGTGGCATTATTATTATTTTTTTAATACATGCTTCAACATTATGTATCCTTTAAAATAAATGATTTGTTAGTGTGACAGTAGTGCTCCATTAATCTCAGAGTAGATACTGGACATGAATATCCCAGTCTCCCCATGACTGATGGGTGTTACACCAAGCAACAGCTGCTATTTGCACCAGCCACTATTACTATTAAAATGGTTGTATACATCTCCCAGTGCTGCCTGAGATTAGCAGTCCCCATACTGCACTGTGCCCTTCAAAGTGTGCATTACGGGAAATAACTGCAAGGCGACGTTACCATCCGTTCAATTCAAGAGAGATGTATACACACATATATATATATATATTAAAATAAAGAAGGAAGAGTTAAAATATCACATCACTTCTGTCACCAGGGGGGTTGCGCGCCTCATTTTCAAAACTACAGCTGCTGAATGGCTAGGTAGCAGTTCTGATACCAGCTGCACAACCATATTGCTTAGCAGTGCTGTGTTACATCCAGAATTTAAAAAAATGATTGCACACTCTATGGCAGCTCTGTGGCTGCACATTGTCTACCTGCAGTCACAGATGTACTCAAGATGCAAACCTGTAACAGCCCTATATAAACCTCTCATAATGTTAGTTACTGTCATTCCAAGCAGTAGCCCAAGTTTCAAATTATCTTGATTAACTTTTGGCTTAGCTTCACTATTCAGAATTGCGGTGCCCTGATTTATGGCTTAGTTTTACTAGATTGCATTTTGGTTCCCTAATTTTGGCTTAGTTTGACCATTCTAGTTTCCTGTTTTTAGCATTTTAGTACAACATTCAGGTACCGCTGTGCTGGTTTATCATCATTTATGCTATTTACCTGTTGGCAGATATATAGTTTCATACCTACCCCGGACATTTATTTTTTACAGTAAGATTCAATAATACCTGTTACTGTCCCTTTTTCTTCATAAAGGGGTCTACTCTGAGTGCATGGTATAACATTAGTCAAAATGAGAAAAAAACAACAGGGGAAAAAAACAAAAACAACAGGAGGAAAAAAAACAAGTAGCAAGAGAGGTGAGATCGCACAACAGCTGAATTAGCCTGCCCTTTGGTGGGTTCCAGCTCAGATCTCAAGCTGGTTTTAGCTCGACTTGTTCCATTACAGAGAGAACATATCTGAAGCATATCAGACTAATCCCACCCTTATGGGCAGTCCAGATCCGAATTGCCAGCAAGTTCCCTCTGCACGAGAGACACAGCAACCCCAGACGATCATTTCAACCTTGTAAGGTATCATCAGTGAGGTATAGCCAATATCCCTCTATGCACCATGAGCAAGGGATGAATTGCCCTTTAAATTTAAGGAGAAAAAAAAAAGTAGTAGTAGTAGCATTAGTCAAACATTTTGTGGCATATTCGAGAAAGCTAAATGGATTAAACCCACAAATTTCTAAAATTTCCTAGACTATACTCAGAAAAGGACTGTACACTCCCATTCCTGCTTGTTAACTCTATACATTCTATGTGGATTTTCACTCTTTTTTATTATTGGCTCTTGAACAATCCATATGCATGTTTCAAAATTAATAAATAAATAAAAAAATAAAAAAACACAGATCAGTGTATTTACCTGGTCATATTTGCACCAATCACATGTTAGAACCTCTGCTTGGTGGGCTGGTATAACTATTTTGGACACAGGCGATTTGACATCCCATATCCTCAATGTCTGGTCACCTGAAACCAAAAGGAATAATAATGTCTTAAAATATTGCTTGACTAAACAGCCTCTTACACAGGAAGCACTGTGCAGGAAGAGCATGGACAGCAATGAGTGATGCACGTTGTATAACAGCTTTTGCGTCTCTGGTATTAATCATAGAATGCTGACTGGACTACAGAAGACATAAGAGAGTGAGTACTTTGTAAATAACCCGTCAAACTCCACATGCCATAAACACCCATTTCCCCTTACCCTAAATTAAAACTCTCCTAAACATTTAAACAAACCCCTCCCCGGTTCAACATCTAAGCACTCAAAGACTGAACCTGAATAAAAAACAAAACCTTTTACTTTAATCCTAGGTTTAACTCCTCTTAAAACACTAAAACCCAATGTCCACGATACAAAACTCAACCAACCTCTAAAATGGTAATACAGACTCTTTGTTCACTGTGCCTAGAGGGTTATCAACTGTACCTCGCTGACTAGGCTTAGTTAGGCCTGACAAGGACGTAACACTCGTCTGCGGTTGCTGTATCTTTTGTACAGCGCGAGTTGGCCATATGCAAAGTAACTCGTATGTTAACCCCTCTCAGACCATAAGGGGAAATGTATTTTACATCATCTGGAGTGCAGACAGTTGCCTAACCCTGTTTTATGGTATATATGTCCAGTAGGCAGACATGTTTGCTTTACAAAATGCTTGTGTGTGTTGTCTGATCTATTCATAAATATGCATCTCAAATGTTTTTTTCTAATTATTAAAAAAACAAAAAATTGCATAAAGCATATATTGTAAAAGTACAGTTGGTGTACCATGTTTAAACCCTCTGCATTTTTTTTACTCTTATCATACAGTTACTGTTAAGTGTTCAGTAATACATATTTACAAACCATCTTTAAAAAAAAAAAATAAAAAAAAAAGTCAGATCTCCTTTGTACCAATTTCAATAATAAAGTGCTATTTATTAAACTTGGAACATTTTATTTCAGCAGATAGAGAGACAGACAGACAGATATATTTATATACACAGTCTCGAACTATACACAACAAATTTATATGATGTTCCCTGCAGTCATTTCAATGAGGGTATTTATGAGTAATTACATGATTTCAAAGTTATAAATGCTTCAAACAATTGAAGATTGAGCTCAGCAATACAGAGCAGGAATAGTTTGTATTTAAAGTAAACAATATGAGACATAAAAAGCATAGCGCTTCTATTATTACATGTGCCAGAGAAAAAGATCAACTAACTTAGAAAGAAAAGAAAAAATACAGGAATGGTTAAGACAATCAAAGTTAAGCGGTGCCTTAAGGTGCAGAAGCCATGGTTTCAGAAAGATTAGATACTTAAGGATTGATGAACACTGCAATGTCTAAGATGCTGAGTGGATAAAAAATTAAGTTTGTATTAGACAAAAGTATTTGTTATCTTGAAGGTCCTTGTATAGCTACCTTCGAAACTATTGCTGCTATATTACCAAGGGAAACTCATTACTCTAAGCAATTTATTTAGAAAGCCTACTTTATTTGATGCAATGTGCATTTGTCACAAAACGAACACTGAAGCCTGCTTGTACTAAAGAAAACTGATTTGAAGTAAAAAAAAAAAAAAAAAAAAGTTGTGCTGATCTTAAAGGAACACTCCAAGCGACCATAACAACGTGCCTTGATTCCCTATTACCTTCCATATATGTAGTTAAACTTTTATAGCGGTTTCACTTCTTACCTGGGATCTGCTGGACACAACTGTCCACCTCCTCAACACCCCCTAGAGAGCCTGAAGATCTCTGTCTGACCCAAGTATGGCAGTGCAGGGATTAACTCATGGCTGAGAGTGATCAAGTGATGGGCTTAGTTCAGGCAAGCTGTAGAAAGCTCCAAAGCAGAAGCATCTAGATTTATGAAAGCTGTAGTGGAGGTGGGGAAATGTGCCAAGGAAAACAGTTTGATTACTTACAATGGGGGAATAAAAGGGCACTCATGGCATCATAACCAGAGTGCATTGGATGTTCCTTTAAACTGTTTTTAAATGTGCTAAGGATGTTGTATTCTGCTAATTGAATAAATTACTTCCTAATATGCTAGTCATTATCCAAAAAAATAATTATCCAAAAAAATACTTAGTTTAATGTATATCTGAGACATAAACATGCACCTTTTGTGTGACATACCTGCCACTTGACTGGGTATGAAACTAGACATACCCCACCTCCTGACCTATAGACTGTAAGCTTGTTTGAGCAGGGTCCTCTTCAACCTATCGTTCCTGTACATTTTTGTAATTGTCTCATTTATTGTTAAATCTCCCCCTCTGACTATATTGTAAAGCGCTACAGAATATGCTGGCGCTATATAAATACCAGTAGTAATAATAATAAAAATAATAATAGATATGAGATGGTGGGGCCAGCAAGAGGGTTGTCACTGTTGATGCCTATGACTGTAAAATGGGGGTGTTAGACCGGTGCACATTTCTGCCAGCAAGACAGACAGTTCTGCGGGTTATTCAACCATAGCTGAATGGTAGCATGCACCTAAAGGATTCTTGTATGGATGAAAAGTGGGACACCAGAAAGCCTAAATATATGGCTCAATCTATTATGCAGTCATGCTCTTTATGCAGCACTACATCATGGAGTTTTTAATCTCAAAGGAGATAGAGAGAACAAAATAGTGTAATATGTAGAAATAACAGTGCAAGTGAAAGTATTTTGTTAAGCTCATCTGATTCAGAGCCCCATATATACCTAGCATCTTGGTTAGGTTACTGACTGGACTTTTGTTAGTGCAATACTACTCGATATCAGTTTATTATTTTATGCAATGTTTAATGAATAGGTACTTATTTAGTACTCATGTAGTCCATAATTGATTACAGGTAGCTGTTTGTATCTGCTATACAGTGATAATTTTTTAAACAAAAATTGTATTTGGCCAATGGGGCGCTTTTGTATCACACTTCCTCTTTTGAGGAAAATTTTCTTTGCATTACATCTCTCCATGCTGGAAGTGAGAAATATGTTATGGAAGACATGATAACAGCAAACCATAACTTAAAATTCTATTTAGGAAGCCATTAAATCTATGCCACTGCAGTCTCACATTGCAAATATATTGTTAGCTGCTCTGTTACTGATAATAAACAGATGTTTACGCAGCATCCATTTTTTGTTCCTCATACCTGCTTTCACTGTCATAAAATGGGTTCAAAACTATAAAGAGGCATTTAAATAGTGACAATATATACCACAGGGTTAAAAATAATAATAAATAAATTAAATATACATTTATATATATATATATATATATATATATATAAAACAAATAATGGCACTCACCCTTACTGGTATAATGAATAATAGAAGTGTCCTGGTGCAATCTTGTGCTGATAAATAGTTATGTTGAAAAAAGATGCACTCTTCGGTCTTTTTAAGAATATTAGCAGTCTTTAATCCATAAAAGGTTTACAGGTTGCTTGATCAACGTTTCGACCCATTCGGGTCTTCCTCAGGATCAACATGTAACCATAAAATCAAAATATATATATAGAGAAAGATAGAATGTACTCACCAATTGTGATTAATTCCCTCATCCATTCAATCCGAACCTGGATATTTCAGTTTCTGTCCATGGCAGGTATATATGTTTTAATTTTTTGCTATCTGTATATATGTCTAACTACACAAATTTGTTTCACTTTGGCTGTTAGACACTTTGGTGCACGATAGTTTTTTCACGTATGACACTTTGTTTATCTCACAATATTTTTACAGTATTACTCACTGACACAAATATTCAGTAAGTTTCTGTAGACTTTATACATTGTTTCCACTTATGTAATTTAATAATTAGCCACAAATCACGGACCGGTATGAGAGCAATTCTATAATATTTTCATTGGTTTCCTAGCAACCCTACTCACTGGTATCACATTCTCACGTGATTCTGCATGTCACGTGACTTCCAGTTTTCACTTCGGGGTTCCGATTGTTGATTTACTTCTATGCTTTGGGTCACTGTCCTGTTGCAACACCCATCTTCTGTTGAGCTTCAGCTGGTAGACAGATGGCCTTAAGTTCTCCTGCAAAATGTCTTGATAAGCTTGGGAATTTATTTTTCCTTTGATGATAGCAATCCGTCCAGGCCCTGACGCAGCAAAGCAGCCCCAAACCATGTTGCCCCCACCACCATGTTGGTGTGCTGTGCCTTTTTTTCGCCAACATAGTGTTGTGTGTTTCTTAATCATAGGTCTTCTGAGAGCTCTTTTGTGCGAGGCATCATTCACATCAGGCAATGCTTCTTGTGAAAAGCAAACCCAGAACTGGTGTGTGTTTTTTATAGGGCAGGGCAGCTGTAACCAACACCTCCAATCTCATCTCATTGATTGGACTCCAGTTGGCTGACATCTCACTCCAATTAGCTCTTGGAGATGTCATTAGTCTAGGGGTTCACATACTTTTTCCACCTGCATTATGTTGACATGAAGGGAGACATTAAATATGATGGAAAACAATGGTGCTCATAAGAGTGTAGAAATAGCTACACTGAAGGGAGATAAAGGATATGTACTATTTAAGGCATAGTATCTATATAAACGCAACATACTACAGAATAACTGAAGATGGAGATTGATTAACTATATATCAATGGTAACTATGGAGGAAGGCAGATGTCATTACCATATTTAAAAAGGGTTCAAAATCCTTGCCTAGAAATTATAGACCTGTGAGCTTAACTTCTGTGACTGGGAAAATATTTGAAGAGCTATTAAGGGATAATATTTAAGAATTCATTGGGAAGAACTTTGTTATTAGCAATAATCAGCATGGTTTTATGAAACATGGGTCATGTCAAACTAACCTAATTGCATTCTATGACGAAGTAAGTAGAAGTATAGATCAGGGTGTTGCAGTGGATGTGATCTACTTGGATTTTGCCAAGGCATTTGATACGGTTCCTCACAATAGGTTAGTCTTCAAACAAAAACAAATTGGTCTAAAATATTGGCTTAAGGATAGAGTTCCACGAGTTGTCATTAATGGTAAATGTTAAGGCTGGATAAAAGTGGTAAGTGGTGTCCCTCAGGATTCTGTTTTGGGACTGCTTCTATTTAACATATTTATAAATGATCTTGAAATAGACATTGAAAGCCATGTATCAGTATTTGCAGATGACACAAAACTTTTAAAGTAATAAAATGTAAGCAGGATATTGCTTTGCTGCAGAGGGATTTGGATAGATTGGGGGACTAGGCACTAAAATGGCAGATGGAATTTAACGTAGAGAAATGCAAAGTTATGCAATTCGGGGTCAGAAATGCACCTAAATGGTAGTGAATTAGGGATAACCACACATGAGAAGGGTTTCGGAATGGTTATATACAGCAAATTAGGCAGCAATATGCAATGTCAATCTGCAGTTGCTAAGGCCAGTAAGGTTTTGTCATGTATAAATAGGGGCATAAATTCTCGGGATGAAAATATAATTTTACCTCTTTGAATATGCTCTGCAGTTTTGGGGACCTGTTCTAAGGAAGGATATCATGGCACTAGAAAAAGTGCAGAGACGAGCTACAAAATTGATAAAAGGAATGGAGCATTTTAGTTACTAAGAAAGGTTTAAAAATGTAAATCTCTTTAGTTTGAAAAAACAGCGCCTGAGAGAGGATATGATAACATTATACAAATATATTCGGGGCCAATACAAACCATTATCTGGAAATCTATTCATAAACAGGGACACAAGGTCACATATTTAGGCTGGGAAAAACGAGATTTCATCTAAGTCAAAGAAAAGGTGTTTTTTTTACAGTAAGAGCAATAAGGATATGGAATTCTCTGCCTGAAGAGGTGGTTTTATCAGAGTCCATACAGATGTTTAAACTGCAATTGGATCAATACTTGCAAAAACATAACATACAGGGATATAATTTCTAATTAGTGGGGTAATAGCTGTTTGATCCAAGGAGACATCTGACTGCTATTTCGGGGTCATGAAGGAATTTTTTCCTAGTTTGTTGCAAAATTGGAAGCGTTTTAGACTAGGTTTTTTGCCTTCTTTTGGATCAACAGGAAAAACATAGGTGAGGAAGGCTGAACTTGATGGCCGCAAGTCTCTTTTCAGCAATTAGGGGTGATTATTTCTGATGACTTAAAGGTAGGCAGACAATGTAATAGAGCAGCAGGAAATGCTAGCAGAATGCTTGGTTGTATAGGGAGAGGTATTAGCAGTAGAAAGAGGGAAGTGCTCATGCCATTGTACAGAACACTAGTGAGACCTCACTTGGAGTATTGTACACAGTACTGGAGACCGTATCTTCAGAAGGATATTGATACATTAGAGAGGGTTCAGAGAAGGGCTACTAAACTGGTTCATGGATTGCGGGATAAAACTTAACAGGAAAGGTTAAAGGATCTTAACATGTATAGCTTGGAGGAAAGACGAGACAGGGGGCATTTGATAGAAACATTTAAATATATAAAAGGAATCAACACAGTAAAGGAGGAGACTATATTTAAAAGAAGAAAAACTACCACAACAAGAGGACATAGTCTTAAATTAGAGGGACAAAGGTTTAAAAGTAATATCAGGAAGTATTACTTTACTGAGAGGGTAGTGGATGCATGGAATAGCCTTCCAGCTGAAGTGGTAGAGATTAACACAGTAAAGGAGTTTAAGCATGCGTGGGATAGGCATAAGGCCAGGGACTAATGAAAGTATTTAGAAAATTGGGCAGACTAGATGGGCCGAATGGTTCTTATCTGCCGTCACATTCTATGTTTCTATGTTTCTATGTAACAAGTAGCTTTATACAGTTAGTAATGATTAAAGGGATATTATAGTCACTAGAACAATTACAGCTTACATAATTTTAAATTTATTTTAAATTCTATTTTAGTGAATAACTCTGTAAGTGTAAGTATTTGATAATGTGTCCATAATGGATGGGCTTCAGAGTCAGCCTTTACAAAAGGTGTAAAAAATCCTTAAATGTACTGTGCAATAAAGGAAGTTTAAACTTTAGTTCTCTCTATACAGGAAGTGTTTAGGAAGGCAGTGAAAGTTACATGCAAGGAGCTGTGACAAGGGCTGTATAGACAAATGTATAGAGAATTGGATCAGTCGCCTCCTCCCACACCATCACGCCAATGGAGGACTGAAGGCACAGGGAGAAAAAGAAAGGAAAACATAAATTAACCAGTGACCAAATCTTGACAATTCTGAAATGCCATTGAGGTCCAATATGGCTTTATAGCACATTCTATTACTTTCTATATCAAGCAAAGTTTATATTGTTTCAAGCACAAAATTATGTCACTGGGTAATCCCCTTTTGTTTTCACTTTTTTTTTTATAACATAAATATCATTGGCATTTGAAAGGGAATAAAGACTTTAATTACCATATCTGCCAAACACAAAAAAAGATCCCTAGAACGAGTTCTGAATATCATGTAATGAGCACATGAAACAATGATGGTATACTCTTGTAAATATCGTTCAATACTGTATAGTGTCAACAACCAACGCTCATACATATTTATCTGTCCTTAAAACTTGATTGTTGCATTATTCTCACAGCAAAAATAACGCCTTACTAATCATAACTTGTTTGCGCCTTGTTATTTTTTCCCTCATACTTTTGCAGCAGCTGCTCAGACGAGCTCCCGAACAAAATGATTCTGAATTACCTAAAGTGCTTCATATTGGATGGGTGAGAAAAATAGAAAGCAGAGAGAAGACTGACAATCAGCAGCAGCCACTATAAGCCTTGTTTTACATGGTGAGCTGAAAGTCTTACAATGAATGCAATTTCTCATATTCAGAATTCATCAAATACCTGTGCTCACAGGCAATTCCAGTTATATTCAAAGAATCCCAAACTACTGTAAGAACGGTATCGAAAGAATAAGAGC
Source organism: Pelobates cultripes (assembly GCA_933207985.1). NCBI lineage: Eukaryota > Metazoa > Chordata > Amphibia > Anura > Pelobatidae > Pelobates > Pelobates cultripes. The sequence continues at coordinate 203,756,924 of OW240913.1, read as the reverse complement.
GTTTTGGCAACATCCATTCAACTTCAGTTCCAAACATGTAAGGTTACAAAAACATTTTTTTTTATTTTTTTATTTTTAAATACGGTTGTGAAAAATAGACCCACGACTGAATTCTAAGAGATAGGTTTAACTGTCTGGCAATTTTCCTAAACATTTCAATGGACAACCCATTTTAACAAGTGGAAACAGCTGCTTGCTCCAGTTAACCTATGTGAACAGTATTTGTTTGGTTTTTATATTCCTTTGCAGCACATTTAGGCATGCCTGTATGGTAATATAGTTATTTCACTCATGAAAGTAGATGTTCACTAATTTAGCAATTTAAGCAATGTGAGACAAGGGACTGGCTGAGGATCTCAACCATTTCTTGGTTTCTTCAATGTAAGAACAATCATAAGTGATTGGGGCGGAGCCTGACCGCGAGCTGAAATGGCCGCATAGCGCGAAAGCTCCCGCCGACGGGCATAATCACTCAGCTACAAACCTAGCCACAATCAGTGCACGGACCCCCAGAGGCGCAGCACACATACCGGAATACCTGTAGCCACAAGCGGACATGGGGGGGGGGGCGGAAAAAACATGAGCAGCCGCCATCCGTGGCCCCTCTGTTTCGGCAACCACGAGGCCAGACGCCATCTTCCCCACAACGGCGGGAAGACTCTGCATCCGACTCCGACCGCAGTGAGGCAGCTGGCTCAGCTTCCACACCGCTCACCAAGAGGGACCTGCAACTACTGCTGCAAGAAGCTGCAGCAGATATAAAGAAACACATGGCAGCAGAAATTGGAAAACAGCTGCAACTCCTGAAGGCTGATCTGGCTGACCTGGGGGAGAGGACAGGGCAGGTGGAGCAGAGGGCAGATGATCTCATGGAAAACCTCAATATGCACCAAGCTGAGCTCTCTACACTGAGGAACAAAGTGGAAGAATTAGAGACAGGTATGGAAGACCTAAATAATCGCTCTAGGCGTAACAACACGCCTGACATGCTGCTCTCCACGCTGCGCGAATTGTTACTTACAATCCTTCCAGAAGCAACGCCACAAGACCTCGCCATAGACCGGGCGCACAGAGCCCTCAAACCTCCTAGCCAAAACCAAATGGCGCCTCGAGATGTAATAGTACGCCTTCACTACTTTACTTTTAAAGAAGCCATCATGGCGGCCACACGAAAAACTCCGCCAAAATTTGACGCCATCACTCTTCAGTTTTACCAAGACGTCTCACCTACCACATTAATGAAACGCAGAGAGCTCAAACCCCTAACCAGCGCACTGGCACAAGCCAACATACCATACAGATGGGGACACCCCTTCAAGCTACTAGTCCGCCAACATGAGAGCACACACGTCCTGCAAGATACCTCAAAAATGGCGCCCTTCGCTGCCGCATTGGGCATCAGCTTACCCGACGCACGAGCGCAATCCAGAAAACCAGTGGACAACGCCAGACCACAAAGGACGCCACTCTGGGAAAAACTTCGGACACCCCGGAACCGACCACCCAAGCGCCAGCAGCAGACATCGGTGCAGACTCGCGACCGGGACACCTGAATGGCATGGAACAAGTCCATCATGGACTCAACTCACAGGCAGAGACTATCCTAAGAGACTTAAAGGGACTTCCAAACTGTTTGACCTACTTCTGAGTGCGGGAACGCACACCACCATATCCTTTTACACTGAGTTTGATGGCGCTACTTTAGCCATGGTTCACTAAGGTTTAAGGGGACGCAAAATAGTTACGGGGAGGACACTATAGGGTGCTGAAAAGGGCCTGAAACAGGGGGGGGGCAAAGGGGGGGAAGGACAGGTGCTAGAGCAGCTGGGGACGAAGGGGGGGAAAGGAAAGGAGAGGAGGAAAACACGGGATGGGAAGGATGGGGGGGGGGCAAGGGAGAGGTACGTACCATTGGCGAATCTCACTAATTGAGACAGGAAGCCCTGGTGGCTCCCCTGGGAATCGCCAAACTCAACGCAGCTATGTGGGTCCACCGGCACAAACCCACTAGACCCGATAGGGAAGACCCAGAGCGAACCCACCCCGGGGCACTGATTACAGCCCGCCTATGCCCAGAGCGGGAAGCACACGGAGACCGCACTGTGCAATGCACCACTCAGCACAGTACGGGGGTCACGAGACCCAACCAGGTGGGGACGACTCCACACACCCCACTCCATTTGGCCTGGCACAAACCATAAGACCAGGCGTTTATTTTTTCTGTTGTATATGTATTATTTGGTTTTCAATGTTAATCCTAGTTCAATGGTTTGAATTGGTCTCAGCAGGAGGACACATGACGGACACAACATCTCGACACACGGGACACCGTCTACCACTGGGGGGAAGTAATAGCGAACCACGCTCCACCACACAACCATGACTGCTAGTCTGACGTGCATCTCAATCAATTGTAAAGGGCTGAATAACCCGGCCAAACGACACCGACTCATGAGATGGGCAAACCGCAGTAAAGCTGATATACTCCTACTACACGAGACACACTATGCAGACACACGGCCTTTCCCTCTCCTGAGCCGCCACTTCCAGGCTTGCTACTTTGCCAACTCCAACTCAGGCAAACACAATGGAGTGGCGATTCTCCTAAGGAAAACTTGCCCCCTCCAGATTACCACCACACACAGGGACCCCAACGGCCGCTTCCTTACGGTGGCGGGCACAATAGGCCCAACCAAATACGCGATCACCTTGGTCTATGGCCCCACAACCCCGGACCCGGGATTCTGGCCTACTCTAAGTGCACATCTCAGCTTACACCCAAACTCCCACCAGATTATAGGCGGGGATTTCAATGCCGCGATTGAACCACAGGCAGATAGACTCAAACGACCACCACAGACTCAAGCACCGACCAGAAACGACAAATTCATGGCAGACTTCATTTCCACTACCAACCTGATAGATGTCTGGAGACTGCAGCATCCCTCCACACTAGACTACACCTTTTATTCCCACCCACACCAAACCTACTCACGTATAGACTAGTTCCTGGTTTCCCCGTCACTACTTCCGCTCATAACAACGACTTCCATAGGCAACATAACGTGGTCCGACCACGCTGAGATAGCACTCACGTTCCAGCCCCCACGAATCTCCAGACCCTGGTCCTGGAGACTTAATCCGACACTACTCAACGACCCACAAACGGTACAACAAATCACAACAGAACTCAAACATTACTTCGCTACAAACAAGGATACAGTACAATCAAATGCAATCATATGGGCTGCTCACAAAACGGTGATCAGGGGTACCCTTATTAGCTTAGCCACAGCACACAAAAAAAGACGCCTCGCTAAAATAGAGAAAATGCTAGCGGCAATCAGGGACCTTGAAGCCCTACATAAAGTCACCCCCACCCCAGACCTCACTACACAACTCCAACACCAACGACAGGCCCTCCACAATGCAATGGTAGTGGACGCCACCAGGGCTCTACAATGGACACAACAAAAGTTCTACAAAAAATCCAATAAAGCCGACACACTCCTGGCCCGTAGGCTGCGCAAGCGCATCCAGGCCAAGCAGATAACACGCATCCGCACACCATCGGGTCATGACACAGAGGTACCTACCAAAATTGCGGAGGTATTCCAACACTATTTTGCAGACCTATATGACCACTCCCCCCACCATAGGCAACGGACCGACACCCTACAAGACCGTATCCAAACCTTTTTAGACCAAACTCATCTGCCCACACTATCGGATAGCGCGATCACCCAACTCTCCATGGAGATCACAGAACAAGAAGTTGCGACGGCTATAGGGGCCACCAAACCCAACAAAAGCCCAGGACCGGACGGATATCCGGGCTTATATTACAAAACATTCCGGGACACTCTCCTACCCCACCTTGTACAACTATACAATACCCTGCTGCAGGGAAACCCACTCCCCAAAGACATGCTGCAAGCCAACATTTGCCTTCTACCTAAACCCAACAAACCCCTCTCAGACCCAGGCCACTATCGGCCAATATCCCTATTGAACGTAGATATCAAACTGTTCACGAAAATACTCTCCAATAGGCTGCTACCACATATCACATCACTAATCCACCCGGACCAGGTGGGTTTCATCCCCACTCGCCAAGCTAGCGACAATACCAGGAGGATGCTAGACCTGATCTGGGTGGCCACCCAGCGCTCCATTCCAACGCTACTCCTATCCCTGGACGCCGAAAAGGCGTTTGATAGGTTACTATGGCCATTTCTCTTTGCCACTCTGGAGAAACTCAGATTCCCCAAACCATTTCAAGACGCCCTGCGAATGATCTATTCTAATCGTACTGCCAACCTACTCATACCAAACACGAACCCCCCCTCGTTCGCCATCTACAATGGCACGAGGCAGGGCTGTCCCCTGTCCCCCATCCTGTTCGCCCTCTCACTTGAACCGCTACTGCACCTTATCCGCACCACTCCCCAGATCACAGGCATCAAAATCCGCACACAAACATACAAGGCTGCGGCATACGCTGATGACCTGATGCTGTCACTCACAGATCCGCAGAACGCACTCCCACCTAAACTTTATTGACTATATATACAATTAAAGTACCATATAAATATAAAAAATTATATACAAAAAACACTATAATGGCATAAAAAGTCCAGTAATTGGAAAGTCTTTTTGCTCACAATGTTCCCAGGACGCATTTCGCCGTGAAGGCTTCCTCAGCTGGATGTGAAAAAAGTCTGTTACCTTCTTGTACTGGCTCCTGCTATATGTACCCCTCCTGGGGTGAAAACCATTTATATGGTACTTTAATTGTATATATAGTCAATAAAGTTTATATTTTTGATATACACTATTTGGCATTTTCCTGCTATTCACAAAGAAGGAGTGTGGTCCTAAATCCACATAAGCTATTGGATCAGAGCCGATGTGGATGGGCTCTGGGTTTGTAAGTACCCCATTTCCCTTGCTACAATTTATACATTTAGCCTACGTTATTGCACCAGAGGTATTTTCCCTTATACATTCAGGAATACAAGAAAGGAAGAGTTAAAAGAAGGGATAAGTGTCGCCTCTACGGACTCTGAAAGCGCTTCAATTGAGCTATACCCCTTTAGCTCCTAAAAGTGTGAGTGGGCCCTTTGTATATTTCTACCACATCTCTCATTATTACAGATTTGCACTATGTTTGGATTTTTCTGTTTATATTTTTAGGATATTCCTAAGGACTATTGTGAATTATAAAAACAGAAGGTATTTTTTCACCTTTCTGGTGTTTATCACTTGATACTATCTCTCCACTTTGGTTATCCATTTATATAGTGCTTCACCCATACTCCGGTTTCACTGCATTTTTGAAAGATAAGATTGGGGTGTTACAGCAGCTGAAAGTTAATGGGATTCTTTATATAATTGTATCATACTTTACTCACATATCAGCGCTGGTACTTTACCTGTTTTCTAGACTCTATTTTTTAGTAAATTATTTTTAGTTACAAAACACAACATTTATATCTGTAACCAAAAACCAGGTCTAGGGCAAGCTGTACCTTCCTGGCAGGGTAAGATAATGTAGAAGGTTAGAATTAGGAAAGGTCAAGCATGTATTACTTTGTTGGCCTCACCCCCTCCAACTTTGGCATCACGAGCAGCAGGCCATTGGAAAGGGGTATGCCAGTATCACAATGTCCAGGTCGTCTGCCAATCAAACAGGCCAGCCCACAGAGGGCAGATTATGTAGAGAGCAAGGAGTCAGTGTCTGGAGTGCATCGGAAGAGCATGTAATAATGTGCTTGTGTTACATTTTTGGGGGACACCAGGGAAAAAAGTTAGGACAGCAAGACAGAAGACAAAAAAACATTACTTCTCCACAGAAATCAGCATGGTTTGGAGGAATTCGTGAGAAATAATGCTGGAATTAAAAATAATATTTGCATGGTATGGTACAGCCAGAGCATGATAGCTAGGCATAAAATGTAAATTTAAAAAAAGTAAAACAAAATAAATAAATAAAACTTCCATCCCCAACTTTCACATGGCTACCAGGTTTGTGAAATAATATTACAATTCCCACACATAGTCTTCATAAATTCCCCAAGAATAATGCTCAAATCTAAACCTGTTAAACTCTTTATGAATGCAGAAATAGTTGAGATTTTGCAAACACAGGAGTAATGATGATTTCACCAACTCAGTGGTCATTATAGACCTTGCATAAGTGGAAGATGTGCCACACTCTTATTTAACACTGTAAATGTGGAATTTCATATCAGAAATAATCAAAGATAGTTCACAATTTTTCCATCTTCAAAGTCAGTCGGCTAAGAAATTAGTGAATTGTATATAATTAGAGAAATGCGAAATAGCCATAATTTACTAACATGATCAAAGCTGAAATAAAGCAATTTCATGGAACGTCCTGCTCAGTTTAGCAGATAAAACTATAGGCAGAGTATGTAAGACTTCTGAAGTTTTCTTAAGGGCATAGTGCCTTACAATACTATTTTAGATTAGCTGGACAATAAAGCCGCATAATGGCCATTAATATCGTATGCTTACAATTTTAAAATCAAATTGGCTGTTTCTTCTTCTCCTTTGTTAACCGACTGGCAAACAACTAAGGCAGAGATGTAGTGTGTTCAACAACTGTGATACAGCTAGTTTTAGAGTAGAATGAGGATGTTGCTACAATGCAAGCCGACACTCCAAATGTTTGGAAATGCCAGCATTAGCAGATGCAAAAACCTAAAGCTGCCTGCTTGCAACGGAACGTGAAATACACTTCATAACATGTCATTTCATAAACAAGTGGACAGCAGTTCAATTACAGGTAGAAATTTTCAAGCACAAAAGTAAAAATAGCTAAACAAAGTCTGTTATCATATAGTAAACACTTGGTCACATCTACATAGGGGACATATCAGCAGATGGTTTTAAATGTCTCACTTTAATGCACACCATAGTTGTCAAATGCAATATTTTATGACACCTTCTGAGTATCTTCCAAGTGTCCCTATTTAGGACGGGAAGTCCCTATTTTGGGCTCAATTCATTGTGTTCCTCTTTTCTATCCTAATGCCCCTCTTTTCTAAAAGCTCTATATTGGTGGTGTGTCTGAGTGTATAACAGAGTGCACAGCAATAATACTCACAGTAATATGTCTTTAAACTACAATAAAGGTGTTTAGAAATAAGTTTATGTAAATAAGATACACTGTGCTTGTTCTAAATTACATTTAAAGGACCACTATAGGCACCCAGACCACTTCAGCTTAATGAGGTGGTCTGGATGCCTGGTCCAGCTAGGTTTAACCCTTTTTTCTATAAACATAGCAGTTTTAGAGAAACTGCTATGTTTATAAATGGGTTAATCCAGCCTCTAGTGGCTGTCTTACTGACAGCCGCTAGAGGGCTTCCGCGCTTCTCACTGTGATTTTCACAGTGAGAAGACGCCAGCGTCCATAGGAAAGCATTGTGAATGCTTTCCTATGGACTGGCTGGATGCGGACACAGCTCCTGCCGCGCATGCGCATTCAGCCGGAGAGGAGGAGGAGAGCTCCCCATCCGGCGCTGGAGAAAGAGGTAAGTTTAACCCCTTCCTCCTCCCCAGAGCCTGGCGGGAGGGGGACCCTGAGGGTGGGGCAACCCTCAGGGCACTATAGTGGTCCTTTAAGTTGCATAGTTTGCCATTACTAAATCACTGACAATCTCTCAGAACAATCCATTCCCTGGCCACACCCCACTAACCTTTGTCAATTTGAAATGTATGAGGTATGCATTATGGCTTTGAATAGTACTTTTGCTAATGGGGCAGCCATTTTAGTTCTACACACTATAAATCCTTTCAAGGAAGGGCCGACTTCCTTGGCTGTTAAAGGGACACTATAGGGACCCAGACCACGTCATCTCATTAAAGAGGTCTGTTCCCTTAAATCTGCAATGTAAAACATTGCCATTTTAGAAAAACTGCAGTGATAACAATGCCTGCCTGTAGTGGCTGTCTTCCTACAATTTCACGGAATTTGATTCGGTGAAGCGATGCTGGATGTCCTTATGCTTTGCTACTGCAGATTCACACAGAACAATCACAGCATTGCCCTGTGTACCCTTCCCGGCAGCATTTCGATCAGAGGACATTAGAATCCGACACAACACGGCTGCTTAGCCAGACAAAAAAAAAAGTGTGAAATTTTCTCCAAAAAAACAAATATACATAATTTACAAAAAATTATTACATTTTATTAAATGCAATCAAACAAAAAAAAAAATAAAGAGAAAATTTTGATGACAACTGTTTTTTTAACTTTGGTGCAGCAGGTACCTCTTGCATTTTGAGTTATCCAATTCCTCATGATTGGGCACTACAAATAAGGAATGCCCATTTTGTTACTGTAACATTTGTACAACCAGTTTGGGGACACTAACCGTGTGTACTAATTGATACATATGCAAAACACATAACTGATAATCTGATATATTGTAATTTTCATCAATTTTGGAGACCAGAACAAGCAGTAGTTTACGAAGAGAAATGTAACACATTAACATCCAGTCATTTGTAGTTCTTTAGGAAGGCATTTTGACCTTCAATGGAAATGGAAGACAGAAGAAAATGGTTTTAGTGCCAAACTTTAAAACAGCAGATCAATTTATTGGGTATTTCCACACACTGAAGCCAAGAGACACAAAACAAAAAAGGCAGAAAACGCGCGTCCAAAGGTCGAGTACCCTAAAATTAAACAAGTGCATTGCATACAATACACTAATGAGTTTGAAGAGTATTAAATACAAAAGAAGCATTGCAATACCCTATGTATATTGACATTACATACATGTGTGTTCTTTTCCATTGAGATTCTGAGCAGCAAATCACTGATTTCCAGGTAGTAAAATGAACTTCAGTACCAGCACTACAATGACTCATTACATCCTTTTCAAGCACTTGGCCATTGTTATTTATGTCATTTCTTTAATCACATTTTCCAGATGAGCAGTTTCTTTGTTAGCAAGACATTGATCAGACTCAATGCAGCTGGAGGACATCCTCTTAGGCTCCTGTGTTATCTTATCAGCCCTGAAATTGCTAGTGACATCATTATATCAACTGGTTTAATAAAGGCTATTGGGAAAATTAAAATTCATTTTTAAACAATAAAAAAAGGTTTAAAATAAGCATGTAGTCAGCAGAATTATAATGCAAAAAACAGTGCACAATAATATCATTATGGGTACTATATAATATATCAGGGGTGCCCACACAATGTTTTGTGTTGTGATTTAATTCTCAAGTAACCAACTCGACAGGATCTACCAACTAAAAATCACACACATTTTTCTTACAAGACAAAATAAAATACATTAAAATCCTTTTTGGGACTACTGCATGTATCTTCATATTGAATTAATGTAATAATTGAAATAAATATGTTACATTTCAACAATACACCCAAAACACCCACAGCACAATACATTTCAATATCCAGGAGCTTTACCTTGTTCTGATGACTTGCACTGAATGGACACACACTCTCTTTAATACACACTATCACTTACACACACTGTCACAAATACTGTAGCAAAAAATGTACATACACACAAAATAACTATCCTACTGGAGAAAACATGTGTAAGCTATGATCCGGTGTCCTTCATATCCCTGGTGTCTAGGGGGAGCAGGAGAGCCATGCAATGTGATGCACAGGCTCCTCAGTGAACTCTTTGGAGAACGTCCGATTAACAGGCTGGGGGCAGCCCAGATACCAGCCCAGGCATCCTCTGCCTGCAACAAGCTGTGTTTATTGCATGCGAGCTGGGATTACACAGCAGTAACTCCGTGCACCCAGCAGCTGACCGTCGTCGGCAACAGACAGCATATTACACTATTGGCTGCTCTATGGTGAAGGAGAAGGACTATGGGCGGTAATACGGCGCAATGGGGTAGCTGTAGCTCCATTGTTTGCCCAGCCGGCCGCTTTAGGTAAAGGGCTAACAAATCCCAGGCGCCGGGGTGAAATTTCTAGTTGCCATGGCGACCTGGCGCATGGGATTTGTCATGCCCTGTAATCTGGCAATCTACTTTTCTACTCTATGGTTACCTTTTATGTCACTATATCCAACCCTCTGTAGCATGTAAGCTCATTTAGCAAAGCCCTCAACCCTTCTGGTAATAATAATAATACTAATAATAATAATAATATATGAAAACATGAATAGGCCAAATTTAGCAAAAGCTAAAATTAAAGAATGTATTTTTTAAAGAGCATCTAAACCTCTAGTATTCTTGCTTATACTACAGGGCCGTTGAATGCTTCAATCGGATTGGTTGACGAACGTTTTAAGGTGTGCATTATTTTCAGGGAGACGCACGGTTAAAGTAGTTCCAGACAGGTCTTCACGGCATTACAGTTGCGTAAGAAATTAGTCCTACATACAAGAGCGTTTTAATGACAAAAACTTGACAAACGTCTTGAAATACATCATCTGAAGAATGTTTTGAGGTGTGGTAACTGTAGTATAAGAGTAATAATTGACTCCAGGCCGTTGAATTATTAGAAAAAATAATGCACACTCGAGGTGTAATGGCAACTCCGTCTCGCGACGTGACCGCATTACCACCTGGGTGTATTATTTTTCTAATAATTCAACAGCCTGGAGTCAATTATTCCTTACATATAAGCAATTGTATTTAGTCTTAAATAACGTGTCATGTATCCTACATGCTAGGGGGGAACATTGCACATCCAGTGCCGTATTGTTATGAATTAATCTATCACCATTGCGATCAGCAGTGGTAGTATTATCTAGGAAGTTTTTATAGTGTAGTTCCCATGGCTTCAAATTGTCTACTAGGGAGAGTTTGTCTTGTGCCGTGTCTGCTGTAACTGGTTTATTCCTCAAATTCCCCTATCCCTACACCAGTAAAATAAATATCGTCTTTGATCATTTTGGCGGCTAGGAATCTAATACCGCAGCACTGAACACAAACTTAATGCCATTCTCTGCCACAGTTATATGAAAAAATTCAACATTATTATAAACAATATAAGATTAGTAATTTTTAACCTCTGGGTCAGAATTCTGTCCTCATACTTCAATGTGTCGTTAATTAGGACATGCACTTCATATTCTTTAGGCTCAAGGAACCACGTATAATCAATTAACTCTACCTTATTAAATGCATTAAATGGGCACTATAGTGTCCGGGGGGGTGGGGGGGGGCAGTGTACCTTGTGGCTGCAGGCAACTGCTGTGTCTTAAAAAAATAACAAAAAAAAATAACAGAAATATGAGAAGAGCTGTTTCAGACAAATTAATATGAGAAGAGCAAGAAATGGGTGTTAGCAGCACTTTTACTGCACTGGGAGCAGAACATGGAGTCGCTGAACATAGATGCTGCACACACTGTGCAGCACTGACACAGGACTGTAGTGGCAGTTTGAGTGAGGTCTTAGTATGCAGCAATGTAAAAACTGCCTTTTCTCTGTAAAGGCAGCGTTTACATTGAAATGGCTACTGGGACAGACTATAGGCACCAAAACAACTAAACTAATCTGTAGTGGTTTTGGTGCCTTGTGTCCCTTTAACACCTGCAATTTCTCATTGTAAATTAAACTTTGCTAGTTTAAAAAAAAAAACTGGCTACTAACTTTTTTAGCTGGCTCCTAGATTCCAAAAAATTTGTCAAATACTGTGCTAGAAGAATATTTCCTGAGGGCTTAGTGTTTTTTGTATTATTTTGTATTGTATTGTATTGTTTTTATGACAGTTGAAGGAGAGGAATCAGAGTGCGGGGAGGGAAAGCTATTAACAGTTTTATTGAAATGCTATCCTGAAGAGGTGGGATTTCAATGAATTTTTGACCGAACGAAGACTGGGTTAAAGTCTAACGGAAAATGGAAGGGAGTTCAACAGGAACGGTGCAGCCCTAGAGAAATCTTGAAAGTGAGCGTCAGCGATGGGAGTATGAACAGAGGATAGACATAGGTCTTAGGCAGAGCGTAGGAGCCTAGACATATTTGAGTATTATGGAGAGGAGGTTGAAGCAACATTATGTAGAGATTTGTAGGCAAGTACCAAAATTTTAAATTGAGCTCTATATCTTACGGGAAGCCAATATAGGGACTGACAGAGGGAGGAGGCGTGGGAGGTACGGGCACACAGGAAGATGAGCCTTGCAGCCACATTCATTGTAGACTGTGGAGTCAAAGAATACCTAGGCATCGAGCCTCTGAAGTAAAGCTGATGCTAGAGTCATTAACTTGGAGGGAGACAGACACGGAAGTAGCAGCTTGAGGGAGGTAAGACCATAAGTTTAGGTTTGGACAGGTAAAGTTTAAGGAAGTGAGCCATCCGAAAGTGACATGTTCAAAAAAGAAAAAACTATAGTGACAAACCCTATATTTCCAATTTTGAATACACAGCACAGATTACTAGTAAAAAACTATTTCTCACTCAATGCTTAATCCATCCAGCAATTAGGTAATATTGTGTTTACAAAATCCTTTTATATAAAATAATTAAAAAGAAACAAATAGAACAAATAAGAATTGGAAAAGAAAAGCCTTTAGTTATATGTTATCCTTAAGCTCTATTAAAAAGGTTATATGTAAATTCCAATTAATATATAAATGCTGCTTTTAAACATTTATATTATCAGTAAAGCAGGGAAAGAAAATATTTAGTCTTATTCAGCACTGACAATAAGTTCTTACCAACATGCAGTAAGAAAATGAACAAAATCCACATGGAAGCAAGCGGCTGCTGGGTTTGTCATTTCAGTATTATTGAGCCCAGTACCAAGCTGAATATATGATTCCATGAATGAACTTTCTATATGTTAGGATTCTGGGTGCCATTGTTTCCAGTAGTCTGCCTTAGCGTTGTAGAAAATCATGTATCTATGAAAACATTTATCTGTTGCTGGGCACAGACCTATTTATATTTTGCCAGCAGGCGGCTTTGCCGCATTGAGTTTCTCTTGAGTAGCTTAAAAAGCTGTTCCTTAAAAGGAACTTTCTACACACCATAACCCCTTTGCCTCATTCCAGTCTGTTTGAGAGGTTTAACAACAAAAAAAGCACACCTGTAGCACAATGATGTGACAAGATTTTTTGTCACACTTCTTGAAAAGCATTTCACAAAATACAAAGAACCAATATCCAAAGTCTGTTTTAACCTTAACCACCAGCAAGATTACAGTGTCATTTAAAAAAAAAAAAAAAAACTATAATTGCATTGGAAACCTAAAGAAATGTTGGGTGTAAATATAGGAAAGTGGCATTGTTGTGTTCATGCAATTCTAGGAGTGTGGCCCCTGCAGTCACACTCATTGAATTACTTTTGTTTCTGTTTAAAGGGACACTATAGTTACCAGAACAACTACAGCTTAATGTAGTTGCTCTTGTGAGTATAATAGCTCCCTTCAGGCATTTTCACATAAACACTGCCTTTTCAGAGAAAAGGCAGTGTTTACATTGCCCCTAGGGACACCTCCAAGTGGTCACTCCTTAGATGGCCACTAAAGGGGCTTCCTGGCTCAGTGCTGCACAGTAAGCAGCCCTGCCGTTCAGCGTCTCTATGAGGAGGTGCTGATTGGCCAAAACAGTGTTTGGTCCCGCCTGCTTGCCGATTTTAGCCAATCCAATGCTTTCCCCATAAAAATCAGCACCTTTCATGATGTCACCAAGGGGGCGGGGCCAGCGCCGCCGGACCAGTGGAGAGCTTAAAATAAGGTAAGTTTTAACCCATTCTGAGGGGTATAAGGAGGGGGGGGGGAGGGGTCAAGTGACCTGGATGGTGGGTTTTCACTATAGGGTCAGGAATACATGTTTGTGTTCCTGAATCTATAGTGATCCTTTAAGCATCCCTAGCCACACCTCCTCTGACTCACACAGTCAAAATGAAAAATGGGTTAATTTTCAATCAATCAGATTTGACAACACTGCATGCTTACTTTACAAGTTTTTATCTAATGCTCTATAAATTGAACTTTAATCACACATACTGGGGGCTCCTACAGGCTATGAAAGAGTAGGATATAAGAAATTTGAAATAAGATTAAACAGACTATGCAATACAGGAATTAGATCTCTGTACAGGAAGTGTTTAGGAAGGCTATATAAGTCACATGAAGAGAGGTATGACTTGGGCTGTATAAGCAAATTGATGTAACTACTGAATGGCAGAGAATTGAGCAGTGAGACTGCAGTTGCATGACCAATGCAGTCAAACTACTCCATAAAGCTAAAGTAGTTTTGGTGCTTATAGTATCCCTTTAAATATATTTTTCTAATTTTGTTTTAGGCAGTGAGGATTTTGCACATCAGTAAATTTAATTAAGAGTTGTCAGTTGTTTTATTGCATTTCAACACTTCATGCTGTCAGAGAGATTCCAAACACTAAAGCAGAGCCAATGTAGCGCTGACGAGCTCCAATAGAAAGAAAAGGCTGCCAGAAGCTGATCATTGGTTCATTCAAAACATGTACATTGTCTTGTAAACCTGCAGGTTACTTGAAGGGAGCACACAGAAATGATGTCTGTGCATATTGGCATGTTATGCTTGGCATTATGTGAAAATTGATGAAACGTGACCTTTCAGAGCTGCTGTGTGGAGGCAAGAAATTTTTTTTTTTAAATTAATAAAAAGATTATGATTGCACAGCAGTATATTTAAAATATTCATGGTAATTAATGCTTGCTACTCACCAGTGAATACTTTATCATGCTGCTATAAAAAAAGATTTGTTTTAAGTTTGAAACTAACTCCTAATGCAGTATTCCATGTACTAGCTGAAAACTAAACACACAGGTAGTCTTTTTCTTGTTACATAACGGAGCAAAAAAAGAAAAAAAATATTCTCAACTATTTGATAGTTATCCATGAAGGCAAACATTTAATTTCCTTTACAGCAGATATGCCAGACAAAAAACTGCTATGTGGCTGTTTCTTTTTTGAGCTCCAAACTTTCATATGAGTACCAGTCAACTGACTTCCCAATAGAACAGTGTAAAAAAGAACCATAGCAGCATGTATAAATTGTAGTACCTTGGCACACATTTAGCATGGCAGCAAACAACCTAACATAATACAACTTTTCTTTGGATGCCTGTGCTATTAAATTATGGTGCATGCAGTTTGAATAGATCATGGGACTAGGGTATGGAGAAATCCAAAGAACAGAGTGACCCTGGGTTCATTGAGAAAAGTAATACCATGTTTGGATGTCATAAATATATGAACACCACTGCAATACTCCATGCCAGAATTGACCATAAATGGATGAATTCACTTGTCAGATAATTTAGCTTGTAACAATGTCTTGACCAATCACCAGAACTCACTGCAAGAGATCATCTGTGAGAGGAGATAGAATGAGTGATTCTGACTAGGTATCCACTTCTGGTCATCTTGACCTAACCTGGTGAAGCACTGGTGTAAACATTAGTCACTGTCACTCGGAAAAACTCTACACATAACACTGAATCAACTTCCTCAACAGATTAAGACTGCCCTGTGGCCAAAAGGGGCTAAAGTCGTTTTAAAAAGGCAACCCTGACATTTTGTATCTTTTGTACCTTTCATAAATATTCGCTTACATTATAACAATATTTCACCTTTGTTAATTTAAATTTAGAGCCATTTAACCAAACTGCAAGCATAGATGATTGGGAGAATGGTTTTACATTTAAAATTCACATTGAATTCCTGACAATTCTCACTTTAGTGTATAACTCTGTTTGTGTAGCTAAACATAACGGACAGAAGACTTTAGAAACATATCCACAATTTGCAACATAGTTTTAAACATGCACTCTGCCCTTTATAGAAGACGTTTGGTGAAGGCTGGCACTGTTAGGTTTTCAGAAGATGAACAGAGGGTATAACAATTACACCCAATACATTTTATGTAGATGTAATTCACATATGAAACTGCTTCAAATAAATTATCTTTTTTTTTAAATGTATTCCGAGCTTAATGTGAAAAAAAAAAAAACTATATTTCTTGTACTTTATCAGTGAAACATTTTTATTCTCTTAAAGACAAAAGTAGCAATTATCTATTAATTACAATATGCTAAGGCTGTGTCACAGTGTCTTGTACCTTGTAAAACCATAGATCAGTAACCTAGAAACAGACAACTTAAATTAGGGACTACATCCAATTAGTCCCCACACACTACAAAGAGATCTTGTTTTGGTGTCAGCACGCCTGCTTCTTGTTTGTTCATGTAATGCTTTGTTAGTGCCATATAAAAAGTACCAAATTATCATCAAGAGCCTTGTTTATTATTAGCCAATGATCTAAATCCTTTACAAAATGGTTCTTCATTGTAGAGACTGCTTAACCTGCTTTTGTTTGAGAGGAGGATAGATTTTTGGTAGTGTCTGCGCTAAGAGGTTTCGTCTTTTGATTACTAACAGGTGCGACAGTAATACACACTTTTCCCTACATCGTAATACACGTCTAAACAAATGGGAAAAACAATTAGACATTTTTTATTTATTTTTTTAAACAAACAAATACTGAAAGTACTTATCTAAAATGGGATTTTTTTTTTCTTTCGCAATACCCCCCTTAGACCAATAGCAAATCAAAAGCTGAGAAATTTGAATACACTAAACAATAATATAGGACCTTATACCAACCTTGTTTGGAAGTAGGGGTAGTTAGAGACTTTTACTTTAAGCAAAAAATGCAAATAGGGGAGACACTATATATAAGCACATATACACACATCCATACATAGTCAAAAAGTGCAAGTGATTCGAGCCTGTCCTTTTGAGGCTCTAATCCAAGTGAGTTTAACCATTTAAAACCTCACTATAATACACCATCATTTGTGGATTCACACTATATTGTGTTTTATTTTCCTTGTTTCCTATGTATGTACCAATGCACAGCTGAATTTTAAACCCTATTTTAGGGTAAGTGTATATTTTCACTCATTTGACTAGTATAGTCTGGATACTTTATGCAGACTACACTAAATTCACTCTGGTTGCATATTGCATTTAGTAGGGGTAAGAGAGCTGCTTCTTTACACCTAATTGTATTTATAAGCGCCCTCTACACAGTAACCAATTTGTACACAGTCAAAAAACCTGCACTCCAGGGTCTAATGTGTAATGCCCGGTGCTGGTCGGCACAAATTACAAGATACCAGAAAAAGACCGCACTCCAGGGACTTCAATAGCAGTTTAAAAATAAAACAGAACTTTTATTTCATTGTATCCACTAAAATGTCGATGTTTCAGTTTAATTGAAAAACTTTCATCAGGACAAACTGATGAAAAGTGTCCTGAATAGAGTTTTTCAAATAAACTGAAACTTTGACATTTTAGTGGATACAATGAAATAAAAGTTATGTTTTATTTTTAAACTGCTACTGAAGTCCCTGAAATTCGGTCTTTTTATGGTATTTTGTATATGTATTTATTTCATTTATTTTTTTATGTACATTGATAACTAGAAATTTGTAAACACCAATAATGCTTGCTATTGGAAGCCCTTCCCAAGTATAGAGGGGTGTTTCTCCTACCTCTCTCTCTCTTTCACTAGTTTCTCAGCAAAGGTCATGAGCACAAAGTCTTTTTGGTCTTTTGAAGGCTTAGTTTTTCTCAATAAATGGGAGCTCTGAGACATCACAAACTTCTCTAAAGTACAAGCTTGTTCACTTAGGCAGGCCTTTTCAATTTTGCTCTGGGTGCGTTTGCCTGGTTTATGTTGGTCTTGGTTTCCGACTTTCCAATCTTGTCCATTATTGTTTAGTAGACAAGTGAGGTTTGGCTTTTATTACCTGTCTAGAGTTATTTCTAGTCTCCAGTTACTAGTTTGCAAATACATTCTTTCAAATTTAATGTTGAAAACAGACGGTCACTATGGACTCGTGCAGGACTCCCCGCCACCAACTATACTCACAGTGCCAACACCTTCCTGCTGCGCCTCTTTGCTAAGAGAGCTACAGCAACCACCCAGAGAGCCTCAGGGCAAAAAGCTTTGGCAGGCAGAGCACATCCGACTGGGAGCTACTCAGGAATCTCATGAAAATGGAGAGTAAATCTCGGGATTGCAGTGGTCCGGTCAAACTTCATCGTTGTAGCTCTTGGCTCCAGCACAACCAAACAGGGCTCTATCTGGCAGGGTGATCAGCGAGGTGACAAGGTATCCAGCCTTTAGCCATCATCAGTCATCTTTCGTGATTGGAACTTTCCACACAGCAGTGGTGTATCCTGGTTTTGTGCTGCTCTAGGCAGGACAAAACTCAGGCATCACCCTCCCCCCCTTCTAAATACACACACACACAGAGTCAGACACACACACAGACACAGTCAGACACACACACAGTCACAAACACACACAGACACAAACACACAGTCAGACACACACACACAAAATCACTCACATTAACACTTTTTTTTTTTTTTTATTTACCCCGTCCCCAGCCTCCTTACCTTTGGGTACCTCTTTCTCCCTGGTAGTCCAGTGGATGACTGCTCAGCTCCCTCGCGCGCCACAGAGTGAGGCTGGGAGCCGGAATATGACATCATATTCCGGCTCCCAGCCTCACTCTGCGGTGCGCGAGGGAGCTGAGCAGACCGCTCAGAGGAAGAGCTCCCTCGCCAGCCGCCAGCCCAGCATGTCTGTTAGCCGCAAGGCTAACTAGGCATTTGCCCTGGGCTTTTAAGGGCGGCGTTTTTTGCCGCCCCCTGAAAAATGCCGCCCAAGGCAAATGCCTTGTTTGCCTTGCGGCTAATACGTCACTGCCACACAGTAGCCTAAATACTCTGTGCCAGATGAGAGAATGGTCGCGGGCTGGACATCTTCCATCAGGGCGTTTTTTTGGACTGGACACCCCTCTGGAGGAGAGCATAAGTTTGTGGATACTTGAAGGGTTAAGTGTGCTTTGGGGGAACATTGTTGTTAGGCGACCTATTATCTTGATTATCTTGTTTGATTAAGTTATGTCCCAGGCACCAAGGTGCCAGGATTGCTAAATGTATTGTGTTCATGATGACACCCTGTTGGAGATTGTGGTATAAAGAGTCCTTTTTTTACCCTGCATCAAACCTCGGCTGATGAATTGGAATAAGGGCTACAATCACTCTGGGGCTTAAATGGTGGGAGAAGGGAATCCCTGGTGATGTCACTTCACTAGAAGAAGTTCACCACACAGCCTCAATATCAGTATTAGCTATCAATACGTTGTCCCACCATCAGAAAAGTGGGCACGGAAACTTTTTGATCAGCTGAGTCTTGGTGACGTTTGGTGACAGTGAAATAAAACAACACTTCAATACTTGAGACTGGTGTTGTAGCTCTTATCTCCATTGATGTTGGAGTGTATGAGCCTGGTGCAGACTCCCTGGTGTCTGCACCCAAAACTACACCTTAAGTGAAGTGTAGAGTGCAAGCCTCATTGATGTGATTTTACCATACACAGTCTCAAAACACAGCAACCTAAATGTCTACATGTGACACACAGAGCTCCGGAGAATTTTCTTCCATTGAGACTGTTGAATAGGTCTGGTTTGCATGTATGGTATATGAATATTTGCTTAGAGATGTGGAATTGGCCTAAATGTGGGGTGATGCAGATGCTTAGCGAGAGATTATGGGCTGGATTATTTTAAAAGAGTAAGGTTTTACTCTGCTTCTTAATAACAACACTTCAAGTGAAGTCTGTTGGAAAATTGCAATTCAGCAAGGAGAGTAAATCTGGATTTTGCTTAGAAAATCCAGCCCTCTTTCTTTGTTTAATATGGGTGTGTGTGTGTAAAGGATCCTTCTGTCCGTACAGTGCTGATCCTTGTAGCTTCTCCCGAAATCTAGCTGAAACAAAGTGATTATAGCTTCCAATCCCCCAAACATGAGTTGAGACTTCATGAAGGGGTAAAACGATCTGATTTAATGGGGGCTACCTGCCCGGTATTTATGCAGGTCTCCCACCTGGTGGACACTCCCCTAGGGGACCAGATGGAAGACTGGGACAAAAGAATTGCAGTAGCCAATCGCAGTGGCTATAACATAAGCACTCCCCTTTTACATAGGTCACTCCCTCCTTTCCATCCTGGAGATAATTAACTTAAGTTAGTAAAGAGAGCCTTAATTATCTCCAGGTAGAAAGAAACATGGCTTTTCCCATTTTCACAAAACAGCATAAAAATCTATAACTTATATTTTAGAGAACATAAACTTTAAGTCCCACATACCCCCAGATAGCTTGGATCTGAGCGCACATTATAGGCGAATAGCACTCAGGTCCCACGAACACAGTTCTCAATATCATCGAATTAAGTTTGGACTTCACCGGCCGTTCGCGTGTTTGTAACCGAGAAAGAGTTCCACACTGTAGCTATCTGGGGTCGGTCTATTTCGCATCGCATAAAAGTCCCGAACGGTGAAAGGTTCCCGGCATTCGTGGGTTTCCAGCCATATGAATGTGGACTTTGGTAGGTACCAGCGGTGTTCGGCGGAATAAGTGTCCGAAAAGAGTTCCAGGGCATCGCCGCCATTTACCGCTGAGCGTTCGACAATTAAAAATGGCGACCGCCACGTGTTCGGCAGACGAACGTGGCCCACCAAGCTGTTTCCCAATTACTTTATGGTTAACTGCAGCTTCTGGGTGGCTAATAAGCAGCACGCGCCACAGACAGGGTGGTCGGCCATTCGGCAGTTTGTTCGTCTGTACGAACAGCCTTAGTCCAGCTGTAATGGAAGTTAAACTGCACGAACCAACATACGAATATATTAGGGCAAATGTAAAATCCAAGAAAGTAAGGCAAACGATGCAATCCAGGGACAAAGGGCTCTGTCCCAAGTGCCTTAAGACCCAATAACTTAAAGGGCCAGCATCCCAGGGTAAGAGGCTAGCAATCCGGCTTCTCCATAAGACAGGGGGGCAGGGCAGTGTGTCACATGAAACCCCCGTGACAAAAGGCATTTTGTCACAGTGTGATTGTGCTATTGGGTCAGTGCAAAGAGGCAAATTAAACAATTAATGATTAAGCCCAATGAAAAAGAATGTACTGTGTTTTTAATGTTGTAATAAAGTCAAATCTTTTTCAAAATAGACAGGTCTTTAACACGCCACTACGTGCACACAGCCAGACATCTGAGGGTATGCACCCAGTGTTACTACACCCATTCTGTAGAAATTGTGGGAATCCCTTGATATTGTCTACAGTATGTATATTGTAGCACCTGAGCACATACATGGTGTTGATTAGGTATGCACCTACAGAACTCCCACACAGCATTAACACAGCCAATATTGCATGTATATCAGTGTAGCACTTGGGCACCAAGAAATTAAAATGTATAATCATGTACAGGCAAAGTAAATGTTAATTACAAGGAAGATTTTATAGTAAGGACTCAACATTGGTATTAGGCAAGTGTTCAGAAAGCATACCTCCTTACAACTTGAGAAAAAAGAACTAGCAGTTTGAGCTATAGGTGTAGAGCTATTGGACAGCAGTTTAAAAAAAAAATCTATTTATTGATAACTAATTACATATAGTTATGAAATGTTTTCTTGTTGTCGACTTGGATGCCCATCTACATTGGTTTCACAGCTTAATAGCATTTCAAATTTACAACAATTCAACAACTGATAAAATAAAAAAGGCAGAATAACAGAACTGAAACAAACTTCCCAAAGACATTTAGTTGTTGCAAAAATGACTTAGGTAACGCTGTCGCTCACATTTCTAAGTCTTCACAACTGTGTTAGTTATTCGATAATAAAATCAAGCTAAACTGTACCATGAAATCAAAGGCGGAGCAGTGAACATCAATTGTATACTTATTAAACATACTACTGCACTTCACAATAAACTTCTTCTTTCTCTTATCCTGCCAATAAATGTCATTATCTACAAAATAATCTCAGTATCATTTTTTTTCCAAAGCAGATATAGAAAGTTTAATAAGTTGGTAAAATAAATCAACAGGAGCAGATGCATGAAGAAGACACCTGTGCAAATTACTTATCTCAAAAACCTGTTTGAAAATGAATTCCAAAAATGTTTAGAAACATTAACAAATTGAGAGGAATCAAAATTTTAATTAATCTACAAAAAAAAAAATGAAGAATTTAATTTGCCTATTTATTCCAAGTATGTTAATCATAGCAGTACAAAGCAAGATCTCCATGAACAAGAATTAAGGTTCATTCTTGAACAACTTTAAATAGTCAATCAAGTTGAATTCTCAATTGGTTTCTTATATAAACATATCCAGTAAGACATTTTATGCATATGAAAGCAGGAAGCAGTATACAAGTGAAAATATACTACTTTAAATATTATACACTTCAGAAGTTTGTGGTCAATAGGTCCTTATGCAATATGTAGAGCCTTAGCATTGCTCAATTTGATATTTACAGAAATGCAAAATGGAAAGCTGCTGTGACATAAACCATCACAGAATAAAAAATCTGCAGATGTTAAAAGGAATTAAAGTTATTATAGAGCCCACCAGGATCTTGGTGATTAGTGCACCATGTTCTCATGAAGTCAGCCAAACTCTGTTTGACAAACATTTTTTTTTCAGTCTAAGACCAAGCATATCCTTTCAAACACATTGTACTACCACCTAGAGGACAGATTAAGTAATCTGCAAAGTCTGCAAATGGAGAAGAGATTTAAAATCACAGTGTTTTTTAACAGTAAACTGTAATGAATTTTAAAATGAACTTAACATTTAGGCAAAACAAACTAGTTTATAAAAATTCTCCATATCCATGACAAACACAGCTTGGCTTTTTTTGTTCGAATTTTGGAATTATTATTATTTATAAAGCACAAACAATTCCAGAGCGCTGTACAATGGGATAAATTGACCATAATTGTCTGTTTAGCTTAGATAGGACGTTGAGCCTGTAAGGGGGCTTTGTCAGGGACTTCACTGTTGATGCCATTAATAGAGGGCCTTACTGAGGCCTGGACATGCACAAAGAACATGGCATGAATGCCCTGAGAGCAGTTTGTACAGACGCATGTAATAATGTGCTTATTCTATGCTTTCTGGGAACCTGGTCTCACCAAAAATAAGACAACTGAAAAGGACCTCAAATTCAGGTCTGTACTGCCCAAGGAAAAACAGTTACGAGTTATGAATCCCATATTATAACAGTGTATCTCTCAAGTAGGAGAATCGTGCATATTTAAATGGGCACTATAGTGCTAGGCATATAAAGAAGTTTTTATCTTCTGCTCTGTAACTTTAATAACATAAAGGAGGCTCCTGCCGGGTCTAGCAAGATATTATCAGAGCTGGTGATAAGAAATTCTAAATTAAACAGAATTTGCAAAAAAGGGAGTGTAAACATTAGATCTCTCTTTACAGGAAGTGTGTAGGAAGGCTGTGTAAGTTACATGCAGGCTGGTGTAACTAGGGCTGCATAAACAAAGTCATTTACCTCCTAAATAGCACAGATTTGAGCAGTGAGACTGCAGTGGCATTATCTATAAACCAAAACTGCTTCATTAAAGGACCACTCTAGGCACCCAGACCACTTCAGCTTAATGAAGTGGTCTGGGTGCCTGGTCCAGCTAGGGTTAACCCATTTTTTAAAAAACATAGCAGTTTCAGAGAAACTGCTATGTTTATAAACAGGTTAATCCAGCCTCTAAAGCCTCTAGTGGCTGTCTCATTGACAACCGCTAGAGGCGTTTGCGTGCTTCTCACTGTGAAAATCACAGTGAGAAGACGCAAGTGTCCATAGGAAAGCATTATGAATGCTTTCCTATGAGACTGGCTGAATGAGCGCGCAGCTCGTGCCGCGCATGCGCATTCAGCCGAAGAGGAGGAGAAGAGGCGGAGAGGAGCAGGAGAGCTCCCCGCCCGGCGCTGGAGAAAGGTAAGATTTTAACCCCTTTCTCTCCCCAGAGCCCGGCAGGTTTTCCTGGCACTATAGTGGTCCTTTAAGCTATGTTTTTTTTGGTGCATATAGTGTCCCTTTAACAAAGAGTCTGTACAATAAGGACCCAAGGGAAAATACATTTCAGATACATTTCTTTCTCAATTTTTCAGAAGGATGAGAAAATTGAATAGTCAGCTTAGTGAATAACCCCGTAAATGTTCTTAATGCAAAATATTCAATCTGAATTTCAGATTTAAGGCCAAAATTGCTGAACGGGAAACATTTATTGTCAGCTATGTCTTTAACTCAGCTACTCTGGTTTTACATTGGGAATTCACTTTGAATTCTCATGTTAGTAAATAATAAACTGCACAATAAGTATAAACAAAGTTTTGAGAATAAAAATACCTTCTATTGTATAGTAGAAGGGGAAAATCCATTTTCTTCAACATCTTAATAATAAAAGAATACAAAACAGAAAGAAAAAGAAGAGGGTTCTACCTGAGGCAGAAGCAAAGCAGCCAGGTATATGTGGAGACCATATTGTACTGTAGATGATGTTTTCATGACCAGTGAAAGTGCACAGAGCCTTTGCAACAGAGGGATCCCACTGAAATGGAAGACAAGTGAAAGATAGACAGCTTACATCACACTTCAATGAGTAAGGTACATGCTAAAAATTTAATGTTGATAATGCAAACATTTCCCTACTGCCTGATAATATATTTTAACTTATATGTCTCATTATTCCTGAAAGGGGCATATTCCCCAGTACCTTCACTTGAGACCTCTGCAATTTAATGGGGAAAAAGTGTCAGTGTCATTCTGACTATAGAATACAAGATGGGAGGTAGTGCTTCATGATATCATTCAGGTTAAACAGACTTTACTTTTAAATGTCAGGAAGCTCTTTATGAAATGGACTTTTTATAGTCAATGTAGAAAAATAAGGACATTGTTTGCAATCTGCTTGGCTGTACCCAGAGACTTGGAGATGGCAGCTATGTTGATTTCTGCCTATTTCAGCTTTCCCTGAAGTGAAAATTCTTATGATCAGAACTTTTTTTAAAGTTTTGGTCAATGCTGCAGTCTTAATTAGTTTTGATTTCCACATCATGGAGTGTAAATGATCAGGGCTAGAAATTTATTACGTTTATGCTCTGTCAACATTCTTTTAAATGCCCTGAAGGCGTCCTTGTTACCGTCAAGAGTTCCAGCTCTATGAACCAAGCACTCACAGGCAGAGAATAACATGCTCTCATTTTAAAAGGGCATGTTTGAATCAGAAATTATTGAAGTCAAGCCGAATTTTACTTTAACACATATCCACTGACTTTCCCCTACTGAAAAGACCTACAGAACTCAATCAATAAATTGTAATACAGTCTTAATTTAACTTTGAAAATGTAAAAATCATGGATTTAATATTGTTCCAAAATTAATAAATAAACAATTAATCTACTTGGTTTCAAGGGTTACTCAAAGCATTGTGTGATGCAAGGACTACCCTGGCTCAGTTCCCTGATAATAGGGCAAACCATTTAGCAACAGTGTGCCACCTTACCTGGGTATGCGCTGGGCTCTGAGGCTCACTCTTCTCCTAGGTGACGCTTTTCCGACTTCTGCAGAGTTGCAGAAACTGGAAGTTGATCCAGACGCCATTCATTGGCTCAGAATGCTGACAATTCTCAACCAATGAATAGCATACTGTGCAAAAAAATAGCTCAGAACTGACATTGGCCAGCTTGGACCTCTTGTTCGAGCATAGGTAATGGCGAACCTATAACACCTGGCATCTGTTGATTCAAGGGATACTAAAGGCATCAAAACAACTTTAAATTAATGAAGCAGTTTGGTGTATAGCTCATGCCCCCACAATCTCACTGTCTAATTCCCTGCCACTTAGGAGTTAAATCACTATTGTTTCTGTCCATTCAGCACTAGACACACGTTCCCTGGCTGTGACTCACACAGCCTGCATTGGAAAAAAAACGGTTTTATTTTCAATCAGATCTTACTAAATTTAGAACGGTGTCATCTTCTGCTCTGTAAATTGAACTTTAATTGTTTACAAGAGGCATCTGCAGGGTCTAGCAGGTTATTTAGAGAGCCAGAGTTAAAGGGAAACTATAGGCACCAAAACCACTTCAGTTCATCGAAGTGGCCTGGGTGCACTGTCCCTGTTTCCCTTAGTCCTGCAATGTAAAATATTGCAGTTTGAGAGAAACTACAATGTTTACATTGCAGCACTAAGACTGCCTCTAGTTTCTGTCTGGAGGGGCTTCCAGGATTTTACCGGATTTTTGGTCACCCAACTGATGCTGAACATCCTCATGCTCTGCATCAGTTAATCCCCATAAAGAAAACATTGATTCAATTTAAGGCTATGTGAGTTCCACATAGGGAGATGATACTAGGGCTGTATAAACAAAGTGATTTAAACTCTAAATGGCAGAAAATTGAGCAGTGAGACTGCAGGGGCATGATCTATACACCAAAACTGCTTTATTTTGCCTGTAGACCCTAAACTCGGTACGTGCAATGTACATACACCATGAATACTTCAAATCACTCTAGTGGTCATGGTGTTTGAGGTAATACTTTAATATTTTAGAAAATATTGTCACATTGTTAAATTAAAAAAAAAAAAAAAAGTGTTTTTTTAAAAGCATATTTTTAGAAAAAATAATTTGATGCTACTTGTTTTTGTTGATCATGGTTTCATGATAATTATATCTAACAATATACAGTCATGGGAAAAAGAAAGTACAAAAATAAAGCCAAAAACATCTAGACACCAAGATACATGATACATCTAAAGTATCGTTCCTAGTTACATACCGTATTTTTCGCTCCATAAGACGCACTTTTTTTCCACTCAAAAGTGAGGGGAAATGTCTCTGCGTCTTATGGAGCAAATGTGAAGATTTACTTACCTGTCTTGGAGCATGGGCCGGCTTCACAGCGCGCTTCGCGGTCCAGGAACTTCTATTTCAGGTTCCGGTTTCCGGCGGGACTGAAAGGAAGTGCACAGTGTGCACACTTCCTTTCAGTCCCGCCGGAAACCGGAACCTGAAATAGAAGTTCCTGGACCGCGGAGCGCGCTGTGAAGCCGGCCCACGCTCCAAGACAGGTAAGTAATTATGGGACAAGGGGAGGGGGAGACACTATGGGACAAGGGGAGGGGAGGAGACACTATGGGACAAGGAGAGGGGGACACTATGGGAGAAAGGGAGGGGAGGAGACACTATGGGACAAGGGGAGGGAGACACTATGGGACAAGGGGAGGGGGACACTATGGGAGAAAGGGAGGGGAGACACTATGGGACAAGGGGAGGGGGTACACTATGGGACAAGGGGAGGGGGGACACTATGGGACAAGGGGAGGGGGAGACACTATGGGACAAGGGGAGGGGGGACACTATGGGACAAGGGGAGGGGGAGACACTATGGGACAAGGGGAGGGGGAGACACTATGGGACAAGGGGAGGGGGAGACACTATGGGACAAGGGGAGGGGGAGACACTATGGGACAAGGGGAGGGGGAGACACTATGGGACAAGGGGAGGGGAGACACTATGGGAGGGAAAGTGCACTATGGGGCAAGGGGAGGGGGAGACACTATGGGACAAGGGCAGGGGGGACACTATGGGAGGGAAAGTGCACTATGGGACAATGGGAGGGGGGGACACTATGGGATCAGAACACTAATGGACAAGGGGAGGAGGGGTTAAAGAACACTATGGGACAGGGTAGGAGGGATTAACAATCACTATGGGACAGAGGAAAGGGGGGTTAAAGATCATCATGGGACAGGGGAGAAAAAAAAATATTCTGTACAAACTGTCCCATAGTAAGAAACACTATGGAACAGTTTGTTCAGAATATTTTTTTTTCTGGGTTTCCTCCTCTAAAAACTAGGTGCGTCTTATGGTGAGGTGCGTCTTATGGAGCGAAAAATACGGTAATTTGGTGATATTATTCCTATAGTGGAACTGATTAGCTTCACAAATTGCACAGTGCAAGGAAGAGGAACAAATTAGAAATATCTGATTAAGGTGATCAAAGGATTTCCAAGTGAACAAGAAAGATTTTATTCCATTTGTATTTCCAAAAAAATAATAATAATGAATTTAAATACGATCAACAAAAGCAGTGCTATGAAGTAGTTATAAAGTGCTACACTGTGTAGAGGATAGAAAAATATTCTGATGACAGGACCATTTCAACTTGGTAACAAAACCTCAGGCTTATGTAAAAAGACCACCAATTTAAATAAAAACTATGGGGATAAAAGCACTATTCAATTTCAAATGGCACGCCACTGGTCATACTGGACATCACTACACCAACAAAAATTATGACGACACAAACAGGATTTTTATCATCTGATCTTTCTCCTAAAAGGTAAGATCCTTTCAGAATGTAAACTAGCCTTGAGTGCTTAAGTTTCACTTCTGTCCTCACATCTGATGTGTAACTTGATTGTTGGCTGACCTGGTTTACTGTGAAGGGTTAAAACACACTTCCAGTGGCAGTTACATTGACAGCCAATGGAGGCGTGTCACGGCATGACGCAGAAACCCCTCCATAGAAAAGCACTGATTTAATGACTGTTTAAACGCAAAGTTTGGCCATCAAGTAGGTCCTTATTATGCATGCCATGATGCTTTACCGGCTTTATGGTTATATATGGTAATATATCTCTAACTAAAGGTGATCTTGTCATCTAGACATAATATTATTTAAATAATACATATACACATATTCCGATTTGGAAAAAATAAATTTGATAGGGACACTCCAGCATTATAAATAAATACATTTGTTAATAGTTCTGGAGTGTTCTATATCAGTTTCAGATTTCTGGACCCACTGTTCCTGTAAATGAATGAATGAATAAAAATAAAACAAAATCAGCAGCAAGACAGCCTCTCCATCTCTGGGAGATGATCACTAGTGACATCCAGAAGCACAGAGCATAGACAACTGCTCCATAGAATAGAGACGTATTTGGTGGGTGAGCATGTGTACAATAATCACTGTGATCTGCTGGCAATGTTCCTCTGAAGAGGTATTAAAACCAGTAATTCTGGGGGCATGTCCTGGATCTCAGAGAGAGAGGTTGCATGTAGCTGAAGCTCCGTGCTACCAAGCCTTACCGCAGCGAAAATAGTGACCCAGAAAGGGGACCATCTCCACAAAATACTAGGAATACTCCAGACCATGCTCTTTGCTATGTCCAACAAGCTCCAGCAAATGTTCCACAACTCCCTGGAAAGTCTGCACACCAACCTTCGAGAACTGGGCGAAAGAACGTCCACAATAGAAGACAAGATGGCGCTACATACAGAGGCCCATAACGACCTGGGGACTAAAGTGGAGGGTCTCCTGGCCAGAAAGGATGCCCAATAGGGGAAGGTGGCCGACATGGAGGACAAGGGACAGCATAATAACCTCTTCATCAAAAGCATCGCAGAAACTGTGGTGCTGACAGACCTCCAAGCATATTTTACGGGGCTGTTCAAGGCTTTAATCCCAGACATACCCCAGTAAATGCTTATGGATAGGGCACACAGAGTGTTGAAACCATCCTTCCTGCCGGCAAATACACCCCAGGATGTCCTGATGCGTCCACCTACACTACTTCCACATCAAGGAAACTATTATGAGGGCGAACAGGATTAACAACAAAACAGACCTACCGCCCACTTACCAAGCCACCTCGATCTATGCAGATATCTCCTAGTACATACTTAGGTGCTGGAGGGCCTTCGCAGCAATTACTGAATAACTCAGACAACAACGCCTTCCATATAGATGGGGCTACCCTGTAAAGCAGGTGGTGCAGAGAAATGGTAGGACAACAACCATACAGACGCCTGAGGAAGGAGTCAAGTACCTCAGGAGCTGGGGTATCGAACTGCAGTCCAAGCCACAAGAGGCGCAGAGGATCACACGTACATGGAGAAAAGCCAGACACAAGGGTAGCGGAGAGTTGAACTGACTGAGCATCTATTCCTTAACACATGTTTTAGGCTTTTTTGGGTAACTTTTGCCATATGTTTTTATACTTTTGGACTTGAACATAAAAGCTATTTCGCCACTGGTTTTCGGAGAGGACTAATGGCCAGCCTTTTTGCCCAAAGACTATGGGCACTGTAAAAAGACATGCTAAAAAGTGACTTCCATGAGAAAATGTGCCTCTTCTCCTCCCCTTTTTTACTGTCCTATTCTTTCTCCAGCAGGGCATTGTCCCAGGGACATTGCCAGACCAGTTTAAACTGGCTATCTTGTCCCTCCTCAATCTCCCTTCAGCCCTTGCTATTGTTTAACCCCATGGCGATCCAACTGTATTCGTGAGATCTGAGCGCTTTTCGGACATATTGAGCGCTCAGATCCAAGCTATCTGGGGATATGTTGGACATATAGGTTAAACATTGTATTATATGAGTTATGTATTTTTATGTGTTTTTTGTAACAGTTTTTCACTTAGAGATATTTCCTAGACCATCTGCTGTGCCATGGCAGACTTACACAACACACAGGGACGTGTCTTCAGCGAGGCAAGAAAGGCATCTGCCTTGGGGGGCACTTTGCAGGGGGCAGCAAAAAAAGCGGCCCCACAAAAAACGCCCAGGCAGATCCCTTGCTTGCCTCGCGTCCTTGGGGGCTCAAGAGCTGGCCGGCTGGCAGTGGGGGAGCGTGGGAGAATACTTACCTGAGCACTTCCTGCTCAGCTCCCTCCGCGCTGCTTAATGAAGCCGGGAGCCGGAATATGACGTCAGACTGGCTCCCGGCATCACTAAGCGCCGCTTCTCAGCCTGTGTGCCCCCTGCCTGCCCACCCATCAGCCACACTGGACAGGTAAGGAATCCACTCCAGCTCTCCCATGGAGGCTGGATGGATTTAAAATAAAATAAAAATAATAATGTGTGAGTGTTGGGAGAAATGTGTATGTGTCTCTAGGTGAATGTGTGTGTGTATGTGTCTCTAAGTGAATGTGTGTGTGTGTCTCTAAGTGAATGTGTGTGTGTGTGTGTGTCTATGTACGTGAATGTGTGTCTCTAAGTGAGTGAATGTGTCTCTATGTGTGTGTGTCTAATTGAATGTGTGTGTGTGTGTGTGTGTGTGTGTCTATGTGGGTGCGTGTCTGTCAGTGAGTGTGTGCGCGTCTGTCAGTGTGCATCTGTCAGTGTGTGTCCAAGTAATAGTGTGTGTGTATGTCATTGTTTGAAGAAGATTGGGAACCCCGAGGGGAACCAGTAGAGTGTGTGTCAGGGGCAACCAAGACAGGGGGTAACCCTTACATATACTTGTGTAGAAAAAGAAAAAATGGAGACCCAGAGGGTCAAAATAGGAAGCCCCTCGAATAAACTCTATATACATTAAACATAACTTTTAATAATAATAATAAATTATCATACTCATAAACAAAGAAATAATTAAAAGGGGAGACTAGGTGGGTAAATGGAGAAAATACTGGTATATCCTATAAGTTAAGCGACGGATCGTAACACATTGCTACATGCACAAAGTGCACATCCACAAATACTCATCAAGTCCCTCCCTAAGGCACAGTTTCTGAGGGTGATGCGCAATAACTCCAACGATACCATCAGAGAAAGACAGCTGTTAGAAATGACAGACAAATTTTTGGAACGTGGATATAAGCGCTCTACCCTTGACAAAGCACTGAAAGAAGCGAGAAACCCATGAGTACTCAATGGAGCAAAGTCTAACAACAAAGCTATCCAGAAATTAGTTTTTCCTACTACGTATCGTCAGTCCACTACATCAATTTCTTCAACTATTAGAAAAAATTGGAGAATTTTGGCTGCAGACGACACCCTCCCTAAAGTCTTCCATGAAAAACCATTGATCTGTTTCAAAAGGAACAAGAACTTAAAAGATCTTTTAGTCCACACGGACCCTACTTCAAGTTACATGGATCACACTACAGCCCAAAATCGAGGCTGTGTTCGCTGTCTAGGTTGCGTCACATGTGGCCACATGATGCCATCAAAGACGTTCTCTCACCCGCATACAAACAAGCAGTACTCCATCAAGAAGACCATCACATGCAAAACAACACATGTTATATACAAGTTGATATGTCCGTGTGGCCTAGTATATATTGGCAAGACTGAAACTGCATTGTGTGAGAGAATCAGGGGACATAGGTCCAGTATCAGATTGGCATACAGAGATGGATCTACCGATAAACCAATAGCAAAACATTTTTTGGAGTTCAAACATCCGTTATCCGCATTGAAGTTTGTGGCTATCGACCATATTCCGTTGTCCAACAGGGCAGGTGATCGAGGAAAAGTCCTCTTGAACAGAGAGACTTACTGGATTTACGAATTGGATACAGTCTCTCCAAAAGGCCTAAATGAACACATTTCTTTTCACTCTTTTTTATAACTAAAGTTTCGTTTGCCCTATGATACGAATAATATCTATTCTGTTGAGTTGTCTCCCACTATGTAGCTTTAACCCTATTAAATAATCTATATGTATTACAACATTTAGGTACTCTATATATTTGGGTTTTAGTTCTTAGTATGTTGTTCTCTTACTTTAAATATATTTATTAATTATTAGGTGTATAACCCCAGCTAGGTCCATTATTTTTAATTTTGGTTTTTATGTTCAATTAAGGCATTTTGAGACACTAGCCATCATTGTGGCAGCCAAAATAGCAAGTATAGGTAATGTGTCTGAATTATAAGTGTGAGCAATGCTTAGTCATTTGCTATAACACTATGCTATATTTGAGCCCTATAAATTTAGTGTGTCTCATCATGTTTAATGAATATGAAAATATTATGTTGATGTGTTTGTTATTTCTAGGATATGTGATTAGTCTCTTTTTTAAATGTTTTTTTAATTATCCCTTGTCAATAATATATAAGCAAATGTCCTATATGTTTATGCACTTCATTTGTCATATGTCACTTTGAATACCATATTGGCACTTTGAATACACGTAAAGCACTTTAAAATATATACAATGGCACTTCAAGAAGGTAAACATTTGCACTTTGATTATATAGACTGTACAGTCTATTTATACGATAGTATATTAATAATTCTGCACACATGTATAATATAAATTTTACACTGTATATTGGCACAGTCATAAGTATGCCCATCAGACTATCACATTATAGTTTCAGCCAGTTATAGTTTATGACTGACACACACTATAACACAACACTTCATATATTAATTTTTGTCCACATCCATAGCTATCTCAATCTACACGGTGCACTTCCTAAACCGCACGATCAGATTAAATGGCCGTTCTGTTTTCTTATTTCCATAGCGACGCTCTAGTTACTCGCGTCGCTATGGCGACAAACAGCATACGTCATCACGCGGTGACGTCACTAGAGGGGGCGGAGCTTGTCGGAATATGCGCACTGGGCACTGTGGGACGCCGGTAACACGGCGGGTTTGCACCGAGGGTAAGCTATTTTCCTAATTTATTAATTTGCTTAATTGGATTAATGTTATCATGTATATAAAACGAGCTTTTATGTCATTGTAAATTTATGATCCTGATGAAAGTCTTATATGACTGAAACGTTGATCACTTGATGTTTTAAACCGTTTTTTCATTAAACTTTGGACTTTTAAACCGTGAGTGCAGCAATACAGGGAGTGCAGAATTATTAGGCAAGTTGTATTTTTGAGGATTAATTTTATTATTGAACAACAACCATGTTCTCAATGAACCCAAAAAACTCATTAATATCAAAGCTGAATATTTTTGGAAGTAGTTTTTAGTTTGTTTTTAGTTATAGCTATGTTAGGGGGATATCTGTGTGTGCAGGTGACTATTACTGTGCATAATTATTAGGCAACTTAACAAAAAACAAATATATACCCATTTCAATTATTTATTATTACCAGTGAAACCAATATAACATCTCAACATTCACAAATATACATTTCTGACATTCAAAAACAAAACAAAACAAATCAGTGACCAATATAGCCACCTTTCTTTGCAAGGACACTCAAAAGCCTGCCATCCATGGATTCTGTCAGTGTTTTGATCTGTTCACCATCAACATTGCGTGCAGCAGCAACCACAGCCTCCCAGACACTGTTCAGAGAGGTGTACTGTTTTCCCTCCTTGTAAATCTCACATTTGATGATGGACCACAGGTTCTCAATGGGGTTCAGATCAGGTGAACAAGGAGGCCATGTCATTAGATTTCTTCTTTTATACCCTTTCTTGCCAGCCACGCTGTGGAGTACTTGGACGCGTGTGATGGAGCATTGTCCTGCATGAAAATCATGTTTTTCTTGAAGGATGCAGACTTCTTCCTGTACCACTGCTTGAAGAAGGTGTCTTCCAGGAACTGGCAGTAGGACTGGGAGTTGAGCTTGACTCCATCCTCAACCCGAAAAGGCCCAACAAGCTCATCTTTGATGATACCAGCCCAAACCAGTACTCCACCTCCACCTTGCTGGCGTCTGAGTCGGACTGGAGCTCTCTGCCCTTTACCAATCCAGCCACGGGCCCATCCATCTGGCCCATCAAGACTCACTCTCATTTCATCAGTCCATAAAACCTTAGAAAAATCAGTCTTGAGATATTTCTTGGCCCAGTCTTGACGTTTCAGCTTGTGTGTCTGTTCAGTGGTGGTCGTCTTTCAGCCTTTCTTACCTTGGCCATGTCTCTGAGTATTGCACACCTTGTGCTTTTGGGCACTCCAGTGATGTTGCAGCTCTGAAATATGGCCAAACTGGTGGCAAGTGGCATCGGCAGCTGCACGCTTGACTTTTCTCAGTTCATGGGCAGTTATTTTGCGCCTTGGTTTTTCCACACGCTTCTTGCGACCCTGTTGACTATTTTGAATGAAACGCTTGATTGTTCGATGATCACGCTTCAGAAGCTTTGCAATTTTAAGAGTGCTGCATCCCTCTGCAAGATATCTCACTATTTTGACTTTTCTGAGCCTGTCAAGTCCTTCTTTTGACCCATTTTGCCAAAGGAAAGGAAGTTGCCTAATAATTATGCACACCTGATATAGGGTGTTGATGTCATTAGACCACACCCCTTCTCATTACAGAGATGCACATCACCTAATATGCTTAATTGGTAGTAGGCTTTCGAGCCTATACAACTTGGAGTAAGACAACATGCATAAAGAGGATGATGTGGTCAAAATACTCATTTGCCTAATAATTCTGCACTCCCTGTACATTTGGATTTTCTTGGATATTGAAGCTGTCTTTGGTTGGCACCCGGCCATTAAGGGACATTGGAGCGTGAGTGCAGGAGCTACTTGTATTTTTGCTATAAGTTAAGCGGATAGAGAGAATACTGACATCTCCTATTGGGAATACCGTATATACTCGAGTATAAGCCGAGTTTTTCAGCACATTTTTTGTGCTGAAAAACCACAACTCGGCTTATACTCGAGTCACTGTCTGTATTATGGCAATTTACATTCCCATAATACAGACTGGGGGCTGGCAGCGAGCGCTTACCTCTCCTGCAGCTCCTCACAGCTCTCTCCTCCTCCGCGCCGGTCCAGTCAGCACCTCGGTCAGCTCCCAGTGTAAGTCTCGCGAGAGCCGCGGGGTCATAGTGCGGCTCTCGCGAGACTTACAGTGTGAGCTGACAGAAGAGCTGCACGGACCGGCGCGGAGGAGGAGAGAGCTGACAGGAGCTGCAGGAGAGGTAAGTAACAGCTCTGCCAGCCCCCCTCCTCCCCCCACTGAACTGCCAATGCCACTGGACCACCAGGGAAGGAGAGCCCCCCTCCCTGCCATGTATCAAGCAGGGAGGGGGGACGAAAAATAAATAAATATAATAATATATTAATAATAATAAAAATAAATAATATTAATTAATAATATATAAATAATAAAAATAATAAAAAAAATAATAATATAACAAAAAATTTTTAAATAATAATTTTTTTTTAATAAAAATGCCCACCCCCCACCAAGGCTCTGCAACACAAACACACACACTGCACTCATACACACACACTGCACTCATACACAAACACTGCATTCATACACACACACTGCACTCATACACAAACACTGCATTCAAACACAAACACTGCATTCAAACACACACACTGCACTCACACTGCATTCATACACACACACTGCACTCATACACATACACTGCACTCATACACACACACTGCATTCATCATATACACACACTGTAAATATTCAATTAATATATTTTTTTTAGGATCTAATTTTATTTAGAAATTTACCAGTAACTGCTGCATTTCCCACCCTAGTCTTATACTCGAGTCAATACGTTTTCCCAGTTTTTTGGGGTAAAATTAGGGGCCTCGGCTTATATTCGGGTCGGCTTATACTCGAGTATATACGGTATATACTCTAATTAAAGAGTCACTAGAGTAAATCTAATCTACAAAAGGAAGTGAGAAAATCCCAATGCAGTATTCCTATAAAAGTAGTGTATAGATATCCATCATAACATTTAGAGAGGTGAAAATATAGTTGCCCCCCTCAGGAATACACTGATAGTCACTTGGAAAGACACTACAATGCTAAAAAAAAAAAAAAAGAGTATGTGGGAAACATACTCCCACACATAATTTAAAATGACCAGGTCGGTTTTGTGAAGGGGCGCCAGGGAGGGGACAACAGGAGGAAAGTCCTGGACATCATTCATAGTGCCCAAAGATAAAATACAAAATGCGTGGCACTCTCGTTAGACGCAGAGAAGGCCTTTGACCGTCTGAGTTGGACATTTTTAGAAGCAGTTCTCCACAAATTTGGAATACCAGATGGTTTCCTCTCAGCAGTCAAGGCCTTGTACCACAACCCCTTGGCGCAAGTACTGACAGCGGGCTTAACCTCAGATCCCTTCTTCGTAACAAATGGGACACGTCAGGGATTCCTCCTTTTGTATGTAAGGGCTCTAGAGCCGCTTGCAGAAATAATCAGACAACAGAGTTCCATTCATGGAGTAGTTATTGGCAAGAGAGAATTCAAAGTAAATCTACTTGCTGATTAGGTCTTATTTTTATGTCTTAACCCCAACCCCACACTTCATTACCAAACCTCATGGCCCCAATTAAAGAATACAGACTTAACTCCTACTATAAATGAAATGTCACAAAATCCAAAGCAATGGGCTTACAAGTCCATGCAGACGCACCTAGGTGAAACATTCCTGTTTGACTGGAGACGAGACCACATCACCTTTCTAGGCATCCAAATACCTCCCCACTTGCCACACCTGTTTAAACTAAATTATATTAAATGAATAAAAATATTCACGGACACACTTCAGATATAGGAGGGCAAATATCTCTCGTGGTTGGGTAGACTAGGGGCAGTAAAGATTATATTACTCCCCAAACTACAATACCCACTGTGCACTATACCAATCCAACTACCTGGATCATATTTATATACTATACAGAAACCTTTTGTCTGCTTTATATGGGCAAACCGCAAAGTGAGGGTGGCCACAAGACTCCTACCAAAACCAATAAAAGATGGGGGTCTGAGCATACCAAATGTGAAATCATACCATAGAGCAGCACTATTGACAGCGATAGCAGTCTCTAACGCAGTCCTAGAACCCCGTCAATGGGTTTATATAGAAACGCAAAAGGCATGTAAACAAGGCATAAAATTTCTGTACTGGCTATCAAAAAAGCGGAGAACGAAATACTCAGGTATGCTGCCAACAACAGCCTCGATAATAAAATCTTGGGACACGGTCAGGGCCTCAATGAGCATGGTAAGGCCAACTGAACAGGATATGCCACTACAAAGTATTTCGGTGGGTATCCCAACATTTGACCACATCCTTAGGGTGGCAGGGGGATGTACACAACTCCGGCATGTGTACGAGGGAGATAGGATACTAATGTTCCCTGAGCTGCAAACCAAATTTGAACTACTTGTCAGAGCAATTTTCTCATATCTTCAATTGAAGTCCTACCATACCCACAGACATGAAACCCACAGAACCCTAGAACAACTATGCCTCATAGACAGGCCGCCTAATAGAATCCTATCCCTGATATATGCCACTGTGGTGACACAAAACTCTGACACACCCGTGAAATTTAGGAAGTCCTGGCAGAGAGACCTGGGCCACACCATAGATGAGCTGACTTGGAATATAGCCTGTGCTGCACACAGAGTACACACTATTACTGCATCCCACTTGGAGATTATGAGAAAACTCCAATACAGTTGGTACATGGTTCCGGACAGGCTTTCCAGGATGTAACCAGGGCCTCCGAGTGCATGCTGGAGAGGGTGTGCAGACTGGGGGACAATGTACCACATTTGGTGTTAGTGCCCTGCCCTTGCACCTTATTGGGAAATGGTGGAAGATGTGATTGACAATCTTTTACGACAACCATACACATTGACACCGGAAGAGGGAATCCTCTTTATGCACATCACCTCTAGACCCAAAACAGAGAGACAAATGATATTTCAGGTACTCATCTCGGCACTTACCCTTATTGCTAGAGCATGGAAACAGCCACACTCACCCACGAAACAAGCCCTACTCAACCAAATCTCATTGAATTATGAATATAAATGTATAGCTAGCAAATATATCAAACCAAATCCTACAGCGGTTGAAGCCAAACACATATGGGATACATTTGTGAAACAACACACTTGGACGTATTAATCACACAACCAAGGAAGTGACAGATGGGACAAACATGAGTCCAACTCCATGTCGGTGGATGACACGAAATACGTATTGTAATCTACAATGTACCATAGCGCTAGGTAACAAACGGAACAACCCTCAAAGAGGACATAGCTTCAATTCTGGTTCGGAATGGTTGTAGTCCTTGCTTAAAACAGGTTTAGTCTTAAGAATGTTTTAAGTTTTAGTTGTCGTTATTTTAGGAAAGGTCTTGTTCAAGAGGCCTGACAATTCCCACCTGTATTTACCATTTATCTAAGTAGCCCTGAACACCCAAAACTCTACAGTACTATCAACCCAAGGACCCCCCTGTAAAACCAGCCTTCCACTATATTTTATATTTATAATATGAAGGGGAGAGCATGGTGTCTGACAGTGCGCATACAACACCCGCTCCCCTACCCAAGCCCCTCCCATACCTACGACAAGGCACAGTCTTGATAAACAGAGGCGTGCACAGTAATATAGTCATGTTTGAGTGAGCATTCAAATGATTGAGCTGGGAGGGTGCACCCTAGGAGCTTTATAAATGTACAGACTTCTCTTCATTATAAAGTAAGATAGTCAAAATCTCCAATAGAGCCAAGCTGAGATTTTGTTCTTTAATTCACCTCTCATGGCCTAAATTGTGTATGCCCATCCTACACTCAGCATAACTCAGTTTAATAAATACTCAACGCTAAGTCTAGTTATGCAAACATTTTATTAATTTTTATTCTTTACTGACCAGTTTAGCAGTATGATCCCAGGAGCCAGATACCAACAACTGCTCTCCTCGCGTCTGACTCCAATCAACTGTGTAGACCTAAAAAACAAAATTCAGATGTAAGCCCGTATCTCTGGATTATAACAAAGAATTAGACATATTGGCGATTTAAACAAGCAAAAGAGCTGTTATTTTTGGTGCAAATGGCTAAATGCTGAAAGTTCTATTGGTTTCCATGGTGATTAAAGCTTATTTAGGCTTTGCCACCAAATAGTACCTGTTTTACCTTTAGCAAATCTACTTGTTTTGGCTGCCCAATGGGTAAGTCAATACAATGTCCTGTACACTCTGTGCCTTAAATGTATTTGTAACACACAAATTACACTAAGGAGGAATGCACTAATTAGCTTCAATAAATAAATAAACTCTAAACAATGAACACCGTGTTAAAATGGAAGAAAAAACAAAACAAATAAAACCATTAGGAATGTTTTTACATAATTGTGCCTTAAATAGACAGTCTGGGCACCAATACTTCAATGCATTTAATAGATTTTGGCCCTATGAATATGCTGTTCAAATCTTTATAGTTTTTGCATAAAATAATTGCTTTGCAGAATGCCGCACCAGAAGCCTGCCTCTTTAACCATGCCCCATCAGAAAAAGACTTCCTTATCAAAAAGGAATGCATCCAACTCCACTGACAGTATTGAATAATCTAAACAACAAAAAACTGCATTAGAAGGATTGGACAGAGAGGGAACATATAGTAAGGATATATCTTTTTGCAGTTTCTCTGACTGTCTGCAGTTAGTCTGTGAATTAAAAGCAGCATGGTCAGTACTTTTGGGGCCGAGAACGCATGCATATCTTTGAAAACAAAGTTGTTCTAGTATGAGGTACATAGCTATGGAGGTAGGCTTATGGTGCAGCATTCTGCAAAACATTTATTTTGTGCAAAAACTATAAAGGTTTGAGCATGCCAAAAATACAGAATATTAATGAGGATAAATCATTCAAATGCAAGTTGTATTGGTTCCAAGGAGTGCCCCTTTACTCATCAGAAACCAAGAAAGCAAATTGTGCCTCTGTGATCAGTAATAAAAAGGTGCAACATATATAACTTTCAAATAACAACCTGTTAAAAGAAACCAATAAACATGTCATTTTAACGTGACCAATAAACTAAAGGGCTAAAATAGTTGTAATTTGTGAAAAGATTTACAGTTGTGTCATTTACTAGTTCATATTTGATTTTTTTGTTAACATTATTACTACTACCGTATTTAGCACTTGACTAGTAAATGGCTCCATTCTGATGGGATTGGCCCTGCTTGGGGTCACTTACCTAAGTAGGGAAATCATCCACTATGATGTAGACATGCTGGCTTCACTGCCAGCACATTGGCGTCACAATGTTATATAATCCCCCAAAACGTGTGGAGAACATCTGCGTTGGGAGTAGCAGTGTCACAGGGAGCATGAGAACTGCCTAGGGGAGGGTTCTTTTGCTGTCCTTGTCACTCACTCTTCGACATTAGACCTGTGTGTTGCCAGTACACAGGTTTAATGCCAAGGATTGATTGACAAGTTGGAGAGGTACCATATTTTAAACATGGCATTAATTGAAAATCTATACACTTGCTAGCATTTATGCTAGCACAGTCTTTAAATAAAATATAATGCTCATTAAGGGGAATCTACAAGCACCATAAGCACTTTATATGGAGGAAGTGGTTCTGGAACTGGCTTACCTTTAGGGGGTTACAGTTTAACCCTAAAGTCTTGAATTATTTAGCTATGCCCCTCTCCTATTGCTTTTCTCTGATATTTAAAACAGAAAGCTATAGACAGGGGTGCCACTAATTTGCTTAAAGCGTCAGCTGATGCTCTAAGCAAATCAATATACACCCATTCTCAAAATGGCTTGAGAAAATTATATACGTCTCATGCCGTTTTGTGAATGGGGAGCATTTTGACGAAGTAGTCATAGTGCCAAGAGTCTTCCTTTAATACAAACCTAAGTGTGGGCTGCGGGAATGCATTTAAATAATTGTGGGGTGCTTATGGTTGCATCTGTAACTTAAAATGTTTTATACTACAGCTTCCCAAGCCACATATTTATGTCAGTGCTTCTCCCAAAAGTATTCCACAATGGAGTTTTCTTAAAAAGTAATAGACTTCTATATGTAAATACAGAATTAGCGAGAAGAGAGAAGAAGAGAGTTTTGTTTTAAGAACAGATGAATTGAAAAATTTAACACCTCTGCAGAAAAAGCTATAGAAAGGCACATCATATTTCTCTTCTATAATCTTTAATTATTATCATCAAGGCAGTAATTTCCCACTTGCTTCGAGGAGCTATTCCCAGTCAGTGTGACAGGTGCATTGAAATTATCTTCTCCGCAATGCTATTTAAAAACATGCTCTACAAGTTATTTTATGTACATATGCTGTATCCAGATGTAACTGTTTTCTGCCATAATATGTAGATATCCCAGTAATTACTATGAATGCAAAGTAAGATATGATATAATACTTCATTACTACTGTGCTTATTTTCCTACTAATATATATCCTCCTACTCCTAGAAATGCAAGCTATGCTGCAAGTAATGATCCTTCTCACACAGCTATATTAACCCAAGATACATGATCTCTTGAGTGCATGCTCCTATTAACTTACTGGGGGATTAATGTGAATAGGTTCACAGAGTTTGTCTAACAGTTCCCAGAAATAAGAAATGTGAGATTTAATCTGGCATGACTTCCAAATGTCTTTTTATCCACTGACACCAAGGTTCACCAGAAGCCTATGTATTCATACTTACGCTCCAGGCTTGTGCAATAGCTGTGTTAATATAGGTGGAAGCTTGTATAAAGGTCACTATTTAAAGAGACACTATAGTCACCAGAACAACTACAGCTTATTTAATTTGTTCTGGTGAGTAGAATCATTACCTTCAGGCTTTTTGAGAAAATGCAGTGTTTACATTACAGCCTAATGATAACTTCACTGGCCACTCCTCAGATAGCTGTTAGAGATCCTTCCTGTGTCATGGCTGTCTAAAATGCATCCAAACATTCAGTGTCTCCTCCCTCTGTATGCAGACATTGAACTTTCGTCACGGAGATACACTGATTCAATTCATCTCTATGAGGAGATACTGATTGGCCAGTGCTGTGTTTGAATCATGCTGGCTCTGCCCCTGATCTGCCTCTTTGTCAGTCTCAGGCAATCCTATGGGGAAGCACTGTGATTGGATCACAGCTACCACTTCTGATGATGTCAGCAGACTGCTTGTTTTTCTGAGTCTAACAGCATGCAGAGTTACAGGTTTGAATACAGTAAGATTTTTACTATAACACAATAGGGTCAGGAATACATGTTTGTGTTCATGACCCTATAGTGATCCTTTCAGACGGTTGTATTTTGAAAATGAAGCATGCAATAAAAAGATGTTTAAAACTCTTATCTGCATTGCTCTCACGAAAACATGCAGCTCTAGGTTTATGACGTGCTTAAATAGCAGGAAGGTATGTACCAATGTAATCAATGTAATCAAAGATACTGAAAACGTATTTTTAATATAATTAAATTACATTTTAGTTGCTCATATTTTAATTATTTGTGTTAGCATTTTCTGAAAAGTGCCATTCTCAAGTAAAAGGCAGTGGGAGTACAAAAAATATCTTGTTTATGTGGATGTCATGGTTTAAGATTAAAGGGACACCAGAACAACTACAGCTTATTGAATTTGTTCTGGTGAGTAGAATCATTACCTTCAGGCTTTTTGCTGTAAACACTGTATTTTCCGAGAAAATGCAGTATTTACATTACAGCCTAATGATAACTTCACTGGCCACTCCTCAGATGGCTGTTAGAGATCCTTCCTGGGTCATTGCTGTCTAAAATGCATCCAAACATTCAGTATCTCCCCCCTCTGCATGCAGACACTGAACTTTCCTCATAGAGATTCATTGATTCAATTCATCTCTATGAGGAGATGCTGATTGGCCAGGGCTGTGTTTGCATCATGCTGGCTCTGCCCCTGATTTGCCTCTTTGTCAGTCTCAGCCAATCCTATGGGGAAGCATTGTGATTGAATCAGGCTACCACTTCTTATGATGTCAGTAGACTGCTTGTTTTTCTGAGTCAAACAGCATGCAGAGTTACAACTTACAAGTTACAGGCTTGAATACAGTAAGATTTTGCTATATCTATTGAGGCATGAGGGGCCAAGGGGGGGCTAGATGGTGGTTTTAACACTATAGGGTCAGGAATACATGTTTGTGTTCCTGACCCTATAGTGATCCCTATAGTGATCCTTTAAGATATTGGGAATTCCGTGAAAACAAAGGACATCTAGAAGAATGTTTTTATTCAAGATTATATTAATGTATTGTATTTATAGTGAAATAAAAAGCTTGGTAATTCAACTAGAAGTGTGTCTCAATTAAAAGGACACTGCAGGCATCAACACATACAGTATCTCAAAAAAGTAAGTACACCCCTAACATTTTTGTAAATATGTCCCCTCAAAATAACTCAACACACAGCCATTAAAGTATAAACTGTTGGCAACAAAAGTGAATACACCCCTAAGTGGAAATGTCCAAATTGTGCCCAAAGGTTTTTTTTGTGTGGACAGCATAGCCAGCACTGCCTTAACCCTCATGGGCATGGAGCTCACCAGAGCTTTATAGGTTGCCACTGGAGTCCTCTTCCACTCCTCCATGACGGCATCAGTTGGTGGATGTTAGAGACCTTGCGCTCCCCCACCTTCCGTTTGAGGATGCCCCACAGATGCTCAATAGGGTTTTGGTCTGGAGACATGCTTGGCCAGTCCATCACCTTTACCTTCAGCTTTTTTAGCAAGGCAGTGGTCGTCTTGGGGGAGTGTTTAGGGTTGTTATAAAGTTGGAATACTGCCCTGTGGCCCAGTCTTCAGTATGTCCCAGTACATGTTGGCATTCATGGTTCCTTCAAGGAACTGTAGCTCCCCAGTGCTGTCAGCCCTCATGCAGGCCCAGACCATGACACTCCCACCACCATGCTTGACTGTAGGCAAGACACACTTGTCTTTGTACTCCTCACCTGGTTGCTGCCACACACGCTTGACACCATCTGAACCAAATAAGTTTATCTTGGTCTCATTGGACCACAGTACATGTTTCCAGTAATCCATGTCCTTAGTCTGCTTGTCTTCAGCAAACTGTTTGCGGGCTTTCTCATGCATCATCTTTAGAAAAGGCTTCCTTCTGGGACGACAGCCATGCAGACCAGTTTGGTGGTATGGTCTGA
Organism: Pelobates cultripes; assembly: GCA_933207985.1. NCBI lineage: Eukaryota > Metazoa > Chordata > Amphibia > Anura > Pelobatidae > Pelobates > Pelobates cultripes. The sequence goes on along the minus strand of OW240913.1, from coordinate 203,712,360 downwards.
GCACTGACAGGTTGACCCCCCATCCCTTCAACCTCTGCAGCAATGGTGGCAGCACTCATACGTCAAACCTGTTCTGTGAAACTGCTGTATGGTCTTTCCCACCGTGCTACAGCTCAGTTTCAGGGTCTTGGCAATCTTCTAATAGCCTAGGCCACCTTTATGTAGAGCAATGATTCTTTTTTTCAGATCCTCAGAGTTCTTTGCCATGAGGTGCCATGTTGAACTTCCAGTGACCAGTATGAGAGTGTGTGAGAGTGATAACACCAATTTTAACACACCTGCTCCCCATTCACACCTGAGACCTTGTAACACTTACGAGTCAGATGACACCGGGGAGGGGAAAATGGCTAATTGGGCCCAATTTGGATATTTCCAGTTAGGAGTGTATTCACATTTGTTGCCAACAGTTTAGACATTAATGGCTGTGTGTTGAGTTATTTTGAGGGGACAGGAAATGTACAGTGTTATACTGGCTGTACACTTACTACTTTACAATGTAGCAGAGTGTCATTTCTTCAGTGTTGTCACATTAAAAGATATAAAATATTTACAAAAATGTGAGGGTGTACTCACTTTTGTGAGATACTGTATGTATTAAAAGTAAAGTGCACGGGGGGCGGAGCCTGACCACCAATGGATTAGGACATGTGATCCCTGAGCTCCCTCAACCCCGAGCATACAATCAGCCAACATCAGCGATCTACGAAGGCCATCCACCGCAAAGAAAGAGCACCACACATTGCCACCACAGACCTCACCGCAATTCCACCATGGGAGGCAACAAAAAACGGAGAGAAAACACTCCGTCTGTGGCCACGTTGTTTCGCGCCTCCGAGCAAGGGCGGCCATCTTCGGCCCAGAACACGCAACACTCCGGCTCCGACTCGGACGACAGTGACACGCCGGACGACACCTCAGCCCCCCTCACAATGGGCAACCTGAGAAAACTGCTTAGAGAAACATCCGCAGATATTAAAGCATACACGGCGGCGGAGCTTGAAAAACAAATGTCGGGCCTCCGCAACGACATCGACACGCTCACTGCGCGCACTACACAGGCTGAACTTGACCTCACAGGCCTAACCCAAACAACCCAATCCCAGCTCCACAAAATCCACGCTATGCAAGACAGAATAGTGCAGCTAGAAGACGGCCTGGAGGATCTTAACAACAGATCCCGCAGGAACAATATCAGGATCCGAGGCCTTCCTGAATCAGTACCAGCAGAGGCCGTCGTCCCCTCCGTCAAAGAGATCTTCCTCCTCCTCTGGCCAGAGGCATCTGACAGTGATCTACAGATAGAACGAGCACACAGAGCACTGCGGCCTCCTTCACCCAACCTGACCATGCCGAGAGACATCATAGTTAAACTATTGCACTTCACCACCAAAGAGAAATTGATGGCAGCGGCCCGCACGAAACCGCCGACGCACCAGGTGCACCAGCTACAATTCTTCCAGGATCTAGCACCCGCCACCCTACGAAAACGGAGGGAACTCAAACCTCTCACCACCTCCCTGGTCCAACATGGCTGGAAATATATGTGGGGACACCCATTCAAATTGATGGTCCGGAAGGACAACAACTCCTTCACCCTCCACTACCCGGCAGACATGCTGGACTTTGCCAAACACATCGGAGTCCCGCTCCTCCAGCCGACGGCACCCACGGATAGAAATCCTCAACGCCCTACTCGCCCATCACACAAGGAAGACACAGCCTCCCTGCGTCAATCCCAGAGGTCCAGACCTTCACAGACCCCGAAGAAAACCGCGTAACTGCAAGTGGGGAAAGAGAAGAGGTGTAACGCAAGCCACGCTGCCGGGACTTATCTGCTGAATGGACATCTGACCCGGTTTTAGCCCCCTATTGCACCCCACTCTAGACCACTATCACCCCCCTCAATATCCCTACCGGTACCAAGGCAGCTCATCTAAGGGGATCACCCTGCACCCTCCGGGCGAGATGGGGATCATGCCGGGCTGCCCCCCCCTAGGGCCTTAACGCTTCGGCTTTCGCGCCGCCGGCCGCCTGGGGGCCGGGCTGGTCCTCCGCGCGGCCCCCCGGGTACAGCCCGGGCGTCCCCCGCGGCCGGGGGCGGGACATCCGCGGCGGGCAGCTCACCCGCCAGCCCGGCGTGGCCTCCGCAGCAGTAGCGGGGATCATACCCCCCCTGAACAACTGGGAACATACAGGTACCCCCCCATGAGATTTGACATGCCTCTATGCGCAATCATAGGCAGATCAGGCAGGCCCAGCCAACTAATGGAGGCAGTAACGACGCATGCTACCAGAGACTCAGACGCGTCAGTTAGCCCGTTCATACCGCCACCAATATTGCCCAGCCCTACCCAATACGGGCATAGTCTCACCGACACAAGTATGCCACCGCGCTACCATCAGACAGCAGGGATTAGCCATGGAACAACCCGAGAGGTATCATAGGGTGACAAGATTACCGGGCAAAACACGCTATAATAGACGAGAAACCCCTATAAACGCTGTCAGCCACACAACCCACCCATGGAGAATCCCTGCTAGGTACCGCTACTTAATGCACCATGTCATGCATGCTATGTATTGTATTGTATTGCACACTATTGTCGGCGCACAGGCGCATAAACTTTTGCCTCTAACCGACTAAAAGTATCAGAGCCGGAGACGAGATGGCAGAGGCTTCCAGACTGTACGGGGGAAAGGCCCACGGCCGAACCTGCCCTACCCGGGCACAACACCCCTCTCCTGACGACTAACCCCAACCGCCTCCACCCAAGCAGCGATCGCAGCCGACTGGTACTACACCTTGACAGAGACAGCCCCTCCTACCTAGACCCCTAGCACTAGGAACGCAAATCTAAGTACGACGCCCTACGGAGAACTCGAGGACCCAACTGCCCTCACAGGATCGACCCCATAGACTACCCCCGCCCCCCCCCCCGCCTGACCTAGAGGATAGTGGAAACAACCGGACTGCTGGCCTGCAGGTTAGCCAGTACACGGGTGACAGATAATGTTAAAACGTTAAAATGTTAAAGTGTTAAACTGTTTAATCACTGTTGTATATCTCACATTGCTATAGCACAGCTGCTCTCTCCACACGGTCACAGACGTACGTCTTCACTCAGGGGTCACACACCTCCCCTAGGCCTAGCCCGACACACGGTGACCCTTCACAGATACACACACCTCGAAGGCCAGGGAGGGACAGAAGTCCCGACACGACGACAAACTCGGACTGACAGGTCACAAGGTGAGAGCGAGTGATTAGCTACCACGGGCGCCCCTCACTAAGAATGTATCCAAACCTCCTACATAGGAGCAACCAGACAACGAGAAGCACCAAAACTGACGACCTCAGGGCGCACAACCCACACTTACTGCAAACTGACTCACGCAGGACAGAAAGGAGACCTCAGCCCCCTACTCAGAGAACCCAGACCCTCCCCCCACCCAGCAACTACCCCCCGGCACCCACAGGCTTTAACCATGTTACCAAGAGACGGGAACCCCGCTGAGACACGACAAGGGGGTACACTCCTCTCAAGGAACCCTGCAACTACACACCCAGACCTCTAAGACGACCACCACCAGACTACCTGACCAACAGCCCGACCTCTGGATCAAGGGGGACACAGACCAGCCAAAGCCGGAAACCCGTCGCTACACCCAGGCGCACAGGCAGACCCGCAGGTAACACCCCACCCAAATAAAACCAACAAACATCACGAAACAACGACCTCAACCACACACCCATAGCAACACCCAAATCCCACGCCTTCAACAAAGCTTTAGGCTCGGGGGGAGGCACAGGACATACCAGCCTTCTTGAACCCATTACTCTCAACCCCTTTCACCACACCCGACTCCAGACCCCTCATTGCCCCCGCACACAGGCGGGGCAAAACTCCGCTCCCAACCAACCTGGCTATACATTTTGGTAAGACCAGGATCCACTGACTCATTTCGCACACCTACAGCTCACACTCTCATCTACTCGTGGCACCACACCACACAACCTCTCCCTTCAATTCCCCTACCCCCAACACACCACAACCCAACACCCACCCGCCTGGTCTCCCTGCACGCCAAATAGGGGCACTGCGTCCCGACAGGGAACATAGGGGAGGAGGATCCATGGCGCCCTCACTGAAGTGTATATCTATCAACTGCAAGGGCCTCAACAACCCACTAAAGCGCCACCAAACCATGCGCTGGGCGAATAGAACCCAAGCGCAAATTATCCTCCTACAAGAAACCCACTTTCAACAAAACAGAGCATTCCCGCTACTAAACCGTAACTTCAATAGACATTTCCTAGCTAACTCACCAACAGGCAAACAAAACGGAGTTGCCATATTATTACACAAAGCATGCCCCCTCACAGTGGAAAAAGTTGACGTAGACCCACAAGGGCGATATGTCACAGCTGCTGGGAAGATCGGCAATCAGAGATACGCATTTTCCTCGATCTACGCTCCTAATGCACCTTCAGCCTCCTTTTGGCAAGCACTACAAACACACCTAGCACTATTTTCCTCACACCACCTGATTATAGGAGGTGATTGCAACGCCACTCCATCCCCGACGATGGATAGGCACAGAGCGGGAAATCAAAAGAAATCTAGCGGTCACTCAGCGAAAACCGACAAACTCCTCCAATCCTTCCTCGCGCGAACTCGCCTAGTAGACGTATGGAGAGCCCAACACCCAGCCTATAGGGACTACACATTCTACTCACACCCACACCAATCCCACGCGCGCATAGATATGTTCCTTATATCCCCATCCGTAGTACCTATGCTTAAATCCACATCTATCGGATCAATTACGTGGTCGGACCACGCAGATATCTCACTCACTTTAGACCCACCAGGCATAACCCGCCGATGGTCCTGGCGCCTGAACCCCACACTGCTACATAACCCTGCAATCCGAGAATCCATCTCCCGGGCCATCACAGACTATTTCTCCCTAAACAAACACTCCGTCACCTCCCCGGGTATACTATGGGCGGCACACAAAACAGTCATCAGAGGCACCTTGATAAGCCAGGCAGCCCACCACAAAAAACAGCGCCTAGCCAAATTAGAACAAAACCTAAAAGAACTCCGCTTACTGGAAATCGCCTTCAAAAAACATCCCACGCCAGACCTGAACACTAAAATACAACAACACCAGGCAGCTATAAAAGACTTCATGTCAGCAGACACAGCCAAGGCCCTCCAATGGACCCGCCCGCTCTTTTATGAAAAATCTAATAAAGCCGACTCTTTGCTAGCCCGTAAACTCAACCGCAGAGCTAAGCACAAAAAAAATCACCAAAATCCTCTCGAGAGACGGAACACCTCAGGAGTCGCCAGACCAAATAGCAAAAGTATTCCAAGAATACTTTTCGGAGCTGTACGACCACAGCCCCCAACACAGACAGAACCCCACTCCACTTGCGAACATGATCAATGAATACCTAGACTCGGTCACCCTTCCCTCACTGACACCTGAAGGAGCTAGCCGACTCTCAGAAGCAATCACAACCAAAGAAATAGCTAACGCCTTCAAAACGCTGAAACCTAATAAATGCCCAGGCCCAGATGGATTCTCTGGACTATATTATAAAACCTTCGCAGCAGCCCTAATTCCGCATCTCAGTGATCTCTTTAATGCACTGCTCCAGGGGGACTCCCTTCCCCCTGACATGCTACAGGCGAACATGTGCCTCATACCGAAACCCGGCAAATCCCACCTTGATCCCGGACACTATAGACCAATTTCCCTGCTAAATGTAGACATTAAAATATTCACGAAAGTAATGACGGAAAGACTTAACCCACTCCTGCCCCGACTTATCCACCCGGACCAAGTGGGATTCATCCCGAACAGACAGGCCAGCGACAATACTAGACGTACCTTCGACCTCATCTGGTACGCTGACCACAGACGCATCCCGACCCTGATCCTATCCCTTGACGCGGAAAAAGCATTTGACAGACTACTCTGGCCATTCCTATTTGCAACATTACAGAAATTCGGTTTTCCAACACCCTTCACCAACGCGTTGAAGACTCTATACTCATCCCCCACAGCCACCCTCCTCCTGAACTCGACTACAACCCCCTCCTTTCAAATTAAGAATGGCACACGACAGGGATGCCCACTCTCACCAATATTGTTTGCCATATCCCTAGAACCACTACTCCAAGTCCTCCGAAGCCAACATGATATACGAGGAATTCGAGTCAGGAATGAAACCTACAAGATCGCTGCGGACGATGTACTTCTCACAATCACGGACCCGCTAAACTCCCTCCCACACCTGTTTAGGGAATTAACGAAATACACAAACATCTCCGGGTACAAATTAAACATGGAGAAAACGGAAGCCCTCCCGATCCGAATAGAACAACCCACCCTCCGCACACTTCGAGCACGCCACCTGTTCACATACCAACCAACTGCCATCAAATACCTGGGAACCATCCTCCCAGCGGATCTCACACAAACTTACAGCCTAAACTACACGCCCCTACTAGAAACTGCCACACAAGACCTAAACAAATGGAAGGATCTGTCAATCTCATGGATAGGCAGAATGACCTCCATAAAAATGAATCTTCTCCCAAGATTTTTATACCTCTTCCAAACCCTCCCAATCCCGATCACTACCTCCGACTTCAAAAAATTGCAAACCAAAATAGACAAATTTATATGGGCCGGAAAAAGAGCTAGGATCGCCCGACGAACACTATACATACAGGGAGGACTAGGACTCCCTAATATCACCCAATACTTTCACGCGGCACACATAGCGCAAACAATTCAACTCCATGCAGCTCCCGGCCTTAAACGATGGGTCGACCTGGAACATAACATATTCGGATACGATTTCCCCTCCCTATACGTTTGGCTACCAAAAGAAGCCAGACCACCAGCCCCCTATACCTCCCCAGCAATCCTTACAACGATCAGAATATGGGACAAACTAGTGGCTAAACATGAGCTTATCTCCCACCCCTCACCACTGATGCCCATTCTCCGGAACACAAAATTCACACCGGGCATGTCCCCGAGGGACTTTACTCACTTCGAGGACAATGACCTAATACGCATTCACCAATTCTACCATAACCAACGCATCATACCCTTCGCAGACCTCCCCCAACAGACCCCTCTCACCACACGAGACTTCTTTCGGTACCTACAAATTCGCAGCTTTATCGACAAACCTGCCATACAAAAAGCAAGCATCACTCCCCTCACCCCGCTAGAAAAGGCATGTAACAACCACCCACTCCACAAAGGACAGATATCCTCTATATATTCCCTACTAAGCAGGAGCACACGGGAAGGCTCAATGCCTTATATGGCAGCCTGGGAGAGGGACCTAGGCCCCATAGGGGACCAAAGCAATTGGGCAAACATATGGGAGGCCACTGCAACAATATCGATATGTGTCAATCACAAAGAACAAGCGTATAAAACTCTCTTACGATGGTACCTCACTCCACTACGTTTGAAACAAATGAGACAAACCGACAACGACCTCTGCTGGAAGGGGTGCGGGAACAGGGGAACCTTCATACACACGTGGTGGGAGTGCCCTCGGGTAGCCACGGTGTGGCAACATATAGCGCAATTAGCATCACAGGCACTACACACCACTATCCCGATGGACCCATGGCTATGGCTCCTTTCCAGGCCCCTCAGAGACACCCCAAGGGCACACAATAAATTGATAGCCAAACTGGCACTAGCCACTAGGCGAGCAATCGCGGAGAAATGGGGAAGCCCAGACACCCCACCCGTAGCTCTCATACAACAAAAAATTAACGAAACCATGAAAATGGATAAACTTGCCGCCCTGGTACATGATACCACTAGACACTTCGACAAAATATGGGAACCATGGATCTTCGAATTCCCAACACTATAAGGCACTTACCGCCAAGGGAGGCACCAGGCGGGGGGTGGCCCCTGGGGAGGAATAACCTCGAAGACCGCCCCGGGCACCACACTTCGCCAACTAGGCTGCTTCTTTCCTGGAACCCCTATACCCACAGCAAGAGACACCCAAACCGCTCACCCCAACCACACTAGACAAACACAGTCACACCGCTCTACATAAGATCCACCACACACAACCCTCCCTCCCCATCGCACCAAACCGACTGATCCCCATGAACCGCCCCAACTCCGCCAGCACCAGACCATGGACACTAACCACACAAGAATATACGAAACAATCAATCAGCGCGAACAGGAGCTCTACCCGGAGCACCCCCAACACAGACCACCATCCAGTCGGGGGCCCTAAACGCACCTACCACAAGCACCACACCACACGAGAAAGACAAGTGGGAACCACTTCCAGACCACCCCCGACAGAAATCACAACCCCGGATGCAAAGAGCAAATAATCAATTACGACATAACCAACAGAGGCCACCCACCACACACCACACACAGAACAGGGAACATCTACCATGACCCCGACCAACACACTCTACCCTAGATGTCAGCCCAAGTAGAATCAAACAAAAAACCCACGGGAAGGCCCACAATCGACTTCAGACCAGCAGGGCCCACTCACTAGGGACCCACAAACTAACAGAGGCCACACCAAAAACAAGACATCAGGGGACAACAGGCCTACACACTAGGCAAACAGTCTAAAACCCCCACCAGACCCACTCCCCCCCTCCCCCCATGCTAACCCTCACTCCCCTCGAAGGGAACCTCATAAACACACCGACCAAACACTGAACCAAACGGCACACTACGCACACAACCATGTAACTTTCGAACCAAAAATGTACGTGTTATAACTGTTGAAATATCAAATACTGCAACACAATGTTATACCTATCTACAAACCAGCTTCAGAACCCTCTCTCGGACTCGAGACCGAAGTCTTACAGCAACAGCGAAGGACAGCACCAGTCACGGAACTAAAACTCTATAACTGCCTTTCCTTTAGGACTGTTTTGTAACACATCAATGCAACTCACGGTCTCTATGAAAGTATGTTTGATCCCAAGTTTTCTTTTCTGTACCCTAACCCCCATATGACTGAAAATCCAAAATAAAGAATTTATAAAAAAAAAAAGTAAAGTGCACATGTACATGCATACAAGTAGTCAACATAAGCATGGATAACCTGAACCAGTCTTAAAATCTATAGCCTTTAAAAAGGTCACTATATAATATTTCTACTATTACTTAAAATGGCACGGTCATCCCCAATCCCCCTAACCCTCCTAGAAAAATTTGTACTGGTGGTCCTCACTTTACAACATACCTGTTTTACAACGGCTTGCACTTACCACCAGCTCACTAGCATGGAGATTCAAGGGATTTCCCTCGCTAGTGAACTCCCCCAAACGGAGACCTGCTTTATTGCGCATCCTCACTTACTGACCGAGTCGTAAGAACGGAACACGGTCAGTAAGTGAGGACTGCTCAATTTTCATGAAAATAGAGGCTTTATGAAATACTTATTTTCAGGATAGGAATTTCACCTAAAGTAAGGACTATTTTGTCTCAGTTTATTTCCTCCGCATGACTTTCTTAGACACTGGGTAGAGGTGCAGGGAATTGGCTCTGTCTATAGAGGATCTCGCAGAATCCTCCACAGACCTGCTGTACTCTCACGCGTACACAAGTGTACAACAGTGACGCTGGCTCCTGGGGCTGAAAAGGAGGAAGATGGCCATCAAATAAATCTCAACTATACCTGCCTTCTCCCCTTGACCACCAGAGGCAATGTCACCATCGGAGGTCTTTGCATAATTCGCAAAGTCCCCAGGCAGTGAAATGCAGCTTTAAAGCAGTGCTCCTCAATCTCTTCTTACCCAAGACATTAAAGCCCTTCCCAGAATTCCGCGACACACCACAAGCAGAAATATATATATATATATATATAACAAAGTGCGTACACAGAACAGTGTCGCTTTCCCCACAGAACATGCCACAGTCAGTTTGCCCATTACAAATATACCACAGTTAGTTTGCCCATTAAACATATGCCAAGCTAGGTGCCCATTAAAAAAAAAAATAGCACACTAAGTTTGCCCATTAGTAAAAATTTCAGCCACAGAAAGTTTGCCAGGTGTGTTTACATGAGATATTGGTGCTTGAATGAAGGGGTGTATTTGTGTGTAGTTTTGGTGTTTAATAGAGGTGTATTTGTATACAGTGTTGTGTTGTTGTTTGAATTTGAACCGTGGGAAATATGCTCACATACACATATGCGGCTACACACAGATACACATATACTCAGAGTGACAAACATATACACTGACAAACACATATATATATACCCACACTGACACACAAGCTGCAGTTTACATAATTTAAGTCACCACCCTGCTTTCATAACTTTTGGATGCAAGAGGGTGCCTTCCTGGAAGCGGAGGATGATGGGAGTCTGAAGCTGTCTAACGTGTTCTCCCTCCTACCCTCTCTGGGCCTCCTCTGTCCTCTCAGCTTCCGAGCGGTGCAGACAGCACCCGACAGGGCTTCTGATCAGACCAGTCTGCCTATCGGGTTTTCCCTAAGTGTATGTATATGCAGTGTTTCAGTGCTGGGAACTTCACCCGGCACTGGATTAATGTAAGTAAAACCTTGTTTTAAAATGCTCCTTTAACGTTTCTTTTGGAGGAGACTAGGGATCGATATTGATTTTTTTTTAGAGCCGATACCGATAATCTGTGAACTTTCAGGCTGATATTCTGTACATTTACCATCTTGAAAGAATAAACAATTTCTACACAAATCTACTGTTAAAGGGACTCTCCAGGCAAAAATTTTACTCACCTGGTTCCAGCGCCGGGAGCCTCTTGAAGCCACGCCCCCTATTTCATCAAAATGACGAAATAGGCGGGCGCGAGCAGGGAGCAATCAGACGCTTCCATTTGGAAGCGTCATTGCTCCCTTGTGCACATGCGCGGCTTCTGAAGTCCTGAGCGCACTACTGCGCATGCTGACAGCTCAGCTCGCGGTCTTTGCCCGCCCCCTCTCCTCTGCTGACAGGCAGGAGAGAGAAGGCGCGCACACAGCACCTGTTTACATTAGATTGTCTGCAGGGAGCTATAGATCATACCTGAACAACTACATTAAGCTGTAGTTGTTCAGGTGACTATAGTGTCCCTTTAACTGAACATGTGTATTATTGATTTATTTTTTTGCTAATTTTTTTTTTTATTAAGGTAAATGCACAAAATATATATGCCAGTCAGAATTTTGTATGTTTTCAAGAATATATGTTTGTGTAGTGGATGCAGTGAGAGTATTTGATTAGTGAATGCAGTGTGTGTGTTTGTGTAGTGGATGTGTTTGTGTAGTGTGTATAGTGAATGCAGTGTGTGTTTGTGTAGTGTGTATATAATGCATGCAGAGTGTGTGTTTGTGTAGTGTGTGTATAGTGAATGCAGTTTGTTTGTGTAGTGTGTATATAATGGATGCAGTGTGTGTGATTGTGTAATGTGTATATAGTGAATGCAGGGTGTGTTTGTGTAGTGCGCATATAATGGATGCAGTGTGTGTGTTTGTGTAATGTGTATATAGTGAATGCAGGGTGTGTTTGTGTAGTGCGTATATAATGAATGCAGTGAGTAGTGTGTGTGTAGTGAATGCAGTGTGTTTGTGTAGTGTGTGTATATTATGAATGCAGAGTGTATGTGTTTGTGTAGTGTGTAAATAATGAATGCAGAGTGTATGTGTTTTGTGTAGTGTGTAAATAATGAATGTAGAGTGTATGTGTTTGAGTAGTGTGTAAATAATGAATGCAGAGTGTATGTTTGTGTAGTGTCTGTAGAGTGAAAGCAGAGTGTGTGTTTGTGTAGTGTGTGTGTGTGTAGTATGTGTATAGTGAATGCAGAGAGTTTGTGCAGTGTGTTTGTGCAGTGAGTGTTTGTGTAGGTATGTAATGTGTGTAAAATGGGGAGAGGGATTTTTTTGTTTGTTTGTTTCAGTTCCCCCTCCCTGCTTCTTTCCTGGCCAGGGAGGGGGGATACGGCATTCCCTGGGGGGCCCAACACACTCTTACTTATCTTCCCTTTAGCTCCCCTGTATAACTCTCGTGGTCTGTGTGCCGTGCGAAGCAGTGCCATGATAACCCGTGGCAATACTCTGACGGCCGCGGGATTCACAAGAGTAAGACAGGGGAGCTGAAGGGAGCTGCTGGAAAGGTAAGTAAGAGTGTGCTGGGCCCCCCAGGACCGCCGTGGGCCCACCAGGACCCTGATGGCGGCCCTGGTCTGCATTATCGGTATCTTTATTGGCAGATACTGTTATTGCTGAAAAAACACAATATCGGCCGATAATATCGGCCAGACCGATAATCGGTCGATTCCAATACCTCATTATTCTAATAACAACGAAAAAGGGTTGGAGAAACCCTTTAATGTTTCCTTATCACTATATTTAATAAATAAGTATTTGAGAGGTGAAACATATAATTAAATGTAGAAATCCACACCTCTTTATCTGCAACTGGGCATCTCCTTCACAGCTTCCTGTTTGCACCTGGCTGTCCGCAAAGAAAAAGCATACAAGAAAGAGGAGAAATGGAACAATGACTATTTCAGCCCCTCATCTGCAATGCTTGCCATGCTTTGTTTGAACTGCTATAGCTTTGCTAAAAGAGAGTGAGGGGCGGTAATTCCCCCACCTGATTATTCCTTCCCCTGAATGCCCCCCACCTAGAGTGCCAGTGCTGGGTGGGTATTAATTGAACAGGCTTACAGTTCTTTGCACAGTAGGCACCTGCCTACCCACATGACGACACATTGGTGTCCGTATAAGTCTGCGATAGTGTGCATGTTATGGTGTGTTGTCAGAAAGTATATTTAGGTGTGCAAGAAAATGTGCATAGTAGATAGCTACATAAATTGGTATCCATAAATAAGGTAATCCCTCAAAAGGACAGTAAACATTTCTTAATGTTGATATGTCAGCTGTTTAGTAGATAACTCCTTAAATTTGTACCCTTATGTGGGATTTCTACACTTAAGGATACCTAATGAGGGCTTTGTTTAGCAGATAGCGCCCCCATTTGTTTTTAAATATGGCAGAACATCTTGTGAAAAAGGTTAACACAAGTTATAGTGTTGTATTCTAGAGTACTACAGATGTTGTGGACTAATTTTCTCCCGATTCCCTGCCAGCATTGTGGCTGTAAGAGGATCATGGGAGATGTAGACCCGTGCTCAGAACAAGTATCTCTGCCAGGTCAGCTTCCTCTGTGTTATCAAGAGCATCCGATACGCTGCCATATCCCGATGAGAGAACTTTGATCAGTCTACCAAGGGATTTTTTTATTTATTTTTTAAATCTTATTGTAGTATCCACAGAAGAGAGTATAGCTCTTTCCCCCAACTATTAGCCAAAGCTTAATGTAGGGGTAAAACAGAACACCATAATTGAGCAAATATCATATATATTTATACTCCTCAGATGTGAATTCTCCTGCATGGGGTGCTCTTAACAATAAAATGTAACACAATCCATTCTCCTCCCCAGTGGCACTATGTCAGGGCTGATTAGTGTTAATAACATCAGTTAATATGATCAGTCCAGAGTTAATTATATTTACCCCTGTTGTGGCCTCCTGGTGCGGTCTTTCCATTCAGCAACAAACCGTTTTTAAATGTTTTAATGCTACACAAGAGTCCTCAGCACTTCTGTGCTGTTTGGGCTAAAGTGGATGCATTAGTATGAACAGCAATGGGCGGCTGTAATTGGCTGGGGGTGTCAGCTGACTGTATTCAGCCTATCACAGTGCCCTTTGCAGGCATGCATTGGTATGGCTTCAAAGAAATGTGTAATCTATGCTCCAAAATGTTTAACACTGAATGAAGGAATACCTCCAAAGGACTCCAGGCACTATAACCAATTCAATGAGATGAAATGGTTATACCGTCCCTTTAAAGAAGGAAAAAACTAAAACAGAATGACTGGATTTATATGGAACAGTAATGGCACCCTAAATACATCCCACAATAGCTTTTTGATTAAAAAGGACAATGTACTAAAGGAAAGTGCTCAAGTTAACCATCATTAATATAGAAGAACTGTTCCAATTTCAAGTTCACTTTCCCACCATGGGCATGAAAATACTGACAAATAGCAAGGGCATAACAATACTTAATGGACCACTATAGGCACCCAGACCACTTCAGCTCAATGAAGTGGTCTGGGTGCCAGGTCCATCTAGGGTTAACCCTGCAGCTGAAAACATAGCAGTTTCAGATAAACTGCTATGTTTAACTTAGGGTTAATCCAGCCTCTAGTGGCTGTCTCACTGACAGCCACTAGAGGCCGCTTCCGCAATTCTCACTGTGAAAATCACAGTGAGAAAACACGAACGTCCATAGTAAAGCATTGAGTAATGCTTTCCTATGGGCGGTTTGAATGCGCACGCTGAAGTCGGCAGGAGGAGGACAGTTCCCCAGCGCCGAGGGAGCCCGGCGCTGGAGAAAGGTAAGTGGCTGAAGGAGTTTTAACCATGAGGGTGGGGGAGGGGGGCCTTAGGACTACATAGTGCCAGGAAAACAAGTTTGTTTTACTGGCACTATAGTGGTCCTTTAAGAGCCACCACTGTCTAGTGGTTGAGCCCTTGGTCTATGGATGTTGCTGACAGTTGTGTACAAACAACAAAAAAGGAACAACAGACAGAAGCATAGACAAATGACTTTATCATATGCTTAAATTATAATCTAAAATGTAACTAGGTCAAAAACAATGTTGACAAACGGCAGAGCAAGTGATGGCTCTGGGTTTCAGGCATTAATCTATGGAGGCTCTTATAGGATCCTCCATAGATCGCAGTGTTGTATTCTCACACATGCACAAGAGTACTAAAGATATAAAGAAAACCAAAAGAAAGAAAACATGTGTAGATCACCAAAGGTGAAAAATAAAATGGTACAACCTGTATAGTAAATCGGTGGAGTATGCTATGAAAATGTATATCTAGGGGAGCAAAAAAAGAATATAGTGCAATACAATCAGCACAAGAGAGGGGGTGGGGGAGTGGTAGAGAACTCACTAGATGTTAGAAAATTCAACCATATCTCAATAATGGGGTAATCCGCTGGTGGAGAAGAAGATCTTCCAAAGAAACATACTTCTTCATACATGTATATCTTCGTACATAGCTCAAAATAAGAAAGGAAAAGGAAAAGATGGTGCAGATTGTATAAAAGTAACAAATGTATTCATACAAATTGCACTTACAGAATGTCAAATGACAGACAGCATGTCTCCACACAAGAGGTGGTACCCAGGTCTCCAACAGATTGCAGGAAAAAATCCCAGGATCACAAATGCAATAAAAACAAAACAGGAAAAAAAAATGAAAAATAAGGTTGATACACAATCCTTCGTGTTTCGTCCTGTTCTGGACTTCCTCAGGGATATGTAGTGGTAGTCCGTCGAGTCCTTCTTATATATATCTGTTTTCAATGTGTCAAACTCGCGGCAGCTGATGTCGTGCGTTCCACTGTGGAACGCATATAAGACTTCCGTGTAATCGTTGTCACTTCCGAATACATGCCAAAATCACTTCATAGATAGAGGGCATTGTGGGAAATAAAGTTTTCCATTGTGTCAGAACATATGTATTATATTTATCAAAAGTGTAAAAAAATGAAAAATAAGTCACTAATAGAGGTGTATGGGTGAAGTAGGAGCTTATGTGGTGAACCTCACAGCGCCACTTAAATAAGGTAAAGCAAACACTTATACAAAGTATAAGGAAAAGGCAAGCTCCACACTGGAGAAAGTAAATACAACCTGATACAATATCTAGAAAAAAACTAAAACTGCACATAGCGTTATAGAGTACAGAAATAAGGAGGGGGAAGGGAAAGGGGGGAGAAGTGAGAGAACTCACAAGACGTCAGGAAATTCAAGCTTGTCTACCCAGAAAAGGGGTATAGATACCCCTTTGTTGGATACCTTTGCTGGTACTTCAACTGGCAACTGTAAATTATAAAAAGGAGAGCCAATAGCGTAATAAGGTTAAAACAAACACTTTAATGCTTAAAATTGCACTTACAAGAGGGCAATATGTTCAGTCATGTCTCCACCCAAGGTGGACCCGGAACAGCACACTGCAAAGGGTTAGGTGGAGCAGGAACAGTAATCAAATAAAAGGACAGTAATAAAACAAATAAAAGTCCCAAAAATAATATCCAACGCGTTTCGTCCAATCCGTGGACTTCCTCAGGGATCTGGGACACTGTCATCGCTTCTCTATTATGTATGTTTCCTGATTTAAGACCTTTGATCAGCTAGCGCTCAGGTGCATTCCACCGTGGAATGCAATTCACTTCCTGTAGGTTGATGTCATTTCCGGCTTTCGGCTGTGTCCGAACACATTGAATGGGACTAAATCGAGCACGCGCAGCTACTATTTGGACTTGAGCAAAAGGCAGCATAAACATAGAAAAATGATTCTCTTTTTGCTCCTCTAGATATACATTTTCATAGTGTACTCCACAGATTACTATACAGGTTGTACCATTTTATTTTTCACCTTTGGTGATCTACACAAGTTTTCTTCCTTTTGGTTTTCTTTGTATCTTTAGTTCCCAAGGGAACACTTTTACCAAAGGACTTCTGTGTGATTCAGAGCAAATAGTGATTATTTTCCTTTCTATGCACAAGAGTACGGCACTGACACAGCTCTTGGCAGGTGACATAACATAAACTTAGGAAGGTCCCAGAGAAGAAATGGCAGTCGCAGACAAGGACAGCTTCAGATAAGTAAAATCTGCCTTTAGCTGCACGACACGGCCGTCACCGGACCCTAGCAGGATCTGTCACCAAATATAGACAACCTCTGAAAGTGACAAATGGGGTTTAAAGAGCCTTTCACTGGCACCTACATTTTGGCGACACTGTCTCCGGATGGATAATGAGTACATAATACAATTGCATTATTTGTACAAATCCACCCAATTATGCAAGTCAATAACAAGCTGGAAGCAGTGAGCTAACCTGCCCTCCAGCACTCCCATCCTACTATTGCTGCCCAATGTTGGATAGGATAATTCATATTACGTGAAAGTATAATTGTGTCCAGCTGCAGAGGGGCTATCGGTTATTAGTGCCAGGGAGAGCATTCTTTTTGACCAAACGAATCTATAATCGCTTGACAGAAAACTGGATTTGTCACCAAGAGAGCAGCTGATTACTGAAGGGTCTCTAAAGTTTTATTTGGTAGTTTTAAGAAGTGTCTCTTTACCTCTTGGGTGTGTTCTTTAAAGATCTGCAGTGGACCCTGTGGATTTGAAGTGTCCCATAATTGAAGACTTCCATCTCCACTTGACGTTACCAGGATATTTTCACTTACTTCACTCCATGTCACATCATACAAAGCATCAGTCCAATCAAAGCTAAACCAAATAATAATAAAAGAGAATAAATACAGTGTCCATTAGAGCTTTCGGTAGCAGAAAACATATTCGGTAGCAGAGATATATGTGTATATCATTTTGATCTCCTAATTTCAAATGTCAGGAGCCACATCAGTGCTGTACTTTCGCACATGAGCTCGAGTATAAAACTGGTGTTTATATAGGGTCCCACATTACATTAATTACATTTATTTTACTATAATTATGTTAGTTCTTACTATTACACATCAAATAGGAGAAATCGAAATAATTAAGCCAAAGTGCTTTTTATTACCATAAACCATCATGCAATTGGTCTCAAACAGTGTCTTTTATCAGTTATAACACAAGTGATTTTGTAATATAATTTAAAAAAAGTATTACCTTTTAATAATAACAAGTCCAGCGTCATTTTGTTCTAAAACAATCAGAGTTCCACAACCTACACAGGATTAAAAATAAGTTATTTCCAGCTGTATAACTGTCAGATTCTTTCAATCTAGGGAAAAAAAAAGCACACACACACTTATATACAGTCAGGTCCATAAATATTGGGACATCGACACAATTCTAATCTTTTTGGCTCTATAAACCAACACAATGGGTTTAAAATGAAACAAACAAGATGTGCTTTAACTGCAGACTTTCAGCTTTAATTTAAGGGTATTTACATCCAAATCAGATGAACGGTGTAGGAATTACAACAGTTTGTATATGTGCCTCCCACTTTTCAAGTGACAAAAGTAATGGGACAGATTAACTGTACATACACACATTTTTTTTATTGTAATATCAAATTATAATTACTAGCATTTATTTTGGAGAGCAAAAAACGGGTCGCAAGAGTATTCTGAGAACGGACAGCAGCTAAAATAGCCTGCCCTTCGGTGGGTCCCCGCTCAGAACTCAAGCTGGTTTTAGCTCAACTTGTGCCATTACAGAGAGAACATATCTGAAGCATATCAGACTGGTCCCACCCATGCGGGCAGTCCAGATCCGAAATGCCAGCAAGTTCTCTCTGCACGAGAGATACAGCAACCCCAGACGATCGTTTCAGCCTTGTTAGGCATCATCAGTGAGGCATAGCTGATATCTCTCTAGGCACCGTGAGCAAGGGGTCCACGTCTGGATTACCCTTTAAACTAATGGAGAGCAAAAAACGGCTGGCTTGAGTTCTGAGCGGGGACCCACCGAAGGGCAGGCTATTTCAGCTGCTGCCTGTTCTCAGAATACTCTTGCAACCTGTTTTTTGCTCTCCATTAGTTTAAAGGGTAATCCAGAGGTGGACCCCTTGCTCACGGTGCCTAGAGAGATATCAGCTATGCCTCACTGATGATGCCTAACAAGGCTGAAACGATCGTCTGGGGTTGCTGTAACTTACGTGCAGAGAGAACTTGCCGGCATTTCGCATCTGGACTGCCCGTATGGGTGGGACCAGTCTGATATGCTTCAGATATGTTCTCTCTGTAATGGCACAAGACGAACTAAAACCAGCTTGAGTTCTGAGCGGGGACCCACCGAAGGGCAGGCTATTTCAGCTGCTGCCCGTTCTCAGAATACTCATGCGACCTGTTTTTTGCTCTAGCATTTATATTGCACCAATGTATTCTGCAGAACTTTACAGTTACACAGAGAAGTTATACAAGTAATTTACAGACAAAATAATTGTAAATACAATAGGTAGAGTAGGCAAAGAACTTGAGAAAATCTGAATTTTAAAAGGACACTATAGTCACCAAAACAACTACAGCTTACTGGAGTGGTTCTGGTCTCTACTGCCTGTCCCTGCAGGCTTTTTAATGTAAACATTGCCTCTCTGAAAAGGCAGTGTTTAACATTACTGCCTAGGAACATCTCTAGTGGCAGTCTCCGATGCCAGTTTTGCAAGGAGGCGCTGAACGTTTCTCTTAGAGATGCACTGATTCAATGCATCTCTATGAGAAGATGCTGATTGGTGCAGCGTGACGTTTTGGCACGCATGCGCAATAGCCTTTCAATGCTATCCTATGGGAAAGCATTGGACTGGCTGAGATCATCAAGTTTGATTACCTAAGCCAAGGAGGCGGGGCAGAGTGAGGCGCTGGAAAAAGGTTTTATACCTTTTTAACCGAGAACAAGGGGGAAGCCACCTAAACGGCGGTTTCTAAACTGTAGTGTCAAGAATACACTTTGTATTCCTGACACTATAGTGCTCCTTTAATTCATAAAGGATACAATTAGTATTTGCACCAAGAAAAGAATT
Source organism: Pelobates cultripes (assembly GCA_933207985.1). Taxonomy (NCBI): domain Eukaryota; kingdom Metazoa; phylum Chordata; class Amphibia; order Anura; family Pelobatidae; genus Pelobates; species Pelobates cultripes. Next base: position 203,692,722 of record OW240913.1, on the reverse strand, counting down.
TATAAAACTCTTGTTTTTCCTTCTGTTTAGTCCCCACTCGGGTCTTTTACACTACTGAGAGAAGCTGTATTATTTGCAAATCAGTCTGAACTATAGACTACAAACAAAATGCTGGCAGATCTTGTCTACTTAACCCCATACAATAATTTGGCCTTTGTCAGGCATCCTTAGTAAGATGTAGCTGATAATCCTCTAGGCACAGTGAGCAAGAGGTACGTGCTTGGATTACAACTCTGATTTAGGGAAAACATAATCATGTGTAAGTAAGACAAAAAACAATTGAATGAGAAACATTAGCAAGGTCATACATTAAATTGAGAATTTTAAGATGTATCTAAAAGTTACGGTCAAAATAGCCGAACTGGAAAAATTCTTTAAGCCAGCTAAGCTTTCAGTTTGGCTACTTTGACCATAAATTTGACATTCACTTTGAATACTCACTTCAGTGAGAAACCTTGTAGGAATAATCAATGAGTAATTTACAGTGAATAAAGGGTATATACATTTTTAAATAAGTTTTACTCATCTTAATCCAGTGCTGGGTAAAGCCTGGCACTGCATTGAACGCTCCCTTGAGATGTCACGGCAGCTGGCGCACGGTCCAGTCAAAGGCTTCTCATAAAGAATACTTTGATTGGAGCATTTAGCCGGCTCACAGGGTGAGTCCCGGCCAGAGGAGGGGAGGGTGATTAAGAAAGAAAACTAAACAGATCAAGAGGTAGGTCGGTAGGAAAACATCAATCTTTGCATGGGTAACTTATGTTTATATAAAAATTGTGAGAAATGGACAGGGGACTGTCTCTCTGGCAAGTTATACAAGGCCAAGTAGAAATCCTTAAAGACTTCACCAATTGTTTCTATATTTATAAGAGTGTTACTGCCATGAATAATCTTAGAAACTATTTTCTTTGCTCTATCATTTTTTTAATCTATTGGAGAGTAGTTTATCAGCTTTGTTCCCTTTATAATACCATGTTCTCTCAAGGTGCTCAACAGTATAGTTTGCTTTCCAAAATTAAATTATTATTAATCTGGTTCCTAATGGCCATTAATCTGTCGCTCTGTTACTTTGATGGACTCCTCCTGTTTTTCCTCTCAAAACAGTCTAAGTTTATATACATTTCAGACATATTCATATTATTTTGTCGTTTTTCTTGACTGCCCAGTTTGATTAGGTGACCTCTAATACTACATTTAAAGAGATCTGTAGCTTCCTTAATTAGATCCAAATTCTGTTCATTTAATCTCCAATTGGATCTAGTTTTTACATATATGTCATTAAAGGACCACTATAGTGCCAGGAAAACATACTCGTTTTCCTGGCACTATAGTGCCCTGAGGGTGCCCCCACCCTCAGGGACCCCCTCCCGCCCGGCTCTGGAAGGGGGAAAGGTGTTTAAACTTACCTTTTTCCAGCGCTGGGCGGGGAGCTCTCTGCCTCCTCTCCTCCTCCGATCCTCCTCCTGGGCTGAATGCGCACGCGCGGCAAGAGCTGCGCGCGCATTCAGCCCGTCGCATAGGAAAGCATTTACAATGCTTTCCTATGGACGCTTGCGTGCTCTCACTGTGAAAATCACAGTGAGAAGCACGCAAGCGCCTCTAGTGGCTGTCAATGAGACAGCCACTAGAGGATTAGGGGGAAGGCTTAACCCATTCATAAACATAGCAGTTTCTCTGAAACTGCTATGTTTATAAAAAAATGGGTTAACCCTAGAAGGACATGGCACCCAGACCACTTCATTAAGCTGAAGTGGTCTGGGTGCCTAGAGTGGTCCTTTAAGCACCATAATAATTGCGCTGAGGTCCGACCAGGGAATATTGAAAATCAAGGCTTGTTTGATCATTTTAGTCGTATCTCTCTCTGCCAAAATATAATCTATTCTAGAATAAACGTTATAGGAAGATGAAAAACAGGAGTAGTCCCTTTCCTGGGGATGCCAAACACACCATATGTCCAAAAGATCATTATTCCACAGAATTTCGTTAAAACGTCTAGCAAGATTCACTATATAGCTCTGCCTATCCTTTTTATTAAAACTATTCCTTCTAGGGTAGGCTCCGATAAACAGTTGAATTCTCCCAAGTAAATGATTCTACTTATTCTATCAACCCAGAGACAGTCCTCTGTATAAACCTAGTGGGGTAGTGATTAGGAGCGTAAAGATTTACTATGGTAAAAATTTGATTGTTTATTTCACATATAAGAATATGGTATCTACCTTCAGTATCCGATTCTTGATGTATCATCTTAAAAGCTAGTCTATTTGAGATTAAAGTGGCTACGCCCCCTTTTTTTTTTGACAATGAGGATTTAAAACACATGGGGGAAGTCTTCAGACCTAATCCACTCTTTATCTGTGGATAACCAATGTGTTTCTTGTAAACCGCAGATATGTATATATGTACTCTTTTCTTAAAAATTCCACACACATAATTCTCCTTTGTGGGGAGTTCAACCCACTGAAATTCATCACATGACGTCTGTCGCCAGTATGCTGCGCACACTGATGACAGACATTACAATATGCTAAGAACTAATGTTAGTCAGTCCGGAACAGAGTTCTGGGCTTCCAATGTGATGCGTGCCTAAAATGCAACTAGCACCCTGGCACACAAGTGTTAATTAATCTAGTTTGGCAACACTTCAAACTAAATCATTGCATAGCCAGATTCCTTCCTCCATGATCACTTCAAAAAGCAGAAGCGGTGATGGAAATTGGAGTAATTCTTTTTGTGATGGGATTCCAGCATGTTCAAAATTTAGTAGGCTGAAATCTCCACATGGCATTTGTTAATTAGTATCTGATTACAAAACAGTTGGATGAGTCAACAGTATACTGAGCATGTGTGGAAGTGGATAGTACATTCTGTAAATGCCATGTGGTCTTCCCATATAAGGTGATCCTGAATATCCTGTGTGCTCATTGGTCAGAGGAATATAGGAGGGGGTTATACTGTATGGGAGGGGATATGCTGCTATCAAAAGGAATCTACACCATGCTTTCTGCCTCTCAGTTATTTTTGGAACAGGAGTTCATCTGAGACCCGATCAGTGTGTAAATAAAAGACCTGTTACTTCCTGAAGACTTGTGTCCATATCGCTATGTGTGGCTTCTGCGGTTTGTTCCTGTTATTCCTCCGGTAACATTTTTGGTGCATTGGGTCCGGGAACCTCATCGCAAAGAAGCTGGCGCAGAGATTTGAGACTGTAAACTTTTACCAATGTTCTCCACGGCAGCACCCCTGAACTTCTGCGTGGACCTCCTTTCGTCTCGGCACCACTGGCCTTTTGTCCAGGAGATCATCGGCTTCTGCGCAGTGAGTACCAGGGTGCCTCGTCGATGAGTGTGAACCTAGGTCCAGGTAAGACTGATACCGTTAAGAGCAGTAGGCCCACAAGGGGTTTTATATTTGGAAACGGTTATTGGACCGCCCCCTCCCTCTGGACGGAAGAAGCGAGGCGCATCCTTATCTGGAAATTAGACGCTCTGTAGTCAGCCCGTCTAATATAGGTGGTTTGGGTCAGGCTAAATCTTGGTGTAAATAGTTTATGCCGGACACCTGTGTCCTGTCTTGACTAGCGTGTCTAGGTGTAAATTTCGGTCGTTAGGTCGGGGAGGCCGGCGAGACTAAGATTCTGGTGTACATTCCGTCTGCTAGCTCTCAACCTATCTTGGCTAAGTGTGCTCTATTGTAAATTCAGCCACTAGACTATTGATAGATAGACTAAATGGGTACTGTTGTAAATTCCGCCCACTAGTTCGCTATATGTGGTGCCTGGGCAGTGTAGACTAACCGAATCCTGGTGTAAATAGTTCGAGACGTGCTGGCCAATTAGAGTAGTTGGATTTGCTGTAAATGTTGTAAAATACGCTGTAATTGGTGAAATGTATGTCCTGCTAGAAAGCTTGAGCTCTGCCGTTTAGCGGACGTGTAAATTGTGTCTATAGTGTAAAATAGCGCACGGTACCATAACCACTTACATGTACCATAACCATTGATATTACGTGAAAAATACTAAAATTGCTGTTTAACCTTACATGTGTACTAACTGATATTGTAACTTTAAAGTCATAATTGTCTAAACTGTATAATAGTTACTAACCGTACCATAACCACTGACTGTAGAGACGAAATTGTTGAAATGTTATGCTATCGGTTAGTTAAGGTTGATTAATTCTGTGGACAATTGTATGACTTGCTTAATAGTTGCAGTGATTAGTATATAGTGTTTGGTGAGTCTTGATTTTATTTGTGTGTGCGACGTCGTGATATTGTTGAGCATGTGAGGATCCTGTGTGTGCGTACATGTGTGTGTTTGGGCCTAGTAACTGTACCATGTGGTGCTGGTGATAAGGAGATTGGTGTGACTGTTGAAACTGTGTGTATATTTGTACAGCTTTTGAATCAGATGTTGAAATCATCTTCTGATTCACAAGGCTGTTGGTCCTTTGTCTCATATGTTAAATAAAAAATAAATAAATAAATAAACCTGTGTAGTAGGGAGTGGCCTGTCCTGGTGGCCGCATGGCCTCCATGTGGCAGTCTTGACTTAAATTTAGTGCAGGGTGTGCATGTGGCTTGTAGCAGACCGGCAATATTAAATCCCACAAATTCCGCTTGTACATACAGTAATCCACAGTCAGCGCTGAAAAGCAAGGCAATATCCCAAATCCCCCAGTAACCGAACGAAACAGTTCTGGGAGTCAACTGAGGTCTTTATTTGCAGCTCCAGTATTTGCAGCCAGCTCGCAAAGGTGCCGTTTGTGAAACGAAATAGAAAATGACTGCTTTCGGCAGATAGCCAATACAGGCAATACAGCATACAAGATACAGCAGATTACAACCAGGCACATATACATTGGTATTAAAGATACAGGCAACCCTTTAAAACATATTGTCTCTGTTTAGTCCAAGTGGCTAGGTTTGCCACATGGCTGTAACTAGTAGGCTGGAATTCTATGATCAGTTTCCATATATTGACTGTTGGAAACCGATTGTTGAAAAACTGCCTTGGTGAATTGAACTGTGTCATGAGAAACAATGGAGCCACATGGTGGTAAGAACGAAGGCCTTAATTCCACCTAGTTTGGACACCTCCCCCCCTTGCATCTGATTGCCAACCCCCTTATTCATCCTACAGAGCCAGAATAGCCACTCCCCCACTCTTCCTCCCAAGCTAAAACTGGTATAGCCAACTCCCCCTGCTCTATTGTCCCTGCCTACCAATATACCTATCTGTTCTTTTGTTTCAAACTCTTGTATTTCTGTACTAGCCCCCACTGGTTCTTTGTAATTTGAACTGACTTCCTTTTTGGTAGGAGTGCATTTTAGCATTGAATTTTATTAACAGTTAAATTGTGAGCTGGATAACTGCCCTCTACACGACACCAACAGCCCGCCTGCGCATCAATGGGGCCCTAACACAGCCATTCAACATCCGCAATGGCACGAGGAAGGGGTGCCCGTTGTCCCCCCTCCTGTTTGCCCACTCCCTGGAACCATTCCTGGGGGCGGTCAGACGGGATGGGGGGAGTCATGGGCCTCGCCTATAAAGGTCTGGAGCAGAGAGTTGCGGCATACGCGGATGATCTCCTCTTCTTTCTTGCCAACCCACTCATCTCTCTCCCGAACCTACTAGCAAGGTTCCGGGAGTACGGCCTGCTCTCTAACCTTAAACTCAACCCTGAGAAGTCGGAAGCCTGCCCGTTAAACCTATCTGCCGCTGACACGACTCATCTACGTACACTGTACCCATTTAAGTGGTGTGCGGATAAGCTCAAATACCTTGGCATCTGGCTCACCGGAGACACGACGCGCCTATTCCAGGAGAACTTTGTCCCCATTCTCCGCACACTACAGCACGACATGACGACCTGGGGCGGCCTGTGCATTTCATGGTTCGGGAGAATCAATGCCTTAAAATTAAACCTTCTCCCTCGACTTCTTTACCTCTTCCAGACCGTCCCAATTATGAAACCCAGGACCTTCTTCCAGACGCTTAATACTGCGATAATAAAATTTGTGTGGAAGACGGGACGACCTAGGGTTAACGGGGCGCTCCTGTCTCTGCCCAAAAGGATGGGGGGCTTAGCCATCCCCTCACTAGTCCACTACTACAGGGCCACCCACCTGCTCCGGCTGGTGGACTGGCACACACTAAACTCAGACAAGCTCTGGAGGGAACTAGAGAACGTACAAGTGGATCGAAGGCTGCCAGCCGCGGTATGGACAGCGCACCCCCTAAAGGACTCCAGAATGACCCACAACCCGTTTATCCGGGCCACGACGCAGGTATGGATTGCCACTCGCCTGAAGGACGGACTCACTACAACGCCAGGTCCTCTGACTCCTATAACCCATAACCCAGATATCGCAGACGGACTGCGACCTGGGGATGTGACGGGACTCGGGGACCCAGACTGGACATACATGAAACAGCTATGCTCCACAACGGGACTGAAAACATTGAGGGAACTGATCCCAGACGGCACCATCTCTTTAATGACTAGGTTCCGCCATCATCAGATCCAGCACTTCTACCGAACCACGGTGGGCAAACACCTATTTCATAGAGAACTAACCGCCTTTGAGCACATGTGTGTGGCCAGGGATAGACCACTGAAAGAAATCACACGACTCTACTCCCTACTGCTCACCACCGCACCACGCGCACCACCACGATATATGTCCCGCTGGGAACAAGCTACAGACCAAACAATAACAGACCAACAATGGGAGAAGATCCACGTGCTAACACACCAAGGTACGCTCAGCTCAAAACTGCAGGAACTTAACTACAAGATTATGGTCAACTGGTACAGAACCCCAGCGAAACTACATCGCATGAACCGAGAAATTCCTGACGTCTGCTGGAGGTGCGGAGCAGAGGGTGGGACAGACTTCCATATTTGGTGGTCGTGGCCTACAATCCAGCAGTACTGGAAACAAATTAATTCCAAAATTCAGAGCATCGCGGACCCGGACCTACCGTTCCAGCCCTTACCGATGCTACTCCACCACACCACACGCCCTATAGCTACATACAAACGTTCCCTGACCAAACACCTACTAAATGCAGCAAAATCTCTCATCCCCACCAAATGGCGCGTGACGGAGCCACCGTCGATGGAGCAATGGATGGAACGTGTGGAGGACATATACAGTATGGAATCCCTCTCGGCATCGCTACACGGCACGGGAGACAAATGTGCTACCACCTGGCTCCCTTGGTGCACCTATATAGCCCAGGGATGAACCGCAGCGATCAGGGACGGATGCCACTAGGTAGCGGAGAACTAGGGAAGCACTTGACCCGCCCCACAGTGACCATATGAGATACAGGAACCCGCCTACCTTTTTTTTTTTTCTTTCCCTTGCATCTCCTTTCTCTTTCTCTCCCACTGCTCCCCTCCTTCCCTCCCCCCCCTTGCCTCCGGGCCTGACTCTTGGCCCCCCTTTTCCCTCCCCCCAGTCAGGAGGTCATTGGCACGACAGTGTTGGTCAAGGGATGCGGGGGATGGGGGGGACCCATGGCCCGGACGGGTGGTCTGGTGGGGGACCTGGGAGGGGGGGGGGGGCACATTGGAGGGGGACAGCTATTAGAGCCGATCCCTGGACCGGGAACACAGTCAGGTCAGACGGGGGGGGGCGGGCGGACGTCCCACACTGGGTACCCTGACCAACTCAACGGGTACGCAACCATATCAAACCTGACGCGGCGGACAGGGAGCTGACACGCCCCACCCAGCACCAGTGTACCTGCGGCTCCCCACGACTGCTTCATGACTGTCCACTAGATCGGTCCCTTAGCTGGGGGACACCTTCCCAACCTGACAAAATGGAGAGAATCCCCACCAAGACACCGACCTGACCCTCGACCTACGCTGACCAAACACACTTCAACTATATACATAGCTTACACTCTTGCATACACGCGAGATACCAAGAGACAAGAAGGGCGCTCCACCAGGACGACAGCCCACAACTAAAAGCCTCATTCCACAAGGGCTTTCATGTAGGGCTTGCTACAGCTCGCTAAAAGTTGCTTGTTACTATTATTATCTACCCAAGGTAACTGACAAGAGCATTGACAAGGGATGTTATGTATTCGGCCATATCTGAGCTGTAAAACCCCGATATTATTATTATTATTATTATTATTGCCATTTATATAGCGCCAACAGATTCCGTAGCACTTTACAATATTATGAAAGGGGATTTAACTATAAATAGGACAATTACAAATAAACTTACAGGAACAATAGGTTGAAGAGGACCCTGCTCAATCGAGCTTACATTCTATAGGAGGTGGGGTGTAAAACACATTAGGACAGGAATGTGCAATCAAATAAGGTGGGCTGCCCTTTAGGAGAGGGCAAGAGACGGGTATGTGAGGTAGGGGTTAGTCTTGGAGGCCATAAGCTTTCCTAAAGAGATGGGTTTTAAGGCACTTCTTAAAAGATGCAAGACTAGGGGAGAGTCGGATGGCGGTAGGCAGGCTATTCCATAGGAAGGGAGCCGCCCGCGAGAAGTCCTGCAAGCGCGAGTTGGCCGTACGGGTGCGGACAACGGACAGGAGGTGGTCACGGGCAGAGCGGAGAGACCGAGAAGGGACATACCTGTGGATCAGTGAGGAGATATAAGAGGGGCTAGAGTTGTTCAGTGCTTTATAGGTGTGAGTTAGTGCCTTGAATTGACTCCTATAGCACACAGGAAGCCAATGTAAGGACTGGCAGAGGGGTGAGGTGTGAGAGAACCGACTAGAGAGGAAAATCAGTCTAGCAGCAGCATTCATTACAGACTGTAGGGGTGCAGTACGGCTTTTGGGAAGACCAAGCAGGAGAGGGTTACAATAATCCATGCGTGAAATTATTAGAGCATGGACAAGCTCCTTGGTAGTATCTGGTGCAAGAAAGGGGCGGATGCGGGCTATGTTTTTAAGATGGAATCTACAGGATTTGGCAACATGCTGGATGTGAGGCTCAAAGGTGAGACCAGAGTCAAGTATGACGCCAAGACAGCGCGCTTGCAAGGATGGGCTGATGTTGGTACCACAAACTTGAAGGGAGAGCGAGAGAGGAGGATCAGTATTAGGAGGAGGAAAGACAAGGAGCTCAGTTTTTGAGAGATTGAGTTTCAGAAAGCGGGAGGACATCCAGTCAGAGATGGAAGAAAGGCAAGCAGTGACACGTTGCAGGACAGCAGGGGAGAGGTCCGGGGAGGAGAGATATAGCTGGGTGTCATCAGCGTACAGGTGGTAGTGGAAACCAAATGAGGTAATAAGTTTGCCAAGAGAGGCAGTGTAAAGAGAAAATAGAAGGGGACCAAGGACGGAGCCTTGGGGGACTCCAACCGAGACAGGGCGAGGGGAGGAGGTATCATTTGAAAAAGAGACACTGAATGAGCGTTGGGAGAGATAAGAGGAAAACCACGAGAGGACAGAGTCACAGAGACCAAGCGATTGCAGAGTTTGAAGAAGGAGAGCATGATCAACGGTGTCAAAGGCCGCCGAGAGGTCAATAAGAATTAGTATGGAGTAGTGGCCTTTGGATTTAGCTGCGATTAGGTCGTTAGTAACTTTGATAAGGGCAGTCTCTGTAGAGTGGAGAGGGCGGAAGCCAGATTGAAGGGGGTCAAGGAGAGAGGTGGAATTGAGGAAATGAGACACACGGGTAAAGACGAGTCTTTCCAGAAGCTTTGAGGAAAAAGGGAGCAGGGATATGGGACGGTAGTTAGAGGGGGTGGATGGGTCAAGGGATGGTTTTTTTAGTATAGGTACTACAGTGGCATGTTTAAGGTCAGCAGGGACGATGCCAGAAGAGAGTGAGCAGTTGAAGATGTGTGTTAGAGAAAGCACGAGACAAGCGGAGAGAGATCTGATAAGGTGAGACAGGACAGGATCGAGCGGGCAAGTGGTGGGGCGAGAGGAGCAAAGAAGAAGAGCAGCCAACTCTTGGTCAGTGGCTGGGGAGAATGTCTGAAGGGTAGGAAAGGCATGATCAACGTGTGATTGAGAAACAGAAAGGCAAGGAGGGGAGAATTCTTTCCTTAGCTGTTCAATTTTGTCAGTGAAGTAACATGCAAAGTTATCAGCAGTAAGGTTGGTTTGGGGGGTGGCCACAGCGGGGCGAAGAAGAGAATTAAAGGTGTCAAAGAGACGCCTGGGGTTGCGGGAACATGAACTAATGAGAGAGGAAAAATAGGACTGTTTGGCAAGGGCAAGGGCTGCACTGTATGAACACAGTATGAATCTACAATATACATACATAAATCGGGTGGAGCTTCTTAAAATAGTAGTATAACAGATATTCTGTAAAATAAAACATAGACCATAGTGCAATATAGTAGTAAAAATACAATAAAATGTGTATGCAGTAGATATTCCACTCACAAGCCTGGAGTCATAATCTCATATGACTCGGATGGTGTGTGCCTTTGGACTATTCCAGGATGTCCAAAATCCTTTTTTCATGCAAGATTCTGTTGGTGGTCACTCCCAAACAAAAACTGTCAGGTCAGCAATGGGTTTCCATAAAAATATAATTTTATTCCAAATCAAAATAAAAGAATTTTATAAAAATAAATAAAAGCTCAAATAGGGCTATATAGTCCTTTAAAGTCCTTATAGAATTGCCAAAACGCGTTTCGCCTGATGCCACAGGCTTCCTCAGTCGGCTTTGTGATCTTCTATTCAGTTTCTCGAATTTTAAAAAGTCCGCTTTTTTTTCTCTTCCGGGTTCCGGGTTGTATCTCTATGGAACGCAATTATGCAATTTATACTTTTCTATAACCTCTTCCTTCTGAGTTTCTTTCTGATTGGCAAAAAACTTTTTCAGACATAACTGTCTAATGAATTTATTAATATCTATAAACAGATCAAATTTGTTTAAATCTACAGTCGGGGCAAATTTTAGCCCTTTCTGTAAAACTTCCATTGTTTCTTTCGATAATTCTTGATCTGTTAAATTAAAAATACCTTCCTCATTCATCTCTTGCCTCTCTTTTCCCTGTATCTCGTTTCTTCTTCTTCTTCGTGTTCTCCTTCTTGTGTTACCGATCTCCTACGTTTGCCTGGGGATTCCCATATGCTGGTCTGTTGTGTTTGCTTCAATCTTTCCTTGACTGGATCCCTCCGAAAAAAAGGAGATGTAGGATTCTGGTTGGAAGTATGTGGCAAATCTTGCCCCTTTTCGAATCTCTTCCTCTGTATTTTTGGTGAATATTTCCTCGATTCTCTAGACTCTTTACTCATTTCACCTTCATTCTTATGATGTCTTCCTTTTTCTCTATCGAGTTCCTGTGGGTTCTGTGTAAAATTCCTTCTTTCTCTTCTTTGGGTTGGATTTGATTTAACGGCTTCGCTATAACTTTTATATCTAGGAGACTTTGTTATAGGGGAGAAGTCTCTTTTCTGCCTTCTCCACTGTAAATTTCCTTGTCTTTCTCTTGGAGTGTTTATTTTATCTTGTTCCCTCCTAGATCTTTGGTTATAATTCCTCATTTGTTTATATATGGGGGTTGTTTCCTGTCTTTCATATCTTTCTCTATATCTATTTCTGGATGGTGTTCTCATTTTTTCTGGGGATTTCCTAAATCGTGGATAGAATGGGCGCTTATCCCTATTCTTATGTTGAAATTTTTGATCTGTTTGTCTTTTGGGAGCATTAACTTTTCCCATTTTGTAATCATTAGTGTCCCTCAAGTATTTACTCTTTTTTATTTCGATTGTTTCTTTTTCAACCTTTTCAACCTTCTGTTTGATATCTTTCATTATTTGATTATATATTTCAGGACTAATTGTCTCACTTATCTTTTCCTTCCAACTTTTTATTTCTTTGTCCAGTTGTAGGAGATTCTCCTCCCGTCTGGATACAATATATCCCATTGTACTGAAGGCGAAGCCTTCTAACATTTTATTCCAACCAGTCATGAACCCAATATCATCTTTATCAAAGGAGGGACTTTTTTGATATCTCAAACCTCTTGGTGTGATTTGTTCTCTCACATATTTTTTTAATGTGGCTACTTCCCACTTCATTTTCATCTCCTTAATAAGTGCTTTTTCCAAATGGTACTTACAGTTATCTGAGTCTATGTAACTAGTCTCACTTATAGGATCAGTTGTTGCAGTGAACATTTGATCTATATTATCAATCAAATAATCTCTATTTTCAATAAAAGCCATATTTTTTTTTTAATTTTTTTATTTATATGGCTAGTTCTACCACTTCGTGCAAGGGGTTTGTCAAATACAGAAATAAAGCAAATATGTGCACAGTGTGGCAGACAGTTACTGTGAAACTCTATACACCTCAAAGTGGTATCCCCTTTACCACTTTAACAATCAACAATATACATACATAAATCGGGTGGAGCTTCTTAAAATAGTAGTATAACAGATATTCTGTAAAATAAAATATAGACCATAGTGCAATATAGTAGTAAAAATACAATAAAATGTGTATACAGTAGATATTCCACTCACAAGCCTGGAGTCATAATCTCATATGACTCGGATGGTGTGTGCCTTTGGACTATTCCAGGATGTCCAAAATCCTTTTTTCATGCAAGATTCTGTTGGTGGTCACTCCCAAACAAAAATTGTCAGGTCAGCAATGGGTTTCCATAAAAATATAATTTTATTCCAAATCAAAATAAAAGAATTTTGTAAAAATAAATAAAAGCTCAAATAGGGCTATATAGTCCTTTAAAGTCCTTATAGAATTGCCAAAACGCGTTTCGCCTGATGCCACAGGCTTCCTCAGTCGGCTTTGTGATCTTCTATTCAGTTTCTCGAATTTTAAAAAGTCCGCTTTTTTTTCTCTTCCGGGTTCCGGGTTGTATCTCTATGGAACGCAATTATGCGGTCCAGTGACGTCACTTCCGGTTTCGTCACTTCCGGATCATGTTTTTCGTCGACCTGGAACGCATTTACTTCTCTTTTATCACTTCCGCGTTCCGGTCTCGGTCAGCTGGAACGCATAATGCGTTCCACTGACGTCATCTCTCGGCATCTCTATTGTTTTTAAAAACGAACTGCACAATTTTCAACCAGTTTATGTATTTATCATAAATATATTTGTATATTGTTACTGGCACCATATAATGCATATATATATGTGTATTATTGAATTCTATATGTGTTGAAATTACTACTTTGCATGGTGTAGAAGTATTATACAAAGATAATTATTTTTCCAAATATCTTTAGCTTTTGAAAGTGTCTATGCAATATACAAAACATATTGTCTGATAATGTTTCACAAAGAGAGCATGATATCAATATATAAAAGTATTCTTCCATTGTATAAGTGGTCTAAACTTTAAAGTGGTCATGTGTCTTAAAGTGCTCTTCTATATTTTTAAAGTGCTCTTGTGATATTTCAAAATTAATGTTCAAATGAATACCATTTCAAAAACTTATAGAAATCTAAATAATATAAAATGTATAAAAATGGATTAATAAAAATTATTAAAAAATATATGTATATGAAATTTAATAGTATAGGGGAGCTTAGTTCATGAAATGGCATAGTTCAAAATCTTGGTTTAGACCATGTGGTGCCATAGTGTTAAAATTGAAAATAAATTTCATTTCTTCTATTCCTATTTTTTTTTTTTTTTAATATAGTCTCCTCCTCTCCAGTCTTTCTTCACTAATTTTACTGCACAGAAGAATAGTCCTTCTGGATCTTGGTTATGGAATATTTTGAAATGGTTGGAGACGCTATGTGACTCCAATCCATTTTTAATATTCCTCGTATGCTCTGCTATTCTCGTGTTTAGACATCTAATAGTTCTTCCTACATAAAGGAGATTACACTGGCACTTCAGGACATAAATAACTCCTTTAGAATAACAAGTTAGGTGGTCTCGAATTTGGAACTGTTGGTTTATCCATGGTTTCATGTCTGTTATGTGACGTTTCCTACTTTTAGTATTTCTGCACGCCAGACACTGGCCACAACCATAAAAACCTTTACTTTGTTTTAAAAAAATTTTTTCAACTAAAGTTTGTTTATCACTACTTTGTATCAAATTGCTTCTTAGATTCCTTGCTCCCCTATAAATAATCTTAGGCTTATCTGGCAAGATACTTTTTAGAACCGCGTCATCTTGCAAGATGTGCCAATATCTATTTATAATCTTTTTAACTTTTTTATGATTTCCACTAAAATTGCAGACGAACGGAACATCGTTATTCCATTTTTGTTTCCCCTTTTTGTCTTTATATATCAGAAGATTTCTTCTGGGAATTGAACGGACTTCTTCTAGAGTTGTCTGTAAATCTATTTCTATATAACCTTTTTGTAGAAATTGGGTCTTTATTCTTTCTGCCTGTAGTAAATAGTCCTCATCATTCGTGCAGTTGCGCCTAATTCTTAAAAATTGTCCTCTAGGTGCATTTTGTAACCAGGGTGTATAGTGGCAGCTCTCTTTTTGAATGTATCCGTTTGCGTCCACTTCTTTGAAATGATTTTTCGTAGTGATACAAGTATTCTTAATATTAATATCAAGATCTAGGAAGTTAATATTTTCTTCACTTATCTGTGCTGTTAAAACGATGTTCCATTCATTATTATTTAAAAAAGTGATAAAAATATCTAATTCTGTTCTAGTTCCCGTCCAAATGAAAAATATGTCATCAATGAAACGATGATAGCACACCAAGTCCGCTCCCTAGGCATGTCCTCCATACACAAAATTTTCTTCCCAATATGCCATAAACAAGTTCGCATAGCTGGGAGCGAACTTGGTGCCCATCGCCGTTCCCCAAATTTGTAAATAAAAGATATCTTGGAACCAAAAAAAATTATTGGTTAAAATCAAGTGGATCCCTTCTAAAATATATTGAGTCTGTTCTTCTTTAAAATTATGTTTTCTTAAAAAATATTGCACAGCTTCCAATCCAATTTTATGAGGTATGATGCTATAGAGGGAGGTTACGTCACACGTGACTAAAAAATTACCTTCTTTCCAAGTGGTCTCCTCTAAAAGTTTTAAAATATGTATAGTGTCTTTTAAGTAAGCAGGATTGCATACTACTAAAGGTTGTAACAATTTGTCCAGGTATTCAGATACCTTCGCTGAAACGGAGTCGATTCCAGATATTATTGGTCTACCGGGTGGATTTTTTCTATCTTTGTGCACCTTCGGTAGATGGTAATAAACTGGAGTTTTGGGGTGTGGTGTAGACAAATACTTTGCTTCATCTATAGTTAAAATTTCCTTTTCTAGACCTTTCTTGATATATTCATCAAATTTCTTTTTTATTTCCTCAATTGGATTCCTATCCAATTTTTGGTATGTAAGAGGGTCAGATAAAATTCGTTCAGCTTCTTGTACGTAACTAGACCTTGAAGATATAACGACCCCTCCCCCTTTATCTGCTGGTTTGATAACCATTTCCTTATTTTGTTTTAATCCCTTAACCACATTTTTTTCCTTACTTGACATATTGTGTTGGTATTTATTCAATGGTTTAATTTGTCTTATTTCTTTCATTACCATTATCTCAAACGCTTTAATTTCGTCAGAGATAAGGTGTTTGGGAAAAAAATTAGATTTTGTTTTTAGATCGGTATGTTTATACTTTTCTATATTATTGAAAATAGAGATTATTTGATCGATAATATAGATCAAATGTTCACTGCAACAACTGATCCTATAAGTGAGACTAGTTACATAGACTCAGATAACTGTAAGTACCATTTGGAAAAAGCACTTATTAAGGAGATGAAAATGAAGTGGGAAGTAGCCACATTAAAAAAATATGTGAGAGAACAAATCACACCAAGAGGTTTGAGATATCAAAAAAGTCCCTCCTTTGATAAAGATGATATTGGGTTCATGACTGGTTGGAATAAAATGTTAGAAGGCTTCGCCTTCAGTACAATGGGATATATTGTATCCAGACGGGAGGAGAATCTCCTACAACTGGACAAAGAAATAAAAAGTTGGAAGGAAAAGATAAGTGAGACAATTAGTCCTGAAATATATAATCAAATAATGAAAGATATCAAACAGAAGGTCGAAAAGGTTGAAAAAGAAACAATCGAAATAAAAAAGAGTAAATACTTGAGGGACACTAATGATTACAAAATGGGAAAAGTTAATGCTCCCAAAAGACAAACAGATCAAAAATTTCAACATAAGAATAGGGATAAGCGCCCATTCTATCCACGATTTAGGAAATCCCCAGAAAAAATGAGAACACCATCCAGAAATAGATATAGAGAAAGATATGAAAGACAGGAAACAACCCCCATATATAAACAAATGAGGAATTATAACCAAAGATCTAGGAGGGAACAAGATAAAATAAACACTCCAAGAGAAAGACAAGGAAATTTACAGTGGAGAAGGCAGAAAAGAGACTTCTCCCCTATAACAAAGTCTCCTAGATATAAAAGTTATAGCGAAGCCGTTAAATCAAATCCAACCCAAAGAAGAGAAAGAAGGAATTTTACACAGAACCCACAGGAACTCGATAGAGAAAAAGGAAGACATCATAAGAATGAAGGTGAAATGAGTAAAGAGTCTAGAGAATCGAGGAAATATTCACCAAAAATACAGAGGAAGAGATTCGAAAAGGGGCAAGATTTGCCACATACTTCCAACCAGAATCCTACATCTCCTTTTTTCCGGAGGGATCCAGTCAAGGAAAGATTGAAGCAAACACAACAGACCAGCATATGGGAATCCCCAGGCAAACGCAGGAGATCGGTAACACAAGAAGGAGAACACGAAGAAGAAGAAGAAACGAGATACAGGGAAAAGAGAGGCAAGAGATGAATGAGGAAGGTATTTTTAATTTAACAGATCAAGAATTATCAAAAGAAACAATGGAAGTTTTACAGAAAGGGCTAAAATTTGCCCCGACTGTAGATTTAAACAAATTTGATCTGTTTATAGATATTAATAAATTCATTAGACAGTTATGTCTGAAAAAGTTTTTTGCCAATCAGAAAGAAACTCAGAAGGAAGAGGTTATAGAAAAGTATAAACATACCGATCTAAAAACAAAATCTAATTTTTTTCCCAAACACCTTATCTCTGACGAAATTAAAGCGTTTGAGATAATGGTAATGAAAGAAATAAGACAAATTAAACCATTGAATAAATACCAACACAATATGTCAAGTAAGGAAAAAAATGTGGTTAAGGGATTAAAACAAAATAAGGAAATGGTTATCAAACCAGCAGATAAAGGGGGAGGGGTCGTTATATCTTCAAGGTCTAGTTACGTACAAGAAGCTGAACGAATTTTATCTGACCCTCTTACATACCAAAAATTGGATAGGAATCCAATTGAGGAAATAAAAAAGAAATTTGATGAATATATCAAGAAAGGTCTAGAAAAGGAAATTTTAACTATAGATGAAGCAAAGTATTTGTCTACACCACACCCCAAAACTCCAGTTTATTACCATCTACCGAAGGTGCACAAAGATAGAAAAAATCCACCCGGTAGACCAATAATATCTGGAATCGACTCCGTTTCAGCGAAGGTATCTGAATACCTGGACAAATTGTTACAACCTTTAGTAGTATGCAATCCTGCTTACTTAAAAGACACTATACATATTTTAAAACTTTTAGAGGAGACCACTTGGAAAGAAGGTAATTTTTTAGTCACGTGTGACGTAACCTCCCTCTATAGCATCATACCTCATAAAATTGGATTGGAAGCTGTGCAATATTTTTTAAGAAAACATAATTTTAAAGAAGAACAGACTCAATATATTTTAGAAGGGATCCACTTGATTTTAACCAATAATTTTTTTTGGTTCCAAGATATCTTTTATTTACAAATTCGGGGAACGGCGATGGGCACCAAGTTCGCTCCCAGCTATGCGAACTTGTTTATGGCATATTGGGAAGAAAATTTTGTGTATGGAGGACATGCCTGGGGAGCGGACTTGGTGTGCTATCATCGTTTCATTGATGACATATTTTTCATTTGGACGGGAACTAGAACAGAATTAGATATTTTTATCACTTTTTTAAATAATAATGAATGGAACATCGTTTTAACAGCACAGATAAGTGAAGAAAATATTAACTTCCTAGATCTTGATATTAATATTAAGAATACTTGTATCACTACGAAAAATCATTTCAAAGAAGTGGACGCAAACGGATACATTCAAAAAGAGAGCTGCCACTATACACCCTGGTTACAAAATGCACCTAGAGGACAATTTTTAAGAATTAGGCGCAACTGCACGAATGATGAGGACTATTTACTACAGGCAGAAAGAATAAAGACCCAATTTCTACAAAAAGGTTATATAGAAATAGATTTACAGACAACTCTAGAAGAAGTCCGTTCAATTCCCAGAAGAAATCTTCTGATATATAAAGACAAAAAGGGGAAACAAAAATGGAATAACGATGTTCCGTTCGTCTGCAATTTTAGTGGAAATCATAAAAAAGTTAAAAAGATTATAAATAGATATTGGCACATCTTGCAAGATGACGCGGTTCTAAAAAGTATCTTGCCAGATAAGCCTAAGATTATTTATAGGGGAGCAAGGAATCTAAGAAGCAATTTGTACAAAGTAGTGATAAACAAACTTTAGTTGAAAAAATTTTTTTAAAACAAAGTAAAGGTTTTTATGGTTGTGGCCAGTGTCTGGCGTGCAGAAATACTAAAAGTAGGAAACGTCACATAACAGACATGAAACCATGGATAAACCAACAGTTCCAAATTCGAGACCACCTAACTTGTTATTCTAAAGGAGTTATTTATGTCCTGAAGTGCCAGTGTAATCTCCTTTATGTAGGAAGAACTATTAGATGTCTAAACACGAGAATAGCAGAGCATACGAGGAATATTAAAAATGGATTGGAGTCACATAGCGTCTCCAACCATTTCAAAATATTCCATAACCAAGATCCAGAAGGACTATTCTTCTGTGCAGTAAAATTAGTGAAGAAAGACTGGAGAGGAGGAGACTATATTAAAAAAAAAAAAAAATAGGAATAGAAGAAATGAAATTTATTTTCAATTTTAACACTATGGCACCACATGGTCTAAACCAAGATTTTGAACTATGCCATTTCATGAACTAAGCTCCCCTATACTATTAAATTTCATATACATATATTTTTTAATAATTTTTATTAATCCATTTTTATACATTTTATATTATTTAGATTTCTATAAGTTTTTGAAATGGTATTCATTTGAACATTAATTTTGAAATATCACAAGAGCACTTTAAAAATATAGAAGAGCACTTTAAGACACATGACCACTTTAAAGTTTAGACCACTTATACAATGGAAGAATACTTTTATATATTGATATCATGCTCTCTTTGTGAAACATTATCAGACAATATGTTTTGTATATTGCATAGACACTTTCAAAAGCTAAAGATATTTGGAAAAATAATTATCTTTGTATAATACTTCTACACCATGCAAAGTAGTAATTTCAACACATATAGAATTCAATAATACACATATATATATGCAATATATGGTGCCAGTAACAATATACAAATATATTTATGATAAATACATAAACTGGTTGAAAATTGTGCAGTTCGTTTTTAAAAACAATAGAGATGCCGAGAGATGACGTCAGTGGAACGCATTATGCGTTCCAGCTGACCGAGACCGGAACGCGGAAGTGATAAAAGAGAAGTAAATGCGTTCCAGGTCGACGAAAAACATGATCCGGAAGTGACGAAACCGGAAGTGACGTCACTGGAACGCATAATTGCGTTCCATAGAGATACAACCCGGAACCCGGAAGAGAAAAAAAGCGGACTTTTTAAAATTCGAGAAACTGAATAGAAGATCACAAAGCCGACTGAGGAAGCCTGTGGCATCAGGCGAAACGCGTTTTGGCAATTCTATAAGGACTTTAAAGGACTATATAGCCCTATTTGAGCTTTTATTTATTTTTATAAAATTCTTTTATTTTGATTTGGAATAAAATTATATTTTTATGGAAACCCATTGCTGACCTGACAATTTTTGTTTGGGAGTGACCACCAACAGAATCTTGCATGAAAAAAGGATTTTGGACATCCTGGAATAGTCCAAAGGCACACACCATCCGAGTCATATGAGATTATGACTCCAGGCTTGTGAGTGGAATATCTACTGCATACATATTTTATTGAATTTTTACTACTATATTGCACTATGGTCTATATTTTATTTTACAGAATATCTGTTATACTACTATTTTAAGAAGCTCCACCCGATTTATGTATGTATATTGTTGATTGTTAAAGTGGTAAAGGGGATACCACTTTGAGGTGTATAGAGTTTCACAGTAACTGTCTGCCACACTGTGCACATATTTGCTTTATTACAGTATGAATCTATAATGGAGAAAGTCTGACTGGGTGCGACACTTCCTCCAGGAGCGTTCGGCACGCCGGGAGCATCTTTGCAGGTAGCGCGTTGATTTAGTATGCCATGGTTGGGGGCGGGTCCTCCTTGAGGTGCTTGCTTGGAGTGGCGCTGCAGTGTTCAAGGCAGATGTAAGAGTAGAGTTATATATGGAGATGGCCAGTGAAGGACAGGATAGGGAAGGGATGGACAGCAGTTGTGGATCAATGTCAGCTGACAACTGTTGGAGATCAAGAGAATTAAGGTCCCTCCTGAGTTGAGGCTGGTTAGGCGGAGGTTGTTGGGTGAGGGGGTACGTGAGAGCAAACGATAAGAGGTGGTGATCAGAGAGAGGATAGGGAGTGTTGCAGATATTAGATACCGTACATGCATAAGTGAAGATTAGGTCGAGGGTATTGCCAGCAACATGGGTGGGTGAATTTGCCCACTGTGATAGCCCGAGGGAGGAAGTAATTGAAAGTAGTTTATTGGCTGCAGAGGTCAAAGGTGGGTTTATAGGAATATTGAAGTCCCCGAGAATTAGGGATGGGATGTTAGAAGAGAGGAAATAGGGTAGCCAGGCAGCAAAATGGTCAAGGAAGAGAAGAGGGGAACCAGGGGGACGATAGATAACAGCAATGTTAGCAGCGAAGGGTTTGAAAAGGCGAATTGAGTGTATTTCAAATGATGGGAAAGAGAGGGAAGGGGGGGTGGGAAGAGGTTTAAAAGAGCAGTGAGGGGAGAGGAGAAACCCAACACCACCACCTTTACATTCAGAGTTTCTTGGGGTGTGGGTAAGTTGGAGACCACCGAAGGACAAAGATGCAGGGGTGGCAGTGTCAGAGGGGGAGAGCCAGGTTTCTGTTAAGGCTAGTAAATCTATTGAACGAGAGATGAAGTAGTCATGGACAGCAGTGGATTTAGTTATATTGCAAACAGAGCGTGCGTTCCAGAGGGCAGTATTGAAGGAGGATTTAGAGGAACAAGAGATGGGTATGAGATTAGTGTGGATCCTTGGGTTAGTATGTGCTGAGTTTGTTGAGAGGGGACCGGGGTTTGGAGAGACATCACCAGCTGCTAGGAGCAGAAGGATAGAAAGGAAGTGAAGGTGGGAGTAGGATTTGAAAGTTTTGTAGGAGCGTATGTATGTGGAGGATTTGGAAAGAGTCGGTGGAGATAGGCTGGAAAGGTATGTGTAGAGTGCATGGGATGAATAGAGAGGGGAGGGGAGTAAGGTGGAAGTAATGATGATGGTGTTGCCAGGGACAGGTGAGTGAAAGGATAGGGATATTTTAGTAATGACAGAAGTTAGTGTTAATGTGAAAAATAGAAGGGAGGACATTAGAGAAAATGTGTATTATATAGATATGTAGATCATATATACAAACACACAATATCAATATCAATAAGTGTTTAAACCATTGTAAGGATGCAGTGTGTTAAATGAATTCAGGTGAGGAGTGGTTTAATGACTTGATTGGTGTGTTATGGAAACATGCTGATGTGCACTTGTTATCCTTTTTTCCTTCTGTATCCCACACACTTTATTATCTCAATAAAAACTGATTGGTTAAAAAAAACTGTTAAATTGTGAGGAGAATTCTTAATAACAGTAACTGAGTCTATTGGATCAGATAATTCTCAGCAATGACATTGTACCATAATCATTGAAATAGCACTAAAACTACTGAACACTGTGTGCATTCAGTGACAGTCTAAAATACAACTGGAAGAAATGATCAATGGTATAAGATGCTAGAGTACACTTTTATGCTTTCTTATTTACTGAATGGACCCCTCCCAGCTTTGTCCAAAATATCCCCTTTACTAAAATACAAACTGAGATGTTTAATTTACCATAGAACTAGTAAAGCTTTACTCAAGCCTAGATATCAGGGTGAACAGTGATTAAAATAAGCAATAATAAAATAAGCACATAATTAAAGTCTATCTGCTTCATTAGACTTTAGGGAGGCACTCTAGGGCCACCTAATGGCCGTCTTCGGGAGTTACATTGATATTACTTTGTTTAATCATTTTTAACTCTATACTGGCATATAACAGACAGAAGTAGGATTGCTTGCCCTATTTTAATATATTTATTGCTATAAGGTTTTATTTTATGTATAAATATATTAAAAGTTAAGTTTTATTATTAGACCCATAAAGATTATTTTGATACAATTACTTACCCTCTGGTGACACCTACTGGTAGGTTTTTGGTTTAACACTTTTATTTTTTCCATCCGCCAAATGCGGACTAGTAAAATTAGCTCACCCCCTTCCACCTATCTTACTACTCCCAGACCGGAACCTGTTACTGAGCAGCTTTGCCGAAGTCCCATACTAACCCGACAATTGACTGGCACCCTTCTATCCCGACATTGCCAAATGCCCCTCCGACTTACACCGGGCCTAACACACGCTACACACAATACAACGGGAAGATCCTGTGTTTGTCTATGTCCCGTACACCACAACTGACCTGTTCAATTGGAAGACCCATAACTCCTCGTACACCGATAAACCTCAAGCCATGATTGACTTGGTCACCTCCATTATAGAAACACACAATTCCACCGGGGCTGATTGTCAGCAATTATTACTGACCTTTGGAACGTAAATGGCGCTGACATGATACATCTAAAAGCCTATCAACAAGCCATTATTGCTGGCATGAAGTCAGGAGGGAAAAAGGCAATTAACATGTCCAGGACGGCTGTTACAAAAAGCTAATGAATCACCCAGTGCTTTTTATGAGAGACTGCTTTAGTCAAATAGATTGTACACTCCTTTCAATCCTGAATCCCCTGAAAACTTCCAAATGATAGACTCAGCATTTGTCAGCCAGAACGATATTAAGAGAAAGCTACAAAAATTTGAGGGATTTGCAGGGATATCCATATCACAGCTAATGGAGGTTGCAAATAAGGTGTATATGAACAGGGAAACTGAGACAAAGCGTGAGGAGGAACGTAAGATGAGGAAGAAAATAGACATGTTAGTGGTAGCTATTTCAGGCGTAGCTAGAGAAGGAGGGGAGATTAATAGAGGAGTTGAGAATAGGATGAGCAGGGTACAACTAGGTAGAGATCAAAGTGCATATTGTAGAGATGAAAGGCATTGGAAGAGTGACTGTCCACAGAGGAGATATATTGCAGGTGGTAGACAAGAAGAGAGAAGAGGGCGAGGTGGTTATGGTAGTAGCTATAGAGGACGAGGTAGAGGACGTTTTGGAGGGAATAATGGGAATAGCAGAGGGAGTGTTCAGGGAGGTAGATATTATCCCCCTACTCAGAGACTTAGGGATTGGGAAGATAGAGATTTTTGTAGGTCTGGCTGACACTGTCATGGAAGACTATTGATACCGTACGGCTCCATCCCCCTTGGCCGAGCGAAGCCTATGGTCGATGTAGCAATAGGGGGAAAGAGAAGTCCTTTCATGAATGACACAGGTGCTTAACATTCTGTGGTGACCAAGTTGGTAGCTCACCCTTCTGAGAAGACTATAACTGTGATAGGAGCTACTGGGAAAAGCACTGCTAGACCGATTCTCAGGAGTCGTACATGCATTTTAGGAGGCCATTTTGTTAAGCACCAGTTCTTATACATGTCGGAGTGTCCAGTTTAACTTCTAGGACGAGATCTATTATCAAAGCTTCAAGCTCAGATAACTTTTCTACTTAATGGATCAACGTCTCTGAAGTTTAATAAATCACCTGGCATAATAGCGGTATTGGTGCCAAAAGAATAAGAATGGCGTTTCTATTCTGTAATAATAAAAGCAAACCCAAAGAGTAATTGATCTGTATTTGACATTCCAGGAGTATGGTCAGAAAATAATCCTCCAGGACTTGCTCGTAACATCCCACCGATACATATTGAGTTAAGGCTTGGGGTGTATCCTGTTAGCCTTCGTATGTTGTTCTTTTATCTACCCCAACAGCTGTAAAGGTGGCGGAAGTGACTCCTTGGATTCATCACTCTAGGGTTAAACCAGCGGCAGATTTCTGGCAAGCTACTCCAGATCGTGAGAATCTTTGCAAGATCCGGTTGAAGCGCATGACCCAGTCAAATTGAGCGTGACTTGAGAAGTATGAGGTGATTTTTCAAGAATCGTGGTTGAAAGTAACATCAGAGATCAGCAAGTAGGTGTTTTGACGGCCATAATAAAGCCAGACCATCTACCTACGTTTCATAGCCAGAGTGTCTCGAAGGGACCTCTGTGAAGGTGAGGATCAGAAGTACAACAATCCTTGCAGCCCTCACAAGCGGGAAGCTGAGGTGCCGTCGCGCAGTCGAAGAATAAAGATGAGGACCGCAAGAATAATGTGTTTAATTATGTGCTTTAGTATGTTTTATAATTTTTCAGGAGGGTAAAGGTGAGGATATTCCAAGCTGTGTTAGTTGTATTAAGACTACGAAAACAGGTAACCAGATATCCCAGATCCTAATTTTGCACTCACAATATGAATGTAAAGGATCTGTGTCTAGGTGTAGGTACTTAGATACTGATTATAGTGTGTGTCAACCGATATCAGGTGAGCCCAAGTGTTTCGATCCCCAATTCCAACCCCATACAATTTGGTTGGTAATTAGGAACAGTAACTCCCAGGGGACCTTAATAAATAAGACTGTGATAAGCACCATACATTCTATGGGCATTCTACTATTTGATGCATATAAGGCGATCTCGGGTAGTGGAAAACCTTGGAATATATGTGGTAATCTTAAATGGGAACGATTATATATAGATGTATTATACAGAAAGCATATTCAGAGTTACCACAAGATTGGGAGGGAGCATGTGTACTAGGTACGCTCAAACCATCCTTCTTCTTGTTGCCAATTGAAACAGGAGAGACCTTGGGAGTTAAGGTTTATGATGTGAATCATAAAAAGAAGCGAGCATCATTGAATATAGGTAGTTGGGAAGATGAGTGGCCTCCCCAACGTATCATAAATTACTATGGACCTGCTACCTGGGCTGAAGATGGTACTTATGGATATAGAACCCCAATATATATGCTCAACCGTATTATAAAACTACAGGCGGTGGTTGAGATTATCACCAATGAAACAGCGCAAGCACTTCATCTTCTAGCTAAGCAAAATACTCGGATGAGATCAGCCATCTATCATAATAGATTAGCTCTGGACTACTTATTAGCAGTAGAGGGAGGTGTATGCGGAAAGTTTAATCTTAGCAACTGTTGTTTGCACATAGATGATGAAGGGCGGGCAGTGGCTGAACTTACAAGCCACATGGTTAAACTTACGCATGTACCGACTCAGGTCTGGAATGGGTATAATCCTAGTAGTTGGTTTGGAAGTTGGTATGAGCAGTTTGGAGGGATCAAGGCGTTAGTAGGAGGAGTAATATTCATTATATTCTTATGTCTCTTTCTGCCCTGCCTAATTACATTAGTGGTCAGATCTATATGTAGTATCACAGAGAGTACTATAGAAAGAAAGATAGCTGCTCATGTAATGGCTGTCTGGAAGTATGAACCTCTAGCCCAGAGAGAGAATAATCAGGATGAGGAATGTTGAGAGAGCGTGAAGTTCAGTTAGAATGATTACAAGGTCTGTTCTGGTCCATGGCTACTTGAGTGGTGTTGGCAAATTATGGTTAGTGAAGCATCTTGTTTAACTTTGTATCAGAGGCATCAAAGGGGGGAATGTGATGGGATTCCAGCATGTTCAAAATTTAGTAGGCTGAAATCTCCACATGGCATATGCTAATTAGTATCTGATTACAAATAGTTGGATGAGTCAACAGTATACTGAGCATGTGTGGAAGTGGATAGTACATTCTGTAAATGCCATGTGGTCTTCCCATATAAGGTGATCCTGAATATCCTGTGTGCTCATTGGTCAGAGGAATATAGGAGGGGGTTATACTGTATGGGAGGGGATATGCTGCTATCAAAAGGAATCTACACCATGCTTTCTGCCTCTCAGTTATTTTTGGAACAGGAGTTCATCTGAGACCCGATCAGTGTGTAAATAAAAGACCTGTTACTTCCTGAAGACTTGTGTCCATATCGCTATGTGTGGCTTCTGCGGTTTGTTCCTGTTATTCCTCCGGTAACACTTTTCCAGTAAGCCTATTAAATTTAACCCCCCTTAGATCTGTGCCACAAGAGCACGTGCTTTCTATCATGCGTTACTATTTTATAAAATGCACTATTGGTATTATATATAGTGTTCAGCTTTACTATCAAGAGACACTGTATGTACCATAACCACTATAGCTAAACGCAAAGGTTTTGATGCTATTAATCTACAGGTGCATACCACTTGTTATTATTCAACCATTTTTAAGAAGTGTGAGGGGAGATAAACTAATGTCTCCCCTGCGATGCTGGCTAGATAATGAGGAATTTCACTTCCTCACATGTAAACATGCACTGTTAGCTCTTCATGACTGGCATACGACCAGGATTTGGTTCTGTAGCCCTGTGCTCCACATCTTCTTTCAGCAATGGCAAGGGGTTGGGGCGATTCAAATCCTGCTGCTGAGCAGCCAAAGTGCTGATTTTTTGGAGATATAAGGAGGTATAATAAAGTGAAATTCTGCCTGATCAGTACGGGTGCAAGGGATGTTTAGCCCCCACATACACTTCCACTTAGAAGTTAAAATAAATGTAAAAGCTAAATAAGCAGATAGAAGCCATATTGCAGCTGCTATCAATGTATCAACCAGGCTTCCCCAAACTCCGGCCCTCCAGATGTTGCTGGGCTACAACTCCCATGATTCTCAGCCTATTTCATTCATATAATCATGGGAGTTGTAGTTCAGCAACATCTGGAGGGTCGGAGTTTGGGGAAGCCTGGTATAAACAAACAGCAAGATTCACACATGCAGTGATCTCCCAAGTCACTGACTACTTGGACTTTTTCAAGAACCATAGTGGAACTGGGAAATATCTGTCCAGGCAGCACATGCTGCATGCAGAATTTAAATGCACCTGGAAGGCAGATGAAAAAGTTCACATTCCTCCTTTCACATGCCTAATCCAACCATCCCCTGCAGGAACATACACTGCTCTGTGACAGTGACACACTATGCACAATAATGCAAAGTTGGTATGGTTGCTTAGACTGTCCCTTTATGTGAATAGCGGTCACTTCCTGCTTTGGTGAGAGTTTAGATGTAACTGTGATTCAGTTTCTTTTTGTTTGTTTTTGTTGTTTTTTTTGGGGGGGTGGGGGGGGGTTGTTTTTATTATATTCGGTTTTTGTATTTTGTTTTCATATATTTCCCACATTTCTGCATTTCCTAAATGGAATACTCACACACACTGAACATTCCACACGCAGCAGACCCCACCTGCTCACTAATAGCAATATTTACATACGGTATATTAAACACAGCTAGATAATCCTCGTTCACCTGAGATGCCATAGTTCTGTGAGGCTGCACATGCCAAGCGAGATGGGATGTACGGAG
Source organism: Pelobates cultripes (assembly GCA_933207985.1). Classification (NCBI taxonomy): domain Eukaryota; kingdom Metazoa; phylum Chordata; class Amphibia; order Anura; family Pelobatidae; genus Pelobates; species Pelobates cultripes. Next base: position 203,664,908 of record OW240913.1, on the reverse strand, counting down.
AGAACTCCACTGCATAGCCGTGCCTGCCAGGGATCCGGATAGCCCGGGTAATGCCACCTCCTGCTGCCATAGCAACCAGGGCATATCAACCTGTCTGGGAGTCAGGCAACTGGGACCCAATGCAAGGAAATGCTGCCTAGTTATGGGGAAATGACGTGCCAGAGCCGTCAACACCGGCTACTCTGCCAGAACCCTGTGAGCAGGCAGGGGGCGGAGCCTACACTGGGTACTGCCAGGAGAGCGCGGTCACTGGTTACAGGCCAAGGGCGACCTCTAGCGATGGGGACAAAGTACTGCCAGAGGTTGCAGTAAGTGAGTGGGGGTAAAGGACACTCCCAGGATAGGAGCAAAGTACACTGCGTTCCAAGCCTCGCTTTCATGTGCCTAGCTAGTATCTGCTTTATTTGTATGTTATTGTTTCTTGTAGAGATTTTATGTGGTGTGTTTACTCTCTCACCTCTATAGGTTTCCAGTTTTCCTTTAATTGTTCTTTGGCTAAATGTAGTGTTACACTCCTATTTGGCAGTCAGATTGTGTTCGTGAATTAAACTACTTTATCGAATTGTGTCAGTATTTTAGCTGTGCACAGAATGAGGGTTTAAAGGGACACTCCAGACCCCTGAAACACTTCAAAGGTGAAGTGCTTTAAGGGTTAAACGATTACTCCAAGCACCATGACTTGATTTGAAGTAGTCATGGTGCTTGGAGTCTGTATGAGTTATGCTTTGAAACACTGCAGATACAGGGAAGACATGCAATTGCCCACCCCCAACCGTGACATGTCCTCCCGCCACCACAGGGTGGCTAGGGGTCCCCAACCCCCTAGCTAGCCGTATTAAAAAGAAATCACCCTACCTACCACCTTCAACCAAAGAATACTAATATAGCTTGGTGCTACTTCTAAGTGCTGTTTCTAAGTGTGTAGTTGGAGATATTCTGGAGAGTTTTACAGAAGCTTCAACTGTCTAAGAGTTGTGCTAAGAGCTTTCTTTTCTACTGTTACAGGTAAGATTCATCTGTAGGAAAAGGTTACTGATTGCCCAAGGTTTGAATTCCTGTTGGTAATTATAAGGCATTTGATTTGATTAAGCTAGTTACTTGCTGTTGATTGCTGGTTAATTAGCTATTGTTTGCAAATAAGCAGAGGCCTACCCAGGTGTTAAACATTCCTAGTGTTTTTAGGAGTTATATAAGGCCTGGTTCCTATAGCTTGGTGCTACTTCTAAGTGCTGTTTCTAAGTGTGTAGTTGGAGATATTCTGGAGAGTGCTGTTTCTAAATGTGTAGTTGGAGATATTCTGGAGATAAACTGGAGGTTATCTGAGGTATTCAGGAGGATAAAGAAAAAAGTTAAGATTTGTTAGATTTAAATTATTCTCTTAATTGGAATGGCAGATTTAGTTCAGTGTAACAATTGCTATGCATTTGTTTCACGTTCCACTTTTTGGAGGTTTGGTTGTTGTCTAATCTGTAGACAGTTCTCTATCTTGCGGCAGGAGATTGTATTTTTGAAGTCTGAGATTTGTAAATTATCTGGTGAAGAAACTCAGACTGGAACTGCTGCAAAGCCACTGCCGCAGAGACATGCTAGGAAAGGCAGATGGATTACTGTAGGATCTGGTAGACTTAGAGTTGTGGATAAAAGGCATTTTGCACAGTCTGTTGCTCTTCATAATTCATTTTCTGCACTTTCAGAGTGTAATGGTGTTGTGGAGAGAGGCACAGAGGCTAGTGGTGTTGTGGAGAGAGCACTGAGGCTAGTGGTGTTGTGGAGAGAGGCACTGAGGCTATGGTGTTGTGGAGACCTGTTTGGAGACTATGGTGAGTTCTAATAGAAAGCAGTTGTTGTTGGGGGATTCCATTATAAGAGGTGTGGAGATGGACAATGGTGGTCTTGTGAGGTGTCTTCCCGGAGCTACTGCTCACAGAGACAGGAGACGTATCTGTAATATTGTTAAGCAAGCAAAGCAGGAAGGGGAATTGGATGTATTTGTCCATCTAGGGACAAATGACTTGGCTTGCAATGAGGTTTCAGAGGTTAAGGAAGTTTTTAGTGTTTTTGCCAATGATATACGGCAGGTTGCTTCCACACTGTCATTCTCTGAAGTTCTGCCTGTGCATAACACTCAGAACGACAGGCGGATGCGTATTAGGGACTTTAATTTGTGGCTTGGTGAATGGTGTCGGGAGCAAGGATTTGGCTTTATTTCTCATGGTAGCTCTGTTTGGAATGGAGATAAGCTGTACAAAAAAGATGGTTTGCATCTTTCTCAAAAGGGAACAAATGTTCTCAGTGAGCAGTTCAGAGGTTTTGCTAGGATGTATTTAAACTAGGAGGGGGGGGCAAAAGGGTGATAAAACATCAATCCAATTGTCCCCCAAAACAAGGACAGAAGGTGCCTGTAGCAAGTGTGTTAAAAAATGATAAGCTTAGAGTCATGTCTACAAATGCTCGCAGTTTAGGGAATAAGATCCATGAACTTGTGGCAATAATGGCAACTGATAGTGTAGATTTAGTCGCTGTTACTGAGACATGGTACAATGAGAAAAATGACTGGGACATAGCAATACCAGGGTACTCTTTATATAGGAAAGATAGGGAAGGCAAGAAAGGGGGAGAGGTGGCCTTGTATGTGAAGGATAGCATAAAATCTAGCCTAATAAAAGTTAGTGAGGCAAACATAGAGTCCGTTTGGGCTACGTTAGAATTTGGTAATCACACAGTAACTCGTGTAGGTGTGATTTATAGGCCCCCAGGACAAATTGAAGAGTTAGATAATCTACTAGTTGAGGAAATAGCTAAAATGACAATGAAGGGGGAAGTTATCATCATGGGTGACTTTAATCTTCCTGATGTAAATTGGAAAACAAAATTAGCTACTTGTGCCAGGAGCACACATATTCTAAACTCCCTACTGGGATTGTCTCTAAAACAAGTTGTTGAGGAGCCAACTCGTAAAGAGGCCATACTAGATTTAGTGTTAACAAATGGAGATTTGGTATCAGATATTACTGTAGGTGAAAGTTTAGGATCCAGTGATCATCAGTCAGTGTGGTTTAATATAAGAACAGTGACTGAGTCACACCACACAAAAACAAAAGTTTTAGACTTTAGAAAAACAGACTTTTCTAAAATTAGAATATGGGTAGAGGAGTCATTATTAGACTGGAGCAATTTAAATGGAGTCCAAGAGAAATGGGATTATTTAAAAGTTGCACTATTGAAGGCAACAGAAAATTGCATTAGGCTTGTCAGTAAAAGCAAAAAATTCAAGAAACCACTGTGGTACTCCGCAGATGTGGCCAAAATAGTTAAAAACAAAAAGTTAGCATTTAGGAATTATAAAAAAACCCAGAGTGAGGAAGACAAAATGATCTATAAGATTAGGCAGAAAGAGGCTAAGCAAGTTATAAGAGCTTCCAAATCACACACAGAAGAGAAAATAGCACAGTCAGTAAAAAAGGGGGATAAAACATTTTTTAGATACATAAATGAGAAAAGAAAAGTAAAACAAGGATTAGTTAGATTAAAAACAAAAGAAGGAAGGTATGTAGAAGAGGATAAAGGTCTAGCTGACTGCCTCAATGAATATTTTTGTTCTGTATTTACAGATGAAAATGAAGGAAAGGGACCTCAGTTGAGAAAAAGGATAAATGAGTCATTTATTACACGTGAGTTTACAGAGGAAGAGGTTCTATTTCAACTGTCAAAAGTAAAGACAAATAAGTCAATGGGACCTGATGGAATACACCCAAAGCTATTAAAAGAGCTTAGTGGTGTACTAGCAAAACCATTAACAGATTTATTTAACCAATCATTGTTAACAGGAGTAGTCCCAGAAGATTGGAAGTTAGCGAATGTTGTGCCCATTTACAAGAAAGGTAATAGGGAGGAGTCGGGCAACTATAGGCCAGTAAGCCTTACTTCAGTAGTGGGGAAAGTGATGGAAACCATGTTAAAGGATAGGATTGATGAACATCTAAAAACACATGGATTTCAAGATCAGAGACAACATGGGTTTACTTCAGGGAGATCATGCCAAACTAATCTTATTGATTTTTTTGATTGGGTAACTAAAATTATAGATCAGGGTGGTGCAGTAGACATTGCTTACCTAGATTTCAGTAAGGCTTTTGACACTGTTGCACATAGAAGGCTTATCAATAAACTGCAATCTTTAAGTTTGGATTCAAATATTGTTGAATGGGTAAGGCAGTGGCTGAGTGACAGGCAACAGAGGGTTGTAGTTAATGGAATATATTCGAAGCTTGGACTTGTCACCAGTGGGGTACCTCAGGGATCTGTACTTGGACCCATTCTCTTTAATATTTTTATTAGTGATATTGCAGAAGGTCTTGATGGTAAGGTATGTCTTTTTGCTGATGATACTAAGATATGTAACAGGGTTGATGTTCCAGGAGGGATAAGCCAAATGGCAAATGATTTAGGTAAACTAGAAAAATGGTCAGAATTGTGGCAACTGACATTTAATGTGGATAAGTGCAAGATAATGCATCTTGGACGTAAAAACCCAAGGGCAGAGTACAGAATATTTGATAGAGTCCTAACCTCAACATCCGAGGAAAGGGATTTAGGGGTGATTATTTCTGATGACTTAAAGGTAGGCAGACAATGTAATAGAGCAGCATGAAATGCTAGCAGAATGCTTGGTTGTATAGGGAGAGGTATTAGCAGTAGAAAGAGGGAAGTGCTCATGCCATTGTACAGAACACTGGTGAGACCTCACTTGGAGTATTGTACACAGTACTGGAGACCGTATCTTCAGAAGGATATTGATACCTTAGAGAGGGTTCAGAGAAGGGCTACTAAACTGGTTCATGGATTGCGGGATAAAACTTACCAGGAAAGGTTAAAGGATCTTAACATGTATAGCTTGGAGGAAAGACGAGACAGGGGGGATATGATAGAAACATTTAAATACATAAAGGGAATCAACACAGTAAAGGAGGAGACTATATTTAAAAGAAGAAAAACTACCACAACAAGAGGACATAGTCTTAAATTAGAGGGACAAAGGTTTAAAAATAATATCAGGAAGTATTACTTTACTGAGAGGGTAGTGGATGCATGGAATAGCCTTCCAGCTGAAGTGGTAGAGGTTAACACAGTAAAGGAGTTTAAGCATGCGTGGGATAGGCATAAGGCTATCCTAACTATAAAATAAGGCTAGGGACTAATGAAAGTATTTAGAAAATTGGGCAGACTAGATGGGCCGAATGGTTCTTATCTGCCGTCACATTCTATGTTTCTATGTTACTAAGGGGCGAGATGAATAAAACTAATACACAGGAAAAAAATAAAACACTCAATGCAAGCTAATCCATGTTCTCCCATGAAGGGCTCATTATCTTTGAATGGGGGGTGGCTAGGGTACCAACTTTGATCCAGGTCACCAAATGCATCCAGATTCACTCAACCCAACTAAATTCTGAACGTATTTGGCATTAGTAAATGTGAGAATTGTCAATGTAGTCAGAATTCTGTTTATTTTTAGGACAAAATCTGGTATGTAGTTAATAACCACTATAGTCTTGCAAGTACTAGAGAATTTTTCTATTTCTCTTAGGGTAACGTGTTCCATGAACATTCCTTGTCTCAACATTTTCCTCACTATTTGAGGTTTGGATCTCTTCTGAGCACACTACTTTGCATTATTAGTTTTCAGTACAGAAGGTGAAGTGCTCTCTTTGGGAATTCTCTTCATCGTGCAATAGATCCGTTTGAGTTTGGTTTTCAACAGCTTTCTTTGTAATACATTTTACAAGTCTGTGTTTAAGAACCTTTCTAGTGCCATGATATTACACTAGATAAGGAGGACTGTTCTTGTCATATACAAGAGAGATTCCTCTCTCACATTTTGAGTTTTTTTATTTTATTTCAAAGATGAGATTTTATTGACAAGTTTGGATCAGTGACAGTAGGCATGCATGAAGTTACAAAAGGAACATAAATGGCAGAGTACAACATGCAGGGCCGTCTTTAAAGGGGGGGGAAAGGGGCAGCTGCCCCGGCCCCAGTTACTCCTGGGGGGGGGGCCCAAAGTAGCTGCCCCGTGGGACCCCTGCCGGCATCCAAATCCTGTGGACTGCAGCACCTGATGTAAATGGAATACTCACACACACTGAACAATTAATTAAGAGTGAAATTAATTAAGAAATAGTTAAGAGTGCTCCGGCCTGTGCCCCTTTCATGTTGCCTGCTGGGAGGAAGTGAGGTGAGTGCCGCTGGGGAGGTGGAGGAGGCATACACAGTTGGAGGAGAGGGACTGAGGAAGTCAGACTCCCACAGCCTTGGCCCTCCAGCTCCCACTGGACCCCAGGGAAGCCACCCTTCTGTACCCAAAAGGTAAGGAGACAAGAGGGTGGCTAAAATATGATGTAAATTGATATATGTGTGGACCTGGGTCTGAGTCAGTGCATCTGGCTATATGTGTGTGTTTATCTGACTGTGTGTGCGTCAATATGTGTATATCTGACTGTGTGTGTGTTTGTCTATGCATTCATCCCAGCATTCCAATGCAAACACTGCACACACATATGCTAACACTGCACACAAATACACCCCTGCATGTGTGTATCTCAGTGTTTGTGTAAGTGTGTATCTGTGTATGTGGCAATGCATACATCCCAGCATTCCAACACTAATACTACACATAAATACACCCCTGCATGTAAACCTGTGTGCAGTGGCGTACATACCAGGGTCGCGGCTGTGACCGGGCCCAGCCCACCAGGGGGCCCGGCCACCCCTGCGACCCGGTATGTACCCACAGGGCCAGCCTCTTCTCCTGGGGGGCCCCGAGGCTGGCCCTGCTGACCCCGGCGGGCTGGCTGGCTGTCTGGGTGTCCGGCGCGCGAGGGAGCACTCTCCCCTGAGTGCTTCCTCTTCAGCTCCCTCGCGCGCCGCACTGATGCTGGAGCCGGAAGATGGCGTCATCTTCCGGCTCCGGCATCCCTATGCAGCGCGCGAGGGAGCTGAAGAGGAAGCACTCAGGGGAGAGTGCTCCCTCGCGCGCCGGACACCCAGACAGCCAGCCAGCCCAGGAGCCCAGCAGCACCACCACTGGACCCCAGGGAATCCCCCAGCACTCCAAAAGGTAAGGAGGCTGGGGGGATTCAATTTAAAAAAAAAAAAAAAATGTGTGTTTGTGTGTGTCTGCTAGTGAGTGTGTTACTGTGTGTGCCTGTTACTGAGTGTTTTTGATGTCTGTTAGTGAGTGTGTGTTTGTCAGTAAATGTGTGTGTCTGTTAGCTAGTGTGTATGCGTCTGTTCGTGAGAATGTGTGTGTCTTCAGCATTTACCTTTCTCCAGCGTCGGACTCCCTTGGCGCTGGGGATCCCTCCGCCTCTCAGCTCCGAATGCACATGCGCGGCAAGAGCCGCGCTCGCGCATTTAAACCGCCCATAGGAAAGCATTACTCAATACTTTCCTATGGACGTTCAGTATCTTCTCACTGTGATTTTCACAGTGAGAATCGCGGAAGCTCCTCTAGCAGCTGTCAATGAAACAGCCACCAGAGGCTGGATTAACCCTCAGTGAAACATAGCCGTTTCTCTGAAACGGCTATGTTTTCAGCTGCAGGGTTAAAACTAGAGGGACCTGGCACCCAGACCACTTAATTGAGCTGATGTGATCTGGGTGTCTGTAGTGGTCCTTTAAGTGTGTGTGCATACCGCGGTCGCGGGGTCGCAGCCCTGCCACCCCTGCGACCAGGTGCCCGCCGCCATGTGTTGCGGCCCAGACCCGCGCCGAGTAAGCGCGGGGGGGGGCCCACGGATCAATTTTTGCACCGGGGCCCCATGGGTCATGTGTACGCCACTGCCTGTGTGTATCTTAATGTGTGTACATATCTGTGACAGAGTGTATATCTTTGTGTGTGTGTGCACCAGTGTCTGTATCAGTGTGTATCTATGTGTCAAAGTGTGTTTCTGAGTGTGTGTATCTGTCAGTGTGTGTATCTATCCAGGAAAACAAACACGCCCTTCACTCACCAATACTACATATAAAGGTACATCTGCATTTAAAAGACAACACTACATCCAAACACACCCCTGCATGCAATTACAAATGTTACATACAAACACACCCCTTTATTAAAACACTAAAATTATATACAAACACCAACTCAATACAAAAAACACAACTGCATTTAAAAGCCAATACTACATACAAACACACACACCCCTGCATTCAAACGCAAACACTACACACAAGTAAACCGCTGCATTCCAATGGTAATGGTAACAGTACATACAAGTACACCCCTACATGCACACACATACTCTATACAAAAACATGCTTAAATTCAAATTCACAAACATTGTTCACATATACAACTCAACAAGAATGGCCAAATGGTAGATCCCCAGCTGGCATAGCATCGCGGAAGTTGTACGCCAGATGGGTATCTAGCTTTTCTCCACTCTTGCGCTATAAGGGAGACCCAAAACAAATTCTTGCACCACAGCCCCTCTCTATATTAGTTCCATCAGTAGGTTGGGGTGGAGGCCGTGATTGCATGCCAGGGAGCTCGGGGTAGGGTACAGGGGGCCCATGCAAATGTTTGCCCATGTTCCAATCGATATTAAAGACGGCCCTGACAACATGGCTAAACTTACGTGAACTACAGGTGTCTCGCCCGTGCTTTCTGTGTCGACGTGGAGTTTGCTTCTAAAGGGTTATTTCTGTAAGCATGATGCAAAGCATCTTTATCGAGTACCGTTGAGTTTGTGATTGTCATCCCCTAAGGGGGGTGTTTGCTCTCAGGCAATCGGGGTGAGTGTTTCATAAGTTTTGTATGTGGGGTCTCTGTTTCAGATATGTGATTGGGCATGTAAATGGTGCCCTCCCAAGTAGGGAATAAGAGAGATGGATGGATACGCGAGAGAAAGAAAAGAGAGAGGGGAGCAAAGAAGAAAGAGTGAGGGAAAAAAAGGGAGGTAGGGTAGTGACCGGAGGGTCAGATAAGGAGTGAGGGGGCTCTGCCCCCCGGCGCCCAGCCAGGTCCCAGTTTTTAGACCTTCACGTTACCACAGCGTTTCACCTCGAGAGCCATTGAAGCCAGTGGAACCAGGTCTTGGTGTAGGCCTGGCTTCTATATTCTGCTAATAGGATCAGTTCTTTGACTTTTCTGATGTCTTCTACTCTACTCTCTCACATATTGAATCTAACATCTTACTATCATATATATATGCTAAGCATTGTGACCCAAAAATCTTCATTTGAGACAGGTTTTGCCCAGAACTCACTTGCAGTTTTTTTTTTTATATACTTCCCTCAGCACCAGGACCTCAATCAGTCCTGATTTTGCAGGACAGTCCAGTTTTAGTTCCCTGATGTCTCACATCTAGAGACACCTGATAGTCGTCCTCAGGCAGCATAACGTGAGCGCATTGTTAGAGGCTTCAACATCACTCTCTGCAAGGTCCTGCAGGTCAGGCGTCGGCCAGTCAGGCTTTTTTGGTTGGCAAGCCCGACCACTTTTCTGAGCAGGTCTATCCATTATGTGTGTTGGCAGTGAGTCCGGTCACTGGCGATTCCCCCCTCTCAGGAGCGTCCACACATCCCAGTCTGCATACCTCCCAATTTTAGGATATATGAAACATGTTCAAAGCCTTTTTTTAAATCAACTACTTGGCCTAGCACTTTGGCCACTTCCGCTATAAGGACTATTGACTAATATGATTTTTTTTTTTTTTTTTTATTCCATTTGAACTTTTAATTTTAACCCAAATTAGCTGTATAGCAAAATCAGCTGTCTGAGTATTTTCCAAATCTGATATTTTAAATTCCCTATGAATTCCCAACCATTCACAATTTAGTGGAATATTCTTTAGATAGCTTGGCTTCCAGGTCTGAATTTATGAAGAGTAACATTTAAAGGATTACTCCAACCAAAAAAACAGTGTTTTCATGAAACACTTTTTTTGGTTAAAGTAACCCTTTCTGAGGAGATGTGAGGAAACAGAAAATCCTTCAGCAAGATACAAGACAGCACTTAACAAACGCACAGGAGGAAATGATAGAAATGTGTATTACCAGTACTTAGCGTGGTGGGGCTTAACGCTACATAGGAAACTGAAATAACAGCACTAAATTTTACTAAGGCTTTCCAGGTCAGTAATACTGGATATAATAATCATAGTCCAAGACAAACTAGGGTCAATCGAAATCAAAATACTAGGCAAAGAGCCAGGAACTCAGAGTTTCTAAGACTGAGAGTAAGCAAACCTTGGTATAAATAGACCTGAACACATGCGTCACATTTGCATCAATTTTGTGCTTACACAATGTGAAATTCGTATTCCACTTTCTAAATCCTGTAAAAGGGTGCTAAGATTACAACTAACGTCAATTAAGTTAATTTGGAGCCAGAATAACACAACCTTTTGAAAATAACGCTGCACTGACTTTGACCAGAGGGCATTAAAACTGACATAGATACATCATTTTAAGAACAATGGCCTGCCAAGCGAGTTTGGATTGACGTGGCTGCGTTAATTATGGTGAATATATTCCCATTTTTGTCGCCAGTGTTTCTTAATACTATGAAATACTGACAAAGAAGCTTCAGATTCAGCAATAGGCCTTACAGGTAGTATGCCCCCACAAACGTAAATAAATATATAATATAAATATGTGAATAATAAACTTACCTCCATTCCATTGTTGAATCTAAATTCTCCCAGCAGCCCTCGGTGGAATGGAAGGGCGGTCACGGAGGACAAACTGAGGGGAGGGCAAAAGGGCTCATTTCTTATTCTGGTCTCATTTATTCTTTTTTTTTTTTAATGATATGTCATAATGTCCTGGACTGCTTGAGATTGGTAGGTGGCATCTGCTGCTAATAGCAAACCAAACCAAAGAACTCATGAAAGTTTTTATTGAACCCGGTTTTTGTTACTGAAAATCTAACTCTAAATCAGAGGTGCCCAAAAAAAACATCATGGAAGCTGTAGTTTTAAAATATGTCGGGAATCTACCTTTTGGGCGCCCCTAAATGGACTACAAAGAAACTACCAATATCACTGTGAACACCTTGCTTTGAAAATAGGACTGTTTTGCCAGCAAGTTTCCCACTCATGCTTATAGCAGCACTAATGTCAATGCTAGTTGTGGGGGTACTTGCTTTTTCTGCTGGGGTGAATGGTGTTCTATCTATATTTGACTTTGTGTGCAAGCAGCAAACATCTCGGCATTTTGTCAACAGCATTTGGGAGAACTATTTTGAAGTGACTTACATTCAGGATTAAAGCAAGGTAATGCAAATGTGGTGCAATGCAGAATATATTACAAAGCTTATTCACTAAACTCCAAACTGTAGCATATTGAAATCTAAATGGTAGAACATACGCTTAAATAACCAAGCTGCACACATTGCAAATTTTAACCATTCATATTTATATTAATTGAACTTTATTATTTTTGTTAAATGAACACTCCAAGCACCATAACCCGTCCCACCAGTAGCCTCTCCTTGCCTCACCTGTTCTGGTATGGAGAGTCGGAAACTCCTAGATCAGGGCTCGACAAATCCCAGGTGCCAGATCACCATGGCAACTAGGAATTTTGGATTGCCACCTGGGTGTTTTGTTAGCCTGGGGAGTGTGGAGGTTGCCGACTGACGGAGGCCAATGCATCTCTATGGGTACATTGAATCTCTGTGGAAAACATTCAGCACCTCCATGCAGAGAACATGCACACTGTGCAGCACTGGACTATAAATCACCTCTAGTGGCCATCTAAGTGACTGTCACTAGAGGTGTTACTAGACAGCAATGTAAACACTGCAATTTCTCTGAAAGTAGTTCTGGTGACTATAGTGATACTTTAAGAATTGTATTTTTGTCGTTGAAAATTAATCTTTGTTAGTTTAAAAAAAACAACTGGATAATAACTTTTGTAGCTGGCTCCTAGATTCCAAGCAAATTTGTCAAGCCTAGTGCTACGTGTCTTCCATTAGCTCTCCTGAGCTAAATCATTAGAGAATGAGCAAAGCACTGCACTGCCAGGTTTAGTTCAGTCAGTAAACTTTGGGGACTACGGGGAGGCAGGGAGCAGTGTAACTGTTTGACTGCTTACACTGGGCGAACACCAGGCACTCCTGGCACCATAACCACTAAAGTGGCTGTAGTGGTTATGGTCAGGACCATCTTCATGGCAGGGCAAACAGGGCACCTGTTCTGGGCCCAGTTACTCCTGTGTGCCTGCTGCTCACAAGTGGACTGTCCCACCTGAATAGGTGGGCTGCGGCACCTGGAGCCACAATGTTAATACTGCTCGAGATTGATCCCCTATTATTTTGCTTGTTCTCCCGTGGCCTGCTGAGAAGAAGTGAGTTCAGATCACTTCATCACAATTAACAAGGCGCCTGTGTGGGGAAGAGGCAGCGGGAGCACACACTGAAGAGGAGGAGGAGAGGAGCAGAAGGGCTGATGATGTCTGGTGCATCAGACTTCCATCAGGCTTGGTTAGACAGCTCCAGGGAAGCCACCCTTCTGAATCCAAAAGGTAAGGAAACAGGAGAGTGGATAAATTTATGAAAACTGATCCTAATATATGTGTGTGTACCTGGGTCTGAGTATATATGAGGTTGTGCGTGTGTGTATGTGTACCTGTGTGTGCGTGTGTGTCTACTTGTGTATCAATGTGTATCTGTGTTTATGTATATCTGTGGATGTGTACTCTTGTGTCTGTGTTCCTGTGTATCTGTGTTTCAAAGTGTGTGTATCTGTGTGTCAATATGTATCTGAGTGTGTGTATGTACAGTGAGGGGAAAAAGTATTTGATCCCCTGCTGATTTTGAATGTTTGCCCACTGACAAAGAAATGATACAGTCTAGAATTTTAATGGTAGGTGTATTTTAACAGTGAGAGACAGAATAACAAAAAGAAATCCTGAATAACACATGTCAAAAAAGTTATAAATTGATTTGCATGTCAATGAGTGAAATAAGTATTTGACCCCTTCGACTTAGTACTTGGTGGCAAACCCCTTGTTGGCAATCACAGAGGTCAGACGTTTCTTGTAGTTGGCCACCAGGTTTGCACACATTTCAGGAGGGATTTTGTCCCACTCCTCTTTGCAGATCTTCTCCAAGTCATTAAGGTTTCGAGACTAATGTTTGGCAACTCGAACCTTCAGCTCTCCCTACAGATTTTCAATGGGATTAAGGTCTGGAGACTGGTTAGGCCACTCCAGGACCTTAATGTGATTCTTCTTGAGCCACTCCTTTGTTGTCTTGGCTGTGTGTTTTGGGTCATTGTCATGCGGGAATACCCATCCACGACCCATTTTCAATGCCCTGGCTGAGGGAAGGAGGTTCTCACACAAGATTTGACGGTACGTGGCCACGTCCATCGTCCCTTTGATGCAGTGCAGTTGTCCTGGCCCCTTAGTAGAAAAACACCACCAAAGCATAATGTTTCCACCTCCATGTTTGACAGTGAGGATGGTGTTTTTGGGGTCATAGGCAACATTCCTCCAACTCGAAACACGGCGAGTTGAGTTGATGCCAAACAGCTCAATTTTGGTCTCATCTGACCACAACAATGTCCCCCAGTTCTCCTCTGAATCATTCAGATGTTCATTGGCAAACTTCAGACGGGCCTGTACATATGCTTCCTTGGAAAGGGGTCCTTGCGAGCGCTGCAGGATTTTAGTCCTTCACGGCATAGTGTGTTACCAATTGTTTTCTTGATGACTATGGTCCCAGTTGCCTTGAGATCATTAACAAGATCCTCCTGTGTAGTTCTGCGCTGATTCCTCACCATTCTCATAATCATTGAAGCTCCAAGAGGTGAGATCTTGCATGGAGCACCAGACCGAGGGAGATTGACAGTTATTTAGTGTTTCTTCCATTTGCGAATAATCGCACTAACTGTTGTCACCTTCTCATCAAGCTGCTTGGCGATGGTCTTGTAGCCCATTCCAGCCTTGTGTAGGTCTACAATCTTGTCCCTGACATCCTTGGATAGCTCTTTGGTCTTGGCCATGGTGGAGAGTTTGGAATCTGATTGATTGCTATTGTGAACAGGTGTCTTTTATACAGGTAAAGAGCTGAGATTAGGAGCACTCCCTTTAAGAGAGTGCTCCTAATCTCAGCTCGTTACCTGTATAAAAGACACCTGGGAGCCAGAAATCTTGCTGATTGATAGGAGATCAAATACTTATTTAACTCATTGACATTCAATTCAACTAATAGCTTTTTTGACATGCATTTTTCTGGATTTTTTTTTTGTATTCTCTCTCTCACTGTTAAAATACACCTACCATTAAAATTATAGACTGATAGATTTTTTTTTCAGTGGGCAAACGTTCAAAATCAGCAGAGGATCAAATACTTTTTCTCTTTCTGTATGTGTGTATCTGTGTTTTTAAAAAAAAAAATTTTATTGGTATTTGTAGACATGAAGGTACAAACATATCTTGGGAAATGGGGGGTACAGAAAGGAAAGAAGGGGGGGAGGGGGTACCGTTCAAATTGAAACATCAGAGTAATATACATAGCGTTACAATTAGTACACGTGATGATAGGCATTGTTACAGCATGCAAAACACTATACCAGAGGCTAGTAAGACGGATAACAGCTACGGGTGAGCTAAGACGGTGGCGGGAGCCTTGTGTAATCGTAGACAACGATAGTGGCGGTGCTAACGGTAGTGATGGCGTTAACGTTAATGATGAGGGACCCTGCCCGCGGGGTGTTGGTGGTGTCGTATTTCCACATTGAGGCCTAAGTAGGCTTTTTTTTTTTATCTGTGTTTTAATGTGTATGTAAATCTGTGTAAGTATGTATCTGTGCATGTGTCAGTGTGTGTATCTTGTCGTGGAATCAAATCAAGTGTTTGATAATTTTGTAAATCTGCCCCTCTCCAAATTGTTAAATGAAATGCGTGCACGCTTCCTAAAGACATTCACACCAGACACAAGTTTCCAGGTTGATGAAAAACTCAGGAATATTTCATCATGGGGTGGAGAGCCCCTTATGAAGACAGAAATACGTCATATGCATAATTATAGATAACAGAGAAAATACATCAATAATTGGTTAGGTGTTAAGTGGTTCATCTAATGCACATCCTACAGGGTGT
Source organism: Pelobates cultripes (assembly GCA_933207985.1). NCBI lineage: Eukaryota > Metazoa > Chordata > Amphibia > Anura > Pelobatidae > Pelobates > Pelobates cultripes. Next base: position 203,649,794 of record OW240913.1, on the reverse strand, counting down.
GATGTTACTGTCATTATGAAAGTCTCTTCTATATTCCAGCGCCATCTTGTTACACGGGGTGTAGTTGATGGGATGGGTTGTTCTAGCAGCCAGGTTAACACAGTAAATAATGAACACAGATGCACAGAGTAAATAGACATTTTACTAATCCTAATTTACGTCCATAACAGTCTGGGTGTTAGTGTGTATCTGAGTGTGTGTGCCAATGTGTGTGTGTGTGTATGTGTCAGTGTGTGTATCGGTTTATCAAGGTGTGTGCATGTTCAGTGTGTCTACGTGTGTAGCTATGTTTTAATGTGTATGTGTATATATGTGTAAGTATGTATGTGTGCAGTGGACTCTGGGTAACTCGACTAGTTAACTCCACTATTTTCCCTCTCAGCCAGACTGTAATCTTGTGTAATTATAACGCGTATCCCCCCCCCCAGTAACTAGATGAGACATAGTTCTGGAAGTCATCTGGTTTATTTAGGCACAACATGCTCAATTTATACACAGACCCCCAGCATGTAGTCTCCATGCAAGAATATAGCAAGCCACTCCTTGGCATCCCTGTGAGTAATTTGAGTCAGGAAACTGTAACTCAATTATCTCTCAGTTACAGAGAAACATACTAAATATATTCAGAATCCTCCAAAAGTACCCCCAATATTCACAGGAACCCCACATGTATTGTCACGGGAGTCGTATCCCAACATGCAGAAAATAATAAACCCACAAAAGGTGGATTCGAAAGACATAATCGAGCCTTAGAATGGCCGGACTTAACATAATAAATTAGTGAGAATTAAGGTCAAGAACAAATCAAGGTCAGAAATACACAAAGTCAAGACAAAGCCGGGTCAGGATACCAGAAATCACAAGTCAAATACGAAGCCGAGGTCAAACACAGGAAATCACAAGAAAATCTCTAGGAGCACTAAACGAGGATCTAACAAGAAACCACTTTAGGACAATGAATGGAGGCTAAAACAAGCCTTAAATAGGTTCAAAAGAGTTCCTATTGGTCCAGTTTATCTCTGCGATCCCAAATAGTATTGGGTCACCTAAATTACGTGGTCCCTTTAAGCTTATGATGTCATGGCTTAATATTTGTTTTTATATGGGCTGCAGTTCATCCCCCGAACCAGCAGAGGTAAGCCATATTTATTTAGGCAGCATGGCCTGATGACTGAGTTAAAGTCTCCCGGGATAGCCTGGATCCGAGTGCCAAAGTTGCCCAAATAGCGCTCAGATCCGTTCGGTAGAAGAGAATCCCCATCGGGGTAAAGTTCTGATTGACTGGACAGCCACAAGGTGGAAGCCCAAAACAGTTCCATAAAAATTTGGAGCAAAATCGGGAGTTCCTGTATGAATACAGTCAAAGGAATCCCCTACCAAAGGGGTAAAAGGGGGATCTAAACCCCCGGCAATGCAAGTCTGTTGTCACTCCTGAAGATCCTGGTAGCAGTGACCAGGTGAAATGTACGTCGGGTGCGCAAGTAGACTCACACTGCAATTATGCAGTTTGTTTGTTTGATTTTTCATCAGGACTGGTGGCTGGCAAATAATTGGGGCATAGCTAGAAAGCAGCTGAGAATAGAGATGTTGTTAGGGAACAACCTAGCCACCTGTCTTGATTACGATTTAGACTAATAGATTTGTCCCAGTGTGGGTTACTGCTTTCTCTTTAGTTTGGTCATCCACCTACATACATGCAAACCAAACATTAGACTAGGAATTTAGAGGGCATCACAATAGTTTGCCATTTAACAGCATAGAGACAGGTAGGACTTGGTTTTGTGCTGTTTCATGTATACTAAATAGGACTGGTACTGATTTTTTGTTTGTTTGTTTTTGTGGGGGAGGGTGGAAAAATTCTCTTGACATTCTAAGTTAATTTCAAATATATGTTATTATTGCATTATTGTACTAAATATAAAATAATTATTATTATTTTTATATTTGGAAGAACAGTTACCCTCAGTGGGTTAGATTTAATATTACTTGCATTGCCCAGTTTCAACTAACTCACCTGAACAATGATCCCTATAGAACAGTATATGTGGTTGCAAGTGTGTGGTTTTATAACCCATTTTTTTTGGAGAGTGATCTTTATGGGTTTCAACTAACTAGGAGGATTGTGACACCTGGTGAACAGTGTATAAACTGCAATGCCTTTTACCAAATGGGATCAAGATACAAATTATAAGTAGAACATACATTTATCTTATGGTTCACTATCTCTTTTACTATTTATTTTTCTTCTCTTTTAAAGATCACAGGTGATTTTCGTAACTTCGTTTTAGATGATGTGATTGTTTTAGATAGGTTTTTCATTTTAATATGAATGAATTAAAAGTGAAGTTTTAATTACACCACATTTTCTACTGTATTATTTCGGAGGGCTAAAACCCCTTGGTCCTGTGGTGGACCATCTCAAACAGGCTGATTCCACTTTTTTTTTTTTTTTTTTTTTAAAGGGTATACTTTTCTCTATGTGAATATATCCCAGCAATCACAACATGCAAAGAGACCCCTGCAAATACACACATTACATACAAACACACCACTTCACTCAAACACCACAAATGTACATCCGCATTTAAGAGACAACACATCAAAACACTTCTGCATGCAATTGCAAATATTACATACAAACACACCACTGTAAAAATGCTAAAATTATATAAACACACCAACTCTACAGCCAACACTACATACAAACACAAACCCCTTCGTTCAAACACTACACACAAGTAAACCACTACATTCCAATGGTAACTGTATGTACAAATACACCTCTACATGCACACACATACTCTACACAAAAACATGCTTATATTCAAATGCAAAAAAATGCTCACAGATACAACCATGCAAGGATGGCCAAATAGTAGATACCCAACTGACGTAGCATTGTGCGAGTTGGGGAAAGATGGGTATCTATCTTTTTGCCACTCTTGTGTTAGAGGGGGGGGGGGTGTGGGGGCAGAAACATTTCCTTGCACAGGACCCTCTCTACATTAGTTCTGCCACTAGGTTGATGTGGAAGGCATGATTGCATGCCACAGAGTGGGGCGACCAGGTCCAGGGGGCCCAAGTAAATGCTTGCCCAGTGTCCAATCAATATTAAAAGCGGCCCTGGTTATGGTGCTTTGAGTGTTACTCCAATAAACTCCACCGAAAGGGAGGAGTGAACACCATCGCTCCACATAGGGAATACATCCCTGCAGAAAACCTCAGCCTGATGACTTACAGTACAAATGCTGAAGGAATAATGTAAGATAGCTATGATTTACTTTTAGCAATGCTTTACAAAATATAGAAGTGTACATAGCTTAAGAAACAATCGTGTAGTCCTCATAGTCTTTAGAAAAATATTTGCTTTTAATTATAGTGGCTCTTGGAAATGTTTGATCAGGTGGTGTGTTGCTCATTTTCACAGCATCAGTTGAAAACATTGCATGAAATTAACTGTAACCTAGGTACTGTTCTAAAGCCAAATAAAATAAATAATATATTCAGGTATTCAGGGTGCAGATTGTGTCTGCAGTTGTATTTCTCAATTTTTCCTTGAAATGCTGTACCATTTTCACTTTAGTCTTAAAATTGTTACCTTTACGTGCAAGAACAATATTTATCTATGGTCATACATTAGAGCAGGGATGGGGAACATTTTAGCTGCATGGGAAACCTTTTATCTGCCAAGGGTCATTTGGATATTTATAACATCATTTCCAGGCCATACAAAATTATCAACTTAAATATTAGCCTGCTGTATTTGGTCAAACATTTACTTGTATCACTCCTATGTGATGGCTGGAACTGCTTCTCCAGGGATGCGTGTGATGTTAACTGGTATTGATGATGTTGCTACTCACAGTGTGTGTGAGGGTATGTGTGAGGGATGCAGTGTGTGTGAGGGTGTGTAGTGTGTGTGAGGTGTTGTCACGTATTCATCTGCACATAAAAATGTGGTTAATGACATTTACCATCCTGACAGGAAAAGTTGTGCCGAGCAGCATTACCATTCTGACAGGAAAAGTTGTGCCGAGCAGCAATCATGCACATGAAAACATGGTAATTGCTTTTGGGGTCAAAGGCTGGATATGGCCAATCAGATCCACAGGAGGGTTTGTGCTGAGCAGCAATCATGCACACGGAAACCTGGTAATTGCTTTTGAGGTCAAAGGCCGGTTACGGCCAATCGGATCCACAGGAGGGGTATTTAAACCCAATTCTCCTTTTGCTCCGTGTCAGGAAGTGCCGACCACGCATGTGCGAACAGTGATTTTGCTTAAAGGAACATCGTGCCAAATATTAATAACCCAGGAAATTTAAAAAGACAAAATTCTAAGGATCTTCAGTAAGTTGTCTCAGATCTTAAGTTTTTCAATTTAAGGTACCATTTAATACTTTTTTTTTCTAATAACGTTTCATTTCTTTCCAAATTCTTAAGTACTTTTTCTTTTGTCAGCCTCAAGGTCTTAGTCCAGAAAAAGAGGTAAGCCTCATTAATTATAAATTGTGAGAGTGCCACTATGGGTCTATAATATATTATATATTGACCTCTCTTACAGCCCAAGTAGAACGCAAGACGATTCTCCCAGGAAATATAAAGACAGGACTAATAGAAAACTGCAATCAAGTAGCACCTAACAAGAACATTTTTTTTGTAAAGCATGCCTAGTTGATGCAGCAGAAGAATTGGAGAAAAGACATTCTCTTCAAGAATATCTAAAAAAAATTATATTTTGGCTTCATCTAAACAACCCAGAATTGAGACACTATCTATAAATTCGGATAAAAACTGTGATATGATGGATGTATCAGAAGAATAAGAAGTAGGCTGTTCTTCCAGATCTTTGGATTCAAGAGCAGTGGATAAACGTATTAACCTTATAAGAGATACCTTAAGAATTCCCAACGAGAAATCAGATAAAAAGTAATCTGATAAATACATAAAGATTTCAATGCAAATAGACCCACATTTCCTGTAGACACTATCATTAAGGAAGACATTTATCAAGAATGGAACAAACCAGATAGAAAAGCTATGCTAAAGAACAAAGCATACATATTCTCAAGATGACTGCAAATCATGGAATTCAGTTCCAAATATAGACGCTGCAGTAATTTGCAGAGAACCACTCTGACCATAGATTCCATGGCTTATTTAAGAGAGCCAATGGGAAAGCACCTGGATGCTAATCCTATCAATTCCTGTCTGGATATAGGATCGGCCTTACATCCAGTGGTCACACTAACTATTCTATCAATAACATTGAAAGTATGGCTAGAGAATTTGCAGGAGGATATAGCAAGAGGAGTCCATAGAGAACAACTTACTGAGGGTCTCAAAGACCTAAAATTTGGGGGGCAAAGAGCATGGCACTTTTGGTTGCATCATGAAGAGCATTATGGCTACACTCTTGTGGAGCAGATTATGCCTCGAAAGCCTCTCTGTGAGCTTTCCTGTTTTTAAGGAGATTTACTATTCGAAAAAATTATTGATGACAATATTCACAAAGCCTCTGATGGGGAAAAAAGCATTTGGTCCATCAACTGGAAAGACAAAAAATAGAGAGAACATTCTTTTCAGGACAGTATAGCATTTAGACCAGGACAGGGATATTCCAGAAGCTCTAATTTGAGAAATTATCAAACAGTTACATCCAAAACCTCTAGAGGAAGAGGATCCAGACCTTCAAATAAGAACTTCTGAATGTTTGCAGGTTCAGTCAGGAGTTATAGGAGGGAGACTTCTCATCTTCTATCCTGTCTGGGCCAAAAACATTGCAGATACCTGGGTCCTATTGATTCTAAAAAAAAAAGTTACAGAATAGAAATTGACTCATTCCCTGCACAGAATTTATTCATATATCCCTGATTTAATTCACTGATATCAAGAGGAAATAAAGAAAGAGCCATGAGAAATTGCATTGCACATCTTCTGGAAAGGCAGGTGATAGAAGAAGTCCCTTACACAGAACACTTCCGTGACAGTACCCCCCACTTGAAGACCACCCACCGGATGGGCAGGACAAGGCTTGAGGGGAAATTTGGCATGGAAGGAATGGATTTTGCGGCCTGCATGTATGTCCGAAGCAGAAACCCAAGAACGATCAGCAGGCCCATAACCCTTCCAATCACCCAAATACTGCAGAGACTCTCAAGAAAATCTGGAGTCGATTATAGAGGAGACTTTGTACTCCTCCTGTCCAGAAACAACCAAAGGAGTGGGTGGGTCAGATGAGACTTTGTACTCCTCCTGTCCAGAAATAACCAAAGGAGTGGGAGGGTACCTGTTGCAGATGAGGGGCTTCAGTAGGGATAAATGAAATGTATTAGGTATATGCAGAGAGGCAGAGAATAAGACACAGGATTAACCCTGCAAATTATTCAAAAGGGGCCAATAAACCTAGGTGCAACTTTCATGCTAGGAACTTTAATAATGCATGTGGAGAGCCATACCCTGTCACCCACCTGGTAACCAGGGTTGTCACGATGCCTCTTATCAGCATACATTTTGAAATAAGCCGTAGCTGTTTCCAAAGTTGTGTGGACCTTAGTCCAAGTCTCTCATATATATGTGAGATGGTTATCCAGAGAGGGAATAGCAGTGTCAGAGAATACCGCAGGGAGGACAGTAGGATGACATCCGTTGTTAACAAAAAATGGATTATGTCCACATTAGTCATGGGTAGCATTTTTTCTGGCGAATTCGGCCCATGATAGCAAATCAGACCAGTTTTCCTGAGTGCCATTAATAAAACATCTTAAATATTGTTCCAATGATTGGTTGGCTCTCTCAGCCGCATCATTAGTTTGAGGATGGTATGAAGATGAAAATGATAATTCTATACCCAACTGTTTGTTAAATGCTCTCCAAAATCATGACACAAATTGGGAACCCCTATCTGACATGATATTAAGCGGAATACCATGCAATCTGACTATTTCGCTAATAAATATATGAGCCAGCTCTTAGGAAGAAGGTATCTTTTTGAGCAGAACAAAGTGTGCCATTTTAGAAAAGCTGTCAACAACCATTAGGATGGTGTTGTAGCCTTTAGAAATAGGTAGTTCCACAATAAAGTCCATAGACAAATGAGACCATGGAATATTGCGTATAGGAAGCAGTTGTAATAGCCCGCAAGGTAGTTTATGGGGAACCTTAGAAACCACACAAATAGTACATGCCTCCACATATTCCCTGAATGTCCTTTCTAAGAAATGGCCACTACAATGACCTAGAGACAGCGGACACAGTTTTATTAATACCTGGATGACCAGCTGTCACATTATTGTGAAACACTCTTAGTACCTCCTCTCTTTACAGTAACGGAATAAACAATCTATCTTGATGTTTATCACTAGGTGCCTGAGTCTGAACTGCCATTATAGCACAAAGAAGAGGCGAAGACAAGGAAAGAACCATAGAGGCAATGATACATTCAGGTGGTATGATGGAAGAGGTTTCATGTTCTTGTTCTGCCTCTAGGTCAAATTGCCTAGTTAGGGCATCCACCTTAATTTTCTTAGGACCAGGCCTGTACGTGATGATAAAGTTAAAGCATGACAAGACATCTAGCTTGTCTAGAAGACAGCCTTTTAGCATCTCCAATGTATGCCAAGTTTTTGTGATCAGTTATGATCAGGAGAGGGTCCTTGGAACCTTCTAAAATATGTCGCCATTCTTTCAGAACTAGGATAATGGTTAACAATTCCCTGTTACCCATATCATAGTTGCGTTCCGCTGGCGACAACTTTCTAGAAAAGAACCCACAAGGATGCAAAGGGGTATCCTGACTCTCTCTCTGAGAAAGGATAGCCCCGACCCCTGTCTCAGAGGCATCAACCTCTAGTATGAAGGGTTTGCTAGTGTCAGGGTGTACCAATATGTCAGCAGAAGCGAATCATTTCTTAAGTAGCTCAAAAGCCTCTTTAGCTTCTTTAGATCATATATTACAGTCAACCCATTTTCGCATCATATTGGTGATGGGTGCTATAACAGTAGTGAAACCTTTGATGAACCTGCTATAATAGTTTGCAAACCCAATACACCTTTGAATGGCTTTTAACCCTTTGGATAATGGCAGGTGAAGAACAGCTTCTAGTTTTCGAGGGTCCATCTGAAAACCAGAGGCCGAAATATTATAGCCCAAGAATTGTACTTCCGTCTGGTCAAATAGACCTTTTGTCAAGTTTACAATATAGCCAGTTTTTGAGCAAAGTTTGTAAAACTTGTTTAACATGTGTGATGAGTCTGGCGATCAGGGGAATAAATGAGTATATCATCCAGATATACTAATACGAAAGTATAAATGTAGTCTCTGAGAACATCATTAATGAGATCCTGAAAT
>OW240913.1:203362142-203641346 GCA_933207985.1 Pelobates cultripes | reverse complement strand
AGAGAGTGGTCTCCCATCAATGGCCTCGATGGCCAGGAGTGAAGATCTATTCTTGGTGGGTATAAGGTGTTTACTGGCAAATTGCACGTCAATAAAGCAAAGAGTCCTTGGTTGTCTCCTGTGCAATTTCTCTGGCTGTTATCACCTCACTAAAATATATTGTAGATCTTTCTGTGGTAGTAATTGTGAATCCATTTTCAATAGAAGTCTAGAGAATGCATCCGCATTAGAATGCAGAGCGTTTGGACGATATTGTATCTGATACTGATAAGCCCCCAGAGTTAAGGCATACATCTGAAGTCTTGCTGCTGTTGTGATTGAAATACCTTTCTGTGGGTTAAATTGTCAATAAAGGTTTATGGTCCGTAAGCAGTGTGAAGGGTCGACTATATATATAAAGATGGAATTTCTTTACTGCCCATACTATTGCCAGAGCCTCTTTATCTATTTGAGAATAGTTTTTTTTCTGCAGCTGTGAGCGATCTAGAGGCAAAAGCCACTGGCCTGTCTGTCCCATCAGCCATGGAATGAGACAGGACTGCTCCCAGTCCGTAAGGTAATGCATCACAAGCCATGGAAACAGGCTTTTCCAAATCGTAGTGTACTAAAAGACTTGAACTACGCACTAGTTCTTTTGACTTATGGAAAGCTGAAGCACATTCTACTGTCCAGCACCATTGTCGTTTACTCTCTAGAAGACGATGTAAAGGGTACATGAGCTAAATTTGGCGAAAAACGGTTGTAATAATTTAACAGACCAAGATAGGACCTTAGTTGTGTCACATTTTGTGGAGTTGGAGCATCCTGTAATGCCTTGACCTTCTCATCTGTTGTATGCAACCCATGTTTGTCAATTACATGAGCACAAAATTCAAGACGATCCTGCATGAATTGGCATTTATCCAAATTCACTTTCAATCCATATTCCATAAGTCTTTGCAAAACTGCCTCTACATTCTGTATATGTTCCTCCTCTGATTTACCCGTCACCAGCATGTCATCTAACAGGCACTGTGTCCCAGGAATTCCAGCTAACAGCTTGTCCATTGTTCGCTGCCAGACAGCTAGTGCAGGTGAAATGCCAAAAACCATACAGTTATACCTGAATAGCTCCCGATGGGTATTAATCGTAAGTAGTGGTCGAGAATCTGGATGTACAGATAACTGTAGGTATGCATTTTTCAAGTCAATTTTGGTGAATTGCTGGCCACCTGCCAATGATGCAAAAATATCATCTACCCTAGGAAGGGGATACTTATCTATTTTAAGCTGTGTGTTAAGAGCCATGCGGAAATCCCCACAAATCCGTATTTCCCCATTTTGCTTTCTCACAGGAACAATGGGCGAAGCCCACACATTATTGTGAACCCGGGAGATGATATTCAGCTCCTCTAATCTCCTCAATTCTGCCTCCACTCCAGCCCTAAGAGCAAAAGGCACACTTCTTGCTTTAAAATTTTTTGGTGTTACTCCTTCCTTTAATTCTAAGGAAACTTGTTGTCCATTTACAGTCCCTAATTAGCCATCAAACACTGGTGCATATTTTTCCTGTAATTCCCTAATCCAGTCAAGTCTGGTCTGATTTTCATTCAACGCATGACATGGATACTTATGCATTTGAGGCATCCCGAGAGCCTTTATCCACTCTCTACCAAAAAGTGAAGGTCCTCCATTCTCTAAGATATAGAGAGGTAGTTTCTTCTTACATTTGTTGAATGTAACTGTGACTGTCACACAACCCACTGGTATTAACAGCTCTTTAGAATATGTCTGCAGTCTCGCTGTTGTCTGAATTATTATGTATTTTAAGGCGTTTCCAGTCTGTCAAAGAAATCACTGATACAGCTGCACCTGTGTCCAAATCCATAGTCAGTTCCTTTCCATTTACAACAACCTGAACTGTGAATGCAGCCAGATTAGAACCTATTTTATATATTTTTACATTTCGGACAGGAAATTGTTCATCCGAATCCTCAGAAGACTCCTGCGTTTGTACTCTGTAGGCATTCTTTGCTCTGTCTCTCAAGCGATTACTGCCTCTCTCTGCTGTGGATTTACACACTCTTTGTAGGTGGCCCATTTTACCACAAGCATGACACTTGGCATCCTTGAATCTGCATGCAGTTGCAACATGTGTATCAGCTCCGCAGCGATAACATTTGTAATGTGAATGTTCCTCTTTTGAATGTCTCTTTCCCTGTGGTTCACTTGGCGCTCTAGCATCTAATTTTAAAACCTCTACCTCTGCCTCCTGTGTGTTGTCCAGTCTGCTGTGTAATTGATTAGCATCCTTAGAGGATTTAAATGTTAAATCTTCTTCTGTAAGCAGTCTCCTTAGCTGTTGTCTGAATTATTATGTATTTTAAGGCGTTTCCAGTCTGTCAAAGAAATCACTGATACAGCTGCACCTGTGTCCAAATCCATAGTCAGTTCCTTTCCATTTACAACAACCTGAACTGTGAATGCAGCCAGATTAGAACCTATTTTATATATTTTTAAATTTCGGACAGGAAATTGTTCATCCAAATCCTCAGAAGACTCCTGCAGTTGTACTCTATAGGCATTCTTTGCTCTGTCTCTCAAGCGATTACTGCCTCTCTCTGCTGTGGATTTACACACTCTTTGTAGGTGGCCCATTTTACCACAAGCATGACACTTGGCATCCTTGAATCTGCATGCAGTTGCAACATGTGTATCAGCTCCGCAGCGATAACATTTGTAATGTGAATGTTCCTCTTTTGAATGTCTCTTTCCCTGTGGTTCACTTGGCGCTCTAGCATCTAATTTTAAAACCTCTACCTCTGCCTCCTGTGTGTTGTCCAGTCTGCTGTGTAATTGATTAGCATCCTTAGAGGATTTAAATGTTAAATCTTCTTCTGTAAGCAGTCTCCTTAGCATTGCATCACTTGAAATGCCCATTACAAACTGGTCTCGCAGAGCAGTGGGCAGGTAGTCCCCAAAACAGCAGGTGCTGGCGAGTTTCCGTAACGCAATGGCATATGCTGAAACTGATTCACCAGGTTCTTGTATTCTTTTATAGAATTTAAATCTCTCTGCTATCTCTAGTGGTTTTGGATGGAAATGGCCAGTTAACAGAGTAATCAGGCTTGCCAATGGCTTGCTGGCAGGTTTCTCTGGGTGTAAGAGGCTCCTTAGCGTATCATACGTTCTGGCTCCTATAACTGTTAGGAAAACAGCGACCTGTTTATTGTCAGGAATATCATTAGCTGTGAAATATTGTCCAAGCCTTTCAACCCAAGAGGCCCAACTGTGATGTTTTGTACAAATCAGCCAATAATTCCTGTATAACGAAGTACTCGCTTTATTAATACATTTATAACAGGATCTTCATATTGCTGCCTTGTTACACAGGGTTTCTGCAGCCGCCATTTCAAATCCCTCGAACATTCCACCAACTGCCAACAGGAACAGGAAGTAAAGAACCAAAAAAAAAAAAAAAGTGCATCATTCACAGCCAACAGCCCAACTGCCCAATGCCCATACATCACAATACATACACTCATACAATCATACACTCACACACAGCCCAACTGCCCATACATCACAGAGTCCCCCTCAGTGTGCCGTGTGGAGGAGTCAGATCATGCGGCATGAGGGGGTCTGCACGGCTCGTTGGAGGTAAGTAAAGCCACACTAAGATGGTAGACTATCACTACTGATGCAAGCCTACATAGATGGGGTGCACACTTCGACAACAGATGGCCTATCAAGGAAAGGAAATGTAATTCAAATTCATTTGAATCTAAGAGAGGTGTGAGCAATCTACAAGGCACTGATGGGGAATCATCATTAACTAAAAAAATATTGGGTGAGAATCCAAACATATAACAAGATGGTGGCCTCTTATGTGAATGACCAGGACGGAACCCAAAGCTAGACTCTGAAATAATTAAGCCCTCTAATAAAGTTTGCCCAAAACTATTTTTAGAGATTAAAAGCAGTGTACCTTACAGGCCAAGAAAACCTATTGGCAGATAGAGATGTATCGAACTGCTCGCCGAACTGTTTGCGAACGGTCCGCCGGCGAACAATAGCGTGAGGTTCCGGGTCAAAGTTTACTCAATGATGATGAATAGGGGGCGGACCGGAAATCGTATATGTTCGCCCAACGCGAACACGCTATTGTTCGCCGGCGGACAGTTCGCGAACAGTTCGGCGAGCAGTTCGCGACATTTCTATTGGCAGACTACCTCAGCAGGACAGTGATCCATCAAGCAGAATGTAAAGTACATCCAGGAGTGTTTCTGGTGATATGCCAGAGGTAGGGCACATCCCAACTTGATAGCCTCAAGCAAGAATACTCAAATCCACATATATCTTTCTCTCTATGCTTACCACCTATCAATAGGACAAGATGCCTCATTTCTTCCATGGGATTTCAATCTGGGGTATGCATTCTCTCCCCTACCGATTATTCACCAATTATTGAGGAAAATTTGGAAGGAAGGTTGATTGCCATCATCCTTATTTGGCCGAGGACACCTTGTTTTCCACACTTGAACAGAATGAGTCTGGATCATCCTTGGCTGCTTCTTCAGAGACCGGATTTATTGACTCTGGGGCCAGCAGATCATCCCAATTCCAGCCAGCTGAAAGTGGGTGTCTGGCTGTTGAAAGGGAGAAACTCCTAGAACAAGGATTATCTGAATGGAAAGAGGTTAAAACTCTTCTGAAATCCAGAGAGAATACTATATATCCTACATATTCTAATACCACATATCCAAGATTTTTTTTTACCAAAAGTGGTTTGAAATTTCCACAAACTCCAGGATGTTATCCTTCCATCCTTTTATTTAAATCCTTCTTCATCAGTTGGATGTAAAATAATGTTCGATAAAATTCCTGGAGATCTCTCAACAATATTGGAAGTCTCAGCATTTATTTGTTCTTCCAACAGGATCCAGAAAAGGAGAAACAGCCTCAACCTCCACTATGAGTTGTTGGATTTCTAACACTGTAAAAAGAGCATATCAATGAAGAAATCTAGCTCAATCCACAAGGGCATTGGCAACTTAATGGGCTAATTGGGCAGAGATTTCTTCTGGTGACATCTGCAGGCTAGCCCCATGGTCCTCTCCAATGACTTTCCTCAAACATTATAAGCTGGATTTGGCTCCTTCCCCTACAGCTTTTAGGACAGGTGTTCTATCTTCTGTTTTATGTCACAAATTGTTGCAGCAATTTATAGTTTCTTAGGTATACAGAAAAAATCAGACTTAGTGTAATGTTTTTCCTGGCTATTATTAATAGCAGAATCAGCAAACCACCCTTTTCTTGGTTAGAGCTTTTTAACTGAACTGTGGGGTAGAAGCAGGAGGGACCTTTTATTTCTGCAGTCTTGTTCTAATTGGTTGATTGTTTCCTGCCCTATTCTTATAGTGGCGGAGCAACCCATAAGTGATGCTGCCATGAATACTAGCCAGGAAAAGAAAATGACGGTACTTATGAATAAATTTTCTGTATTTTCCAAAGATTCAGAAGTCCTAGACACACCAATGCAAATACAAACAAACAGTAAAGTATACAAAACAAACAGTACAATAAGGATGCGCCTAAAATATATACTGAAATATATAAAATACAATAAATAATAAAACAGTATATAAAATATGATATAAAAAATGGTTGACGATAGTCCAAAACTTATCAAAGTTCGTGATGGGGAATCCCACGTGAAATAAAGGAAGATTCTTAAGATGTGGAGTAAGGTCAGATCTTCATAGTTGTATGCTTAGAATTCAATGGAGCATATGTGGAGAGAAGAAGAGACAGGACTCCAATGGTACAGTATGTAGATACGTTGAGAATGAAATAATAAAATAGGTCTTACTCACACTTTTCAGAGCTGAGGATCCAGCTCTGATATTAGGCGCGTGAAGTGGAATAATCCCCACTCAAGGATATATGGAGTAGATTTCAATTGACGATTCTCTGGTGCACGTTCGACGTCCAAATTACAGACCCAGAAGGAGAGAATAAAATATATAGTGCTCTCTGTATTATGATAAAAGGTTAAAAAGTATAAAATGTATATTACTCACATTCTTTTGAGCTTTGAGTAAAATTGCACACCTACACAGTGAATATTTTGTCACAGTCATTAATATGAGTAACTAATGTAAGATTAAAAGAAAATAAAAAAAAGTATATTTGAGTTAAACCCACGACGTCTGAATAAACACCTAACTTGATTATTTTTCTTTGTGGGTATCCCAGGGGATTTGAATTTAGCATGACAGCTGCAGCATTGTTAATAATTCTCACTCATACCAGCAATTACCAGTGGGTGGCAGCAGACTATCAAAGCTGAGATGATAGTACCAGGGCACTTGATCCAGTGGCACATTTTCTCTAATTGAGAGGAATAGAAGAGTGTATATGTAACAATAAAACATAACAGTCAAAATGTAGTATAAAGTAAACAACATAAAGTAATTACAGTATACATTATTTTTGTCATTCAAAGTTTATTGAATATACATCTGTTGGTAGCACCATCAAATTGTCATTAGCAAATAAATGCAAAACATTAAGTAGCAGATATGACAAAATCAGAAGAATAACGTTAGGATTATCACATCATCTCTAAGGCAACAGATAGGTCTACTTAAAGTTGGTACAGGACATGTTAGTGCAAAATTATCCACTACTAGAAATGTAGTCTGTAACAAACAATATCCAAGCATAATCAACATATGAAAACAATATCATGAAAAACATGTCAATGTTTTGTCGCAATTTTCTTCTCAGTCGATACATAAAGCTAGTATCCTATTAAAATAGATTTAACCCTGTGCTCCAAGGATCAGCCAACATATTAAATGCTAGTACTGTAAGCTCTGTAAGACCTAGCAATGAGTACAACTAATTTCAGTGTGCCGTAACCAAACACTGACTCTAAAGCTCATGAGAGCAAATAATTTTTTTTTATTAGTCACCATGTCCATGTAAAATGTGTACTATATATACCTAGAAATTATTGAAAACAAACAAACTAGGAAACAGTTTTGCGCCGTTGTATGTGCTGGTGTGTGTCAAGGTGTGTGTATCTGTGTTTGTATGTGCAAGTGTGACACACAGATACACACACACACACCTGCACATAGTGGCACACAGATACACACACCTTGACATACAGTGTGTATTTGTGTGTGTGTATGTGTATGTATGTATCTATCTGTGTGTCAAGGTGTCTGTATCTGTGTTTGTATGCGCCGGTGTGTGTCTGTGTTTGTATGTGCAGTGCTAGTGTGTGTAACTGTGTGTCAGTGTGTCATTGTGACACATTGACACACAGATACACACACCTTAACACACAGTGTGTATCTGTGTGTCAAAGTGTGTGTGTCAGTGTGTCATTGTGACACACAGATACACACAGTGTGTATCTGTGTGTGTGTATCTATCTGTGTGTCAAAGTGTGTGTATCTGTGTGTCAAAGTGTGTGTATCTGTCTTTGTTTGTGCCGGTGTGTGTCAAGGTGTGTGTATCTGTGTTTGTATGTGCCAGTGTGTGTATCTATGTGTATGTGTTTGTATCTGACACACAGATACACACACACACTGGCACATAGTGGCACACAAATACACACACTGACACACAGATACACACATCTTGACACACAGTGTGTGTCAAGATGTGTGTATCTGTGTGTCAAAGTGTGTGTATCTGTGTTTGTATGTGCCGGTGTGTGTCAAGGTGCGTGTATCTGTGTTTGTATGTGCAGCACTGAAGGAAAAAATGGTAAGTTAAACATATGTGTGTGTGTGTGCCAATGTCCCTTGGCTCTGGGTTGGCGTCTCGCCTTCCTTCTCCAACGTCATGCTATGAGGATTTTATTGACACTGGATGTCCTCATGCAAAACATGAGGACATCCAGTGTCAGCTAGGTGACCTAAAGTCACCTAGCAAACAGGAAGCGCCTCTAGTGGCTGTTTGGTAGACAGCCACTAGAGGCTGTCTCAGTGTTGCGATGTAAACATTTCTCTAAAACTATGTTTTACATTGCAGTACTAAGGGCAATAGGGACACTGTACCGAGACCACTTCAATGAGCTAAAGTGGTTTGGGTGACTATAGTGTATTTAATCTCATAAGAGCAGGCACTAGTTTGCTAGGATAGGACCTGCCAAAATAGGGTACACTAGTGTTGTGGCAGGCTTATGCAATGTACAGTTGTAATCCAAATGCAATGTACAGTTGTAATCCAAATTATTCAACCCCTATTTTTACAGACTTTCAGCTGTTTGCAATAAGCCAATCAAACAAACACAATTGAAATAGCTCAACACAACAAATGCTTAAGTGGTTTCCCCAAATTGTAATGACTTCTCCAGTCTCAGATTTATCACAGTATGTGCCTTTTTCTTAACTAAAACGTATTGCTAGGTTACAGTAGCTAGTTTGTCTTTAAAACCAAGAACTAGTTTGTCTTTTACACTTTACATTTAGGATTTGACAAGGCCTATTAATTTCTGAGGGGCAGGCTAAAACATTCAGCAGCCATTAATAACCAGCTTCTTACACGCGAAATGTTCCATTTTGTAACATGAAACTTTTTAGTAGTCGCTAACGTTCATTTTAAAGATTACTGACTTGTTGGTAAATGATTGCAACATCCTTGGAAACAAGTCCAATGTGAGTGTTAGTACGTAGTTTTCATATCCCTAAATACGTTTTTTTGTAACATTATTTGCATTACTTTTTCTAAAGGATTTTGAATTTCAAGACTGAATTTGAAAACGTAATGAGGAGCGACATTTTTAATTGTCTAGGAACACATTAAATGAAAGACCTTGCGCAAACACATAATAATTTCTCTTATAAATATGATTAAAGGGGGTTATTCACTAAACATAGAATTGAGGATAACTGACAGAGGAATTGCACATTTGAGGCAAACATAATAAATATGATTGAAAAAGATTTTAAGTTTATTTTGTCTTTAACTTTGAAATACCATTGTCAGTTCTCCATACCTCCCATTTTAGTGAATAACCAAAGGGTGGGGCCACGGAGCTAGAAAGATATCTAGGCAGATAGGTATAGGCTCACAGACAGAGATAGAGAAAATTAAACAGTAAACAATAAGGAGAAGCAGAGGCAATAGAGGTTATGTATATATAATGGCACACCTCTCTACTGTCACTATTTTGTGTCCGCATCCCGCGGACCCTATATTCTAATAGCTCCATATTATTGGTGTGTCTGAGTGTGTAACAGAGCTCCACAGCAATAATACTCACAGTAATGGGTCTTTAAACTATAATAAATGTGTTTGGAAATCAGTCTGTGTAAATAAATTATCTTATTATAGATTATATTTTCATGGCTCCCAACTGTCCCGATTTCGGTTTCCACCTTTAGTTCCCTGGTGTCTCGCCTGAGGGGAGGATATACAGGGAGCACTGTTTCCAACAAACACAGCACAAGTGTGTCATGGGATGCACTCAGGGCACTAGGATCCTCCAAGGAACCCTGAAACAGTGCTCCCTGCATGTCCTCGCCTCAATGGGCCTGCCTGAATAATGGAAAGGCCCCTGGTTGGCATTCATGCAAACCTGACCTGCCATTAACTTGGGCAGACCAGAGGATCTGCCCCTGTTGGGTTGAACTAGGAATGCCATAGTGTAAAGGGTTGAGTAAGATTAATGTACATCAAGAATATTAATGCAGTGGTGTATCTGAATCAGGGCCTTCCAATGCATGGTTCCCGCCCCAGGCAGGACTTTGTCAGAAGCGCCATTTTGCAGCACCTGCACACTTTAACTATTCTGCTGTACAAGGCCCGGGATGCCTATTTGCATATATATGTAGCGAGTACTGATATATATATATCCACACACTATAAATATATATTTGCAGCTGGCTTGTACAATGAAGAGGGGGCCCTGGAGTCTCATCTCTCACCTCCAGCAGTAGGTCCTCTCCTCTCACGAGCCGCAAGTGTTGCTGCAGATTGCCATGGCAACACTCTTGCGGCTTGTGACAGGAGAGGACCTTTTGCTGGAGGTGAAAGATGAGACTCCAGAGCCCAATCTAAAGTATCCTAAACAGCAAACTCCATTGTGCCACCGGACCACCAGGGAATCTAGTGTCCAGACTTCCTGGCCACAGGTAAGAGGCAGGGAGAGGGAATAAGTAGACGTGCAATTCATTTCATTCCAAATGTAAATTCGGCCGAATTTCTGGCAATTCGTACATTTGGATGCTTCCAAATGTCCGAAGTGCCGAATTTCGGAAGTGCCAAAGTCCTTTGGATTTCTGAAAAGTGGCAAAACAAGAGAATTACGTGAATGATGACCGGGTTGGGGTAGGGTTAGCGTTAGTGGTAGGGTTAGGAGTTAGGGGTAGGGTTAGAGGTTAGGGGTTCGGTTAGGGGTTCGGTTAGGGGTTAGGTGTAGGGAGCCCATAGATGTTCCGAATTCTGAAGTCCCGAATTTCGTAAGTGCAGAATTGCCTAAAGGGCCAGTTTTTTTTTTCTTACCCGAATTTCCGAACTGAACCAAACCACATTTTTTACCTATGCACATCCCTAGGAATAAGCACAATATTATCCAACATCATAAAAACACATTACATGCACTGCACAAACACAGACACTTCATCAACTGCAAACACTGCAGCCACTACACACATTAGATGCACTACACAAACACTACATCCACTACAGAGACACTGCATTTACAGCACACACTGCATCCACAACATGCACTATGCAAACACAGACACTGCATTACACGACACACACAAACTACATGCAATACACAGACACTGCATCCACTAGATACACTGCATCCACTACACAAACACACACTTCATGCACTACACAAAAACAGACATTGCATCCACTACACACAATGTATACACAACAAAAAAAGACACGGCATCCACTAAACACATTGCATCCACAACACAAATACTGCATCAGAATAAAAGCAGGGGGAAATTCAGCGCTTGTACAATACTGTGACAGTTACTTACAGTAAAAACAGCAGCCAAATAAGAGAGATGCAGATACTGCAGCCACTACATGAACACACACACTGCATCCACTACACAAGCACTGCATTCACTATACACACATACACACACTCTGCATCCACTATACACACACAATGCATTCGCAACACACACTGCATCCACTACACACACTCTGCATCCACTATACACACATACATACATACAACGCATTCGCTACACACACTACATTCACTGCACATTTTAATTGATGTGAGTCTGTTTTGGTAGGCATAGTTTTGGTGAGGGGGGAGCAGCATTTCATCTTTGGACTAGGACAATGTCTTGGGCTGGCCCTAATCTGAGTGTAGTTTTAGAATTTATGTGCCAACGTAGGGATTAATTTTTATAATGCAGCATAGTTTGTGAATGTAGGTGTGTATTAGTGTCTCAGTGTATGCATTTCTGGTGTGTGTGAAAGCAATAGTTTGTTGGTGTCTTACTGCATGTGTATATTGGTATGGAGACTCTGTGTGTAAATGCAAGTGTGGCTCTGGTCCCCAACACCGTTTAACTCAGCTTCATCCCTCTTCATTCCCAATTGGTGACTTGTGTTATGTCCCATTAGGCTTGATTACTGGTGGTAATTATACTTGTATATTTGCTTTTTTGTTTTGGTCACTTTATTTAGTATTTGTATGTTATTGTACTATATTTTGGTATATCTAATAAAGTATTTGTAAGCAATGACAAAGTGCATTGCAAATTTTTTGAGTAAACACTTAACGCAATACGAAAAAATAACTGACAAATTTAAGCATGTTTTGTGTATTTGAATGTATGTATGTTACATATGTATTTGTGTGTAGTGTTTGCATTTGAATGCAGTTGTATGTTTGTATATACTGTTGCTTTTTGAAAACAGTGGTGTTCTTGTGCTTAGTGTTTGTTTTTAATGTATTTGTATGCACAGTGAATGTGTTTGTATGCACAGTCGGTGTTGGATTGCTGGGTGCACATACACTGCCCCGCACATACACACTGAAACACACACAGATACACACTGACACCTACACACACTCACTGACAGGCCCACTCTCAATTACAGACACATTCACTGACAGACACACTCTCACTGACAGTTACACAGACACACTCTAACTGACAGAAACACACACTGACAGACACACTAATATATTCCTGCACAAATTTATTTTATTTATTGTGGTTTTATTTTTTGGATTGTATTTACATTGATTAAAAAGGCCTCAGAGTGCACCCTATTTTTTGGTGTATATATATATATATATATATATATAGATATATATATAAATATTACAATGAACGGACAGCACTCCAGGGATTTTTAGATAAATTAAAACATAACTTTTAATTCATATCAAGAAATAAAAAGTCATGGCTATGTCTGTCATCCTGAAGAAGGCACCAGAGAGGAGCCGAAATGTTGATGTGGACTTTTTATTTCTTGAAATGAATTAAAAGTTATGTTTTACTTTATCTAAAAGTCCATGGAGTGCTGTCCGTTCATTGGAATATTTACATCTTTTTGCTGGACTAACACCGGGCAAGAGCTCTACTATTCTCACGAGTGCAAGCTTTTTTTGATTTTGTGTATATATATATATATATATATATATATATATATATATATATGTATATATTTACAAATTGTAGAGTTGACCAGCACTCACGGTTTTGGTGAAGATAAAAGTTGTAAACTTTAATGAAGACTCATAATAAAAAGTAGGATCGACGTTTCAGTCCACGTCTGGAACTTTCATCAGGAACTAACAAAATGAACATAAGTTGTTACATATATAGGAACAATAATCATGGAAAATTAGCTTACCCCAGGTGTATCTGATCTCCGGTATAGTGCCACCCGCGTTCCTGAGACCCCAGTGCGCATGCGTGTACATGCCCCGCCTACAAAAACGTGACGGCGTGACGTGCGTTGTCACGGAGACGGGAATGAACCTGATCACCATGGAAACCCAGCCACGCTCCATCCGCGCTCTGTAACAAATACCAGTGCAGTGAAATTGTGGTATAGATCATGTTTGGGTTTAGAATGAATAAACCCCTAAGTATAGTGGAGTATATAAGGAAGAGATATATAGTAATAACAAAGTTTACCAAAAAGTCAAGAGCCCGCGGCTCTCGAATGAAGGCGGGCATGGACCGCGAGATGCGGTCACGTGTCCCGCCTAGCTCTAAGAGCGTGACGCACATCTCGGGCACGCTCTTAAAGGGGCAGTGGGAGCCAAAAGATGAAATGTGCTCCCATTGGCCCCTGTCATCCCACATTCCCCAGACACTTACATTTTGGGGGCGTGGATATGACAGGGGCCAATCAAAGTAAAGTTTAGGGTATTTATACATACCGTATTTTTCGCTCCATAAGACGCACCTCACGATAAGACGCACCTAGTTTTTAGAGGAGGAAACCCAGAAAAAAAAATATTCTGAACTGTTCCATGGTGTTTCTTACTATGGGACAGTTTGTTCAGAATATTTTTTTTTAAGCAATTTTTTGTTCCTTACCACCCACTCCCCTCTCCTGTCCCATAATGATCTTTAACCCCCCTCCCCTGTCCCATAGTTATCTTTAAACCCCCCTCCCCTGTCCCATAGTTATTTTCCCCTGTCCCATAGTAGTATTTTAACCCCCCTTTCCTCTGTCCCATAGTGATTGTTAACCCCTCCTACCCTGTCCCATAGTGTTCTTTAACCCCTCCTCCCCTTGTCCATTAGTGTTCTGATCCCATAGTGTCCCCCCCTCCCATTGTCCCATAGTGCACTTTCCCTCCCATAGTGTCCCCCCTGCCCTTGTCCCATAGTGTCCCCCCTGCCCTTGTCCCATAGTGTCTCCCCCTCCCCTTGTCCCATAGTGTCCCCCCTCCCCTTGTCCCATAGTGTCCCCCTCCCCTTGTCCCATAGTGTCCCCCTCCCCTTCTCCCATAGTGTCTCCCCCTCGTCCCATAGTGTCTCCCCTCCCATTGTCCCATAATTACTTACCTGTCTTGGAGCGTGGGCCGGCTTTACAGCGCGCTCCGCGGTCCAGGAACTTCTATTTCAGGTTCCGGTTTCCGGCGGGACTGAAAGGAAGTGTGCACACTGAGTGTGCACTTCCTTTCAGTCCCGCCGGAAACCGGAACCTGAAAGTGAAGTTCCTGGACCGCGGAGCGCGCTGTGCTGCCGGCCCACGCTACAAGACAGGTAAGTAAAGCTTCACATTCGCTCCATAAGACGCACAGACATTTCCCCTCACTTTTGAGGGGAAAGAAAGTGCGTCTTATGGAGCGAAAAATACGGTACCTCTCCCTTAACTCCCTGCCCTATCGTGGTTTCTGTTTCAGTTCCCTTTAGCGCTTGTTGTGTTCAGTTGTGATTTTCGTGCTTGACCTTGGCTTTGTATCTGACTCCGTTTATCTCTCTATCCCTGTTTTGTCTTGTTTGTCGGCTTACGGACTACTGTGTACCAGACCTTGGCTAGTTTTTGTTCTCGCAGTCTCTTTGTTCCCTTGACCTCGGCTTGTTCTTGACTCTGTCTATTCTCTGCTATACGGCAAGTCCGGCCATACTAAGGTCCGGTAAGTCGTATCTGCTCTATCTGTCGATTGTTGAACTAAATCTTGCGTGTAGGGGTAAACTACTGTGACAAGTGCAATCTATAAC
The DNA here is from genome assembly GCA_933207985.1 of Pelobates cultripes. Classification (NCBI taxonomy): domain Eukaryota; kingdom Metazoa; phylum Chordata; class Amphibia; order Anura; family Pelobatidae; genus Pelobates; species Pelobates cultripes. Next base: position 203,626,668 of record OW240913.1, on the reverse strand, counting down.
GATCTAGAGATTGATGTGTGATTAGGCTAGCAGTAGTGGTTAGCTTCCGTCCTTAATTAGTTCTGACTTCCCTGAATTCTGGTATCCCTGACTTTTGGCTATTCCTTGCAACTGTGTTTCGTTCTGTGTTCCTGACCTCAGCTAGTATTTTGACTATTCTCTAGTATGTTAAGTCCAGCCATTCTAAGGTCCTGTTAGACGTTATCCTTATTCCTAAGTGTGATACTAATACTGCGTGTTGGATCAATTGTAATCCTGACACCTCCTCTAGAAGGTGCTATATTCACCATACCACCCACTCCCATCCGTGCCTCCCTTCCTAGCAGCCCCAGGACTACTACAGACCCGCAGAGAGGCTCCAGAGACACGGCACCATTGACCGGGAGCAACCTCCAAACACTATGGATCTCTGGAGCAGATTGCAGTTCCACCGCGGTCTGCTGAAACTTTAAGCAGAACGCTCTCGGTCCCAGTATCACCTAATAGTGCGCTTTTTGAAAGGGAAGATAGAGGAAGTGGAGGGGAATTCAACTATACCCTGGATTTGGGGGAGCCAGATGAACTCAAGGTAGGCGCCGCTGTTTTTGGTGAACAGGACTTTCACCCCAGTGCCATGGAACCCTGAGCAGTATCGGAGAGCAGTCGCAGCCCGCTAAAACTTTGACTTCCATCCAAATCGGCCCAGCCACCTCCAATCCGTGAACCATTTGGACAGATTGGGACAAGTTATCCAGGTGTGTAAGACATGTGGTGGTGGTCAGTTACTTTATGTATGTTTTGGTGTGTCTTATGTGTTGCTCTCTCTGTGTCCAGGAGATAATTAGCTTAACCGATACTGTTAGAGCTACAGTTAGAGCTAGGAAGCTTGCTTGGCAGATGTACCCAGCCACGGGACAAGGCGTTCTGCCACAATATATATATTATAAATGAAAGCTCATTCTACCTCTTTCTTACCTTGGCCAGGGAGGGGAAATGCTTGTACCTAGCGGTGGTGATTCAATCATTTGGTTTGCACCCCCATGCAGGTCTATAGTACTCTTTCTGCTGCCTCCAGCTGTTGCCAAATAAAGTTTCAGAGCACTGCCATGATAACCATGGCAACAGTCTGATACCTTGGCTGGCAGGTCAGTTGGATCCTTAATCTCCCAATCGACCGATGAGGATTGCAGCTCCTCTCTGGGCCCCTAGGTTGCCTGTTGGTGGGCCTATTTTTGGGCATGGACCTTTACCTAAATCTCAGATCAAGCCAAATTCAGTTCACATGTAAGCTTTCATTTCAAAATAATTATTTTTAAATGTTGCCTTTTTTTAGATAGTTAGTTATATATAGTTACATAGCTGAAAAGAGACTTGCGTCCATCAAGTTCAGCCTTCCTCGCATTTGTTTTTGCTGTTGATCCAAAAGAAGGCAAAAAAAAACAGTTTGAAGCACTTCCAGTTTTGCAACAAACTAGGAAAAAAATTCCTTCTTGACCCCAGAATGGCAGTCGGATTTATCCTTGGATCAAGCAGTTATTACCCTACATTGAAAGATTATATCCTTGAATATTCTGTTTTTGCAAGTATGCATCTAGTTGTTTGAACATCTGTATGGACTCTGATAAAACCACTTCTTCAGGCAGAAAATTCCACATCCTTATTATTCTTACAGTAAAAAAAAACCTTTCCTTTGCCTTAGTCAAAATTTTCTCTTTCTTCCAGTCTAAACGCAAGACCTTGTGTCCTATGTAAAGTCCGGTTTGTGAATAGATTTCCACACAACGGTTTGTATTGGTCCTGAATATATTTGTATAATGTTATCATATCCCCTCTGTGGCGATTTAATATAAATAAATAACATAAATAAAAAATACTGAAACAGAACATGCAAAAAAGAAGACCAAAAAGGGAATTTTTAGTTAATCTGTGTTTATTTGGAATATTAAATCACATTGGTGGATTCTGAGAAATGTAATGGGAACATGATTATCTCTTTTTTTTTTTACTTTTCTGGTTACAAACTATGCAATTTGAAATGGAAGAATGTGACAGGTTAACAGGAGAGGGCGTGCAGTAGATGGAAGGCGGGCTGAGGGTGGAAACATGCCACATTCCTTTCTCTGTGTCTTGTAACAATTTCTCTCACTGCTGTCTGTCCCGCCCAGAGTGCAGGCGGTGCTATCAGCAGCCATCACTGGAGAGCGAAACTATTCGAATCCCGTGAATTCCCTAATGTAGCAACAGGCGGCATAACTACAAACATGGCAAGAGAGGCAAAGGCTTCACATTCTGTTAACGCGGGCGTTGGATGCAGCTATTGACAGAACATGAACTCTGATCTGCAGGTGGGGTGCTGACTGGCATGATATCTGATCAAAGTGTTCTGAGATTACGAATTTACAGCAACTTTACTCTGGCTGGACTTGTGGACATGTGAGAGGAGCCTTGGGTGCAAATTAATGTGTAGAGGTGTAGGGGAATTAAGTAGGGAGTGCTGTGGGGCTGAAGGGCTATTGCATGTGGAGCTTATGGTGGGAAGGAAGCAGGGTGCTGTTTAGACATGGAGTCTATAGTGTGGGGGAATATAAAAGTTGTAGTATGGGGCTGCAGTGCTTTTTAACTGGATAAGGCGCAGTGTGTGTTTTAGGGGCATAAAGGGCTCCAGGGCTGTTATAGTAAAGTGCAGTATAGGGCAGCAGCACAGTTAGTACTTAAACAGCTCTGTTACACTCCTCTCCCTGTTTGGGTGCCAGGGGAAGTTGCAGAGAGAGAGTGGAAGGGGTGCAGTGAGTGTAACAGGGGAACTGCAGACTTGGAAATCCAAGCTTTTAAATATGGGAAGGTACAGGTAGCCTTCAGCAGCTGAATTCTAGGACGTCACCCTCCCTGGTGTGTTATTGTGCTAGTCTGGCAGGAAGTTGACATTGCTCTGCGAGCAGACACTGGCCAGGCTGGGGGTAGTAGCCTACCTTGCACTTCCAGATAGTGGCTTTATCAGAAAGGAGCCATGAATGACAGCAGTGAGGGGATCACATTCTCAGTGCCCCCTCCACCCACCCAAGGGGTCTATGTGGATGACGACAAAATTGGGCACAGGCATCAAGGTGGAGTATCAACCTCTGGAGGGGGCAGTAGGCTTCCTGCAGCTGGCAGTTTCTGGAGTGAGGACTATATACACGGTGCTGTGGGAGGAGCTGCTGCTCGATGTGCCAAGGGCTTTCATCAGGCTGCCACCAGTGTTGGCAATACCCGAACCATTACTGTAGTTTATGTCATCAATGAAGGCAGCCATGGACTGCAACAAAGTGAGCATGCTGCTCTACACAGCCTGCAGGAGGCGTGCGAGAGCCAAGGGGTGGCTCTGGAGACCCTGCAGTTCGGCAAGCTGGACTTTGGGGAGACTACCGTGCTGGACCGCTTCTACAATGCAGGTGAGACTACACAGGATGGCTATTAGGCCGTTTATTATAGCATATTGTGGTGTGAATTGTGAATGTTCCCAAGTTCTTCCTAAACTTTAACCTCTAGAATACTTTCCCAAGCACCAAGGAAGGATGGTGACTCTGCCCTTTCTCACATCTTAATGCTGTGTAGAATTTCAATATCAGTAAGCAATTATCTACATAATTTGCTATACTTGAATTTAAAATAGGCCTAAATAAAGATGGTTATTATTAAATCGTTACTGTGAACATCAAGTGGTCATTCCCACTTTTGGGTGCTATATAAAGCTGATTTTTGCTATGTGCCAATACCACAATGCTACAGTTTGTTTTCAAGACTTTGACTGTTGGTAGATTGTATTCTTGTTTGAATAGGGCCTTCTTCACCTCATGTCTCTGTTAATTCCTGTATGGCAATTACTTGTCAAATATCCCTATTATATTGTTGAAAAGTGCTGTGGAATATGTTGGAGATCTATAAATGCTAATAAAGATTGCAAGTTGATACAAAAATAATCAGCTCTACAGCAAGCATGAGAGAATCAGAGGTTATTTGTTTTAAATATGTTTTTATTCCGTTAGTAACAGTATAGTTGTCATATAACAAGGGTATGAATTGTTGCATCATTGCCTATGCAGAGGCTTATCATGGCCATTTATGATGGACTTGCATGTGCCTTCGCAGAGGCCAGGTATAGCTTCACAACATAATACAAAACATCAATACGTCATATGCATATAGGTTCAGATCTGCGTATACGCGTTATAAACTTAGTGTGACTATCCTAAATTATTTGTTGACCAAAATACAAGCAGCTGGCTCTGTGCTGCGTGAAGCGTATGGTCTCAGTTTGTGCAGCATTGGTTGCGCAGAGACCTATTATGGTATATAACGTGGAATGCGCAGGTGCCTAAATAGAGGCCGGGTATGTGTTTTCCGTGCCATATCTGTCATCAGCACATGTGCATGTGGCCGTGCTGGTGAGACGTTTATGTAGTTTCATAGTGCAATGTTGGTGGCTCATTTGTTCATAATTGGGTCATGCCAGATAAGGTTATCGCTTTCTTGGTGATGTTGGATTAAGCGCGGTAAGGTAGTTGAAGGGCTATGTGTCCATGTAGGCTGCGTGTGTGTCGTGGGTTACGTCCACCATCTGGTGGGGTCGTGGGTGACGCGGTCTGAAACGTCTCTCGCGGGACCTATTACTGTGGTATGTGGTGTATGGGTATGTGCGCTTGTTCCATTCGTATGGTCAGTAATCGGTAGGGATCTCATTTCATATTCGTATGTCTGGGTGCATGTGTGAGTCCCTTTTGGGGTGTGTTCGTGTAGAGCAAGGTTCAGGAACGAAGGAAGAAGAGGAAAAGGAGCGAGGAAGAGAGGGAAAAAAAATAACCCTCTGAGGAGGGTGGGTAAGGGGTAGAGTAGAGGTGGGGGTGGCATTGAAGTGGGCGGATATCTCTGCTGTCCGGCAGATCTTTGTTTCCGGTTCACCACGCCGGCCCCAGAGGTGGTCGCCTCTCATATGCCCCCCCGCCTGCTCCTCCCTGCGTTCGGGTGCATTTCATAGGTTATTTGGTAAACTGTTTTTTTTTTTTTCTGGCCTACATAGCTGAAGTGTTAAAATTCTGATGTTTTACCTAAAATTTCAAAATAACATTTTACTTGTCCAAAATTCCATTTTTTATTTATTTTGTTTTACTGAACATCCTAGCTGAAGCTTCCTTTTAAAAAAATAAAAATAAAATAAAATTGAAATGGCCAAACTCTCAAACTGTTTATTCTCAAAGCTGCCAGTGATTAAAACAGGTAATCACAACCAAGAAAATCAGTCTAATGAAGATTTTATATGTTCTGTACATATAAAACTTACATCTTTGTTTGCAAAGCTGAGCCTGATTTCTTACTAAGTTCAGGTTTCCATTTAAATTTTGAAGCTTAGCTCTTTTATCTTGGCCATAGTACATATGGGCCAGGTAGCCATACTACAGACATCCCAGATATGTTAAAGATCCACTGTTTTGTATACATTGGTCACTAAGCAAAGGGGTAGTTCACTAAATTGAATATTGTGGAGAACTGAAAAGGGGATATTATTTCTATAGTTTAACTCACCCACCCAATAGATTGAGGGCAGGAATTACTGTACTCTGCCTGTAGAAACCAATGCTCACACAAGGTCACACAAGGAAGCAAATGGTCCAAAAACTAAGAAACAATATGATGGATCAAGTACAAGTTCCAAGAATAGACCAACATTAGCTCACTAATAACTGAGAAGTATTGTCTTCGGCTTATGTGCTTCTATAGTGTGAGCAGCAGAAATAATTTAGTCTCACACATCAGCAATGCTAGAATCAAAGAACAGAAGTGCACAATCTATTTCCTGTAGCTATATCGATGGAGTGTCATAAGAAACACAGTGTAGTGTAGCGAGTGCTAGTGCCACTTACATAGATGCTGCACGGTATCTGGTTTAGAGATAAGTAGCTGGTAGTTTATGTATTTAGTGTTTTCCAAAGAATCCAACCCACTGGTGATGGGTACATTAAATATGAGTTATTTCTTTATTCTGCTTACAGTTATGTGATTGAATTATTTTTTTATATATTATTATTGGTATTTATATAGCGCCAGCTTATTCCGAAGCGCTTTACATTAAAAGGGGAATTTAACAAATGAGACAATAACTGTTACATGTAAAGAGAAGTGAGAATTCAATGTAAGTTTCAAGTCCACACATAGTGTGGAATATGTGTTTTTTTGTTTTTTGTTTTTTAATCTACTTGTCCAAGGAAGTGACGTGGTAGCCCAATCTGCTTGTCAATCATGACATTATATTTGTCCTGATACAAAACTATTTAAAATGAAAAAGTTTGAGGTCCCGGCTTAGACCTTGACATTGCCACCAACTTTTAATTTTCACAAATGGAATGTAATGGAAAATCTGAGCCAAAATAGCTGACCTGGAAACTTTTCCCAACTCTGTTGTTTGAAATGGTTATTTTTGCCTCTGTTTCACCATTCAGATTAATGTGTGAAAATTTGGAGTTTAGGATCTCACCCTCTGTCCTTCCCCCTAGTTTGTGTGGAGTTTGTCAGCTAGGTGTAGTGTGTGTGTGTGTGTGTGCGCGTGTGCACATTGTCCCATACGAGCCTCTGCCTCCAATGGCATGTTCAATTCTAACATCTGTCCTATTTGCCATAACCCTTACAAGTCTGATTTTGCAACCTCCATTTTACAAACTAAACCCATGTTCCATCTTCTGCCTGTTATGTTCCAAATCATCCCCCCCTTCCCAAACACAGCCATGCCCTGATATTCCCAATGCCGTTTACCACTCCTTGCCTTCGCAGACATACCTCATATCATTTGCCCTACTTTAAATCCATACCACATACACTCAGGGCCGGCGCTACCATTAAGGCGAATAAGGCACTCGCCTAGGACGCCGGCCTCTGGGGGGCGCCTACCGGGAATTCCTGGTGGGCTGCCCTGCTGCTGCCTGGGGCTGGTGTACTGGGCAATCGGCTTCTTAGCCACCCCCCAGCACAGCCATTCAGCTGCTGGGCTCTCTCTGCAGCCACTTGCCTGCTCGGGAGCGGGATATGCTGTAACCCCAGCACCCGAACAGAGCACTCAGCTTCCTGCAGCCAGGGGAAGCCGGGACATGCCTTGGTATCCTGGCTGCCCCCTGCTTGTGAACACCGGGAGCACTCTGAGGGGAACAGGAAGTAGCCTGTGCTCACAGTGCACGGCTCTCCTGCTCCCCCAACAGGAACAGCACCAGCTACCTGCAGGCTGGACCCCTCTCCTCCATTCACAGCACTTATGTATGGTCCATCTGAAGGTAAGGGGAACTAATTATGAGTATGAGTGTATGATGGTAAATTGGTCTGTATGTATTGAATTGCTGTGTTTGTGGGTGTAAATAAAGTGTGACTATATGTAAAGTGGTGTGAGTTTGTGCTTGAGTGACAGTGTGTGTGTTAGTGAGAGTGTGTAAGTGGCACTGTGAATGTCACTGAGTGTGTAAGTGAAACTGTGTGTGCATGTCAGTGACAGTGTGTGTGTGATACTGTGTGTGTTAGTGACTGTGTAAATGACATTGTGCATGTCAGTGAGAGTGTGTAAGTGACACTGTGTATGTCAGTGAGTGTGTAAGTGAAACTGTGTGTATGTCAGTGATAGTGTGTGTGTGTTAGTGACATTGTGTATGTCAGTGAATGTATAAGTGACACTGTATGTCAGTGAGAGTATGTTAGTGAAAGTGAAGTGTGTGAGTGACACTGTGTATGTCAGTGTTTGTGTTGGTGAAAGTGTGTAACTGGCACTGTATGTCAGTGAGTGTGTAAGCAACACTATGTATGTCAGTGAAAGTGTGTTAGTGAAAATGTGTATGTATGTCAGTGTGTGAGTGACAGTGTGTGACCATGTAATTAGATACTTGTATATTAAATTATATTTAAAATCTATATTAATAGAATTCTATATTAAACCGAAAAAATGTTAGTAGTAACATAAATTAAATCTCAATATTATTACAAATGAAACCGCACCAAATGCATTGAAAAAGAATGTGTAGATATATTTATTAGGCAGTATGTGTCTATTGATCTATGCATTCGGCAGTATGAGTGTATGAATGTATTTATTAGGTGGTGTGTGTGTGTGTGTGTGTGTGAGTATTTATGTAATGTGCATATGGTTGATTGTATGTAATAGGCAGTCTGTGTGGATGTATGTATTAGGCAGTGTGTTTATATGGATGCATATACTGGATGAGTGTTTCCACGCAGTGTGTTCATTGCAATTCAGAATTTAGTGAATAAACCTGTAAGAGAATGTAGTTGCCTTCATGAGGGGGCGACAAAATGGATTGCTGCCTAGGGCGTCAAGAATCCTTGCACCGGCCCTGCATACACTGGCTAGAGAGAGGTTTAGTACAACATGCCAAAACAGTGAAAACATTTGATGGAACTCACATGTATCTCTGAGGGTTGTCTTGGGACATGCATGATCGCTGCATGCCCATTGTCCACCTGCTATGAGGAGGTAGTATAAAGTTGCAGGGTGGGGGTGAAGACCTACAGCATCTGTTTTCTAAATCAAATTTCCACCCCCTCTGCTTTGTACCTCAGTCTCTGGTTAGCACTCGGTAGCTGAAATAATGCATTAATGGTGGCGGGCAATATAACATGTTATCATATCTCACCGCTTTTTCCTACCCTGCTGCCCAAATGCGTGTTTTCCTTGTTGACACCATTTTTTACCATCACTCTGCCTACTGTCTATAGCAGCCCATGTTTGTGTTCCTGACCCTATAGTGTTCCTTTAAATGTTAAATTAACTTTAAAGGAACACTATAGGGTCAGGAACACAAACATATACTCCTGACCCTGTAGTGCAAAACCTACCATTAAGGTGGCTTGCCCCCTTGGTGATATCATCAGAATTGACGATTTTTAGCCAAGCCAATGCTTTCCCCATGGATTAGCTAAAATCGGCAAGGGGCAAGGCCAAACACCATTTTGGCCAATCCACACCTCCTCATAGAGAGACATTGAATTGATGCATCTCTAAGAGGAAAATTCTGCGTCCCCATGCAGAGCGTGGGGACGCTGAACGGCAGCGCTGTCTACTGTACAGCACTGAGCCAGGAAGCCTCTCCAGTGGCCACTTGGAGGTGTCCCTAGGGGCAATGTAAACACTGCCTTTTTTTTTTTTTTGAAAAGGCAGTGTTTGCTTGAAAATGCCTAAAGGCAATAATTATACTCACCAGAAAAACTACATTAAGCTGTAGTTCTGGTGATTTAGTGTCCCTTTAAAGTCTCACCTTAGTGAATAACCCTGCAAGAAACATATGATTATTTTTACGCATGATTTATGTGCTCACATCTTGATGCTAAATGCATATGGCCTATGTGCTCACAACAAACACTTTATGTATACTATATTCTGTATGTTTGATGGATGTGATTAGTTGATTTGTGTTATGCGCTAATTCTTATATGATAAAGGTATACCGCTGAGATTATGTACTTTATTTGCTAGATTGTGCTAATTGTTAGATTATGCTAATTGTATTTGTAGTTTGATACTCTTTATTTGCACAAGGTATGGTTGGATTATATTGGATAGATATTTTGAATTTGAAGTGAGGGATTATAGGTTGTAATGCCTACATCTATTATTTGGCTGTTCTCATGGCTTTTATTAATAAGAGTTATTAGAAGTATCATGGCATTTAAGGGATACTATAGTCACCAGAACTTAATGTAGTTGTTAAGGTGTATGTAGTGTGTCCGTGTTTACGTTACTACCTAGCAATACCTCTAGTGGCACTACCACAGACTGCCACTACAGGTGCTTCCTGTGCAGAACTGATGTTCAGCATCTTCATACACTGAATGCTCCTCTTAGAGATGCAGAGATTCAATGCATCTCTATGAGAAGATAGTGATTTGGCATCTATAGGAACACTAAAGTCAGGATAACGAAAGTGTATTCCTGACTGTATAGTGATATTGACACTATTTAAGTCTCCTGCCCCCTTAAATAGGGTAAAAACCTATCTTTTATTTCAGTGCTGGCCCACCCACGCTCCGCCTCTCTGGCTGCGATAATCAGAATTAACAATCTCAGCCAATCCAAAGTATAAGACTATCACGCCTGAGTGGCAAAAAGCAATGCTGCGTCAATCAGCATCTCTTCATAGAGGAACGTTCAGCGCCTCCATGCAGTGTGTGGAGACACTAAATGTCAGTGCTGCATAGGAAGCTCTACTAGTGGCTGTCTAAAAAGGCAATGTTTACATTGAAAAGCCTGCACGGCCAAGCAGTAAACACCAGAACTACTTAAAGCTATAGTTGTTCGGGTCACGATAGTGTCCCTTTAAGTGACTACTGCTAAAGTTTACACTGAGAGTATATTTTTATTCCTGGTATTTTTAAATTAATCGTTACTGTTTTTCTGTTCAGAGGTCGACTGTTTCATTGTCTTGTGGTATGCTGTTATCATATGATAAAGGTTTATTTGCTTGAGGTATGGTTGGTTTATATTGGATAGAGATGTTTCATTTGAATTGGGGGTAATAGGTTATTGGGTTGGAGTATATAATACTTGTGGGACTATTGTGTTATTTATTTTATTATTAGGCCCTATAAAGACTTCTATTAATATTGGAGGGATTATATTTTTCGGTATTAAAAGTATTATGGCAATAAATAAAGTTTACACTGAGAGTGCATTTTTATTTATAGTATATTTTGTTAATCTCTACTGTATTTCTGTTCAGAGGACTACTGGTTCATTGTCTTTGTATCTACACTGTACAGTGAAAATAAAGTTGAATCTGATCTGAATCATTTAAAAACTGTGATAATGTGTTTTAGCGAATGCCCAGTGTCCTGTATCGGTATTCATTCAAATTTTATACTTGAGCTGCATAAGTTTAGTTATCTATACATATAAAAGCCATATTTTAAAATAAATGCTTACAAAATTCACAAGTTGCAGAATTACATGCTAACTTGGATGGTTCTTTGAAAACATGTTTATTAATATAAATGCAACTTTATTTCAGATATAGTTAAAGCAGCACTGTCATGCCGAACTTACCTTTCTTTAATCGATTCCTCTTCTCTTCCTGTGTCAAGATATGTTCTTAATTTCTTCCTGTCTGCTCTAGTTATCTTTAAAACATAAGACAAAGTACTTTTATTTTTTTTTTTTTATTTTTTTTTATGGAGGTTTCCTACGCTTGACCAGCTTTGACCAGTGGAGGAACACAGTGTGCTCCGTTTCCTGTGTTTAGAGAAATTTTCCCATAATTCTCACCTTTCCTAAGTGATCCCGCGAAGTCTCCTTTCACTTTTTCCGAACGTCCTGTCGCATAGAAACATAGAATGTGAAGGCAGATAAGAAGCATTCGGCCCAATATGTTAATACTTTTCATTTGTCCCTGGCTTTATCTTAAGTCTTGGATAGCCTTATGCCTATCCAATGCATGCTTAAACGCCCTCACTGTGTTAACCTCTACCACTTCAGCTGGAAGGCTATTCCATGCATCCTCTACCGTCTTAGTAAAGTAATACTTCCTGATATTATTTTTAAATCTTTGCTCCTCTAATTTAAGACTATGCCTTCTTGTTGTGGTAGTTTTTCTTTTTTTAAATAGAGTCTCCTCCTTTACTGTGTTGAACTTAGGACGAAATTCGGTAGTTTTGCCAGCGTACTGTCTAACAGAATGAGAACAGTTTCTCCATTTGTGTTAGGACGCAATTCTTTTTTTTTCGAATCGGAATTTCATTCAAATGAATGAAACTCTGATCCTATTTGTGCCGTGGCTGCATCTTGTAGCCGCTTAGTAGATAACTCCCTAATTCCCACGGTATTAGGGAGCTATCTGCCAAAAGGCTGAAAGACCTAAATTAGTCTTCCAGCCAAATGCACTAATACTAAGTAAAGATTTTGGAATCAATGCATCTCTATAAGGAAAATTCAGCGTCTCCATACATTATGCTGTAGTTGTTCTGGTGACTATAGTGTCCCTCTTAATATTTTAAAAGTAGACATCCCAAGGAATTTTAACAATTTAATGCATCTTTTTTCCCACAATTCTATCTGTCTTGTGGTATTTTTCTTGTTCATGCCTCTTACATTATGGCTGTGGAAGTTATGCATAGGACATGTGCCAGTGCTGCTAAATATGCTACGGTGTGCTCCGTTCTTTTTTGTTAGGAATAATAAGTATAATAGCCAATATTAGGGCAGGTTTTTAAATGTGCAATATTTTATTCGTTCCCTGCTTGTATAGCTCAAATGGGGGGAAAAAACATCAAAAATCCATCCGAAGGGGTATGCTGGTACTTTAAAGGGAAAAAAGGCCATGTAATTGGTTTAAAAGATTTCTTTATCAGGTAGTCACGGAACCAAAACATTACACAGACAGGAAATGGCTTGGATTCTTATGTTTAACTGTTCTTTAAATGGGTTCACCCACTGGTGTGTAAGAATATATATCAACGTTCGACAAACCCCAGGCACCAGGTTGCCATGGCAACTAGGAATTCTGTCCTGGGCGTTTGTCAGCCGGCTGAGGAGGAATGGAGCTGGCATGCAAGGGAGTTGTACTCCCCTTGATCTGCTCCCTGTCACGCCCTGCTGGGAGCTGGAATATGACGTCACTTCGGCCCTGCATCACTAAACGGCACTCGAGTGAGCAAAGCAAGCAGAGCTTGACAATTACAGCTCAGCCCCAGAAATTGGACCCCAGGAAAATGAGCCACACTGGACCCCACTAAAACGATCAATGCCAGCTCTCCCAAAATAGGATGGCATGGTGGTCTTAAATTTAAAATAATTTGTGAGTGCGTGAGAAAATGTGTGTGTTTGTCAGTGAATGTGTTTATGTGACTGTCCTCCCTCCGATCTCATGGGCAAGTTGTTTTTACTCATTTTGTTCCCCTACACCGAACTGGTCTCGCCATGGCTGGCCCCACCTCAATGTCTGAGATTTATCAATCTTGATGATCTTGGCCAAGCCAATGCTTTCTCTTAGGAAGGCATTTGGAGGTGCTTGCGCGGCAAACCGGCACGCTGCGCCAATCAGCCTTCTTAGAGATGCGTTGAATCAATTCATATTTATGAGGATGCTGAACATAGGTGCTGCATATTGTGCTGTGCAGAACTGGACTAGGCATCACCTCTAGTGGCCGCCTGAGTGTCACTAGAGTTGTTACTAGGCAGCAATCTAAACTCTGCTTTTTCTCTGAAGACCGTGTTTACATATAGACACCAGAGCCATTACATTAAGCTGTAGTGTTTCTGTCGGCTATAATGTCCCTTTAAGAATTGTATTTTTGTCATTGAAAATAAAGATTTGTTTGCTTTAAAATTCCAAGCTAATTTGTCAAGCCCTGATATATCATCTGTTTGCTTCTGGTATTTTAGAAATATTTTCCTCAGTGGAACATTGCTTATAGTTCTAATGTGTTTAGTTTTTTTCCCCTGTAAGTTTAAATCATCGGTAGGTCTCAATGTTTTGTGACTGTCAAAAACAAGCTTTTATTTGGTAAATCAAAACAAGCACACAAACGTGGCATTTTATTTTTTTTTTTATCTCCATTGATTTAGCACTGCTCCATCTGATCAGGAAGCTTCAACTCTTAAGATCCGAGATCAGGTGATTCCCAACACATCCTGTTTTGCTTTAATATTATTCCTATGTTCCAGTAACTTGTGTGAAGCTGAGTTTCATTGGTCTATCTTTCACAGCCCTACATGCAGTCTGATGGGTGTTTCTGCTTGTCTCTCTTATTTTTAGATAAATAGGATATGAAGGAAATCACTCTCAATTGCTCACTGACCAGCATACTTGTGCTCAAAGAAAAATATAACCCATAATTGATTTTCCTTTTTATTTATTATAGTGGAAATGCAAATACTGATAAGCAGAGCTCCATTTACTACACAATAGAGTTCTACACATCATTCCAGCAAAAGCCACACGGAGCTGTGCTGATCCGTAACTAGGTGAAGAACATTCCCATGCTTCTAAGTAAAATAGCGCAGGCAGCTGCTATGGTCCTGTAGACGCCAGGAACCATAAAGCCACTGTTGAATTGCCAACCACTAAATGGCTGCAAATGTATGTTGCTGCAGGTAAATTTAAACTGTCCATGGCTAGCTCACCAAGGCTCAAATTCCACCTGCTAATGGTGGTAAAATATGTGGACATTTTAGAGCAATACGCGAAAAATAGAATTCAACTTGATTGCTGTTTGATTTGGAGAGCAACATATTGTGATAATTGTGTGCTTCCAAACTAATCTCTGTGATTAGCTTTACTGTAGAGTTTAATGACTCTAGTATTGTCTGAATTTACTTAATGGAGTATTTACTGTTAAATGTTCTCTTGCAATTTTGTGGAGCACACTGAGATGCCAAAAAGGATGACATGAAAATGTACTTCCTTACTTGTAAAATATATTTGGGCCAAAACATGTCCCTTTGTTCAACACCAGATGTTGTCTATTCTGAGTTATGGCATTCTATCTCCAGCACATCACTGATTTCTGTCCATGTGCCAGTGTAAAATGTTTCTGAGACAATGGATGGTGATAGTGGTAAGGTGGTGTACATCAGGACTGATTTTCCTATTGTGACAGAGTTGCTCAATTGTTGATAAAAACAGTTTTATCTCAGAATGTTAAAATCATACTTTCTTCATGTTGCTAATAGAAGACCGTTTGCATTGCCAAGATAAGATAAAATAAGGCTGTCTCCTTTCTAATGTAACCCTATTTCTGGTTATCTGTTGCTGGCATTGGAGGAGGCTTTGGTTAATGTTTATACAAAACAAATACATTACTGAGTTTTTTTATTTTTTATTTATTTTTTACTTTTCAGCACAAATGATCCCCTTATTATTATAATTTGTTTTAAAGTGTCTTGCGGTTGTAAAAGTGTGTGGTGGTAATTTTTTCAGTTTTCATTTTTACACCCACATTTTTTTGACTGTTTGTTTTTTGACTGTGATTTAGGAGAGCCTGTTGTAGGTTATTGCAAGAAAACACTCCAGGTTGTTTTCTGCAAGGCCTCCTGAGTACACCCATGCCCCCCATACATAGGGTAAATGTAAAAAAATTAAATTACAAAAAAATGGACCAGTGTGTGGTATCGTTTGAAGCAGTGATCACTGGCAGGATAGGGGTTAATGGCTCTGAAAAGAGCTTTTGGGTCTCACCAAAAAATGAACCCCTTAAAAAAATAAATAAAAAAAAAACTTAAAAAAAAAACACAGACAGCAAAAAAGTGTTGCTGTGCAAGAGATTATAGTGATCACTGGTATGATAGGGGTTAATGGCTCTGAAAAGAGCCTTTGGGTCTTACAATTTTACAAATCCCTACCTAAAACTAACTAAATCTCTCTGCCTAAAACACTGATCAGAGTCAATATTTACTAATATGACCTGATTAGACAAATGGGGATCATAGTTAAAATAAATATTATTGTAGGGGCAAGCTCTGATTGGATGTCCCTAGCCTGCCTCTATGATGAGGCAGGCTAGGGACAACCCTAGGAACCCCATGATGCACTGCAGCGCCATCTTAGGAGCCACATGGGGGAGGGGGTTACAGCTTACATTTTTTTATTTTAAGTTTTTTTTTTTATACACATATATAACAATCTGTGTGAACAATGGCATAAAGTGCTTAATTAAGTGAAAAACACTTATACATATATATAACAATCTGTGTGAGTGATCAACTCTAAAGTGCACAAAAATGTCCAAAATGTGTTAGCTAAAGGCCACTTAAAGTGATAGTGTGCATAAAAAATATTTATAAAACAACTTACACTAGCAGCACATTTTCAGATAAACCACATCTCCAAAATAAGGACATAAAAAACAGAAAACATACATAGTGTAAAATTGTAAAGTACAAAAAACACAAGTGTAAGTGAGGTAAGTGGTAATCTCACAAACATAGAGCAAATGAGTCTGCTCTAACTGTGATAGCCCCAGTAAGTAGACTTCCACTCCAGCCAGTAAAGTAAGATGAACAGCCTTTATTGTAGCATAGGTTAAAACTCAAAGCTTCAAATATCACCCAGATCCCTTGTAGCAAAAATGGACCTGCTGCTGGGTAAGTGCAGATGCCGGCTGGCCAAAATGTTCCTGTACGTTCCTATCGCGGCTCCGTTCGTGATCGGGCTACTTCCGGGAGGCGGGATTAGTGTGATGACGTCAGATGGAAGCCTGCCCGATGGCTTCTATGCACTGCTTAACTGGCGGCTGCCATGTGGAGTCAGGGCCGGCCTTAGGGGTGTGCGAGCTGTGCGGCCGCACAGGGCGCCATGGCAACAGGGGCGCCATGGGGCCGACACATCTTGCAGGTTCTACTGACAGGCAGGCTGATTTAGAGATTGCAAGGTGCCAGGACTCTCCTCTCACCTTGGATATGAAAGACAAGCTGAGCTCTCACTGCAGTGTCTTCCCTGCTCAGTTAGAGACAGAGAGTGCACATGGGGGATTTCTGACTTCACACTGCCTGCAAGAGTTTTCCTGTGCAGAGTGAGTCATGGGAGGCGGATTTATGCTCTGTCTCTCTACTCCCACACAGAGAATGGCTGCCTGCCACCCTGGAGTTCTGCGAGGGAGTGCACAGGAAGAACAACACCTAACACTCCTGTCCAGCACAAAATAGTAAGTAAATAATATGGACACATCTGGGTGAGAATAAAGCAGACTATGAAGGAAATAGAGATTGTGAGACAGTGTGACAGAAGGACTTTGATGATGAAGTGGGTGTCATGTGGCTAATAGAATTTACAAATAGAGGGACAGGGGGATAATGGAGATACAAAAGAGGTAATCCTTGAGGAAGGGGGTGGAGTAGAGAGACAACAGAGATTAGAACTGGGGGAAGCACAGGGGTATAATGGGGATACAACAGTGGTTAGAAATTGGGGAGATGGGATAAGTGAGAGATGTGTGGATATAAAAGAGAGCCAGCTGGGCTAGAAGTAGGGGAGACACAATTTGGAAAGTGTTGGTATAAGGAGAGACAAATGGGATACAGGATAAACTAAAATTGGTGATGGGAAATGAGGGAGAAATACAAGTATGGAGATGTGTGTGCAGAGCATGAGAGACAGTTATGGCAAAGGCTAGGTGAGAGACACCAGTGAGGGAAGGGTGCTTAATAGACAAGCAGGAGAGAGATGGATTAAAATAGACAAGTGTGAATATGAGCAGAATGATAAGCATATGAACTAGTTGGGTAGAAACACATTGGGGAGTAATGGAGGATAGACAAATGGGCAGAAATAAGGTAGAAAGATATGTGAGAATATGAGGAGATATAAATCTGTGAGAAAAAGGCAAACTAGTTTAAAAATTAAAATGTATGCACATTTTCAGTCTCTGCATTTACACACACGACAACACCCAAACAGTTACAAACATACACAGTTTCATCTATATTTTTACACACAGAAACTGACATTCCCCACAGGTACTCACCTAATACAACGTAGACGTACTCTAAAATCACAAACACTGACACTACAAACACACTGGCACTACTCACAGAGAACAGGAAGTGGCCAGAGAGGGATGTGAAAATAATTTGCACAGGGCGCCTAAGTGTCTAAGGCCAGTCCTGCATAGCAAACATATCACACACAGTCATCACACCTATCACATACACAGACAAAACAAACATTACATCATACATGGATGACGGGGGGGGGCACTGTGAAGATTTTTCGCACAGGGCGCCTAAAGGCCTAAGGCCGGCCCTGTGTGGAGTAACCTGGAAGGTATCTCTCTGGGGGGGGAGCGATCACCCGGCAGTAGGGAGAGAGCATTGCTGCAATACCATCAGAGCAGTTGGAAGTGATCCTGATCGCTTCCAGTGCTCTAACTAGCCGCGGACGTATCAGGTACGTCCGTGGCCCTTATGGCCCGTTTTTTAGGGTTGAGAAGGGGTTAAAATAGGGGTTTTGAATTGTGTTTCAGTGCAAGCATGGATTTGCTCCCACTGCATTTCCTGAAAGCAGAGTTCTAGCCTTAAAATAATTTTGTCCTAGAGAAAGCTTAGGTATGCCCAAGAGACTGGATCGAATTGTACTCCCACTTCTGTTGTTTGTACTATTTAACAACCGTAGAATTCAAGCTGCAAAATAGATTATTGCTATTATTTTTAAAATGCTAACCTATTCTGTAGTGATGTACGACTGGGGGCATACGATATAAAAATTTTGACATACAAACAATAAAACGAGCAGAAGACCTTGCCAATATCTAATAATTTGCACTTTCATCCAAAGTACTTTGCAAGATGGCTTTTGAGCTTAGAATCTAAAAGTTATGAAGGGGAGTTGAGACAAAGGTTTCTGGGGAATTGGAAATCCATGGCAAGACAGATATAGGGACATTTCAATAGCTGTTACATTGTGAACTAGTTAAAAGAAAATGCACCGATTAAAAGTACATATCATATTTTTAAATTTTTTTTTATCATTCAAGGTTTATTAGCTTAATTGGTGTGTACATCAGAAAGGCGTATATGTGCGTCAAAGATACTGTAGCAAGATAACATTGTAGTATAGCATCGTACTGAACGGCATAATAGTGAAAGGCAGGTAAACAATAGGTAGCTCTACGGCAACATGATAGATTGGCTGGTCGATGGTAGCACAAAGCAAAATATTCTCCTATTTAAACATGTCAATATAACTCCGAACCCTGCATTGTCTGTCAAACACCACCAGCCTAAATCGGCTTCAGCAAGCACAGCCTCTAGGTTTAGTGATACAATATTAAAATGAAAGCAATATTAAAATTAAAGTTAACAATTAAATGAAAAGATAAATGTCCAGACTCTCCATGGAGTCAGGAATAGGGTGGAGGGATTACGTGGAGGCCCTCACGTGAGCTGCGGAGTATATTTGTCTCCGTGCTCCCTTGGGTCTGGTTCGGTGCACGTATCTCCGGGCGTTTTATCACGCCAAAGTAAAAGTGGGGTAGGTTAGACAAGGCTGATGCCTGATTGTTATGTATAGTCGACTTATGCCTCAGTGTGCACCTCAATTGCTGGTAACTAGGTAACAGAGCAAGAATCTATACATTCTCGTAAGAAAGTAATCTACATTGGACATAAACTTTACTTTACTGCGTAATCAAGCTATGTCTATCTAAGCCTGTGATTGTGCTGTCGGCACAGTGAAACTTATGTGTATTAGAAAACCTGCAGGTATAGCGTCTTGTCCCCTGTGGGCTGCGCCTGGACAATTAGAGTGATGCTATCGGTCTGTAGCGTATGGTGTAAATATGCTTGCTACATGCAATATAGGTGAAGGTATGTATACATTACTAAGCTGTAGCTCAGGGGAGCTCTGTAGCTTACGTTGCGCATTTGATTTTAAACTGTAAGCTTAATGAATGCGTTTTGTGCTAAATAATAAAATAGGTTAAGCGTGGCAATAATGCCCCCAGCGATTTTGATATGGGTAATAGTAGGCAGTATGCAGCAGCGAGGCTGATATTAAAGCTAGGGCTCATTCTTAGTTCGTGTGTCTTTGGCTATATGGTATCATGGTATTACTTCAAGTTATTGCAGCGTGGTTGGTGGGCATCTAATCGCAGTGCTAACGGCAATCTATTAACTAAAACAATAACAATAGTCGACAGGCGCTTAAATGTCGTTCATGAAATATCAAACTGGTGCATGCTGGAAAGTATGCCAAATAATGAATGTGCGCTTGTTATCACATTATACAGAAATTAAAGGAGAGCTAAAGTCACAAATCAATTTTCCCTTTGAGAACAGAAACTGAAACTGAAAATCTTGACAGGTGCAAAAAATAAAATATAAAAGGAACAAAAAAGTGAGTCACTTCGTTGTAGGTGGCAAAATATCGCCCGATACAAGGAGGCTGTTCAGTTGAGGCACATTAGTCTCCTGGATGGTGTATTAATCCAAGTCCTCTCATGTATTATATCCGCGCATTGTAACACAGAGCATGTAGGCCTGTGAAGGAGAGGGCCGTGGACAACTGGGCCCTGTGGCCATCTCCGTGATCGTAAGTCCCCATCTGCTCCCCTCCCAGAGCGGACTCCAGTGCGTCGGCGGATAGTTCCATAGTGCTGTGGGCACTCGGGGGTATGGCCAGTCCAGCAGA
The DNA here is from genome assembly GCA_933207985.1 of Pelobates cultripes. Lineage (NCBI taxonomy): Eukaryota > Metazoa > Chordata > Amphibia > Anura > Pelobatidae > Pelobates > Pelobates cultripes. The sequence continues at coordinate 203,606,548 of OW240913.1, read as the reverse complement.
CCCCCCCCGCCCCCCCATGTAGAATCCGCAGGCCGTCCGTCCCCTGCACCTCCCCGGCTCCTCTGGGACCACCTTAGAGGTCCGGTCATGTCTCACCTAGTTCCGGCTACATACATGGCACCAGCGTGCGCCCCCGGCCACCGGTCCGCCTGGGGGCCTACACATTCCGGCTCACAGACTAAGGGACAAAGTCCTCTGGACCACCGCCAAATCAAAGGGGTCAGGCCGGCTCCCGCCTGCACACCGGTCGCCCGAGAGAGGGAATCCGCGGGTCCATCACTGCAAGAATCTCGGGGTATCTTGATGTGGGTACCTCTAGGGGCACACAGGGCTCCCTATGTCATCTTGAGGGCCCATCTGGGTTCGGGGAGAGATAAGGCTAGGCACCGGTCCGGTTCCCCACCCACTGCATCTGGAGCTATTATTCTTGGCCGTGGTTAACCACCCCAGCCACGGGGAAAAGCGGGGCCGGGCCGCCCGTCATTCTGACTGTCCCAAGGCAGTCCCGCGGCCGCAGCTGTCTGTTGCTTTTTGGCGCGAGGTTGCGCTTCTCTGCTTACAAGGCCGCAAGGGTCTGCCGTGCTCGGGGCGTGCTGTGAGCGGATCGAGAGCCGGTTCTGTATGTTCCCGGGGGTCTCCCCCCTCCTGCGTAGATTGTGCACAGTTTCTGATGAGCTCTATTTGTGGCAGGTATGCGTTTTTAGGGGCCACATGCTGGAGCTGACGAAAATGGCTGCTGCTAAGCTCGGCGGCCCGGCCCCACCAAAAGTACATATAATTTTTAATACAAGACAAGTGGAGTGTGCGCTAAACAGTATGAAAATAATAAATGTTGCAATTTGCTGTTACCATACTACAAGTATTACAAATTGTTTAATATCAAGCAGTGCATTTGTTTTGAAAATGCTGTTTTCCAATCCAGATAGTATCATCTAAATTGAATGCAACTTTCTGGTTCCATGTTCTCCAGGACCTTACTTGGAACACTCTGAAAAGACAATCTTTGGTTGTATGTCTGCCTACATTTCAGGAATTCCTTCCTATTGATGTAGGGGCCCCTGTCATGAAACACTGGATTTCAAGAAAAACAAGCTATATTCCTTGTATAGGGATTATGGCTTCTTGGTCTGTGATCTTCAATCCAGTAAGGCAGCTGCAGAAGGAATTTGTGAACTGACAGTTACATTATTTGTTATATTACTTTAAACAATATAGCCCATATTAACAATTGCTAGACCTTCATAGTTGGCAAATTGCCATTTAAAAACTTTTTTTTTATGAAAACCAATACAGTGAATGATTAAAAAGGAAAAAAAAAGAAATAAAACCGCCCATAGTTATTAAGTAGTCTATATATAAAAAAAGACCTCAAAAGCAGATTAACAGAATTCTAGTCAATTTGAATTAGAAGCATAGAAATAAAACTTTTATTTTTTATTTTTTTTTAATAAAATGTCCTGTAGTTCCAAGCATTAGTTGGGAGGGCTTGTCTAACTGGTGCCTGAGGGTCTAATACCAAAGCTCCAAATTACAGGGGGAAAAACACTTGTATGGTGGTTGGGTAGCAAATATTGCCTTGGGCTCTGAAATAAACCCAGGTGCAACAACCAGAAACATTCCTCAAAGTCAGTTTCTGCTTCAAAAATGTACTTTAAAAAACTATTGAGATGCGGAAAGCAGAAACACGGTCCTAGTATTTCTAGAACTAAGACCCGTTTGTCACTGGGGGCTTACACCAGCTGAGCGGATCCATATCGTTTAGTTGAGACTAAGTGTTTTCTCATTGTTACAGCACTCAAATGGGATTTTATATTTAAATTATGATACAGCTATGTACAGTGAAAATGTCTAAAGCATTGCTATCAAGCCCATTCATCTTTACATTAAGTGATTCTACAATGTAACCTCCATAAACCTAACAAAATTGTAAGTGGACACGCAGCACTGTAGTCAAGTGATAAAGTGAAATACCGATTTTATTGAAGGTTTTTACATTTATTTTTATGCTATTATTATTATTATTATTATTATTATTATTATTATTATTATTATTATTATTAAAATATAACGATGAACATCAAAGGGGATGGCAGCATTATATTTATAGTTTTAATTCTTATTCAGTTCCTTTTGTGAAATTTGAAAACTCTATTTCTCCTTTCTTTGTTTTACATGATCATTTACCAAATGGGGGGTTGAAATTATTGGAGAACTATTGTCACAAACCTGCTTGACAAGATTTTCATTTTAAAACCGTTTATCTTACAGGCTTTTGTATTGTTACCTCTGACAGATCTTAGTTGTCCGAAATTGATCTGTGCCTTAGTCGACGGCTGACTAATGCCACACTGATGGGCGTGGGTAAAACAGTCTGTAGGCATGTGTCAATAATGGCAGAGCGAGCATCCTGTTGCATGCTGTGACACACAATATCCAAAAGTCAAACATTTTAACATGACGTCAGAAAGTGGCTCGAAACTTGATGTTAAAGGTTAACATTGATTATCATACCTTTTGAAATTTTTTTCAAGTCAAATTTAATTCCTTCACGCCACTCATTTCTTCTTTTTCTAACTTTTGTGACTAACAATGACAATTTTATTGAAGGTAATGTCAAATGTACAGCTAAAATGATTGTTAAAGGTTCATTGATGCATAATACTGTCACCCACTTAACTAATACTTTAGTAATGGAAAACTGTAGTAAAGAACTATGTCTCACTTTCCAATATGTGATATTTTCATTTATTGTTTCAATGATAAATGCGGTTTCTGAACCAGCCTCATCCTTGTCACTTGTTGTACCACTGCTTAGCTGGACTTTGCTGGGCTCCACTCCCCACTTCACCTACCATCTACTGAGAACAGAATGTCATGCTAACAGCTTAGCTCACTGTCTGAGAGTGATCAGCTGACTTATTAAAAGACTCCAGAAGAAAATCTTGAATAGATTGATTTATTTAGGTGTAGATTAACATGAATTTGATTTGCTTGGCACAGCTGTGTCCAGTGCTTCACTGAGACGCTTTAGTGGTGTTTACCATCTTTGTGCTGTGCATGATGATGGTGAATGTGAAGACTTTTGAGAACCAAAGGTCTTAAGGAGGAAGTGACCCTAGTGTCCATCTGACAGCCTCCAGATTCATGTTTTGGCCAAATGTAAATATTGCCATTTCTCAGAAAAGATACTTGTGAAATTTGAATGCAAAATCACTACACTAAAGAGAAACTATAATGCACAAAAAATGTTTTCCTGGCACTATGGCTCCCTATAGTGCACCTCCCCAGTGTACCTTGGTGTTAGTTCAGGCTCCGCCTCTGCTCCTCATCTCATTGGAAAGCATTGTACATTGCTTTCCTACGGGGTTTCGGGTGATACTGGATGTCCTCATCCATAGTGTGAGGACGTCCAGCGTCAGGTGACCAAAATTCGCTTTATAACCAGGAAGTCCCCCCCAATGAGTTGAAGTGGCCTGGGTGCCTGTAGTGTCCTTTTACGTGTTTTTGGTGTTCAAAGTGTCCCATTAATGCGTCTGCCATTTCAATTAGGTGTACCTGGCTTGTAGGGATCGACCGATTATTGGTTTTGCCGATATTATTGGCTGATATTCTGATATATTTTTTTTTTTGTAAGTATTGGTATCAGACGATTAATCACAGGCAATACTGATAATGAATGAGTGGGCCAGCGCGTCCATAAGGCGCACTGGCACTAGATCTGAGTGACCGGCAGGAGGTGGGCGCACACCGCTCCCTACTGCCAGGCGTTCTGTGTAGCATCGCCGAGCGGAGCAGTTCACACTGCAGAACAGGAGCTTATGATGCCGGGTACAGGAATCATAAGTTCCTGTTCCGCGGTGCACACTGCTCGTTCGGCCACGCTACCAGGAGACACACCGGGAAGCGGGGATCAAGGAGGGGAGAGACAGGGGCACTATGGGACGGAGGTGGTAGAACACTATGGGACAGGGGGTGGGGGTGGTAAGGAACACTATGGGACAGGGGGTGGGGGTGGTAAGGAACACTATGGGACAGGGGGGGGTGGTAAGGAACACTATGGGGGGTGGGTGGTAAGTGGGGGGGGTGGTGGAACACTATGGACAGGGAACGGGGTGGTAAGGAACACATGGGACAGGAACGGGGTGGTAAGGAACATGGACAGGGAACGGGGTGGTAAGGGGGTGGTAAGGAAACATTATGGGACAGGAACGGGTGGTAAGGAACATTATGGGACAGGAACGGGGGTGGTAAGGAACATTATGGGACAGGGAACGGGGGTGGTAAGGAACATTATGGGACAGGGAACGGGGGTGGTAAGGAACATTATGGGACAGGGAAGGGGGGTGGTAAGGAACATTATGGGACAGGGAAGGGGGGTGGTAAGGAACACTAGGGAGGAGAGAAGAACATTAAGGGAGGACACGAAGGTACGGAGAGGGAAGGGAAAAGGAACACTGGGGAAGGGGAATGGGGGGTGCACTAAGAGACAGGTAAGGGGTGGGGAGGAGGGGAGTTCCTATTACACATATTTACACACAAACACACTGAATCCACTACCCACACTGCATCAACTACATGTAAAAATACACATACCGGTACACACAATATATTGTAAAAAAAATTACCGCTTTAATATTTAAAAAAAATACTGAGATAATCAGACCGCCAGGGAGGATAAAAGTTGCCTGAGTATGATGTGAGTTGTAATTCAGCAACAACATTATTTGTAACATCCTGATAAGTGGCAGAGAGGTAATTTACCTTTATTATGTGATTTTTCATGGAAAGTAAGGTCAGGTTCTATAAGAGATTGCAATATTCCCACACCATGTTCTACAATTACACATTTACACATTACTTTTTCTATTTCTTTGACCACAAGAAAAAAGTAACCATAAAACAGAATGTTTTCTACAATCCATTTTAAACCGCAAAGAAAGGCAATGTAAATGTTGGGAAAGAATGTGGATGCTACAAGCAGTGCTTGGTCCAGGACCTGCCAATGTGTCTGACCTGCGAGAGGAAAATAAACCCATTGTTTTACAACAAACAATAGCATTTTGTAATCTTATAATGTTTTTTATATTATGCACTATAGGCACACATTCGATGCAGGTATGGATTATAAATATTCATTCTCAGAGCTACGTACAAAATGTAAATGTTATCACGAGACATAATTCAACAGATACCAACTGGAAATAAACCCTGACCATTGAGAATTGTGTCTTTATATCTATATAGAATAAAGAGATCAGCTGCCTATATGAGTCACAAGGTGATACAATTTGTTCTTACGTCATTCGTGTGAACTGCTGCAGGCAGAGTTGTATGGGAGGAGAAATCTGTATTTACTCTACAGTATTGTGAATTATTTACTCTATTGTGAAACTGATCATCTGTTTTGTTTTATATCACACCTGTTTCAACTTTTTTCAGTTTTAGACAAAAAAACCCCCCACAAAATAAAATTAAAACTGTGGGGGTACATGATCCTTTATTTTTAATGTATTATACAGATAATTATAGAACCTAAAAACAATACATACTTTTAGAGTCTCCTTCAATGCATTTATTTATTTTATTTTTTTTGCTCCGTAGCTACAAGTAGAATTCTCCCTCATCATGAACAGTTGCAAAGATTTATGGGATAAGTGGTTTATCCCTGAGAGTAAAACCCCTCTAAACACCAAAACCACTTTACTAGAACTGTGTTAAGCATAATTGATGTAGAAAATTTCTGAATTTATAAACCAAACTAAAGGACTCTGGGTGGGCTCATGGTACTCTATGCACAATAACCTTAGCAATTCTACAAAGTTATAATGCTGCTCAGAGTGACCCATTGTTATGTCTCAGAAATATTAGACAAAAAATGGAGGAACACAACTGCAGAATGAACAGGTAGTAGTATACCTTTAAGAAAAACAAAAGGGAATTTAATTAAGATTTCTTGTGAGTTTTTTTCCCCCCTCTCTTAATTAAGTTAAAGACAATCTATCTTATACTTCCAATTTGGGCATGAAGGAAAAAAAGAAAAACTTAATGCAATTCTGTTTGCAATAAAAAAGAAAAATAATAACAGTGTCCTCAATTATACGAATTAGGATTTCTAATGCAGTATAGGTAGAATTAATGAGTGGGACATATGAATTGATTATCCTTAAATGCAAAGTTGCAGCAAATATTAGATTTGATAGGCGGCACATAGAAATTGATTATCCTTATATGCAAGTTGCAGCCATAATTAGATTTGATAAGTGGCACATAGGACTTGATTATCCTTATATGCAAGTTGAAACCATAATTAGAATTGAAAGAAGTGATACTTAAGGTTTCTCTTGAGCTTCTTGTAGATGAAGTAAAAATTGAAGGGATTAGCAAGTAGTAGAACTATCCAGTTTGGTTGAAAGTTCATGAGTACAGGAGTATTTGCTGGTGTAAAAGATGAAAATGACAACGAGGAGAAGAGGTTGGTGGAAGCGCAAGAGGCAGCTCAGCGTGGAGTCCGAGGTCGGATCAAAATAACTCAGCAATTTGAGTTTGGCGCGGCTTCCCTATAAGGCAGGTAAGTGGAGCATCATCAGAATGGGAGGAGTTTACTTCCGAACGCAGAAGTAACTTCAGGGGAGCGGAGTCACGATAATTTTTTAACACCCGTTTAAGAATATCCCCTTTTCATTTATTTATTAAGATATATTACAGTCTCCTTGTCACTTAATTTGTTCCTCTTCAAAACCACGTTTTCCTGATTAATCATGGCAGCATTTACTCATGGGTTAGCTCCTCCCCTCACAGCAGAAAGGACAAGAAATCGAACTCTGAAACTGGTATAAATAGATCCTCCCCCTTCCCACCAGGCAGTTTGTTTTCCTGTCCTTCAGAGCAGTTTGGAAGGAACCTGCTTATGCAGGCCTAGAGTTTTTTGTTTTTTTTATGCTCACCAGGCAAATATTTTTGTAGCCCTGCCAGGGTTCAGCCTCCAAGCACTTCCATAAGGTGACTACCTGGGTATGCCTCTTCTATGTATTCCACCTTGTCTGGGGTTTGGTTTAAACCTTCTCCCACTGGTGATGATGAACGGCATTTGGGGTACAGATGGAAGCCTATAGTTTAAACAGTTTAAGCTGTCAGTTGTTCAAATCCCCATTTTGCCACTGAAACACAGGCCTGCAGCTGTTTAGGTAAGTGCATTAGTAATTTAGATTAAAACTAGTATAGGCACCTGGGTCTCTGTTCTTTTAGTCCCTCCCAGCTGCTTACATTAGGCTTCCTTCTAACAAATAGGTCACATTTAAGAGATTTGTGTGGTGAGCATTTAGGTAAATTTATACATGAAAGGAGGCATTGTGCAAAAGAGTGTTAATAATGGATATCCTGGCTGAATAAAGTCTGCTGGATTTCCACAGTCTTGAAGACCGAGATATAACGAAGGTAAGAGAGAACTTTCTTGGATGACTGATTAAAGAATACACATGTATATGACAGGTTTAAAACCTAACTCTAAGTCCCCATGGACACTGGTTCCATCAAGGCATGTGGCATTGATTGCTGTTATCTGTGCATTATAGCAAATAAGCAGGCTTTTCCAGAGAGTGGTAGAAAATACCCCGCATATGAGACCACTGGTCCTCAGTATCTGTACATGATCTGGTTTGTGGTATAGCATCAGTATGTTTATGCTACATGCTCTATGTATGAATTGGTCTGAAGACTCCGTCTCAGTCTGGGTGTGTCCAGTATATGCTCTATGTATGAGTTACTATGAGGACACAGCCTCAGTATATGTATCCACTATATTGTTTATGTATGAGTTGGTCTGAAGACTCTGCCTCAGTGTGTGTTCGCTATATGCTCTAATCTGAGTTGCTGTGAAAACACAGCCTCAGTATATGTCCTCTACATGCTCTATATGTAAGTACCTAGATCTGTGTAAGTGATGGTCACTCCTAACATAGCATTGATGTAATACTTGTGGATTATATAAAATCAGAAATAAGTTGGTGAGAGCACACTAAAAAAGGGTGGTCCTTCCCACGAGTGTCAGAAAATAGCTAAACAAAATATTTGAAGGGGCAAGTCCACTTCCTCGCCCACTTCTGGAAGGGCCTTTCGAGTTCAATTTGACCACAGATGCTTCTACCAAGGGATGTGGTGCGTTCTCTGCCCAAGGCACGATAAGAGGAGTTTGGTCAGTTCAAGAAAGGCTTCTTCACATAAATTTACTAGAGTTGAGAGCAATCAGATTAGCCCTTCAAGGCCTCGTTCCGTCGAAACCCCTTACGTGTGTCGGTATTTGTTAAATCGGACAACAGGACAGCGGTAGCTTATGTCCGCCACAGAGGGGGCACAAGGTCAAAAGGTCTTTGCCTAGAGGCCTTGGTTCACAAAGTTCGAATTTTGGCATTTCACATACCAGGAGAGGCAAACAAACTGGCGGCTTCCCTGTCCCGCCAGCGTTTGTCCCTGGCTACAGAGCAGAGAGCAGATTGGGCAAGAGACAGATCTTTATGCATCTTTGACCTCGGCTCAGACTCCAAACGTTTTAACCAGGCCTTGTGCAAAAGGAGCTTTTCAAGATGGATGCAATGTCCTTCCAATGGACAGACATTCCGGGCCTTTACGCTTTTCCCCCTCCATCTCCACCTTCAGACCATGGTACCCCCTAATGCAACCTCTAATCAGGGGACCAAAGGTTCCATTAGGCTGGACAGCGGATTGCTTCCTAGACACCCAGCTTATGTGGATAGCAGCCCGGTTAGGCTTTTAACGCATCCTCTTCAGTCTGACTGGGTTTTAGACATAGTTAATTTTTCATTATGGCGCAGGACCAGGGTAAAATACAAACAGATGATCGAGGAAGTTTCCTTTAATTACCTTTCCCATGAATCTGACACAATTCCGTTAGCTTTGGAATTCCTCACGCTCAAAAATCATTCAGGGTAAGAGGTGAGTACGATTAAGATGTATAGTTCTGCATTAAATTTTCTAATCCCTAATCTGACCCAAGACGCCCTTTACCTCAGGTTACTCAAAGATCTATCAGTGTGCCGGCGTTTAACTCCGAGATACACTTCCATTTGGGATGTGGACCTTTTCTTAAACTAACTTAATTCTTTGGACAATGTCCAGACTGACCTAAGATGGACAGCGATTAAATTGGCATTCCTTCTAGCTTTAGCTCTGGCAGCTAGAGGCTCAGAATTAACCCAGTTAAATATTGTCGAACCATGGTTGTCTCGAACTCCAGGGGGATTTCATGTTATCCTTAAAGGGAGACAGAAGTTTTCCCATATTTTCCTGGGTCCTGTAGAACTAGATTTGGTGCAGGATTCTGCTGAGCCAAGTTTATATTTAATTTGTTAAATTCATACTTTAATCTTTCTGCCCCAGTCAGACAAGACTTTACACAATTACTTATGACTTCCAGAAAACCTTTTCGTCTAGCTATGATTAACACAATTATTGGTTGGATACTGTCCACTATGTCTGCAGTGGGTATTGATGTCACGGTTTGTAAGGGTCATTCTATCAGAAGGACTTCAGCTTCAAAAGCAGCAGAGAGAGGCCTTCCTCTTCCTATTATCCTTAAAGCTACAACATGGTCCTCCAGTAAGACTTTCGTTAAGTTTTACTGGAGGCCATCTGAAGTTGAATGTTTACAGTTCCTTAGGACCACCACCAGGTGCGTGCTATTCAACCCACTAGCTTTGCTAGGTGGTTATGCCTCCTGGAGGGACAAAATCGAGTTTGCAGAAATCGTTGATCTGCAAACTTTTTGTCCTACGGATAAGCATAACCACCTATCAAAGCGCCCATCTCTCCCTCCCCAGGTTTATTTATAGGGCCTGGTGGTGGCAGGGTATTTCTCTGGTTTCTCTAATTAAAGTAATTTTTTGTTTTGTTTTCTTTTTCGCTTATATATTTAAATTAATTCTGTTGATGTTTACAGATTACAACCGGCTACACAGACAGGATCACCAAGCCAAGGGCCCTCCTAAATAGTTCTGGAGGTTAAGAAACTTCTTCCAGAAGTTCTTTGATTATGAGTTATACTATACTAATATTTCTCACAGAGACTGTGTTTTTTTACCTTGATGATCAAAGATTGTTTTGATACATTTTCATATGTTACTATTAACTGTGAAATGTTTCTTCTTTATTTTTAGTTTATTATATTGCCTTTCCATTCTGTTGACATAACCCTTTCATAGGAGTAAGTTCATGTTTGGTTGAGTAAATAAAACCTTGTTATCCCCCTTAAAGGACCACTATAGTGCCAGGAAAACATACTCGTTTTCCTGGCACTATAGTGCCCTGAGGGTGTCTCCACCCTCAGGGACCCCCTACCGCCCGGCTCTGGAAGGGGGAAAGGGTTAAAAACTTACCTTTTTCCAGCGCTGGGCGGGGAGCTCTCCTCCTTCTCTCCTCCTCCGTTCCTCCTCCTGGGCTGAATGCGCACGCGCGGCAAGAGCTGCGCGCGCATTCAGCCCGTCGCATAGGAAAGCATTTACAATGCTTTCCTATGGACGCTTGCGTGCTCTCACTGAAAATCACAGTGAGAAGCACGCAAGCGCCTCTAGTGGCTGTCAATGAGACAGCCACTAGAGGATTAGGGGGAAGGCTTAACCCATTCATAAACATAGCAGTTTCTCTGAAACTGCTATGTTTATAAAAAAAAAAAAGGGTTAACCCTAGAAGGACCTGGCACCCAGACCACTTCATTAAGCTGAAGTGGTCTGGGTGCCTAGAGTGGTCCTTTAACAGTGGTGCTCTTTTCCCTTATTATATTTAGTACTGTGTACATTGATCTCTATTCTGCATTAGGAGGTTCTTTGTCTCTGGATGAGTTAAAGCGGCACTGTCATGCCGAACTTACCTTTCCCTAATCGATTCCTCTTCTCTCCCTCTGTTAGAAGGCAATTCGGCAGTTTTGCCAGCGTCCTGTCTTAGTGACAGGACGTTCGGCAATAGTGACAGGAGGCATCTTGGGAACAGGGAGGAAAACTAAGGATCATGGGAAAATTGCTGTGACCACCGGAAACGAAGCACACTTTGCTCCTCTGCTGGTCACCGCGTAGGAAACCTCCATAAGCGAAATAGTCCCTACTTTTTCTTAAGTTTTAAAGAAAACTAGAGCAGACAGGAAGAAATTAAGAACAGATCCTGAGAGAGGGAGAGAAGAGGAATCGATTATGGAAAGGACAGTGCCACTTTAACCATCTGCAATATCCCGCTTTTAAAATATGAGGTGATCATCGCTGCACGGCTGTCCTGATCACCTGATTGGCTAAAACACTATTGCTGTGCAGGAGCATAGCACGGCAAAATAATTCTCCGGAATGCTTCCACATACCCACTAGCTTTACTAGGTGGTTATGCTTATATCTAGGACAAAGAAAGTTTGCAGGTCATTGATTCCTGCAAACTCTAATTGATTTTACTGTTTGGCATAATCTGTACTATTTACAATATGTTTATCTTTGAATGTAGGTACTGATGTGGTTGGCCTACATTGCCTACTTATAATTTAGTAGTTGCCACAAATTCTACGGTTCATACTGATATTTTTTTAACTAATCTGTATGATCTGATTCTTCCTGCCTTTGCCTAGTAAGATCAATTTGTGTTATTGGTTTTACCTCTCCTGTAACTGATAATTACCCATTGTACAGCACTACGGAAGCTGATGGCGCTATATAAATAATAAAGTAATAATAATAATTACTGTATCAATTCATTCACAGTGTGAGGTGTGGTGATTTTTGCAATATATAGTCATTGTTGCAGTGTTTTAATAACTCTTATTTCTCTACTAGGCTCTGCCTAGATTTGTTTCCTGCAGCTAAGTAGTTCACTAGGCAAGATTCACAGTGTAATTCTCCCCATGTTTAATAGCATGGTGTGACTGTTCTCATCCAATATTATCTGCTTGTTCCAGTATATCTGGAAGTTATGCTTTTGTCAAGATTCTGATTTGATGATGCCATCCATTTGGTTTGTAATATATATCCGAGAAGGACATTATCTTCTATTGTTTACCTAATAGATCTATAATTTATAGACCGTGTCTGGGTTTCATGGAGGTTCTCTAATTATTATTTTTTTAAATCCATAACATGATGGGTTCCTTATTACTTATGAGAGTATATCTTGTATTAGTCTAGCCTTTTTCCTTCTCTAGGTTTGGCTATCATGACCTTAATTCCTATCTTGCTCTATATTTCTCCAGGATTTTTCAAACATTTGAATGCCAGGGGGATGCTGACCTAGCAGCCTCTAGGGTTAACTAACTTGAACAGATGTTATGACAATATCCTATTGATTGCTTCTTTCGCTTTTTTGAAGTCTTCTAAGGTTTATGCAGCTCAATAATGTTTTTTATTACCATTAGCTATTTTTGTCCCTTCCTCTATATATACTACCCATGAGTAAATGCTGCTGCGATTGATCAGGAATAAGGAAAATTGTTTCATAGTTACCATAATTATTCATGGCAGCATTACGTTCCGACCCATATACTATAAGTTGTGAAGCTAGTTTCAAAGACTGCCTGATGGGAAGGGGGAGGATCTATTTATACCAGTTTCAGAGTTTTGTTTCCTGTCCTTTCTGCTGTGAGGGGAGGAGCTAACTCATGAGTAAATGCTGCCATGAATAATGATCAGGAAAAGAAAATTACGGTAAGTATGAAGCAAATTTTCCTTAATTTAGGAACAGATTTTTCTTTGAGATTAGAGTTCTACTTAATTTGGTATAGAGGGAGTGTCTTTAGGTAGTTGAGGGTATTATTGTACACGACCGTCCTATATAGAATAAACCATTATCTAAAAGGAAATGGTTTTATTTACATCTCATAGTAAAAATCTAATTTTGAGCAAAAATCACAGAATGATTTCTTGCTCAAATGTGTTGAGTATGTTATAAGCAAATGTGGTGTGTGTGTGTCTGTGTGTAAAATGCAAAGAAAAAACCCAAATGTGAACACTAATTTTAACAAGAGTTTGTGACTAAATGGCTACTAAAAGAGAATGGACTTATACCATATTGTATATACAGAGTTGTCTACTTTTGCAAATGGTATGCCATGATGAGGGTAATTTTCATTCCTGGGCTGCCATACACTGTCAAAGGCAACATAGGCCCAGCATACCAAGCTGGCAAATTTAAATCTGTAAAAACTGAAATGGCAAGCTCCTTATTTGATCAATTAACTGAAATAGTCAAGTTCTTTATAAAAGCTGTACGGCATTGTTGTACCCGTTGATCATCACAGCATACAAATGTGTTTTATTGCAGTAAAAGCTGACTGTATTCTAAAACTCACTGTTAAAATGCCATGCAGATGTTTGAAAAAACATAATTTCTTAATTTCTCACATTTTATTAGATTTTCTTAGTATAAAATTGTTTCATATATAAAAGATGTGAAATGAAAGCCCTGTTCTCCTGAACAAAATGATATATAATTGTGGGTACACTTAATATGAAAGCGGTAAATTATTGTTGAACAGACATATAGTGAAATTAGTGATTTTTAACTTGTTCTATTTTTTTTAAAAAATTTTTTTTAAATGCTTTAACCCAGTGAAGCTATCTGCCTGCCTGTGAGTGCTGTGGTTTGTGACCAGATATGTTTATAGTGATGTAAGTTGAAATTTGTTTTTTGTAAATGTGCAAATCCAGATATATACACTGCTCAAAAAAATAAAGGGAACACTTAAACAACACAGTGTAACTCCAAGTCAATCACACTTCTGTGAAATCAAACTGTCCACTTAAAAAGCAACACAGGGTGACAATCAATTTCACATGCTGTTGTGCAAATGGGATAGACAACAGGTGGAAATTATATGCAATTAGCAAGACACCCCCAATAAAGGAGTGGTCCTGCAGGTGGTGACCACAGACCACTTCTCAGTTCCTATGCTTCCTGGCTGATGTTTTGGTCACTTTTGAATGCTGGCAGTGCTTTTACTCTAGTGGTAGCATGAGACGGAGTCTACAACCCACACAAGTGGCTCAGGTAGTGCAGCTCATCCAGGATGGCACATGAATACGAGCTGTGGCAAAAAGGTTTGCTGTGTCTGTCAGCGTAGTGTCCAGAGCATGTAGGCGCTACCAGGAGACAGGCCAGTACATCAGGAGACGTGGGGGAGGCAGTAGGAGGGCAACAACCCAGCAGCAGGACTGCTATCTCCGCATTTGTGCGAGGAGGAACAGGAGGAGCACTGCCAGAGCCCTGCAAAATGACTTCCAGCAGGCCACAAATGTGCATGTGTCTGCTCAAACGGTCAGAAACAGACTGTATGAGGGCCCAACATCCACAGGTGGGGATTGTGCTTACAGCACAACACCGTGCAGGACGTTTGGCATTTGCCAGAGAACACCAAGATTGGCAAATTCGCCAATGGCGCCCTGTGCCCTTCACAGATGAAAGCAGGTTCACACTGAGCACATGTGACAGTCTGGAGACGCCGTGGAGAATGTTTTGCTGCCTGCAACATCCTCCAGCATGACCGGTTTGGCAGTGGGTCAGTAATGGTGTGGGGTGGCATTTCTTTGGGGGCCGCACGGCCCTCCATGTGCTCGCCAGAGGAAGCCTGACTGCCATTAGGTACTGAGATGAGATCCTCAGCCCCCTTGTGAGACCATATGCTGGTGCGGTTGGCCCTGGGTTCCTCCTAATGCAAGACCATGCTAGACCTCATGTGGCTGGAGTGTGTCAGCAGTTCCTGCAAGACGAAGGCATTGATGCTATGGACTGGCCCGCCCGTTCCCCAGACCTAAATCCAATTGAGCACATCTGGGACATCATGTCTCGTGCCATCCACCAACGTCACGTTGCACCACAGACTGTCCAGGAGTTGGCAGATGCTTTAGTCCAGGTCTGGGAGGAGATCCCTCAGGAGACCATCCAAGGTCATAAAGGCATGTGGAGGCCACACACACTACTGAGCCTCATTTTGACTTGTTTTAAGGACATTGCATCAAAGTTGGATCAGCCTGTAGTGTGTTTTTCCACTTTAATTTTGAGTGTGACTCCAAATCCAGACCTCCATGGGTTGAAAAATGTGGTTTCCATTTTTTAATTTTTGAGTGATTTTGTTGTCAGCTCATTTAACTATGTAAAGAACAAAGTATTTCAGAAGAATATTTAACCACTTAAGGACTGGACTGTTTTTGCGATGTTGTACATTTGCGACCAGGCCTCTTTTTACACTTTTGTGGTGTGTGTTTAGCTGTAATTTTCCGCTCTCTCATTTACTGTTCCTATACAAATTATATATTGTTTTTTTCAGGACAAAAAATGCTTTCTTTACATACCATTATTTATATAATCTCATGTAATTTAATTAAATAAAAAAAAAGATGATGAAAAATTTAAAAAATACATGTTTTTTTGAAAACTCTTTTACTCATCTACAAAAGCGAATTAAAAAAAACTGCTAAATAGATTCAAAATTTTGTCCTGAGTTTTAAAATACCCAATGTTTACATGCTTTTTTTGCACGTTATAGGGCCATAGGTACAAGTAGGATATTGCGGTTTTAAAACATAATTTTTTTTTTTTGTAAATTTATCAATAGTGACATTGTAACACTATAATCTGTCATAAATCTCTGAATAACACCCCACATGTACATATTTTTTTTAAAGTAGACAACCAAGGGTATTCAATATGGGGTATGTCCAGTCTTTTTTTAGTAGCCACCTAGTCGCAAACACTGGCCAAAGTTAGCGTTCATATTTGTGTGTGAAAAAAGTAAAAAAACTAAATTCAACGCTAATATTGGCCTGTGTTTGTGACTAAGTGGCTACTAAAAAAGATTGGACATACCCCATTTGCAATACCTTGGGTTGTCTTCTTTTGCAAATGGTATGCCATCATGGGGGTAATTCTCATAACTGGGCTACCATACGCTCTCAAAGGCAATGTAACCAACCTGCCAATTTTCAATGTAAAAATATTTGACCCTGTAAATTTCAAAAACGCTATAAAATCTGTACATGGGGGTACTGTTATACTCAGGAGACTTTGCTGAACAAAAATATTTAGTGTTTCCAAACAGGAAAAATATATGCATATTTATATATTTAAAGTCTACGTGTATATTTATATAATTATTTATGTAATTTTGTATATGGACACATGTATATTTCATATTATTTTTATTTATATATACATAGATATATATACAATTTCATTCTAAGTGTATTTTGATATAAATATATATATTTTAATATCAAAATAGTTAGAATAAAATTTTATATAGCTATATAATTTTTTTAAATTTTTTATTATTTAAAAAAATTATTTAATTTACTTATTTGTATTTTATAATATATATATATACAATATATAGTTATTATATATGTGTGAAATTTAATTATAAGTGTATTTTTATATTAATATAAAAATACTTATAATTAAATTTCACACGTATATATTAATATAAAAATACTTAGTATGACATTATATATGATATATACACATATATAATTTTTATTTATTAATATTAACCTTTATTTTTTATTTTTTTTATTTTACACTAGACACACATGGATATTTATTGTGACCATGTGATCGCTCTGTTGAACGATCACATGGCCACAGGGGTCCTAATCCGCCATGGGGAGACTGTCTGGGCTGCAGGCAGTCTCCCCACACCGGGAGCACCGCCGGGGGAACAACGGCGATCGGGTAAGTACATTGCACCGTTAGGACGGTTCAGGACCATCACCGATCGGCAATGCAAAAATGCCGATGACGGTCCTGAACCGTCCTAGGTCGTTAAGGGGTTAATACCTTCAGATCTAGGATGTGTTATTTGTGTGTTCCCTTTATTTTTTTGAGTTGTTTGTGTGTGTGTGTGTGTGTGTGTGTGTGTGTATATATGTGTGTGTGTGTGTGTGTATGTATGTATATGTATATATATATATATATATATATATATATATATCTCATGTGTGAGAATTACTTTTCATTTTTTTATTGGACTTACAGAAATGTTGTAATAAATGTAAAGAACATAAAAAGGGGGTCTTGAAAACTTGTTACTGCATGCCTCTGTTAGTCCAATAAAAAAAAAGTTACAGCTGCATTGTCACTGTCACAGAATTTTCAAAGACGCCCCGACGGTAATGTTGCCCGACTGTAATGTTGAGTCTTTCTACCTCCTCCGGATCATCATCATCTTTATACCGACACAACATTAAGGTCTTTTGGAGGAAAGTGGTCCCTACTGTGGTTCAGTACATCTCTTTACTGGGTTGGAATTTTAGTGAAATTCCAACAGTCAACACGAGTATTTCATAACGATTCTACTTTGGTAATCCGCATGGTGTTCAGACTTTAGTATCTTCCTAAAGTGTTCTATATCTTGTTATATGCTTTCCCTCCTGTCCCATTTTGGTATGAAGCACTGTGAGTTATGCCTCATTTCCACTGAGCGGTATGGTTCGGGTCGGTACGGTTTGGAAGGGTTAGAATGGTCCAGCCTATACAGCTGAGCGTTTCCACTGCAAGTCGGACCGCCAGGGGGCATGCAGGTTTTAGACCAAATGCCTAACGCGTCATTTGTCGTGAGCATTGACGTTTTCCTGTCCGCCAATCAATGGATTGTATAGTGTGATGCCAGCAGCTTTGCCCTAACTGTACAGTACAATTTCCTATGGACCTACATCTGAAGTGGGCCCAGGAATGTTGCGGTTTGGTTCGGTTGTATGGGCCACTTTCATAATGGAAACACTCAAAATAGTGTGCCCACCCGAACTGTACCGCTCAGTGGAAACGGGGCATTAGTGAATCTCTGGGTATATTGCACTGTGCATTTGGCTGTTCACTCATGATTGTAGGGGATTCTAGTTGGTAATCAGACATATTAATGTAATAATGAAAATTTATTTTTGTGACAGTTTGGATGAAGAATTCCTTTATAAAATCCTTCAATAAAAGTAGTAGTTATTGGTTTTAAAGTTTACTGGTGAATTAAAGGATTTATTGTATCATATTGTACTATAATTACAAAACATTTTGGCTGTAATTATCTGGTATCTTTGGGATTTAAAAAACAGAGTTCTGAAATTTACCCTTTTAAGTTGGCATGCCTTTAAAACCACTAATGACAAAATATAGGCTTTGTGTTCATTTTTTTTTTTTTTTGCAACCTAATCTATCTCTCTACATTTGTGATTAGATAGATTTATGACAGATATAGATCTTGCACATGGTAAAGGGGCACAGAAAGTAATCTGGAAAATAAAGCATTGAAAATCACCTGTAGCTTGTTTAACCCTTCATTCAAATATTCCAACCTAAATTGTCTCTTAGCATTGTGGGTTCCATTATGAAGTACACAGTATTTGTAAAATGCTGTACATAACTTGCATTAGATTAGATTATTGTGCTCTTCATGTAAGTAGTGTAACATGTCTGTCTACTCCATCTCTAATGATTCAACAAGCATAGCTTTGTAATGCTCAGTTCGAGTCGTATAGCAGTGGACGCAAACATAGACACATTTATCAAATAAGTGGAACAGCTTGAGGTGAAAACATAATTTGTCTTAAAACTGGTTTGCTGTTTTCCAAATCTATAAATGGCTTGTTTGTATTTTAAGTTCTTAAGCAAAACCTTTCTTTTAGTGACAAGGTGGGGCTGAAATTTTTCACAGAGGATTTCAGTAGGACAAAAATATAGTGTTCTTTATTAAAGGACCACTATAGTGCCAGGAAAACATACTCGTTTTCCTGGCACTATAGTGCCCTGAGGGTGCCCCCACCCTCAGGGACCCCCTCCCGCCCGGCTCTGGAAGGGGAAAGGGGTAATAACTTACCTTTTTCCAGCGCTGGGCGGAGAGCTCTCCTCCTCCTCTCCGCCTCCGATCCTCCCCGCCGGCTGAATGCGCACGCGCGGCAAGAGCTGCGCGCGCATTCAGCCCGTCGCATAGGAAAGCATTTACAATGCTTTCCTATGGACGCTTGCGTGCTCTCACTGTGAAATCACAGTGAGAAGCACGCAAGCGCCTCTAGTGGCTGTCAATGAGACAGCCACTAGAGGAAATAGGGGAAGGCTTAACCCATTCATAAACATAGCAGTTTCTCTGAAACTGCTATGTTTATGAAAAAATGGGTTAACCCTAGAAGGACCTGGCACCCAGACCACTTCATTAAGCTGAAGTGGTCTGGGTGCCTAGAGTGGTCCTTTAAAAAGGTTTCAGCTGTTCTAATTAGTTTACCTGCAGATTTTCTTTTATATAAGTT
Source organism: Pelobates cultripes (assembly GCA_933207985.1). Lineage (NCBI taxonomy): Eukaryota > Metazoa > Chordata > Amphibia > Anura > Pelobatidae > Pelobates > Pelobates cultripes. The sequence continues at coordinate 203,587,283 of OW240913.1, read as the reverse complement.
TAAAGTAGGATTGACTTTTTAAATTTGGTAGGCAGCATCTATGTAAAATTTTTGAGTACACACACAATACTTTTTCATAGTATTGCTTAAATTGGCATTGACTTGACTTTCTCTGTTATTCAGAAATGCGTGCTTGGGTTCCAGATTGACAAGTGATAACATAGCAAGCTCAGAGTGGACTAAAAAATGAGAATGAAATTTAATCTGTTTGCTAGCAGCATGTCTCCAATAGTGGAGAGATGGAATTTTAGCCTCCATAAAGTGCCACAATATAATGTGTTTCTTAAAAAATGCTCTATAATGTAATGTAGCTAGTCCTGTCTTGACACATGTAATGAAGCAAAACTGAACAAGATATAAGAATGTGTTCAAAAGCATGTATACTGTATATCTGAGGTATTTTGTTTTTGGTGTTTTTGACGTGCAGATCAAGAACTTCAGTTTTATAGATAAACATTTTGATCAGGGCAAACGTTTTTTTCACCTTGGACAAAAATGACAGTCACACTTACAGTTTTTTTTTTTTTTTTTTAGTTTTTAAATTTGTTTTAGGTGATTACGGATGCACACACTCACACAGATATAGGTGTGTGTGTGTGTATATATGTATGTATGTATGTGTGTATATTCACAAACAAACACTTGTATTGGTCACACATATAGACACACTCACACATACAGGACATATATTTTTATTAGTATGATTAGTAGTCTTGCTTCAGGGATCAGGCCCTATGTGTTGCCCATCCCATGATGGACCTTGTGCACACCCTTTTAAATCTATATATTTGCTGTACAAAATTCCACACATGGGATTAGGCAGCTATATTAAGAGAAAAATATGGGTCCTATTGCCCATATGCAACTCCAGCAAGAAAATTTCAGTTAAGCAAATAATTTCATAATCAATAAAAGGTAGGAATTGTTAATGTGCCGCATTTTGGCAGTTTTTGTTGATGTTGCCACTCAAAACTAGATGAAATGTACTTTTCACCTTTAGTTAATGCATGCTTTATGGGACTCTCCAGTGCCAGGAAAACAATCCATTTTCCTGGCACTGCAGGTCCCCTCTCCCTCCCACCACCCATCCCCAGTTGCTGAAGCGGTGAAAACCTCTTCAGTGACTTACCTGAGACCCCCGCCGATGTCCCTCAGCGGTGGTTTCAGGTTGCTGCCGCTCCTCCCCTTCATCACGTCAGCCAGCGGGGGAGACTGATCCCGCCCGCCGGCTGAGGAGACCTAATGCGCATTAGAGCTCTCCATAGGAAAGCATTGAAAATGCTTTTCAGTGCTTTCCTATGGGGAATTGAGCGATGCTGGATGTCCTCACACTGCGTGAGGACGTCCAGCGACGCTCTAGCACAGAAAACGTGCTATGAAGCAGGAAGTGCCCTCTGTCTACTAGACCGCCACTAGAGGAGGAGTTAACCCTGAAAGGTAATTATTGCAGTTTATGAAAACTGCAATAATTACAGTTGCAGGGTTAAGGGTAATGGGAGTTGGCACCCAGACCACTCCAATGGGCAGAAGTGGTCTAGGTGCCTGGAGTGTCCCTTTAAGGCTTACCTCAGTTTCATTTTCTGCTGTGTCTCTATTTATAATATGCCCAAAAACCCCATAGACTGAGAAATGGTTTCTGACACAAATGTCCTCTTTGTTTGCAAATTGTACAATTCCTCACATTAATAGATGGATCTGACACATTTCCAATTTTCTATTTTTTTTCATATATTTCTAACATTTATCTTGACGAGAAATAAATCCATGTCTAGCTAGTATTTTGTTGTCTGCAGTGGATAGACTTGTAATTTTCTTTCCACGTAAATTGTGATTTATAGCATGTGTTGTCATTTCTACTACAATTAAAGCGGATCTGTGATTTTCAGGGGTCATTGCATATTTAGCAAACACTCCTGTAGGTGACCTCTCCAGTTAGGGTCTGGAGGCTGTGGAGTTCAGTGACAATTAGTCTTACCTACAGTTATCCCTCGCAGCTGCCACTGTCCTACTTCCTGAAGACCTTCTTCAGCTTTGTCTTCTAGGGGCCTTTTCAATGTTCTACTATCATACATGTACAAGAGTACAACACTGAGGTCTATGGAGCATTCGGCAAGACCATGGGAATCTCCATAGATTGTTTCTCGCGATGAGTGAGATGTTTTTGTTTTGTTTTGTTTTTTTAATATTTATTTTGACAGGCTTCTGTGGTTGGACAACATGGAGCTCTGCCTTTTGTCAATCTCAGGCTATTCCATACTTGGTTTTATGGTATCTTTGGATTGTGTTGGAATTCCAACGCAATCACCTTTAATATTGCATACATATTTAGTTGAATCAAATTGGATATTTTATGACATGTCCGCATATGCTGGCCACCTGTGGGGCCAGGGATGTGGACATTCATTTGTTCATCCTTCATTACTTTTTTAAAAGTGCATTACATTTTTATATTGAAAACACCCGAAGATCAAAACACCAACTACCGATAGATCAAGCAGTTATGCGGGATTCTAAGACCAGACAGACTAATCTGTGCACAGTGTGGATTGACTACAAGAAGGCCCATGACACACTAATACATATATATATATATATATATATATGTGTATGTATGTATGTATATGTATGTATTAAGGCAATTTGCCTGCATTTGTGGGAGGTGCTGGTTTGCTACCCCTAGCCTATTTAAAGCACTCCCCTTGCCTGGCTCCTTACCGTTCGAGGTCCGCGTTGAATGAGGATCCACTTCCGGGTTCTCTCAGACGCCATCTTGGTTTCAGTATCCAGGAGGTTTCACCACGTTAAGCTGTGTCCAGGAATCCTATTCAGGCCTTTCCGCCCGTCCAGCTTCTTCTGACTCCGGTCTCCGTCTTAGATCGCGTCCCAGGGACTCCTAAACCGTAAGTCAGACCTTCCTGTCATGCCAGGACCGGTTCCCACGGCGTACGGTACAGCACGGGTCCTCGCTTTACGGCTTTTTCCCTGGTTATGACACGAATGTTTCAAGCCATTCGGGGGCTTTTTCATTCGTACGGTCATTCGGCTGAACATATTTAATCGTTCAATAGTCATTTCGCATATCCTATTTCATGTTATTGAAACTAATTATCATTCGGTTGTTTTGCCGTTCGGCAAATTTTACATACGCTCATACACGCTTTTCGGTTCATACACGCTTTTGGTTCGCATAAGTCGGTTAAATACTAACTTCTGTTTAACACTGTGTTTTCACGGCTTTTCTGTGTGTTCACGTATAATCCTTTCATGAATTATATTCACCATTTCATGTGTATATAACGTTCGGTTAAAGAATTGCTTGCTTAAATAGATTATTTTGATTACTTTTAAATATTGTCAGTATTGTATTACGTCCACAAATCAAGTCCACTTCTCTGTATATGCCATTTGACTCCCACTCTTTCAGGGGTCTGCATTACTTATCCATTTATACAAATTGACTCAGCCTATGTTACAAGCCTCACTTCTGGGTTATTAATACAACACATACAAAGGATATAGGTTCATTTAAGCAATAATTCTCGGGTTGATACGTCTTTTCTATACAGATATATCATATAGATATACGTCACTTTTCATCATTTTAAATCATTTTGGGGTATCCCTGCCTTGGTTATTCTGCTACATATCATACATAACGCTGTGTTAATTAGGCCATGACCTCATCCATGTCCCTTTCTATAAACCAGTTACATTTCTGTACAGATCATTGAACTCCCACGCCAGGAGTTTTATAACTATCCATTTCATTTCAATTCACTCAGCCTATATTACAGGCCTCATTTCTCTGTCATGACGATGACACATAAGGCTTAAATCCTTTTGCATGCATACTCGGGTTGAATCACACGTACTGTTCCAACCAATCATACGTCCCCTGCACAGTCATATACATATGTATATAACCTACGTTTCATGTTTTCCTTTACACACCATTATCACGTAACACATAGATTGTTTGTACATAGGCCACGGCCTCCCTCAGATGTCTTATTCAAGCATGCAAACATTTCTGAGCCACTCATAGCTATTCCCATACTATCAACATAATTTTATACATTGCTGTTACAGACTATAATTCTGTTTCTTTTCACACTCCACACTCATCATACTACTCTTTTACCCATTTTTAGGCTGTCAAGCTTATATAATTGCTCCACACGGTTTATTCCTGTGATTTGTCATACTACCAGGTACGTACACCTGCTCATATGATATTCTACCATACATTTCATTTCATCCCCCTAGTTTAGAGTACTGGCAATAGGGTCACAGGATTCCCAATAGGTATTTACCCCGTCTTGGCTGTCGCCATCAGTTAGTGGTCCCGCGAGGCCAACACCCCGCCTCAAATGTTCCAGAGGCAAACACCCATCGGGCCACACGTTAGCTAGCCGCCTCGCATGTTGCAAAGAGAGGGCCTCACCTGTCACTCCCTTCCCCTGTTTTCTGTCGTACAGTCACCGAGAGGCCTAAAACTCCTGCCACTACGTCAAGTGGCCTCAATAACCCCTCGCGCCAACGCATAGATAGAGCCTCTCAAGCCGCTTGGCAATTAGCAGGGCCTCACCTGTCACCAAACAAGTATAATACTTTCGCCATCCGGCCTAGCTAGCCTGCCAGTACAATTTGGTGGTTTCTATATACTAATTATTGTTTTATTTATAGTATGTCTCAGGAAGGGGTAGAGGATTTCTCCCTGCCTAGCACCCCGGCTAGAGCTGTCACTCCCACACAAGGAGGAGAGCTAGCTAGTCCAGCATCAATTAGACCTTAGACAATCCCGCGCATAACCACGGAATTAAGGAGACGACAAATCCCCTACCCCGCTACAGCAAGGAAGGCAGAACTTTGCAAACTGCTACGCACATCAACTAATAACATAGAAGCCGGGGAAGGATCTAGCCAGTCCAACCCAGGGGACATACATGCCATGTTATCCTCACTCATGATGGGCAAGGTCAACTCCAGGCTGGAGAAACTTGAGTCGGTCACCACGGCCCTCACTCTAGCAGGGCCACCCGCGGCTGCGGTACAAACACCAGCCTTGCCATTAGTCGCTCCAGCCAGCACCCTGGATGACCAGGAAGTTAGCCCGGCCCACATGATACCTGAGCATATCAAAGGGATATCCTGGAAGGTAAAGACGTCAACCAGGCTTCCCTGTTGATTGCCTCCCAGGACATTGTGGAACATAAGACGTATGCTTATGATGATGTTTCTGTTATTGTCAGATCTAGGGATGCCCGCCTGAACAGGAAACTGACTATACAAAAAAACAACAATATATGCGAACACAACCCCAATGAAAATAATATAATATGAAAGCAAACTAAAACTTCCCTTATCTCTAAGGTGAAGTATCCAGATGAATCCCCGAAGACTTCCTCCTGTCTTCAATAGATATACACAGAAAAATAGGGGACAATCTGCCAAATACAAATAAAACAAAAAAACATAGCATATAACTGTGTGGAGACTGGTATTGATGTGCAATCACAAATGGTCACTCACAATTTTGAGGAGTTAAAAAAGCCTTGAATGGTGTGTTTATGGAGTTAAAGCAGCTTTAAATGGTATTTTTCCGTATCCAGTATGTTGTTCCTCCTCCCATATTCATCAGCAAATAGATATATATGTCTCAAAGAGAGAAAATGTACAAAAATGTAGTGCACTTCCAGAATATAATAAAAAGTATTTTAATGACTTAGATTCAAGAATAAAACAAGCAGCATGTCACCATAAACGTCCCATGGTGAGATGCTGCTTGTTTTATTCTTGAATGTAAGTCATTAAAATACTTTTTATTATATTCTGGAAGTGCACTACATTTTTGTACATTTTCTCTCTTTAAGACATATTTACCTATTTGCTGATGAATATGTGAGGAGGAACAACATACTGGATACGGAGGAAACTGACTATCCCTGAATTTGTACTAGCGTTTGGTATTTACAGGGATGTCATCTGTGCGGTTTATCCCAACAGAAGAGAGGAGTTTGATCTCTATATGCACAAGCTGGGCAACAAATATGGTGGTTCAGCATTCTATGACTACCATAGGTGTTTTTCTGCAAAAGTGGCTGGAGACTTCTCCCAGTACGGTACACGATCCAACTGGGGAAGGATTGATACCGTCTTATTTTGCAGACACTTTGCAGGTCTAAGAACACCAGCTTGTGCATACTGCTCCTCCACAGCCCATACCACTAATTTTTGTCCCAACACGGCAGACGGACATGCCTCCACACAAGGAACTAGTTCCTCTGGGGATCCAGGGAAACTATCCAAAGACAAATTGGGACGCCCAATCAAGTTTCTGGACATGTCCCAGATATGTAATAATTTCAATGTTGGGTCTTGTAATTACAGTGGATGTAGACCATTGCATGTCTGTTCAAAATGTTTTAGGGCACATGCAAAGACCATGTGTCCAAATAAAATGTATTCCAAGCCTTACCTTACATCCATTAATATGCCAGTATTCACAGCATTGATGTCTCAGCACCCATCTAGACACCTGGTAGATTTTCTTATTTCTGGTTTAACAGAAGGCTTCCACACAGGTATCCTACACATACCAGCTGGAACTCTGGAATGCCCTAACCTACAATCCGCCCAACACAACCCCACAGTGGTTGACACCCTCATAGACCAAGAAGTGGATGAGGGCTTTGTATTGGGGCCTTTTAGAACTCCTCCATTCACAGAATGGCGCACCAACCCTATTGGTATTGTCACAGGGAAATCTTCCCAAAAACAGAGACTCATCATTGACTTATCGGCTCCCCACTCATCGGCCAACCCCAGTCTTAATTCCCTCATACCCTCTGAGGAATTCTCTCTGCAATACACCACCATAGATCACGCCATTACAGCTATCATACAAGCAGGGGTTGGAGCCTGGCTCAGTAAGACCGACATTACTAACGCCTTCAAATTACTCCCTATCCACCCCACACTGTGGCACCTGCATGGCATCAAGTGGTCCGGGATCTACTATTTTTTTCTCCCGGTTAACTTTTGGGTCCAAAAGTAGCCCAGCTATTTTCAACACATTTGCCGAAGCATTATGCTGGTTACTATTGAACATAGCCGGATGCCCTACGGTATTACATTACTTGGACGATTTCCTACTGGTCGAGGAGAATACTGCACCTCCCACTAGCCTCAAAGCTACCACTAAGCTGTTTGAGCAACTAGGTGTACCCATCTCCCCAAAGAAAACAGAAGGGCCAGACACGGTTATCACTTTTCTGGGTATCCAATTAGACTCTGCCACAATGCAAGCAAGCCTACCATATGATAAGATAGAGAATATTCTCACTTACATAAACAACTACCTACAGCTCGGCACTTGCAACCGCAAAGAGCTACAGTCCCTGCTAGGGTCACTAAATTTTGCGATGCGCATCATACCTCAAGGCCGCTCCTTTATTTCACGACTATTGCATCTTTTCCCACTTTTTCTACATGACACGCACAGGTTGTCCTTAGATGCCCAAGCTACGGCAGATCTAAACATGTGGAAGAGATTTTTAACCACTTGGAATGGTAAAAGTATGTTCCTCCCTCAATTGACTGAATCATCTCCTACCATTTGGTCAGATGCGGCATCTACCACTGGTTTTGCAGCAATTTTTGGGAACGAATGGCTTTGGGGCAGCTGGCCTTCAGCAGTTCTGGATTTGGAAGGTTTTTCCACTACCTCAGCTCTTTTTGAGATCTACCCCATAGTGGCGGCTGCCGTAGCGTGGGGTCATTTATGGGCTAATACGCCAGTGCGTTGTTACTCAGACAACCAGGCAACCTGTCACATCATCAACAAAGGTCATTCCAAATCTCTTACGATCATGAGATTTCTGAGGAAACTCACTTGGTTGGCAGCTTGTCATAATTTCTTCCTATGTTGTTTCCATGTGCCAGGTGTATATAACACAGCTGCTGACAATTTGTCTCGCTTTAAATTTCAGGAGTTTTATCAAGCACTCCCGTCAGCAGCACCCACAGCCACCATCACTCCAACATTTCAACAACTCCTACTGGACTAGACGTCATCATGCAGCATAGCAGGACATTGTCCCAGTTGGCACTTTCAAACAATACAAACAAAACATACAGTAGGGCTTTCACACTATTCAAACGATTCCTTCTGGAACATAACATCATACAACCGTTTGTTATGACATCTTTTTTGGGGTTTGCTTCCTTTTGCCACCTTAAACTCAAAATGTCATACAACACCATCAAACTCTATCTTACTGGCATTCAACACCACATGCTCATCTTACACCCAAATAACAACAGTTTCATGGCCTCTCACCAAATTAAGACCATACTCAGAGGTATTCAAAAATCAGAACCCACACATTTGGCCCAGAGGCTACCCATAGATAACCATATCTTCAAAGCATTATCTAACCTACTCGACCTAAAACCGTTTGACACTAATACGAATTCTATCATCAAAACAGCAATATACATCGCTTTCTATGGATTTCTACGACCCAGAGAATTCACTACGACCTCCACGACCCAAACCACTCCATTCCTCCTCTATTCCCACTTGACAAAACATATGGATCATTACATCCTGTCTTTACCTCACTCCAAAACCAGCCAGCACATACCTGTAAACATTCCGTACTATCCCACGCACAACAGATGGTGTCCCGTCAAGGTTCTTGATGCCTACATACAGCACCATCACTTACTGCCCTCGCAACCGTTATTACAACTACAAGGTGCAGTACTCACCACTACAACCTTCATGACCTACGTCAGGTCCTTGCTCACACAACTGGGCCTCAACGCAAACAATTACTCAGGACACTCCTTTCGTATAGGAGCCGCGTCCACAGCCTCCAGTGTCAACATCCCAACTCATGTTATCAAAACACTGGGGCGCTGGAAGTCATCCGCTTACTCACGGTACATACCGAACCCAGTACAAGAATTAAGAGATGCTTTCATAAACATGTCTGGTTGATAAATGTATATGTATTGGTTGTCTGTTAATAAATTTGATTACTTAATTTTTGCCCTCTTCTTTCTCAGGCCTACCTCATCGTCGGTTTCGGCACACCACAACCGACTTGCTCCTTTTATCATCCTACGCTTATTCATGGTATTTCACACTGTACTATCGTAAGCACCTAACACAAGTATTAAGGCAATTTGCCTGCATTTGTGGGAGGTGCTGGTTTGCTACCCCTAGCCTATTTAAGGCACTCCCCTTGCCTGGCTCCTTACCGTTCGAGGTCAGCGTTGAATGACCCTCCCACCACACCACTTTTAACATTTATTTCCTTTCTATTTCTTTTCCTGGGTGGGCCCTCTTCTTTCTCAGGCCTACCTCCTCGTCTGTTTCGGCACACCACAACCGACTTGCTCCTTTTATCATCCTACGCTTATTCATGGTATTTCACACTGTACTATCTTAAGCACCTAACACAAATATATATAATATGATTTTGTAGTTTGATAAATATTAAGAGCCATCCAATATGATCAAGAAAAGGTGTATAATAGTATTTTAAATTTTAATAATGTTATTGTGGAAAATACAGCTTGTCCTCCAAAGACATCAAAGTGCAGTTTAACATTTAATTATAAAGTTTTATTCTTACAGTTGTTGATTATGTTTCTTCTTGACAGAGATATTATGCATTTGTAGTAGCAGCGAGGTTTAATATAAGATACAGTCTCCGGGGATAACACTTAAAAAATAACACACAAAATCTCTGCTGCTGTTTATATAAAATTAAATAGGTATTAAATATAGTTCAGAGAGGTTTTATTTATCTTTGATAGGATTTAATAGAATTATTAGAATCCCCAAAGTCTGTGCTCTAGCACCAGATCGCTCTGTCCCCCTGTCCTTCCGCTTTCAGAAATTCTTCAGAACAGGCGGCTCAGGCAAGGGTGCCGCTGATTGTGAGCGGTCAGCTGACTTTCTAAGCCCCTCAGTAGCTCCTTCATTCATAGCAATGACATTTTATTTACCATTCGTGAAGGTTTAACCCCTAATGGCAAGGAAGCACCAAGGACCTCCTGGTACCATAACACCTTCATTTTAATTAAGTCGTTATGGTGACCAAACTGTTCCTTTAAACCATAATAGATTATAAAAAAAAATAAAAAAATCTAAATTCCTTCCATTTTTCCTGCACGGCTATTTGTTTTGAAATTGGCTAGTCTGTTGTCAGTTCTCCACAATTTTCAGCTTAGTAGGGAGAATAAACGCCTTCATTTGCAGACAGTGTATATATTTCCTTTGTTAATGCATGCTGCAACGGAAACCGTATCTGTTGCTCAAAAACTCTCGAGTGTAAAATTCCGAGTTGATGATTATTTAATCCCCTAGAAAGTGGCAGTATTATGTAATGTAGTTTTGTCCTCTGCTCACTTTATCGGAACGGAAGAGGAGCGGCTCTTGGTCAATGTGACTAAGTTTTGATAAAAGCTGAGTCATGATCTCACCAGCCACATGCTCTCCTTGGGTATTTGTTTACAAAAACTTAGGTCATGCTTTATCCATCCAGTTTTTCAATGTTTTCATATATATTGCTTTTTTGTGTGAAAGTAAAGGTGTTAAAGCCAGATATAGTAAACCTGCCATCATCTAAGATTTTTAAATAAAAAATAAATAAATTACAGACACTCTACTCCCACATTTTATTTACCATTTATTTAATTAAAGAATTTCACTGCTCTATGCCACTCAGTAATTCTTAATGGGAGAGTCTGTGGTAGAAAATTCATATTTTGAAACCATATGGTAATGCATTAAAGGAACATTTTAGAACATCGACTTATCACTGGCCACCCATTGCAAGTAATCGTATTTACTGTTATATGCAGTAGGTGGCAAGCAATTGACTGAGCGTGTCAGTCTCATCCTATTACCTGTCGAAAAGGAAATCCTTCCTGTATCGTAAGGAGGCAAAAACTAGGGGGAGAGGAGAATGCTGACAAAACTAGTGGGAGAGGAGAATTTTATTTACCTATTCGAAAAGAGTTAACCCTTAAATGTAAAATGGCTTCCTGGCACTCCTGAGATCAAATTGTTACGGGGTGGAAGTGGTCCTTAAAAATAAATTTAAAAAATATATATTTTAATTTATTTATTTATATATATATATATATATACACACACACAGTTGCAAGAAAAAGTATGTGAACCCTTTGGAATGATATGGATTTCTGCACAAATTGGTCATAAAATGTGATCTGATCATCATCTAAGTCACAACAATAGACAATCACAGTCTGCTTAAACTAATAACACACAATGAATGAAATGTTGCAATGTTTTTATTGAACACACCATGTAAACATTCACAGTACAGGTGGAAAAAGTATGTGAACCCCTAGACTAATGACATCTCCAACAGCTAATTGGAGTGAGATGTCAGCCAACTGGAGTCCAGTCAATGAGATGAGATTGGATTTGTTGGTTACAGCTGCCCTGCCCTATAAAAAAAACAAAAAACACACACACACCAGTTCTGGGTTTGCTTTTCACAAGAAGCATTGCCTGATGTGAATGATGCCTCGCACAAAAGAGCTCTCAGAAGATCTACGATTAAGAATTGTTGACTTGCATAAAGCTGGAAAGGGTTATAAAAGTATCTCCAAAAGCCTGGCTGTTAATCAGTCCACGGTAAGACAAATTGTCTATAAATGGAGACAGTTCAGTACTGCTGCTACTCTCCCTAGGAGTGGCCGTCCTGTAAAGATGACTGCAAGAGCACAGCGCAGACTGCTCAATGAGGTGAAGAAGAATCCTAGAGTGTCAGCTAAAGACTCACTGGCAAATGCTAACATCCCTGTTAGCGAATCTACAATACGTAAAACACTAAACAAGAATGGATTTCATGGGAGGATACCACAGAAGAAGCCACTGCTGTCCAAACAAAACATTGCTGCACGTTTACAGCTTGCACAAGAGCACCTGGATGTTCCACAGCAGTACTGGCAAAATATTCTGTGGACAGATGAAACCAAAGTTGAGTTGTTTGGAAGAAACACACAACACTATGTGTGGCGAAAAAAAGGCACAGCACACCAACATCAAAACCTTATCCCAACTGTGAAGTATGGTGCATCATGGTTTGGGGCTGCTTTGCTGCGTCAGGGCCTGGACGGATTGCTATCATCGAATGAAAAATGAATTCCCAAGTTTATCAAGACATTTTGCAGGAGAACTTAAGGCCATCTGTCTACCAGCTGAAGCTCAACAGAAGATGGGTGTTGCAACAGGACAATGACCCAAAGCATAGAAGTAAATCAACAACAGAATGGCTTAAACAGAAGAAAATACGCCTTCTGAAGTGACCCAGTCAGAGTCCTGACCTCAACCCGATTGAGATGCTGTGGCATGACCTCAAGAAAGCGATTCACACCAGACATCCCAAGAATATTGCTGAACTGAAACAGTTCTGTAAAGAGGAATGGTCAAGAATTACTCCTGACCGTTGTGCACGTCTGATCTGCAACTACAGGAAACGTTTGGTTGAAGTTATTGCTGCCAAAGGAGGTTCAACCAGTTATTAAATCCAAGGGTTCACATACTTTTTCCACCTGCACTGTGAATGTTTACATGGTGTGTTCAATAAAAACATGGCAACATTTAATTCTTTGTGTGTTATTAGTTTAAGCAGACTGTGATTGTCTATTGTTGTGACTTAGATGATCAGATCACATTTTATGACCAATTTGTGCAGAAATCCATATCATCCCAAAGGGTTCACATACTTTTTCTTGCAATTGTATATGAAACCAAGAGGGCTGCACTCTCCTGCACATGCATACATCCTACTGGGGCCAATATATACAAAATACACAATCCAGCACACTCGCTTATTCACTAAACAATGATTCCAACTCTCACAGATTGTAATAGTTTTATTTAAAAACACCTCACCTAGGCAAAAAATAATGGGGGTTCAGTTACATTATATGATCATATATTGCATAAGCCTGCCACAATGTCAATGTACCCCATTCTTGGCAGGTCCTCTAGCAGCCTAATGCCTGCTCTTATGAGATCAGTCCACTTACTTGGGAGGTCCTACTAAATAAGAGAGTACGCTGGATTGTGTGTATGTGTATGTATATGTGTGTGTGTGTATGTGTATATATATATATATATATATATATATATATATATATATATATATATATATGCAATTGCATCTTTTTTTTTTTTTTTTTTGCTTTCAAATAAAAATGTACTTTCATTAGCTACAGAACTGGTTCTGGAAGCTAAAGATAATCCCCTCTTTTGCCTAGAACAGGACAGAGCAGGCAACCTTTTGGTACTCCAGATGTTGTGAATTGCATCTCCCATACTGATCTTTTAGCCATAATGCTGCCAAAGCATTGTGGGATATATTTCACCATATCTCTAGTGCTGAAAGTTGCCCACACCTGGCTTGGGAATAACTTTCTTGTTAGTGCTGAATATTGTGCAGTCAAATTCTTCTCTTAGAGATGCATTGAGGATGAACTGCACAAGTGTGGAGACCCGCATAATTTAGTAATCCAGTGATACTCATACAGAAGTATTATATTGGCAATTGAAAACACTGTCTGTACATATTAAATGGAACTATGAGTATGCTCACTCTGGCATATTCACTTTTCTTATCAGGGGAAATAGTAGAACTTGCATGTGCATTCACAGCAAAGTGCCTGCAAGTACATTGGACAGCATTCAGTGTTGGGCACTAATTCTAGACAAAATATATACAGGGAGTGCAGAATTATTAGGCAAATGAGTATTTTGACCACATCATCCTCTTTATGCATGTTGTCCTACTCCAAGCTGTATAGGCTCGAAAGCCTACTACCAATTAAGCATATTAGGTGATGTGCATCTCTGTAATGAGAAGGGGTGTGGTCTAATGACATCAACACCCTATATCAGGTGTGCATAATTATTAGGCAATTTCCTTTCCTTTGGCAAAATGGGTCAAAAGAAGGACTTGACAGGCTCAGAAAAGTCAAAAATAGTGAGATATCTTGCAGAGGGATGCAGCACTCTTAAAATTGCAAAGCTTCTGAAGCGTGATCATCGAACAATCAAGCGTTTCATTCAAAATAGTCAACAGGGTCGCAAGAAGCGTGTGGAAAAACCAAGGCGCAAAATAACTGCCCATGAACTGAGAAAAGTCAAGCGTGCAGCTGCCACGATGCCACTTGCCACCAGTTTGGCCATATTTCAGAGCTGCAACATCACTGGAGTGCCCAAAAGCACAAGGTGTGCAATACTCAGAGACATGGCCAAGGTAAGAAAGGCTGAAAGACGACCACCACTGAACAAGACACACAAGCTGAAACGTCAAGACTGGGCCAAGAAATATCTCAAGACTGATTTTTCTAAGGTTTTATGGACTGATGAAATGAGAGTGAGTCTTGATGGGCCAGATGGATGGGCCCGTGGCTGGATTGGTAAAGGGCAGAGAGCTCCAGTCCGACTCAGACGCCAGCAAGGTGGAGGTGGAGTACTGGTTTGGGCTGGTATCATCAAAGATGAGCTTGTGGGGCCTTTTCGGGTTGAGGATGGAGTCAAGCTCAACTCCCAGTCCTACTGCCAGTTCCTGGAAGACACCTTCTTCAAGCAGTGGTACAGGAAGAAGTCTGCATCCTTCAAGAAAAACATGATTTTCATGCAGGACAATGCTCCATCACACGCGTCCAAGTACTCCACAGCGTGGCTGGCAAGAAAGGGTATAAAAGAAGAAAATCTAATGACATGGCCTCCTTGTTCACCTGATCTGAACCCCATTGAGAACCTGTGGTCCATCATCAAATGTGAGATTTACAAGGAGGGAAAACAGTACACCTCTCTGAACAGTGTCTGGGAGGCTGTGGTTGCTGCTGCACGCAATGTTGATGGTGAACAGATCAAAACACTGACAGAATCCATGGATGGCAGGCTTTTGAGTGTCCTTGCAAAGAAAGGTGGCTATATTGGTCACTGATTTGTTTTTGTTTTGTTTTTGAATGTCAGAAATGTATATTTGTGAATGTTGAGATGTTATATTGGTTTCACTGGTAATAATAATAATTGAAATGGGTATATATTTGTTTTTTGTTAAGTTGCCTAATAATTATGCACAGTAATAGTCACCTGCACACACAGATATCCCCCTAACATAGCTAAAACTAAAAACAAACTAAAAACTACTTCCAAAAATATTCAGCTTTGATATTGAGTTTTTTGGGTTCATTGAGAACATGGTGGTTGTTCAATAATAAAATTAATCCTCAAAAATACAACTTGCCTAATAATTCTGCACTCCCTGTATATCTTGTAGGAGAACTTCTAGTGTGGCTGATAGCCAGAAGGATGTACTTAATTTTTTCTGCCCAATTTAGAAACCACTAGCGATTAGACAGAGAGACTGCTGGGACGTAATGTTTGGACCATAGCCTGACTCTTGTTGCTTAAACTGAGTCTTTTACCCTTTTCCTAGTCTGAGTCTGCATTCAGGTTGGTTGCAAAGAACTAGAGTACCTAATCTGGCATCTACCTCTGGACCAATATGACTGTGTGATGCTAAATACCAATCTCACCCTATATCATCTCTGCAAGAGTCAATAAATGCTCCCTGATCAGGATTTCATTTTCTTTCAAAAGAGAATGAGTCCTATTGATCTCATAATTTGGTTCTGTCAATCTTTCCAACTATTTTTTTCCCAACAGTTTAAATAGCCAAAGTAATAGTGAAGGGGTTAGATATAAATGACTGAGTATGACTTTGTTGGTAATTATTTCTGTTACTGAATCAAATAATCTCAATTCACATTGAGTAATGTATGTTCATTGGCTCTATTTATAAGGCACATGTTTGTGTAATAATCTCCCGTCCCAAACTTTATGGGCTTTTAGAAATGATGAACATGGGGGATTTTCTCTTGCAAGGTTTGGCAGATGGGTGGTTTAAAAGGACACTGTATACACTACACCAATTTATTTAAGTGGTTATGGTTCTGGAGTGTAGTCATTTTACATTACACCTGTACACTTGGTGGTTAAAGGGACACTCCAGTGCCAGGAAAACAATCCATTTTCCTGGCACTGCAGGTTCCCTCTCCCTCCCACCCCCCATCCCAGGTTGCTGAAGGGGTGAAAACCCCTTCAGTGACTTACCAAAGTCCAGCGCCGATGTCCCTCGGCGCTGGTCCAGGGTACGCCCACGCTCCTCCCCCGCCGACATCAGCCGGCGGGGGAGACCGACTGCGCATGTGCGGCAGCCAGTGGGGGAGACCTAATGCTTTCCTATTGGGATTTTAGCGACGCTGGAGGTCCTCACATAGCGTGAGGACGTCCAGCGACGCTATAGCACAAAAAAACCTGTGCTATGAACCATGAAGTGCCCTCTAGTGGCTGTCTAGCAGACAGCCACTAAAGGGGGAGTTAACCCTGCAAGATAATTATTGCAGTTTATAAAAACTGCAATAATTACACTTGCAGGGTTAAGGGTAGTGGGAGTTGGCACCCAGACCACTCCAATGGGCAGAAGAGGTCTGGGTGCCTGGAGTGTCCCTTTAATTCCAGGCATCCCTGTGGCAGCAACTCTGCATAAAAGTGTGCATACATGTGATCTAAGTGACTTTGTTCATTGATGACTAGTCATTAGAAACTGCTGAATTGCTGAAATTTGCACCTATAGAGTAATCTCGAGTTTACTGAAAATCTCAAGATTGAACAATGTTGCATACATGATGTGAAGCATTTAGACTGTTGTGGGTCAAAGGGTTCCTATCCGTATTAGAATAGTGTACCAATTTAAAGTTAACAGTGTGTCTATTTTGTGTTCTGTATTTACTACTGTATGTTTTATTATTTAAATACCAACCATGGCAAAATTGAGCATCTATTGAATATTTCTAGGTTGCTATATGATGATCGTGTTACCAGTTCTTCAACTTAAAGGAACACTATAGTCACCTAAATTACTTTAGCTAAATAAAGCAGTTTTAGTGTATAGATCATTCCCCTGCAATTTCACTGCTCAATTCACTGTCATTTAGGAGTTAAATCACTTTGTTTCTGTTTATGCAGCCCTAGCCACACCTCCCCTGGCTATGATTGACAGAGCCTGCATGAAAAAAAAACTGGTTTCACTTTCAAACAGATGTAATTTACCTTAAATAATTGTATCTCAATCTCTAAATTGAACTTTAATCACATACAGGAGGCTCTTGCAGGGTCTAGCAAGCTATTAACATAGCAGGGGTTAAGAAAATCTTAATTAAACAGAACTTGCAATAAAGAAAGCCTAAATAGGGCTCTCTTTACAGGAAGTGTTTATGGAAGGCTGTGCAAGTCACATGCAGAGAGGTGTGACTAGGGTTCATAAACAAAGGGATTTAACTCCTAAATGACAGAGGATTGAGCAGTGAGGCTGCATGGGGCATGTTCTATACACCAAAACTGCTTCATTAAGCTAAAGTTGTTCAGGTGACTATAGTGTCCCTTTAAAGCATAGTGAGACCAGTTATTGGCAGATGGATGCCAGCATGTTCCTAGTTTCAGTGGATCACCAGCAGCTAGTCATTAGGGGAGAAAATCCTTGGTAAAGTTTGCAAAAGGAGATTAATTTTTTTTTTCCAATTAATTTTAATTGTTTTGTTTCTGTAGTTCTTTAAAACAATCAGTAAATACATACTGGTGAGTCCCTTTAAAGTTTTATAGCATTAAAAAAAAAGTGTCCCTCTTAATGTTTCTATTGTTGCCGATCACTCTGAGGATTAACCATAAATGCACAATATCATGTATTTGGCACTTAAGGGTACAATAGGTGCCTATCCTACCACAGAAAACAAATGAGTCTTGCAATGGTGCATTTATTTGTAAATTTCAGCTAATCTGAATGTGACCAATATTCCATCATCACAGGATATGCGGTCTGTAATGTTTATTTTTAATTGTGTTGGGGATTGTGTACAAAGTCACTCGAATCTCAGGTCTTTTCAAGTCGGTATCATTTTTCTATTCTATTTTTATGCTTTGCTAATTAATTTGCTGTCACCTCAGATAGCACCATGTCACCTTCATTCCTAATGGACTTCCTCATGTGCAATTCTGATATGCACTGAACTGTTATATTGACATGTTTGGCTAGACAGCGCTAACAGAGGCATTCACACATAATCGGTCAAATATTGTCTTTAATAACTTGTCATAGTATTGATTTTCTTGCTGAGATTAAATTAATCAACAGCTGAACTCATGGTCGTTCCTTGTGACTTCAACCAGTAAATGCTATTTCAACATTTTTTGGAGTGAGTGAAGCAGCAGATCTAAGTAAAAAAATATATATATACTTCCACTGTTTAGATGATAGTCGTTCCATGGTGCCTAGGAAATTCAGAACAAGGGCGTGCATTCTTGCTATTTTTTTATTTTATTTTTTAAAGGATAATCACAAACAATTGTTAATATATAGTTCTGAGCATTTGTGGTGTTTTTAATGTTTGCTCATAATACATCTTACACCAGGGCTTGACACATTTTTCTGCAATCTAGGAGCCAGTCATTTGCAACAAGAAAAATGCAATTCTTAAAGGGACACTATAGTCACCAGAACCACTACAACTTGATGTAGTTGTCCTGGTGTCTACAGCCTCTCCCTGCAGGTGTTTCAGTGTAAACACTGCCTTTTCAGCGAAAAGTCAGTGTTTACATTGCTGTTTAGTAACACCTCTAGTGACAGTCACTAAGACACTAGAGTCCTGGGTCACTGCTGCACCACGTGCAGCACACGTTAAGTGTTTCCAAGCTCTGCATGGAAGCCCTAAATGTTCCTCATAAGGAAAACATGGGCTTAGCTGAGGTCATAAAGATTGATATTCTCAGCAATGGAGGTGGGACCAGCCGTGGCGAAACTGGCACGGCTTGGGAAAAAAGGTGAGTAAAAACACCTTCCTCATGCGATCAGTGGGGGCAGGTGCCTAAACGCACGCGCACACACTGACAGGTGCACACACTCACTCTGACAACAGGCTCGCACACACACACACACACACACATGTTCTGCATTTTGTAAAAGAAACACATGCTACAGAATATTTTATTGTAAACTTCATGAACCACTAAAGATATAATTATTGGGTCCCCCTGTAAAAAAAAGTTTTATATTTTTTTTAATCCAACCCAGTATGCTGATCTTCCATGCCCTGTCATGACATCAACCGGCACTCCTGAGGTCTTATAGAATTTAGCCAAATTTTTGAACTGAGAAAGGCGGGAGGGAGCTCCTTCAAGGGGAAGATTTTTATGTCTGTATATGTCGGTAGAGTGCTGAGCTGCTAAAATCACTTGTGCTGGGGGTGCAACTGGTTCCCAGAACACAATTAAAAATAACTCCATTTATGCAAACATTGCACATACTGACTCCTACCACAATGGCCACTTCAAATCATTAAAGTGGCCATGCTGGTTGGAGTAACCCTTTAAATAATTAGCAGTGTAGGCAGGTTCAAGCTCCTAACTTAATTGCACTTAATTGGCCTGAGAAGTTTTACTCCAATTTTACCATGAATTCAGTCAAAAACTCAAATTTTAGTAAACTGACCTCTAATTTTACCTTTATATAAGTAACCCTGGAGTAATTTGCGAAACAAAAACGTGTTTTGTGATGATACTCTATACACACACACATTCAAATTCTTAAAATTTCAGTTTCAATCTGTTTTATCATGTCTGTGGTCAAATTCCCCTATGGCTGTTAATTGAAGCAGACTTTGGAAGGGCTTTAAAACCTTTCAAGCAAATAGCTTTGTTTGTGCGCTTTTTACAGGCAAACAGATGAAGCCTGTGACCTTATTCTACCGATAATTTACCATAATGACTATTGGACTTCTTTTGCTGTCTGCTTGCTTGCCCCTCTCCCCTATTTATTCTTTTGTAAACCTGAAACTTATCACACCATAAAAAGTAGCAAACTTTAATTTGACAAAATATTTTTGTGTTTTGGAGGTTTTTTAATGGAACCATTGATCTCGGCTTTTAACTATTAGTGACCGGAAAGAGTGTAAAAACACCCTCTGAGAGCTTTAACCTCTGCAGGTTATTGTGATAGTTATTGTGCAAAGACCTTATAGGTCTTAATTTTTTTGCATTAATTTTTTTAATGTTATTTTTAAACCGCTTGACAAAACATGAGGATTTATCAACACTGAGCCAGCCTGAAATGTCATCTGAGAAGATTTCACCTGCAAAGCTATTTGTACAGGTAAAGGGGATTCAGTTGTTCCATTCTTTATCTTTCGTTGTTATCAAATTGATACAGGCTTCTATTCAAAATTGCAGCTACAATCTTAAAAATGGTTTGTGATAACGAGGATACATAACGAAAAGTGACTTTACAAGTCAAAAGCTGAAAGGTTCTTGTTCAGTTGCCTGAGAATTCCCTGGTTTTCTCGTGGCTAATTTTTAATAGTGACATAAGGAGATGCTGTAATTATTATGGAGGACAATCATGGATTATTATTATTGTGAGGGGGGATTTGACTATAAATAGGACAATTACAAGAAAACTTACAGAAACGAAGGGTTGAAGAGGACCCTGCTCAAACAAGCTTACTGTCTATAGGAGGTGGGGTATAAAACACATTCGGACAGGGAATAGAAGTCAAAATAGGTGGGAGTGAAGCAGAGCTGGAGGAGAGAGTAGAGTGCTGCCCTTTAGAAGAAAGCAAGAGACAGGTATGTGAGGTAGAGGGTAGTCTAGCAGGCCATAGGCTTTCCTAAAGAAATTTGTTTTAAGGCACTTCTTAAATGATTGAAGACTAAGGGAGAGTCTGATGGCGGTAGGCAGGCTATTCCTTAGGATGGGAGCCGCCCGCAAAAAGTCCTGCAAGCGCGAGTTGGCCATACGGGTACGAGCAGCGGACAGAAGGTGGTCACGGGCAGAGCGGAGAGACCGAGAAGGGACATACCTATGGATCTGTGAGAAGATATAAGAGGGGCTAAGATTATTCAGTGCTTTATAGGTATGGGTTAGCACTTTGAATTGACTATAGGATACAGGAAGCCAGTGTAAGGACTGATAGAGGGGTGAGGTGTGAGAGGACCGACTAGAGAAGAAAATCAGTCATGCGGCAGCATTCATTACAGACTGTAGCGGGGCAATACGGCTATTGGGAAGACCAATTAGGAGAGAGTTAAAATAGTCCATGCGAGAGATTACTAGAGTATGGACAAACTCTTTAGTAGCATCTTGTGTAAGAAAGGGGCGGATGCGGGCGATGTTTTTGAGGTGGGATTGGCATGATTTGACAACAGACCGGATGTGAGGCTCAAAGGTGAGGCCAGAATCAAACGTTACACCAGCTTGTAAGGATGGGCTGATATGGGTACCACCAATCTGAAGGGAGAGCGAGAGAGGAGGATTAATATTAGAAGGAGGAAAGACAAGAAGTTCTGTTTTGGAAAGATTCAGTTTCAGAAAACGAGAGGACATCCAATCAGAGATAGAAGAAAGGCAAGAGGTGACACGTTGCAGGACATCAGGGGAGAGGTCTGGGGAGGAGAGCTATATCTGGGTGTCATCAGCGTACAGGTGGTATTTGAATCCAAAAGAGGTAATAAGCTTGCCAAGAGAGGCAGTGTAAAGAGAAAAAAGAAGGGGACAAAGGACAGAGCCTTGAGGGACTCCAACTGAGACAGGATGAATGGTGGAGGTATCATTAGAAAAGGAGACGCTGAATGAGCATTGGGAGAAAGAGGAGGAAAACCATGAAAGGACAGAGACAGAGTGATTGAAGAGTTTGGAGAAGGAGAACATGATCAACAGTGTCAAAAGCAGTGGAGAGGTCAAGAAGAATTAATATGGAGTAGAGACTGTTTGGATTTAGCTGTGATGAGGTCATTAGTGACTTTGATAAGGGCAGTCTCAGTAAAGTAGAGAGGGCGGAAGCCGGACTGAAAAGGGTCGAGGAGAGAGTAGGAGTTGAGGAAGCAGGCCAGACGGGTGAAGACTAATCTTTTAAGAAGCTTTGAGGGAAAAGGGAGCAGGGATATAGGACGATAGTTAGAGGGGGAGGATGGGTCGAGACATGGTTTTTTTAAGATAGGTACTACAGTAGCATGTTTCAGGACAGCAGGAACAGTGCCAGAAGAAGGAGAGCAGTTGAAGATGTGTGTTAAGGAGGGCACAAGACAAGAAGAGAGAGCTCCAATAAAGTGAGACGGGACAGGATCAAGCAGGCAAGTGGTGGGGCAAGACGAAAGGAAAAGCGCAGCCACCTCTTGTTCAGTAGCCTGGGAGAAGGTCGGAAGGGTTGAAGAGGCATGATCCAGGGGAGGTTGAAAAGGTGAGGGGCAAGGTGGTGAGAATTATTTCCTTATCTGTTCAATCTTGTCAGTAAAGTAGCAAGCAAGACTATCAGCTGTAAGGTTAGTTTGGGGGGTGGCCACAGCTAGGCAAAGAAGAGAGTTATCAAAGGTATCAAAGAGACGCCTGGGATTGTGGGGGCATGAACGAATAAGAGAAGAAAAGTATGACTGTTTGGCAAGGGCTGTGCTGTATGAACGCAATATGAATTTGTAGTTTAGAAAGTCTGACTCGGTGTGAGACTTCCTCCAGCAGCATTCAGCAGAATGAGAACATCTTTGCAGGTAGCGTGTTGATTTAGTGTGCCATGGTTGGGGGCGTGTCCTCCTTGCGGTGTGTATTTGGAGAGGGGCTGCAGCGTCCAGGGCTGAGGTGAGGGTATAGTTATGAGGAGATAGCCAGTGAGGGACATGAGTGAGCAGGAATGGATAATAGTTGGATATGAGAGCTGATGGATAGAGTGAGATTGATATGAAAAAGGTAACAAAAATTTTATAAAAGGGACTGCAGTTACAAGAATAATCAATAAAAAAAAGGGGTGAGCAGACCCATAAGACACTTTACTTTGCTGAAAAGTTTTGTGTGAAGAGTGTGTCCTATTGTTTTCATTTTGCAAAAAAGGGCATATTTCAATCAAAATTAGCACTTCTATAAATTAACCTTGTTACACCTCTTGGCTTTCAAA
Organism: Pelobates cultripes; assembly: GCA_933207985.1. Lineage (NCBI taxonomy): Eukaryota > Metazoa > Chordata > Amphibia > Anura > Pelobatidae > Pelobates > Pelobates cultripes. Next base: position 203,564,225 of record OW240913.1, on the reverse strand, counting down.
CAAACAGGTCATGTTATGTCCTGGATTGGTTAGGTCAGTGGAGCGAAACTCAAGAGGCATCAATTGCACAGAGCACCTGTCTTGCTAAGCATTCTCATTGAGCGGCATTGAAATGTCTGTAATTGGACAGGCACAGAAAGTCTGAGCTAGGGAAGAAAGGCAGAAACAAGAGAACTGCAGGTTTTGCACACTATTTTATACATACCCCAAATTAAAAAAAAAAAACATGCATAAGTAAACACATGAGTTTAAAAAAAAAAAATAAAAAAAAATGGGGGTATATCTACTAAACAGTGATTTAAAAATAAATATATATTTTAAATTTGGGAAAATGGAGGGTTCCTTTAAAATGGAGAAAACCAGTGTCTGGTCACTGCTACACTTGCATTTACTTAAATCACTGTCTGTACATTGGATCTGCATAGACATTTTTCTTATTATTCTTGTTTTACACATTCATTTTATGCTTATAATTTGAGAATTAATTTTGGTTAAAGTGACAGTGTAATTGATTTTACCATGTATTTACCATGTATTTATTGATATTGCAAAAAAGTTTTATTACAAAAAAAAGGGAGAGGCTCTACTGCAGATATTTGGAGATTCTTAGTGTGTGTGTGTGTGTTTGATATTACAATTTGTTTTAATTGATTATCTCACCTCCAGTGGTGGTAGTTCCTTAAACTGTACTGTTCTAGACCACAATCTCAGATGTCCGACTTGGAATTTGCTGAAACCACTCTTCCGGCCTACAACTGCCTTCATTTTCCACATAATTCCGTGCTCCTGTTTTAGCCCTTGGTATTTTTGTCCATCTTCCCATGTTCCTTCTTGATGTTATGGTCACTGGGTATTGCCACATCCACCATCACTGCAGTTTTCTGTTCCTTGTCTACCTCCACCACAATATCAGGTTGGTTAGCCAGTAGCGGCTTATCTGTCTGGAACAGGAAGTCGCTGTCATTCTCAATTAACCTCTGTGGCAGATCCAGCCCATATTCTGTGTAGGTGTTTCGGTATACAAACCCAACAATGCTCTTCCTACTAACATCTTGTACTTGGCAACAATTTGCTGGATTGTCTTGGTGGCATCTTTGTCTTTTTCTCTCTTCCTCAGATGTAGATATAAGAAAACAAGAGGACAGCTGGTGGTTAAGTTTCAGAAAGCAACAGCTGCAAACACTCGTTTAAGGAAGAATGTAATTTCGGGTTAATTCCGTAACTAGAGAGGAAGTGATGACTCAAGATACTCATAGAATAATTCTGAATATCACAGCTTTGGTCATGATGTTATCTGTAAAAACATTTTGAAACACCATGTGAAATGTATTCTTAAAGTGCCTGTTTAAATAAGAAGGTTCTCAATACCACAGAAAAATACTTAAAGGGACATTAGAAATACAAACCTGTATTCCTAACGCTGTAGTCGTCACACTCCCATGTGCAGTGTAAAATATTACTTACCTTTAAAAACCATAAGTGCATGCATGGCCAATCAAAATCATAAACAGAACGAAGGGAGGAGGTGCCAATAATAGAGGTTCTAGAGCAAAAATCCTATTACTTTGTTTCGCCAATCAAAATCTTGTCATAGAGAATCATTGTATGCATGTATTCTCATGACAAGCCAACGTCTGTACATACCTGGGTATGAGAGTCAGAAAATAAGTGTCCTGGGTCTCAAATTTACAGACTTTTGAGGTGTGGCTTAACACCGCACTTCCCAGCTTTCACACTATTAAAATGTGTAGTACTGTAATGTAATGTATTTTTGTATGTGCAATGTTTCTTGGTGAAACACCGCACACACAGACTGCCAGCACCATGACTACTTCAAATAACTTGGTGCTTGGAGCCCTTTCAACAAAAATATGTAATCTATACATTATACTAGAAGTTGACTGCAAATGTGTAGATTTATGTATTTACTTTTAATATACATATTTAAAGATATGCTGTGCCTCCTCCAAGGTAGCCGTTGTTGGCATAGAGGTCAAGATCCATGTCACAGGCCTGTTATTGATTATAAGACAGGATGCCGTGATTATTCCTCTGATGAGCACTCCTTACACTTGCTATATGAGTTTAAAATTAGAGAGGCAGATGTCATTCCTTTCCAAAGCTCATGTGGTGTCATTGAAGCCAGTGTATTGGCATCTTGGGGGAGAGATGCCCTTTACTTGGGGAAGCAAGCAGCATGAATTGCATAGGTAGGAGGTGGTTGTGAAATGAGCAACACCAACAAACAGTGAGTTATGGCATCTGTTTTGAAATTTAGGTAGCGGTAAGAATAAAATTAAAAATCTTTTAAGCAATATATTTTATCATTTTATAACTGTTAAAAATCATATATTCATTGCATAAGGAGCTTTAATATCTTGTCCTGTCATAAGTCGTCAAAGCATCTGTTGCTGTCCAGCTTTACCTAGCTCAGTTTATCTTGGCATCAGGTCAGAGTCCTGTGGTAATGTCCTCTGGCACAAGTGCAGCATCTTTAATGAGGTTTCAGACGATCACAGCCATGAACCTCTACTATGTTACTTCAGCATGGGTTGTTTATAACCATGGGAGGACAGCAACATTGGGTGCATTTTGGATCCATCTGAGGGCATCCTGAGACTCTTTGATCCATAGTAATCTAGTCCCTGGATGCCATCTATCCCCGGCTGGAATTTACGAGGAAGGTGGAGATGGAAGGCAGGCAGAGGAGTGGGCACCTTTAGCATGCGCTTTAAAAACCCCTGTGTAATAGGGTTTTGATACTAGGTTATTCTGTTTGATTATCCTGGACACTTGGCGTTCCCCGTTTTGTATTCTTTCTGGATCCTTTTATTTGGTTGTTTCACCATTATGGATTAGCTGCCTGGACATTTTGATTTACTAACTGCATTATTTGGGATCCAGTCATCAACCCTTACACAGGTTTGTTTTCATGAAGCATGTTCCATGGCATTCAAAGCAAAAAAATGATCCTAAAATGCTCTGGTAGCTCATAGACTCCCCCAAATTAGTGGAGTATAAACCTAAAATTCACAAGCAGCTCACCCAAATATTTTCAGGTGTTCAGGCCTGCACAATTATGTGTAGCTAAACAGGGACATGCACCGTAATCTATGCAATTGGCATAGGTGTTTGGGGTGTTCCTTTAAGGCAGTTGGCAAAAACATAGAATTCCAATGTTGTGCACACCTTGAGTACTTTAGGGCCCTACCCATGTTCTTCATGCCACTATGTCTCAATTAAATATTTTTTCACATTCTTGGTGCAGCCATATTTTCCTCACAACAATATTGCCTCCTTTCCCTGACTATTTTCAGGCCCTAGTCTTCATTGTGCATGTTAGGCTATTGGACTGTAATTAGGCACTCAGTGATGAGTGGGAGGAGTCTACCAACACAAAGCAATTAGATGAGAGCATCCTGTAGGACAGCTCAGTGTAAAGTACTTCAGCAGTGTAATTCCTAGTGCATGTTGGTTTAATTTCTGGTACGGCCAACTTGGCATTCATTGTTATTAGGTTGAAGGTTGATGAAATAAGTCTCAGTTGGGTTTTAGCATCATTGCCCAATAAGGTGCTGCAAAACCTTCCCTTGCTGAAATGGTCTACTTGAGAATAAACACTGGACTAAGGAGTTACTCTGAACTACCAACATTCCATGAGGTATTTAGGTAATCTGAACATGCGCTGCAGAGGGATGTCCACCCAGCCATAAACATATACTCATTGTGCATGGTCATTTTGCTGCAATATTATATCTAAACTCAAGACTAAAACGTTTTTTTGTTTTCTTTCTTAAAGGACTTCAGCTTAATGAAGTGGTCTGGGTGCCAGGTCCAGCTGGGGTTAACCCATTTTTTTAATAAACATAGCAGTTTCAGAGAAACTGTTTATAAATGGGTTAATCCAGCCTCTAAAGCCTCTAGTGGCTGTCTCACTGACAGCCGCTAGAGGCGTTTGCGTGCTTCTCACTGTGAAAATCACAGTGAGAAGACGCAAGCGTCCATTCATAGCATTATGAATGCTTTCCTATGAGACTGGCTGAACGCGCGCGCAGCTCCTGCCGTGCATACGCATTCAGCCGAAGAGAAGGCGGAGAGGAGGAGGAGAGCTCCTAGCCCGGCGCTGGAGAAAAGTAAGATTTTAACCCCTTTCTCTCCCCAGAGCCCGGCGGGAAGGGGTCCCTGAGGGTGAGGGCACCCTCAGGGCACTATAGTGCCAGGAAAACAAGTATGTTTTCCTGGCACTATAGTGGTCCTTTAATAATAAATGTTATTTGCCTTGCTCTTGTCTTTAACATCAGATGAAGTAGTTCAGAATTACAGTATGTAAAGTCTTTCCTAAAGTACATTCTGCTTCAGTATGCCTCATTTCAAGAGATATATTTATTCGGTATGTTTCTCACTCTAAACCCTTACCACAAACCACGTTCTAAATAACATGAAAAGGAAGACCTATTAAAAGGGAAAACCCCTAATAAGAATGCCTGTAATGTTTTGTTTATTGTGTTTTAAAATGCTTACGTTGTTTTCCTGTTTGATGCAGATATTTCTGTAGTGGAAATGAGTGATGCTTTTCGACAGCCCTCTCTGTTCTACCATCTTGGCGTGAGAGAAAGCTTTAGTATGGCCAACAACATCATCCTATACTGTGATACTAATACGGAGTCCCTCCAATCTTTGAAGGTAGGTACTTAGTGTTATTTAAAGGGTCCGTCAAGAGTAAACATGGTTTCACATAGTAAAACTACTCGTTCATTCTTTTATGCTCCTTCCATCTGTCGGTCAGAGGCCATGTCAGTGAATGCAGGTGTACCACAGAACATGAAGTACATCAAATAAATAAAGTTTTATACTATGTTTGATGCAGTCTGTACATTTTCTTTCAGGAACCTATCATTATGGTCTGTGGCAGGGATATGCAACCTTTTTCGAATTAAATGTGTTGGACTACATCTCTGTTGATGCTTCACCAGCATTATGGCTGTAAGAGCATTATTGGAGATGTAGTCCATAATACCTGAAGTGCCAAAGGTTGTCTACACCTGCTCTATGGAGTCTTCTCCCCATTCCCCACCTTCAAATTATTGTTAAAGGCTTCCTCAAAGACTAGATTGGGTGCAGGATACTATCTGCACCATGAACAGAAGAGTGACCTTTTGAACTACATAGTTAAGGGCACTTCCTTAATATTACATGGTTATTCCAAATATCTGGTATTCTTAATATGCTATTACTGCTTAATATAATTTAGCCCCACTAATATCCATTTAACAAGATTAGTATCATTATGCTAATATATACGTAAAGTCTTTAGATTGGATATCTAGAGGTTTACACCGTCAGTTGTCTCTGAAATCTCTTTTGCAATGTTCCCAAAGTCCATAAGTAGGGCATTGCAAGGCCTAACCTTGGCATTGCAGGTGTTTGTGAATTCTGTTTCCCATGATGTCCTGTGAGCTTAGACCTGGTTTTAGAACTATAATGCTGGAAGCGTGCTGCTTGTACCAGACTGCAAATATCTGTTGACAAAATACATTCTGCAGAGTGACAGAGGCAAACATATTCAGTTTACTTCTTACAATCCCAACATTCACATTTTCTTGTTTATACTGTGTACAATATAAATAGGTAATATTTGCAATTTTTCTTACTATGTTTTTTTGTTTTTTTTCTTCTTCTTCTTAGGAAATAATTTGCCAAAAGAACAATGTAAGTATTACATTACATGTATTTAAATGTTATAAATATTTGCGATTTCAGTACAGGTTCTAGGTAGTTCTTTGAACATGCTTTTACTAGACTTTCCTGAAGTAGTCAACTAGGTTAATGATTTGCTTATATACTGTGTCTTTATCCACATATAGGGTATTGGCACAGCAGCCAATTGTTAGTAGTTTTCATATCAACATTAAAGACAGTGTTTTTGAAATGAATGAAATCTATCTGTATGTTTTTTTTCCTCTTAAATCTGCAGTGCCAAACTCTGCCCCTTTTCCAAGGGTGGGGGCTGGGGGTGGGGGGAGGATAATAGGTCTCCTCCCCCCCCCATTGTTATTTAGGGTCCCCACCCGCCGCTCATGGGTGGGGGCAGGGGGGAGGACAATAGGTTCCCCCCCTCATTCTCATTTAGGACCCCCACCCGACGCTCAGGGCCGGGGGCCGGGGGTGATTACAATAGGTTCACCCTCCCCCCCCTATTCTCATTTAGGGTGCCCAGGGGTGGGGCCGGGGGGGAGAACAATAGGTCCCCCCCACATTGTTGTTTAGGGCCCCCACTCGCCACTCAGGGGTGGGGAGAAAAATAGGTCCCCCCCATTGTTATTTAGGGCACCCATTCCCTAGGTCCCCCCCTCAGTTTAGTAGCCCACACACGTGGCACGGGAGGGGGGATACGTTGTTTTTTTTTTTTTTTAAAACAGCGTGCAGCCACAGACTGCTTACTAGACATGGTCCTACTCGCGGTGTAGCGAGTAGGGGCATAATTTACAAATACTAAGTAATCTTTACTTAGTATTAGTAAATGTGACTGAAAGACCAATTTAGGTCTTTCAGCCTTTTAGTAGATAGCTCCCAAATACCGTGGGAATTAGTTTATCTACTAAGCGTCTGCCAGATGCAGCACGAATCAGATCGGACTTTCATTCATTCTAATGAAATTCCAATCCGAACAAAGTCCCGAATTGCGTCCTATCACAAATGGAGAAACTGTCCTCATTCTGATAAGACGCAATTCGGTAGTTTTGCCGGCGTTCTGTCTAAATGACAGGACGTTCAGGAAAAGTGAAAGAAGGCTTCGCAGGAACACGGAGGAAATGTGGTGAGAATTATGGGAAAATTGCTCTGACCACCGGAAATGAAGCACACTTTGCTCCTCCACTGGTCAGAGATGCTCAGGTGTGGGAAACCTCCATAAGACAAATAGTCCCTACTTTGTCTTATGTTTTAAAGAAAACTAGAGCAGACAGGAAGAAATGAAGAACAGATCCTGACAGAGGGAGAGAAGATGAATTGATTAAAGAAAGGTAAGTTTGCCACGACAGTGCCGCATATGCCCCTCAAGTACTTGTAATGTGAATATTTACTTAATTATATAACTGGAATGGGGGTGGGGTGAGTGCTCAAAATTGAAGAGGGAAAAATAAATATGAGGGTATTCTTTATATTTTTACATGCTGCTTTCTTACACCATAACAACTACAATAAGTTGTTTTGGGGATCTGTGAGTGAATTCAATTTATTTGATGAAATGTTCTTGCTGATTTCATACATATCTCTGACAAGTATTTTGTCTAATTATTTACACAGTTGTTTAAAACACACTGCACTGAAAAACACAAAGTACACCTACCATTCTGCCCTCAGTTCCTTTTATGTCAAAAGCATGCATTTAATGTTACCACATTTTATATTTTAGCAAAGATTCAGAAAAGTGTTTATTTTTTTTATTTTAACTGACTGTAAAGTCACTGCTTCTTCCTACGTATGTTGGCTGCTGTCAGTTTACATGTCACAGTGTCACTCTCTAGGAGAACTGTTCTTTTGAGATCCAGAATCCCACAGTTCCTCTTTTCTGCCCTGGAGTGTGTGCATAAGAGCTTAGAACTTTTGTTGTGTATGTGTAAAAGATCGTCACAGTTATAAATCATATGGTCATGTGTTTCTGTAAATTGAGAAGTTGATCTGTGGCCATTTGAAATGTTGGGACATATGAGTTTAAAACCAGTTTAGCGTTTCCATGCTATTCTAGGACAATTTACTGAACTATAAAGTTCAGAGTTTTCCCACAGAGATTGTGTAACTGGCGTTGTAAATCTAGATTGTAAGCTCATTTGAGCAGAGTCCTCCTCAACCAACTGTTCTTGTAACATTTTGTAAAGGTCTCATTTATTGTTATATTTTCCCCTTTATCATATTGTGAAGCTCTGCGAAATAAGTTAATGGTATATAAATGCCAATAATAAGTAATTATGTGTAATGCCATTATTTTGTTGAAAAAAACAGATCCCATACCTGTAAAAAAGAAGAGAAAAGAATACATTGCTTCTAAATATAAAACACTTTCTAAACAGAGCAACGTTAATGTTTTAAGTCTCTGTGTGTTCCTAGTACTTGGCTGCCTCTCTGTGTTCCCTATTGTTTACAGGCAAAGCATTTTGTGATGTTAATGTGTCTGCTCTGCCGCTTGGCTTGCAGAGAAAACTGAAACCACTACTCTGGGATTATTAGTGGGACTTGATGTCATCATGAGTAACATTCCCTCTTTAAGGGTTACTCCTACCCTTTTTTAGATAAAATTTATTTTAATCAGTAATGCATTATTTAGCAATGCTGACTTGTTCCCCCTCCTTCAGGGTTAGAACAAACTTTAATCAAATGGAATCCAGTGCTGGACCAAGCTCTGCCCGCTGGGGTCCATATCTCTTCTGATGTCATAGCCTCCCTTGCGTGGTCTAGTCAAATGATTATCATATTTAAGCATTTGAGCATTTAACGGGGTTAAATCACATGCATATGCTCTAAGACGGTAAGGGGAGTGAGTGAGGCTGAACATGGAAGGGTCGTTCTTTAAAAAAATAAATCAAATTAAGGGGATAGGGAGGTAGTAGATGAATTATTATTATGCATACACGCATGTAGCACCATTAACCCCTTAAGGACCAAACCTCTGGAATAAATCACATGCATATGCAAATGTCATGTGTCCTTAAGGGGTTAAAGAAATGTTTAGGCACACTTGCAGTATTATCTTTAAGCATCAATCTTTAAATTCCCGATCATGCATGATTGTGGCCAAAGCACGTGTGTAGAGTCAAATATCTTCAGGTTTCAATCATCTACATTAAAAAAAAGGTGTGTGTGTTTGATTGTAATAGCTTTTTTTTTTTTATTTTTTTTTTTACCCCCAACCTTGGCAAAAATAATGGGGGTGTTTAGTGACAGTATATACTCATACATTGCTTAAGCCTGCCACAACGTCAATGTTTCCTATTCTTGGCAGGTCCTATCCTAGCAACTTAATACCTGCTGAGATTAACCCTCTTACTTGACAAATATTTCCTCCTAGGCCTCTCTGCAGTGCAAAGTTAAATGGGACTCTGGAATGAGGCACCTGGGATATTGAGGGGTGCAAAACAGAGGGGTTGGTTTTGACTTCCAAGTACATACAAGATCCAATGGACTTGCTAATTTTTGCCTTGGTTAGGTGTTTTTTAAATAAAAAAAAACAAACTATTACATTCTGTGAGCTTAGAAAGTGCTGTTTAGTGAAAGAGGGAGTGTCTTGTATGCATTATTTATATAACAACTGTTTTCACATTAATGATCACAATGTAGTCCCTTAAGTTAGTAGAGAATGTCCTGCTAATTTTGCTTGCAGCTGTATATACAGTATATATTCGAGTATAAGTCTAGTTTTTCAGCACATTTTTTGTGCTTAAAAACCCCCACTCGACTTATACTCGAGTCACTGTCTGACTCTGATTATGGCAACTTAGAGAGCCGCGGCCGTCAGAGCCATGGCAACGATCCGCGCGGCAACCAGACCGCGAGACTTACAGTGGAGCTGACTGGAACGGAGGAGAAGGGAGGTGACAGGAGCTGCAGGAAAGGTAAGTAAATGCTTCCTGCCAGCCCCCCCCATTTCACAGACCATGCCACTGGACCACCAGGGATTAAGATAGCCCCCTCCCTGACCAGTTAACAAGCAGGGAGGGGGGACAAAAAAAATTTAAAATAATAAAAAAAAAAATAATATTCAAATTAAAAAAATTTAAAATAATACAAATGCCCTCCCCCCACCCAGTTCACACACACTACACACACACACTCTGCATTATATACACACTCTGCATTATGAGTGTGTGTATATAATGCAGAGTGTGTGTTTGTATGAGTGTGTGTGTGTTTGTATGAGAGTGTGTATATATAATAGAAAGTGTGTGTGTATATAATTATAAAAATCACAGAATTTCATAGCCCCAAGTTTTACCCTCGACTTATCCACGAGGCATAGCATATTTCACAATTGTTGGTCACAAAACTGCACTCGACTTATACATGAGATCGACTTATACACGAGTATATACGGTAGTCCTGCATTCCTTGGACTTGTCATTTGAAATAGGATCATTAAAGGCTAGTTTGCTATGACATATATTTGTCTTTAAGTAGTCGTTAAGTAGTTCACGTCTGTGTTGCTTTGAGGAAATTCATCCCAAAAGAGTAATTTTTAAAAAGTGGTTTTTTTTTTTTAATATTTTAAATATTAAGTAAATAAATGAAATTGCATTTACAAAAGATAAACTAAAACCCAATATTGCCCTGTGACTCCAACTTCTAAAAAGTTTAGTTGTCTTTTAATACAATACTGGAGCATTCTTTAAACAGATAATCTAGATAGGAAAAACATATTTTTCTTTTGCGCTGGGAAAATACCCTTTACATCCCAGTAATTAGAGTTGTCTTTGCGTAGTTGCAGATTCCAGAGTACTGTATAAGGAAACAGAAGGTAACAGTGGTGATCTCACACATTACAATGTGTACAGATACGAGCTCTTCTGTAAACACAGATGTTGGCGACTGCTGCCATAACGACCACATTTTCATTACTACCGTACAGTTGTTTGTTATGACTTAAGTCTGCAATGCTCGGCATTCTCCTGCAATAGAAGGGATCTGGACTTTGTACCTCAGCCTTTCGAGGATGTCTTTTCCAAGAATAAAAGCTTGATTCCTAACTACAATGTTTGTTATATATTGTGTTTGTAATAGCTTCTTTTATAGTACACCCAAACAAGGAATGAACGAGTGCTTAAAAAAATACATTTAGCGTCTTATTTTGTTTGCTGCTTTGACATTATTCCAATATTCAAACGCATTTGTAAGTATATGCAAGAGGTAAACAAAAGCAGGCATTAATCAAGTATTTGTTTTTGTCAATTTTGTATTTACTTTATTTATATTGCAGTAATGTTCCTATGCAGAATAAGAACTAAAACACATTCTTTAGCTATGTCTGTGGTTCTTAACACTTGGGACAAGACCCAAAATTGAGTGCTTGTGCTATTTGAGTGAGATCCCATTGGTTGAGACAGAGAGATTCTATTTATCAGGCAACTTCCTACAATAAATTGGTTATTGTAGAAACACTGCCTTTCTTCTTTGCATCTGTGTAAATGTGTTTGTTACACAAACATTAAGCACTACTAAATTTTATTTATGTTTTGTAGAATAATCTAAGTGAGATGGAATCGTTTTTATGATATTTGTGTTATTTCGTTTTTTTGCTGCAGTCTAATTGTCAAAAAAAGTCATAGTTCCAGAGTATAAACGATTATGCCGCCAAGATATTTTCAGCAGTAGGCTGTTAATGTTACACGATCCCACCATAATGTTATCCACCATGACACTTTAATTGTATAACAGTGGTTCACAGCACAAATAAAGTAAAATCACCAACAATATGAAGCTCCTATAAAAGAGGGAAATTAGGATTAAAAGAGGAACAGAGGGTGTGGGCCCAGAATAGGGACTGTAAATCCTAGATAGGGACACTTGGAGGTATAGAAATCGGAGTGCTTTTCCAATACTAGCCAGTGAAGTTTCGTACTATGAAAAGAAGGAAAGGGATATATGTGGGATGGTTTAAATCTTTCATTTTAAATACAAGTGCTGATTAACCTCTGTAATACGAACATTACATTAGGAATCTGTTTTCTGTCTGTTGTGAAAATGTTATGGTTTTCCATCTGCACTGTGGGGAACAATACTGCCATTATATTGATCGTATTTTTTCATAGAAAATTCTGTCCGTTTTTTTCACAATTTTTTATTTCGGTAGATTGTTCTGTTTGGCCAGGAGGAAAAAAGATGTGAAGCAGAAGGATTTTTTATTTCTGTCGGAAACAATTGTGGAGAGATTGATAAATCCATTGTTTTGACAATATATATTCAAAACTGACAATTAGGGTGCACAAGAAATAACAGATGAAAACCTGACAGACTTAAAGGGACACTATAGGCACCCAGACCACTTCATCTCATTGAAGTGGTCTGGTATGCAGTGCCCCTGTCAATTTAAATTGCAGTTGTAATTATTGCAGTAATTTAAGTGATAAACTGCAATAATTACCTTGCAGGGCTAACTCCATCTCTAATGGCTGTCTACCAGACAACCACTTGAGACACTTCCTGGTGGTTAGGCAACTTTTGGTCACCTAACTGACGCTGGGTGTCCTCACCTTCTGCATTAGGACATCCAGCATCAGCTAAAATCGCGCTGGAAAGCATTGATTGAATGCCTTCTTATTGGCTAGTCCTTGTTTCCAACTTTTTATTATTCCTAGCACTATTGTTTACCTTGAACATTTCACAAAAAATATGACAAAAATTAGACATATAAGCGACACTGATAAATATCTCACAATGTATCTACCTCTTGCATAATGCCTTGTCAGTTGGGGTAGGCATTCTATGACTCTCCAGATGTTGTGGACTACATGTCCCATGATGCCCTTAGTCCACAACATATGGAGTGCTGAAGGATGCTACTCTTGGACTAGTGACTTTGGTTTTGGCAGAGGTGGGTACGTTCTACTATATGCGCTGATAGAAATGACTGGCTTTTGTGTACTTGCTAGAGATCTAGGCACATATGTGTTAGTGTGTTATTAGACACCATGAAATCTGATGAACCAGGGGACATTGGGGAGATTTACCAAAATATTCTGTTTTTAAAAGAGATACAAAGATGTGAAAGGGAGGCATTACTGATGTGCCTGCTGGTTCCCCTGCTTACCATGGTGATTGCTCCACTTTAAGTGGTTTAGAACACGTTGATAAAACATTTTTTTAGAACAGAACACTTTGATGAATTTCCTTCAAATTAACATACTAGTTGAATGTTTGATATACTGCCACAGTGAGGAGGGGAAAAAGTATTTAAGGAAATGGCTATAACAGAAAATATAGAGGTTAGTAGAATGGTAAGCAGTTCTCAAATAAAAGCTTCTTGGATTTGTTTTTTTTATTTATGTAAAGATTTTAGTACAAACATGGTTTTACAAGCAATGCAAAAGAGAGTATTATAACATAGCACACAAAAAAAAGCTCTGTATGTATGGTTTGTGAAATGTTGGATGGACATAATGTATGCTTTGTGAAATATTAGTTGCTCTGTGGCCAAATTTAAACCCATCTATCCCTGCATATCGGGAGACATGTTAAATGCTATCCTCTTGTTTACGTTAGCCTATGTACTTCTAACAGCCTTATTAGTAGTTTCTTTAGGGCTGAAGGAGTTTGTGAATGAGGCCTACAACCCTCCCTGTGGATTAGCAGTTGCGGCCCTCCCATTTCCCCTTTCCCCTTATGTTAGTGAGGTTTCCTCTAGCCTAGTTGGTTTCTCCAAGAAAGCAGCTTGAACATACTTGGTGAATGGAGAGTGACCAGGGTCTTAAAACTGAAGCATAAATACTGAGCAGTAAGAAATAGTTAGAAATGTGAGCTGGAGAATTGCTGCGTATAAGTATGTACTTGCGAGAAAAAAGAATAATCAAGGCCCTTTTGATGTTTAAACCGCCAACTGTTCGCCAACCCCAGTTTGTGTAGGGTTTGTTATAGAGAGCGCAGGTACTTTGCTGTATGAGAGCAGAACCCTTGAGACGCAGCCACGCGAGGATGTAATGGTACATTTAAGTCTCCTACTACCACTACTACTACAGAATAACTTCTCCAAAAGCCACCCCAGCCATCCTTGACAGGAAAAAGTGTTTTTTAGCATTCGTGACATCTGGTGATTGAATTTTGCGAGAAGTAGCCCATAGGAATAAATTCTATAGAAATCCTCCTAGCCCATAATCCAATCAGTAGGCTTGTTCTCCATTCCAGGACACTTAACCCTCTAACTTTGTACAAAGCAAACACCAAAAGTATAGGCAAATAGGTGTTAGAGATCAGGGCCACCCTAGAAAGTCAAAGTAGAAATCTAAAGAGAAGAAGATAAGAACAGAACTACAGTCATTGTTGCCTGGCATACATGATGGTATATGCTCCCAATGCAGGTGACTTGCCATACTAAACCTAACAGAAAGGCGGGCCTGGACCCCTGACCATGAGAATTTCAAAGTACAGAAATCCTGCATCATGGGAGACTCTGGTATCCAACCACCAAAACCTGCAAAGTAATTTAAGCCACCCAAACATGAGTAGACCCCCCCAGACCCACAGGTGATTTGACTTTAAAAGGAGTCAAAACGCATGGATATGCATGTATGTAAGCGTGTATATATGGTTTTATAAAGATCCTTTTATAGACTGGTTGCTTACTGTACATAAAGAAAATAGCACGTATATCTGAAAAAAAATTTAAAACCGTACCTGTACCTCCAGTCTAGTAAATAATGTCTCCCTAGCCTAAATGCCAGTGTATAGTATCTAAGGTTCCTCCCTTTTAGATCCATATTGTGAAGAAAAAAAAAACTTTAAAAAAAATATTTTTTCGTGTGTATAAAAAGTGAGTGGTTAACAGTCATCACAAGACAAAGACCTCAACCAAACAGCAAGAAGCTATGTATTAACATTTGCAGCCTCCTTCCATTCTCCATAACCTAGAGCTCTGCTCTAAGCCCATATTATACTGCAGACAACAGGCAATACCTCAATGGTTAGAGAGAATTGTGCATAGAACATTTTCTTTGAAAACCTTTCCTCCACTCCATATTACCTTAAATGTAATGCCTGCTCTGCACCCTGATTACTTATGATCATAGTGGAGAAGTACCCTCCTGACAATGCTCATGTTTTTCCTCACCATTTTTTTTTTTTTTTTAAACTTCTCTCGCCCCCACCCCCCATTGTCTTGGCAATGAGACTGCGTCTTCACCTGCCCATCCATCCATTGTCCACTCCTTCTTAAACCAGCCCCTAGAACCCAAATATAAATATAGATTTCCAGTATGCAAGTCTCACCCATAAAAAAAGATCCAGTCTCCTGGCTGGTCAAGTAACAGGTCACCCTCCTTCCAGGTAGTGTACCCCTATTTTTTTTATCAGAAGCAGGGAGAGATCTCACCTTCTACCCCATGCACAAGTAGGACTTCATTCTGTAGTGCCCTCCACTCCCTACCGAAACCTATGATACAGACCACAGTGAAACAACTGGGAGCCCAATGCCCTCCACCCAAAACTTCAGTTGACTCACTCTAAATCCCCCTCCCATATGTGCTTTGGAGGACCTGCTCAAGCTCATAGATGGCATCATATTGTGGGTGCAGCCTCTGTGGGATCTCAAAGGACAGCAACCGCAGACACCCACTCTCCCAAAAACCTTTACAAAAATAAAACCAACCCAGTCACTCTTCTAAGAAAAATGGAGCCCCCTCCCCAACTATATTGTAAAGGAACCATGTTCTATGGGAAAACCAAGTCAAAGCTTAAAGTCAGTTTAGTCCGCAGATGTAATCACAGTGGAAAACCCATCAAGCAAAACATCCCCTGACCCACACCAACTCTGGCAATATGAAATATCCCCTCCACTCCTCCGGTTAAGTCTCCAACAGGGCGCCGAGTAGTGACCCCTGTCCCTGATATCTACAAGATGGCAGATTCCTCTGAGGCATTTGTGGCATGGATTGGAGTATCCAATTATGAACAGAAATACCCAGGACGTCCAGACCTCTTAGGAAAGCTGGTATATTGGGTCTCCTGTGAGCCCTCTCCAGCTGGATGTCTGCTGTATTATTTTCCCCCCAAATAATGTGAAAGAGGTCTTCTAATTTTGCTGTCAGGTCTTCTGGACACTGGCAGGCCTCTTACTGGGCCTCCCTCAATTATTGAGGTCTTACATGTGGCACCTAATGTCCAACAAGACAGAGCCCCACCTCTGCAACATGGCCCTATGGCGCTGCTCAGTCTGTGCCACTTTCATATCCATCGCTGCCACTCTGCCCTCCACTCTAGCAATATCTGAGCATAGCTCAGCCAGCTCCATGTGGATGGTGACCTTAATATCTGCAGTGAAAGAGACTAAACACGGTTTTGTGGTCGTTGGGCAGGGTATGCAGATACTTTCCACTGTATTTTCCTCTGAACTTTAGGTCCCCAGGTCCAATTCAGTCTCCTGGAGACAGTGCCAGGGAGTGGGCCAACATATTGGCCCCCTGCTTCATGCACTGAGGACTCCAGAGACGGATAGGAACTCGTCCATCTGGCCAGACTCTCCCTCTGAGGTGTATTGGGGCTGAGCGCCGCTAGTCTCCTTTTTTGTTTTTGTTTTTTTTTTTCACAGCCCAAGCAGCTGTAACAGGTCAATCAGGTTAACTTGTACGTTAGGGAGTGCAGAGCCTCTGACTCACACATCCATCTTGGTGAATCTTCAAATGCCCCCCCTCCCCTCAGCCTCCCCCAACTGTAGGTTCTGTTGCTTTTTTCCCCTTCAATATAAACGCACACTATTCCTTGACTACAAAAAAGCTCCTACACAGTGTAGGTTTAATATGAATTTATTTATTTTTTATGGTCAGAATTATAGTTGTTTCTGAACTGGACCAACCCAAAGATTGAAAAGTGTACAATCAGATTTGAAGGGGCTGGACCAAAGTAGGTGCATTCCAATGACACCACACAATTCAATTCAGTGGAGATGCAAGATGCCCAGAGTTCATGTGCACCAGGTCAACAGGCCGCTCTGCAAGCTGGTTAACTATTGCTGGCCATGTACACTGTGCTGTTAAAGCTTTCTTTCATAGTAAGAATTTATTGCATTGGTAATGTGTTTCACACTGAAGTCTGGTGTCTCATATACCAGCTTCACTAGAAAACTGTTCCGTTGCTGCATATTGTATAATCACTTTATCTCATTTGCCTCTGCTTTTATGATTTCCCCCACTTGCCTGTAGAGTGTGTATATAATTCTTGACAGTTTCCAGCTTAAAGGAAAATAATAATAAAATAAAAAAAAGAACAATGTCCTGCGAGAGAAGTAGTGCAGTTTTGTAGTGGATAAACATAATCTGGGTATTTTTTGGGTGGGGGAGAGGTAAAGTCAGCATGGTAACTGTGATAACATATTGACTCAAAAAAACAGAGCTTGTTTTCAATATAAAGTTAAATTTCTATCTGTAACAATTATATTTGTCCATTGCACTGACTTCTCTACCACCAGAACTGTATGGTCCCTGTTTGCCTTGATTCGATTTTTTTGTTTCGTCTGATTTCTCGAATATAATGTTTATCATATTTTATATTTTAACAGATGTGTACTGCAAGCTACACGTTTGTTCCGTATATGATTACGCCACACAACAAGGTGTTCTGCTGTGATGGTAGTTTTATGAAAGGGCTTACTGAATTAATGCAACCAAACTTTGAACTGCTTCTTGGGCCCATCTGTTTACCCTTGGTGGATCGCTTTATTCAAATTCTAAAAATGGCTCAGGCCACTTCATGGTAAGGCATGTTGTTGTTGTTTTTTTGTTTTTGTTTTCTACTTTTCATATATTTGAGATTATTTGTTTTCTGCTCTTTTGTTTTGTATTCATTATTGTTTTGCACTTTTCATCTATAATTGTAATAGTGTCACAGATTCAGGTTAAATATAATGTGTACAGACGATGATATATATTCTAGAAAGTGAATATTCATACAATGTTAGAATTGCCATCCTAACATTATGCCTTTTAAATTCTCTTTGTTTTTCAAACTCATATCCATCCAATGAACAAGTTCTTCCAATTTTCCATTCAAGCCTTATGGGAAATTCTAGAATTCCAAGGTGTCCAAGTGTTGACTACACACAAATGCATGCAGAAATGTTGCTATGTAAAGGGGTGAACCGTGATTCCACATATTAATAAAATTAATACAATCTGAGAAGAGTTAAAAAGTAATTTTTCACGGACTGAATCCAGCACCGCTATTCCATTATATTATTATTTTGTGTCGAGTGTCTCTTTAATAATCATTAGTGTAGGCAATGTAATGTGGTAGAACACCTTTTTGAACACCCAAGTAAGGTTTTTATATTCTGGATGCATGCAAGCAATATTTATACGTATCAAATACAAGTATATAAATTTCCTTTTTTGTTCAGAAATCATTGAGAATCTACTTTGAACGTATATTGTTTGCTACAAATCTGTTTAGATAATAGGAAGTGGCTAATATTTATTAGCCAATCCTGGTTCTTACATTATTCTAAATCGAGCCATGGGCAATCTCATTAACACTTCTTTGCCGGGGATTCACATTTTTAAACATCCCTATTTCTGCTGTTGATGGAAAAGAAGCCCAACCCAAGTTAATTTCAGTTGTGTACTTGCATGTCAATTTGTTACAACACGACATACATGAAACTATTCTGGAAGCTGAGCTGTATCGTGTATAGTTGTAGTTGATTTCATGTTTTGTCTTATTACTGAAGGTTTTGTAAATATGTGACTTCAGTACAGGCTGTCCATTAAACTGGTAAAAGAGGTCTTAGAAGGTAAGATTTAAAATGTGTTTGACTTTGCCTGTAATATGGTGTCGGAGCTTATAGTTATGGCTGTCAGTAGAATGGGACAAGGGAGATCCTTGTACCATTGAACTATGCAAGGATAAGTAAGGTATCTGATTTGTGTAAGATTCTGACATTTCATGCCGTATAGCAATATATCACCATGTTATTTAGTAGAATGGGAAACAGAGGATGCCATTATTGCCACAGGCTTTGTTTCAAGACAGTGGTTCGACACTTACGATATACTTTCTCTAAACATGGAATGTAAATCTTTCGGAGAGCAAACAAACTAAAACTGGGTGTACCTAGAACAGGCAAGAATTTAAATAGCTTGCCCTTTGGTTGGTCCAGATGTGGACCCTGTTCTCACTCTTTCTAGAGGGGTATCATCTACACTCTTTGCTGTATCTTTCATGCAGAGGGAGCTTGTAGCATTTCGGTTCTGGACTGCACTCGTGGGCGGTATCAGTCTTATATGCAGATGGTACATGTTCTCTTTGTAATGGCATAAGTGAGCAAAACAAATTTTGAGACTTGAGCTAGGATTAACTGGTTGGCAAGCTACTGGGTTTTTCTCTCCACTTTTGCCCGTTTTTGGAGTTCTCATATCCTCTGTTTTTGCTTAAATGTAAATCTGTGTGTTTTTTTATTTTGACAGCCAGTATTTCCGAGAGGCCATTCTCAATGATCTCAGAAGAGCAAGAACCCAGTATAGCGGGCCCGAGCTGGCAGTTGAACTGACCAGAATCAGACAACGTGTTGATAACATTGAAGTATTGTCTCCTGACATCATTATAAATCTCCTGCTGTCATACAGAGATATCCAGGTAAGGTGCACCTTGAGCACAATATGTGATGTGATATTTCTTAATGGGTCAGTACTGTTCATCATGGTTTACTTAACCTGTATTGCACTTAAAGGCTAGACAGACTAAACAGTGACCCACCTAGATTGAATTCAATTATTTTTCATATTTTGTTTTATGAGCCCTTCTAGTGCTAAGCCCTTTGAACTGTATTTAGAATGATCTAGTAACATGTTTAGGAAGCATGGCTCCCTAGTTCCTGTTATTTGTTGATCCGTGTTATTAAATATTGTGGGGATATCCAAATGCCAGATACCCAGCTCTTGCAAAACTACTATTCCTTTGATGCCTTTGCAGCATTAAGACTCAGATCATCATGCAAGATGTAGTTCTACAGTGGCTGGAGATCTACTTTCTGGGCTCCTCTGATTTATAGCATTCTTTCTATATCTTTTTTAACATGTCACATCCCTGAAGAACTGCAGTGTCGACCACATTGCCCATTGTTACCTAAGCAAAAGGAGCAGAATCTTGGTTTACATCAAAATGTTCCTACATGAGAACATGGACATTCTAGGCATGCTAATGTCCCAGTAAATGAACAAATTGGTTAATTCAACTATTTAATTGAATCCCTAAGCAGCATTCTATAAACAGAATTGCTGGTTTGTTCTGTCGTTATGTCATAGCAATGCACCCTTGTATGCCCCACTCCCATCCTATCCTCATCCATTCTCTTGCTTCGTGCTTCTGTTGGCTCCCCAATGTGCATGCCAGCTTTTATTATGAATTATGTCCCAATGTTCATGCTTGGAGTGTTCCTTTAATTTTAGTTTTATAGAGATAACTTGTTAGTGAAAGATTTAATAAATGCCTTTTACTCTCTTTTAATACAATATTACCTGAAAAGGATTATGATGCAGTTGTGAAGCTGGTGGAAACATTAGAAAAATTACCTACCTTTGATTTGTCGACACATCATCACATCCATTTCCATTATGCCTTTGCTCTAAATAGGTAAGAACACTTTGTCATATGTATGTCTCTTATTTGTATGATTGCTCTGAAAAATTAGTTAAGAAATAATTCTCATTTTGTCTGAATTAGTAATAATTCTTCCTGTTTGCCCTTTACAAGTCTCAGGAAAAATAAAAATATAAATATATTACTTTTTAAAATTTTATTTATATTATTATTATTGTTATTACTCTTGTATGTATTAATGTGCAAAACAAAGCTGGGAAGTGTTTTTTTTTCTGTCTGCAATTATAATTACACATCAGAATTTTTATTAACATAATTTATCAGTTCCTGTTTAGTTTTTAAATTACCCTGTTTGCACTTTACAAGTCTCAGGAAAAAGAGAAAAATATATGTATATATTTTTATTATTATGGTTACTACTCTTATATGTATTAATGTGCAAAAACAACGCTGGAAAGTTTTTGTTTTTTTTTGTTTTGTTTTTTTTTCATTTATTTTTTTCATCAGAAATTATAATTACACATCAGAATTTTTATTAACATAATTTATCAGCTCCAGTTTAGCTTTTAAATTAGGTGCAAAATAATTTAATTTGGAGCTTGCTTTTTGAATATTAATACATTTAAAATATAGGTAATTAGTAAAAAATACACAGTTTTGTAAACCGTGAAATATCACTGTTATCTATGGTGCATCTATTACGTTTATTTACTTATTTACTTAGAATATGATGGAATATGATAGTTTTAACAGACAAGTATATAACTTTGCCAAGCAATGTAAAATGAAATTAATCTCATAAATCTCAGCCTACCTTCCTTTTTACTCTTGCACTAGTCTTCACACTGCAGAGAAACACATTATTCTGCTGTGGCTTTGGATCTATTCAGTCTCTCTGCAGGGGAACTGTAAATGCAGACCCATCAGAATCCAGAAGTCATTGTATGTGAAACTGCAAATACCAATAACCCCAGGGTTTTTGACAATTCTTATTTGTCAGTTTTTTTTTCTTATCACCCACTGTATGTATTGCTATTTCTGCTTTTCTATTATTATTTTTGAGATACCATATAATTGCTAACTTTCTATTCTCAATATTTCTGTAAAGGACAAATCCAATTATGTAAATTTTATTTAACATTCTGTACATAACTATTTCCTATGTTTATGTGGTAGCTATGCAGGGTAATAGCTTTTCATTCTATAAAATATGCTCCACCAAAGATGGATTTTATTACACATGTTAAGTGCAATACGTTTGTAACAATCAGAACACAAATCAACAGTAGACATAAGCACATATTGTTCTACATAATGGTTTTCTAGAAATTGAAATATAATCAGATGTATTTTTTATTTTATTTTATTTTTTTAGAATAGACATTATCACCATCCAAAAACTGAGCTCAGAACTCTCCTATGTGGTGTTTTTAGTAATTAAATCGTTGTCACACAATGACCAATGTTTCCTTAACTTTTGGGAAAAAATGGGAAGGTATTGTGGGCACGTACACACAGCTTGTCCATCCACCGAAATTGCCAAGTGAAACTCTGCTATTTCAATCAGATGGTCTCACAGAGCCTAGCCTCTCAATGCTTTCCTATTGGAAAACATTGGATTGGCTGAAATAATCAAGATTAATGATCTCTGCCAAGGAGGGGGGGCGACCACAGAGAGAGCAGCGAGGCGTGGAAGAATAGGTAAGTAAACTATCTTTCTAACCCTTCCTGGCAGGGGAGGGGCCGTCCATTAAGCTGTGACTAGGACACTAAAGAGTGATTCTTAACACTACAGTGTTGCTTTAATGCTATCTTTCAAAACCATAATCTATATTGATTGATGTCTACCTGTATATTTGGTTTAGGAGAAAGCTACCTGGTGACAGGGAGAAAGCTCTTGAGATAATGCTTCCTATAGTGCAGCAAGAAGAACAGGTGGCTTCTGATATGTACTGCATTGTGGGGCGAATCTACAAAGATATGTTCATGGATTCTAACTTCCAAGATTTAGAAACCCGGGATAGCGGTATTTTATGGTAAGAAATAACTGTTTGTACAATGTGACATGATTACCTGGACCCTAATTTACAATAATTAAAAGTGTCATAGTTCTGTTCTGTCTCGTACAAGTTCCCTCCAGCAAAAAGAAATCAGCATTATTTGTATTGATTGTATATTTGCAACAATTGCACAGCATACATTGTTAAATGTAAATAAATTGTAAAAAAAAATAAAATAAGATTGCACAAACATCCAGGTTACATCAGACACATTTACTCCCCTTGTCCTCTTCCTCCCACTAACCATGATTTCTGTGAACTATTCAAATTCTTTCCAATTTTATTTATTCACCATACGTAAAGTGTTTTGTTTTTGTGGGGGAGTCTAGCTAGGTGTATATAACTGGAGCTTTCTTGACAGACCACATTTTTTTTTAAAATTTCAAGCAGTTATATTGGGATTAGCTTTACTGTCTAATTATGTAATGTGGCTGATAGGTAATGCCTTCTAAAACTGGCTTTAGGGACAAGTTACAATTATCTTCAAATCTGATGTACTCCTTGGAGACAGAGCAAGGCAATTAAAGTCTGGAGCATGTGTGATTGTTTCAGATAAGGCATATCACAATTGTATCTTTATATCAGGCCTTTAGGAGGATTCTGATAAACTCTTTTATAATGCCACAGTAAGTAAGTAAGTAACTGGTAATTGTCATTCGGAATGGTCACATTTGTAGCAAAGACTGTTTCCCAGTAGAAAATGCTGTATGGTGTAAAACTGTGCGCCATATGTAGCTCTCTTTAATTCATTCATTTGGCCAAGGACATGCTTTTGGCAGATACTAGACTTGGAGATTCATTTACTTACAAACTGCATTTCGTATGGGTGATCGTACAAAGTTCACAAGTCTGAGCCGAAATGTAGCTGTAACACCAAACTGTGCAATAGATGAGCATGTTTGTATTGATTTGTGGTTCGGAATTCTGCCTGTGGTGCCAAAAATGAAGAGATGATCAATGGAGAAAAAAAAAGATTATGGATGGCTAAAGGAACAAGGACTAAATGTTGATTTTTTTTTTTTTTCATAGATCAAGTGGGAAGTGACCAATAGAGGGTAAAATGACAGTCAGTAAAAAAATAAATCTAAAAATATATAGGTTTTTGTATTTTTTTTTTATTTTTATAAATCGATTTTTCTTGCTATTTGTTACTTTTTCTCACTTGATCAGTATACTATATCTCTCTCTCTCTCTATATATTTATATATTATGTATTTATGGTAGTACACTAGTTAATTTTTGCTCACGCGTTTGGTTTGTCTGATTTGATTCAATGCTTTCCTATGTGGAGGTCTAATGCGTGCCCGGCATTTGCTGCACATTAGACCCAGCTCGTTGCGGGGAGGAGGAGGGGGCAGCGCTTTGACCCAGCGCTGAGGGACATCAGCGCTGGGATAAGGTAAGTAAGTAAAGGGGTTTTTAACCCTTTATTTACTAGGGATGGGGAGTGCGAGGACGGGGGGAGGCAGAGGGATCTGTAAAGCAGCTCTGAAAGAATGTGGACCAAAGAATAGGGAATAATTTAGTTATATAAATAAAAATAAATAAACATGAACTGAGAACATTTTCATAAAATATCTATTCATCCATGACAAATGAGAATTTATTAACTAAATAGTGAACTCCACTTACACTCTGCTCTTTGTATCCAACACGTAGCATGTACACTATTAACCAGGCATACTCGCTCACCTCTAGTTCTAGTGATCTGAAAGCAGCATTGAAAAAAATTAAATGCAGAGATGTTGGTCAATAATAAAGCTATTCTAAATACACAAAAATAAGTCCTGCGCTCAAACTCCCACTACTCTTGGGCGGCAACAACGACCATAGTACACATCAGTCCCAATACATACAGTAAAAACCAAAAGAGAAAAGTTACCTGCGCACTTCCCAAATCCCTATGCATGTTTAAATAAATTGAGGTTATTTAGTAACTTCACTGGCCATTAGAGGATGCCCACCTGCCACGTCAAGGCAAACCTCTTTTGTGGGTCCTACACTGACTAATCACCTTGCTTCCTTGATCTTCAGGCAAATAAATATCTAATAAGACTGAGGGGTATTTTTCTAAACCCCTACATACTTATTAACTCTTAATAGGGATTAACTTACCACCTAAGAGGTTTGCCTTCACGTGGCAGGTGGGCTTGCGTCTAATGGCCATTGAAGAAACTAAATAACCTCCATGTATTTAAATATGCATAGGGATTTAGGAAGTGCGCAGGTAACTTTCCCTTTTGGTTTTTACAATAAAGATATTATGTATTAAAAAAATGTTTTAAAATAATCGGGGCAACATATTCTTTGCAGTGGATAAACTGAAGACACAATATTTTACTATGTAAAATAAATAACCCATTTGCCAGTATATAACCCATTTGCTCCCAAGATATAGAAAATTATATGTTTGTGATATGTATATGTTTTGCTGGAACTGTGCATGTATATATGTATTTATAGCTTAGCTTTAATACATACTTTATATCTGCCTAATTAACACAGGCTCACAAGATAAAATACGTATATCCAGCTTATCACAGTCACGTCAATTTCTATTTGTCAATATATCTCAGACTGTATTCCACAGTGCAGTTTCAATGGAAGATAACTAGTGGCATAACTCGGTTAGTTTACACACCAATTATAGAACCTAGCATTGCTATATGTTGTTTTACAGCTCAGGATACTGCTAGTTTTGGGCAACTAATATAATCCACAGGAAATGATCATGTGAATTACAGTCTACCTCTGAGATATAGACTGATCCATCACATGCAGAACAATTCTGAGAACTATAAAATCCCTTATGTTTTATTTACTTAGTAGTAAATATTAACTGAAATATGCATATTAAAACAGATTGTTTAATGCAATTTTTTTTTTTTTTTATAGTACTGTTCTATATTTGTTCTGTTTAACTGTGCACTGTACCCTGTAAAAGTGAAGGTTATTTGTGAATGCCCTTAGGAATTTTTATACTGCTAATGTGCTAAAGATTCTAGAAACTGTAGCATTCCCAAAGCTTTACTAATGTGTAGTTTTATTTATTACAGGTTCTTTATATTCAGAAAGATATGTTGTCTCTCACTGGTAATATGCTTACTAAGCGGTCCTTATGTGTTTGTTTATATAGGTACAGGAAAGCTTTTGAGTCAGAGCCAACGCTTCACTCTGGAATTAATTATGCTGTGCTACTCATGGCAGCTGGGCATCAGTTTGATACTTCGTTTGAACTTCGTAAAATTGGTAATTACAAGCATTGAATTGTTTCCCCCTCTCAAAATTGCAACCATGCTTAATGATACATCGTCATTATGATCTGTAGATGTCTTAATCAAAGTATCAGTTGCAATTCCAAAACAATACCTTTCTATTTTTTGTGTTTGGTTGGGCAGTTAGAAGTGTCAAGATAAACGGCTTCAATGGAAAGCAGTTGCACACAATCCTGTATCCTTAGCCGTGCTCTTCATGCCAGTAAAACCTTCTCAAAGTAATGCACACAGCCTCAGCCCTAACAGGCATTATGGAATTGCTGTGTTTAATTGTTTTATTTTAGAAACTAGCTACGTGCTTAGTATATGTCTCCCTGGGTGTCCTCTCCTAATTCAGACTGTTTTGTAGTTCAGATCACTTAGTGCTGTAAGTGGCTGAGCTGTGTGCATACCTATGACAAGTAACTCTTTTTATGGAGCATGTGGCTGTGGCTAAAAAGGTAGACTTATGCTGCAGAATTCAGCAAAACCTTTATTTTAGCAAAAATGGTAAGCAAAATACAGCATAATAACAAGGCCAAAACCCAAAACCTATCAAGTGCATTAATGTCGTATTGGTGCCCAGAGTGTCCCTTTAATTACATGAAGATTTGTGACTAGATAACAATCCTCATTAAAATTGTTGAGTAAATAGCCAAAGTCCAGAGTCTCTTAGATTAACAAACACCACTATTGTACAACTCAACTAGTACTTTAGTAAAAATAAAGTGACTGTGTAATAAATATGAAAAGCGAAAAATTTATAAAAAAAAAAGTACCAAAATAATTGGTGACATAATCACATACAATGTTATTGAAGAACAATGATGCCTTGTGCTTCTTAAGTTTGAGAGGTTTACTGATGTTTGCGACTTGAGAAAGGTTTGTTTTAGCCCACTGCTGTGCTCAGTGGGTAAAATAAAGACCACCAAGTGGATGCTAAAGCTTTGTGTGCTGCTTCATTTTTTTTATATTGGTTCCATTTAAAAGTTTTGAATGAATCAGTATTGAAAATCTAATTTTGATCAATGTCCTTTATTCTCCGGATAATTACATTTTCCAGGGAAACCATATACAATCCCTGGCTGCACCTCTACATGCACATTAGTTAAACATACTTTGTTTCAGAACTGGGTTCAATAAATAACCCAAAGCATTATTGGGAAGCCAGAATGTATCCATTGTGGTAGAATATGTAGGACATTATTGATGGAGGAGATTTGTGCTCATCAGTTCATACCTTACTATAGTATTTTTATACCCCACTTCCTCTAGATTGTAATTTGAGCAGGGTCCTCATCAACCTATTGTTCCTATAACATTTTGTAATTGTCTCATTTATTGTTAAATTTCACCCTTCATAATATTGTAAATCCCTGCGGAACAGCTTGGTGCTATATAAATGTTACTAGTAATAATAATGGCACGTCCATCCATTTGGCAGACTTTAAAGTTCTTTTACAACCCTCAATTTACTCGAAAATCCTTTGGATTATATTAAATTATATATCACATTTAATATGTCTTAAAAGTGAAATAACATCACTCTGATGTCCTAGATTATTCACATTATGGGTTGACTTGACACAGTAGTTTTAATGGCAGCACAGTCTAACCTTCCTAATAGAAAATCAGATTATTGCAACTGCAAACATAAAGAGCATTTTTAAAACCAATTGCTATCAGCTATTATAGTAATGGTGCAGATTTGGAACATTAGTATATGTTAACTTTGAAGTTGTACCAGCTCAGTTAGCTTCGGACCAGCAGCATAAATGCTTTCTGAACATTCTGTGACTCTGTTCTCTCCGTAATCATCATGGCTTTGGAAATGAAAAACTATTATAAGTCAGTGAGTAGTATTTACTTGTTATAAACACTGTCACACTCAGGCTGTTTGCTTTCCTTAAAAGTGGCTGAAAAGGGAATGTGCAATTGGCAGCTTTGAAGAAATATCTGCTAAAAAGCAATAAAAAAAAGTTACTGCAATATGTTCAATTAGTTATTCTGACTGTTCAGCTGAGCCTCTGTCCAGTTAAGCACTGCATGGAATCCGATTTTTAGAGAATTAACATCAGGGTTTTCTGTTTCTTTGTGACCTTCACATTGAGGAATCCTGTTAAAGTTTTAAAATACCTCTACAGACCTTATGGGTAGAGATGTCGCAAACTGCTCGCCGAACTGTTCGCGAACTGTCCGCCGGTGAACAATAGCGTGTTCGCGTTGGGAGAACATATACGATTTCCGGTCCGCCCCCTATTGAGTAAACTTTGACCTGGAACCTCACAGTCAGCAGACACATTCCAGCCAATCAGCAGCAGACCCTCCCTCCCAGGAAGTGTCTGCTGACTGTGAGGTTCCGGGTCAAAGTTTACTCAATGATGACGAATAGGGGGCGGACCGGAAATCGTATATGTTCGCCCAACGTGAACACGCTATTGTTCGCCCGCGAACAGTTCGGCGAGCAGTTCGCGACATCTCTACTTATGGGTTGCCTATGGAAACCTTGAAGACTTGCTAGGGTACCAGATTAGAAATGTATTAACGTATCAGGGAATGCATAGGAGATATTTTACCAGCCCCAGTGTTCATATATGTGTTTTAATTTGAAGAGTATATATGTGATCACATTTACCAAAAATATTTAGGCAAAATAATTGGTTATAATAAAGCTTGCTTTTATTTTACATTACAGGGGTGAAACTCAGCAGCCTTCTGGGTAAAAAGGGAAATCTGGAAAAGCTGCAGAGTTACTGGGATGTGGGATTTTACCTGGGAGCCAGTGTATTGGCTAACGACCTTACCAAAGTAATCCAGGCTGCAGAGAGGCTCTTTAAACTAAAGGCGCCTGCATGGTGAGTCATTTGAGTATTTCTCTTTAAGATTCCGTGTTATGCAACAGTCTCTTACTTTGATGTTAAAAGATCAGAAATGAAGAACTCTTTTTGTCAAATGAAAGACCTTGTTTACTTTATCATTTGCAAGGTTTTGCTTTTTTAAAGGGTGATTTTTAGTTTTGACATTTTTATTAAATCTCTATTACTGTATTATAATTTTTTGTTAATGCATTAAGTATGGAATTTCTCTGTCATTTAAAAACTTTATTGCCCTCATTACTTTGTGAAAAGTATGCTGCAGGTAAAATAACTGTGTTAAACTGTAATAAAATATATTCATAAAGATGACACATACATGGCATGCTCAGTTGATGCTAATTTACGTTTTGACGATAATGTGTCCATTCATAATCTACTGATGTTCTGTGAGTGTGGTTCATGAAAGTCTTGAAACTTAAATCTGCCCGGAACACCTAAATACCATGAATACTGTGATATTACCAATGACGTGTTTAAAAAAATAAATAACATATAAAAAAAGGTAAACATATATACTTAGATGTGTTATTTATTTGTGTAATACTTTATTTCAGAGTTTATTTATGCTTACTCTAAAACATTTGAATGAGATTCCTTTACAAACTCAATATATAAATAGTTAACTCAACAGTCCTGCAAAGAATTGAAGAGCTATAATTATACTGTCCAAGCTAAATTTTAATTATTTTAGTAGTATTACTAATTTGATTTATCTTGGATACATGTGTTTATAGATACTTACAGTTTAGTCTACAGGCTGTAAAGATGAGTTGTTGCCTTTTAGTTGGTAGAGTACATTGGATACACAACCCTAAACGAGCATGTTTTAATAATTTTAATTACATTTAAACTGTAAGCCAAAAAATTCCAAGACTGATCTTACGCCATCATGAATAGTTACTTTGGCCATAGGGATTTTATATACAGATTGGCAACTTATTTAAGAATGTGCATCTATTATTCTTTCTAGACAATAACATTTTGCAACAGTTCAGTTTTACTCATGCCAGTTAAACTTGAAGCACTTCCAGATACTGGTTCCTTGAGAAAAAAAACAAACAAAAAAAACCCATCAATAAAACCAAAAACAGCAAGCAATTGTAAAGAACAACCAGTGCAAGTTATCCGCTTCATTTTGTGCACCTATTTATTTTTCTTTTGTTGTTGACTTGTAGGTACTTGAATTCAGTTGTGGATACCATTTTAATATATCAGCACTTTAAAAAAACAAGCCAAGAACATGTGTCCAAGCAGGAGCTTGTTGATTTTTGGATGGATTTCCTTGTTGAGATCACAAATAAAGATGTATCTGTGGTTCGATTTCCGGTGAGTGTTTGCAATCTTATACATACTTTCAAAACCACCTTAATTTAAAGGTACACTATAGTCACCAGAACAACTACAGCTTATTAAATTTGTTCTGGTGAGTAGAATCATTGCCTTCAGTCTTTTCAGAGAAAATGCAGTGTTTACATTACAGCCTAGTGATAACTTCACTGGCCACTCCTTAGATGGCTGTTAGAGATCCTTCATGGGTCATGGTTGCCTAAAATGCATCCAAACATTCAGTGTCTCCTCCCTCTGCATGCAGACACTGAACTTTTTTTTCCACAGAGATTCATTGATTCAATTCATCTCTATGAGGGGATGCTGATTGGCTAGGGCTGTGTTTGAATCATGCTGGCTCTGCCCCTGATCTGCCTCTTTGTCAGTCTCATCCAATCCTACGGGGAAGCACTGTGATTGGATCAGGCTACCATTTCTGATGATGTCAGTAGACTGCTTGTTTTTCTGAGTCAAACAGCATGCAGAGTTACAGCTTCAGGCTTGAATACAGTAAGATTTTGCTATATTTATGGAGGCATGAGGGACCAAGGGGGCTAGATGGTGGTTTTAATACTATAGGGTCAGGAATACATGTTTGTGTTCCTGACCCTATAGTGATCCTTTAACTATGATTCTCCATTTAACCCCCTCCCACCCACTACTCCCAATATATATACTATATTCCCAGTTTTTATTTTCGTTTAGATGCATATAAACAATATATTTAAGAAGTTGTACTGCAGGCTGTGCCAGCCTTTCGTCCATGGGCAACATTTATTCCATCTTGTGCTTTGACAGTAAATAGTTGAGTGCCTACCCTTAACCATGTCAGATAATATTGTATGTGTCAGCCATTAGTGTGATGTGAGATCCTGCTATGTTCGGTCACCTCAGAACCAAAGCTACCTGTGTGTTCGGTATTGTCAGGTCAATATAATCCTGCAATACAAACCTGTATTCCTAACACTATAGTTCCTTCTGCCACACCCCTCCCCACATCCTTGACCAATAAAATCCCTTTACTTACCGAATCCCAGCGCCGATGTCCCTTGATGCTGGATCAGTTTTCTGCCTCCTCTGACATCATCCACTGGGGGAGACCTAAAGCATGTATGGCTCCCCAAGCGCACTAGTCTCTCCCCATAGGAAAACTTTGAATCAGTGCTTTCCTATGCAGAGCGTGAGGACGTCCAATGTCAGGCCACCAGAAGTCGCCTAGCAAGCAGGGAGTGCCTCTAGTGGCATACTGGTAGGGCTGTCTTAGTCCTTCAATTTAAACAATGTAAAACTGCAATGTTTTACATTGCAGGACTAAGGGCAATAGGGACACTGCGCCCAGACCACTTCGATGAGCTAAAATGGTCTGGGTGCCTATAGTGTCCCTTTAAATCCTACCCAATATGTAAGTGACTCCAATCTTTTGGAATGCAATTTGGCAATCATATGATCTCTTCGTTATTATAAAAATATAATGTTTTCAATGTGAGATCTTGTATTTTGCTAGTTTAACGGTTTTGTTGCTTTACTTTTCATTTGAAAGGATTTTTTTTTTTGTTCATTCAGTGTAATTATATACACTTGTTCTCTTCCTGGCTGAGTTTTAGATGGCACAAGTGTCCCAGTTTGTGACATAAACATGTACTTAACACTTTGCAGTTAGAAATGAGCTCTCATTTGAGTAAGATTTCAGTGCACTCAAACTCTGTACCAGAACACTTAGACTTAAGACTTTATATCATTAGGTTGCTCTGTTCTGTGTATCATTTTAACCCCTTCCCGCTGGATGATGGACCATGTCCGTCATGCGGTAAAGTTAACCCCAGATCGCAGGGTTAATTGTGTTCTGAGCTACCTCTGTATTAGAGGTAGACTAGGAGCACCCGATCACGCTGCCCCTGGAGCAGTGATCGCTCTTACAGGCTGTCAGAGCGAGCACATGTGTTGCAGGGACTCACGATCCGCCTCCCTGCACTTCCGGGTTCAGTGTGAAGTGAAGGGACACGGAGCATTGATAATCTGCTTCCCTGTTAAAAATAAAGTTAAATTAAAATCCCACCCCCCTTTACCCATTTTAATTAAAAATTAACCCCTTCCCTGCCAATTGATCACTGACTACAGTGATAAATTGGCAGGATATACATTTTACTATGATCTGATTTTTTTTTTTTTTTTTGTAACCCTCAGGGGTTAATTTTATTTTATTAATTTAAATATATTAAAATATATTTAGCTAGCTGGGGTGGGTGGAAGTTAGTGGGGAATTTGGTGTTAGGCTAGCTAGGGGTTAACGTTTAAAAAAAAAAAAGTTTGGGGGCGTGGCTAACGGCCGAGGAGAATGGTCGCATGGTGTGAGAGCTCCCGGCCGTAATAGACCTCACAGCCTGACACATCGAAGCTACATGCCCTAAAACACCAATACCAGCAGCCTGCAGCAATGGCCCCTGCTAAGCAGCCGAAGCTCACAGACCCGGTCCGCCAACAAAAAAGGGACAAAACGCGGCCTGCACAAGATGGCGGCGACTGACTAGCGCTATCACAGCCCACAGACTCCCCCCTGGAGCAAGATAGTGAGGTAAGCCTCTACACCGATGTCCCGGTCACGGAGAGGAAGCTCTTTCTTATGCTGCAAGAATTTAGAGTAACTCTGCAAAGGGACCTCAGGCAGGCAACTAATGATATAAAAAAAGAAATATCAGAACTGGGGGAGCGGACAAACAACTTGGAAGCCAGACAAGAGGAACTCTGCTCAGCACATGACACGCTGGCAGAAACTGTACAGAATCTAAGCGAAGAGCATATGGTATTAAAAAAGAAGATGGCCGACATGGAAGACCGCTCGAGGCGGAACAATATCAGGTTCCAAGGGATCCTGGAATCTGTGGCAAATGACGGCATTGCTGCATACATATTGACACTGTGTAAAACACTGGCGCCGACGATACCGCAACAGGAGTGGATCATGGACCGAGCACACCGGCTACCAAGACCTCAGAGGCTTGCGCAAGATACACCACGTGACATAGTGGTGAGATTCCACTTCTTTAAAACTAAAGACGCGGTACTCGCAGCGGCAAGAAAAGCAATGACATTGCCGGCGCCATATGACAAAATCCAACTATTTGCAGATCTGTCAGCAATGACCATGAGCAGGAGGCGGGAGTTTATAACAGTCACAAAGACATTAAGGAACAACAGCATTCAATATCGCTGGGGGTACCCAACCAAGATCATCGTCTGGAAGAATGGAAGGACATATACTGCGAACGAACCGGAGGTGGGCATGCGATTACTGAAGGAATGGGGGCTATTTCCAGTGAGGTCTCCGGACGGAGCGACAGAGGAATCACCGAAACGCCCGCAAAGAGAATGGCAGATGGCGGGATCGCCCTCCTAAATCTGACGACTTACAAGTCCCTCTCAACAAGGACTGTTGTAAGATAAACAATGACTGTCTCGCTTACCACTTGCAAACGTTTGAAAAGGTTGTGAGTATAATTTAATGTGCACACATATATGGGGACATGATACCACAACCTTAACATAATACTCCCGCTACCGGAGAGGCATACACATGAACCCTAAAGGATAGGCTGAACGAGAGCAGAGGTATAAGGGGGGAAGGTGATCGTAACTCCCAGAAATGTCTTAATTTAGCAATCTCAAAAAGATGAAGGCTAGTGAAACATAACTATCCACATCTAGGTAGGGGTAATTGATTAATTAATCACTTAACTCCAAGGGACAGGGCAGAAACCAACACCGATGGGGGTCGAAGGTGGCATGCTCTCACAACCAGACCATCCCCTAGGTTTGCGCGCAGAGACGGGACAAAACACACGACTTGCGCCTAAACCAGGAAGAGCGCTGACAAAGATAATGGCGCTATGTATATACTTGATTTTGTTACAGACCCGTGGTTTTGTTATCCCCGTTTTACCCCGATCCTTCCCCGCCTGGACAGCTCCAACACCATTTGCTATACATCATAACCCGTACACGCACGAACTGCACAAGCAGCCTAACAAAAGAACGTATGGCTGACGAAATGAAAATCCTAACATTAAATGTGAAAGGCCTCAACAGCCCTCATAAACGCAGACTGGCAGCATTGGAAATGAGTAAATCTAAAGCAGCAATAGTGTGCCTGCAGGAGACGCACTTCTGCATCCACAATACCCCGAGATTTACCGTCAAACAATACGCTCAAAGCTATCACGCCCTATCACCGACTAAATCCAGGGGGGTAGCCGTGTACTTCCATAGGGACTGGGTATTTTCACTCTCCAAACAATATGCTAGGCGGGATGGGAGGCTGCTGGTTCTGGTGGGTTCCCTGAACGGACTACAAATAACGATAGCCTCACTTTATGCCCCGAATGAGGCACAGAAACGCTTTCTAAACAGGGCTTTCCGCACAATTGCACAATACAAACAAGGACACACCATCATATGCCGGGATTTTAATTGCTCCCCCGACCCATCCCTAGATATCAGCAGAGTGAATAATGAACCACCAAAGCCAGCCTCTTTGGCCTTAGGCCAACATCTCAGTACCCTTATGCATGAGCATGATTACTATGACACGTGGAGGAATCTGTATCCACGAGAGAAGGACTTCACGTTTTACTCGCCTGTACATATGACCTACACTAGAATAGACTTATGCCTCCTAGACACACGAACACTACCTTTTGCACTGAGAGTACAAATAGGTCCAATCACGTGGTCTGACCACGCTCCACAAATCATAACTATAAAAATTCCTTACCCAGCTAGGGGACGAGGCACCTGGCGCCTCAACGAAAGCCTTCTGGACACACCGGGGAATCTCCTTCAAATACAGGCTAAAACACAGGAATACTTTGAGACCCATGCGACTTGCCAGACAACAATTATCACTAAATGGTTAGCCCACAAGGCAGTCATAAGAGGGAGTTTTATCCAGATGGGGGCGAGAGTAAAGAAGCAGTACAACGCTGAAAGAACACGCCTTGAACAAGAAATAATCACACACGAAGAGGCACACAAACGCAAGCCCACTAAACGCACGCACGACACATTGACAAAGCTCAGATCAAAACTAAGCTCTCTTCACTTAATGGAAACTGAAAAAAGGATGCGGATCCTTAAACAGACATATTATACCATGGGCAACAAGGCAGGAAGACTTCTAGCCCAACAAGTCCGCCAAACAAAAATGCAGTCGAAAATACCCTATATCACCTCAGAGCGTGGAGTAAAACTATATAACCCCCAGGACATAGTCAACGAATTAGCGCGGTATTATGCGTCCCTTTACCAGTTAGACAGAGACCACGGCACTCACCAACTGACTAAAATGGGAATCACACGTTTTCTAGATCAGATAGAATTACCGAGCCTATCCCAAGAGCAACGCTCCTCTCTGGAAGAATCCTTCTCAGAGCAGGAAATTGAAGAGGCCATCAAGTCCCTACCTAAGGACAAAGCCCCTGGCCCGGACGGCTTATCAAATTACTATATAAAATTGTCGCCGTATTTGATCGCCCCTCTCACCACACTATATAATGCAATAAAAGACTCAGGGGAGATGCCCAAAGAAATGTTAGAAGCTTTCATTGTGACACTGCCCAAACCAAACAAACCCCTTACTATCTGTGCTAATTTACGCCCGATTTCCCTGCTAAACGCAGACACCAAACTCTACGCTAAACTGATAGCAACGAGACTCAAAAAAATACTCCCAGATCTCATCTCCGAATAACAGGCAGGGTTCGTCCCAGGGAGACAAGTGGGGGACAACACCAGGCACTTCTTGAATCTAATTGACTGGGCAAATTTATCGTCCCAGACCGGCCTGATTTTGGCACTAGATGCCGAAAAGGCCTTTGATCGCCTACACTGGGAATATATGACACAGAAGCTCCTTAGAATGGGATTCTCCTCGAAAGTCCTGTCGAGCATTCTTGCATTATATCGAAATCCGACGGCCAGAGTGTTTAGCACGGGTTTTATATCTGATCAAATAGAGATAAGGAATGGTACCCGACAGGGATGCCCCCTCTCGCCCCTCATTTTTATACTAAGTCTAGAACCTCTAATTCGGCTAATAAACTGCGACCCAGTAGTACAAGGACTCCACACTCCAGGTGGCGACAAAAAACTGGCACTTTTCGCGGACGACGTTTTAGTATTTCTAACGCGCCCAGAATCCTCACTACCACAACTCATACATAGGCTCGACACATATGGACGGGTATCCTACTATAGGAACAACACAACGAAGACACAAGCATTGCCTATAAACTTACCGAGCACTATTGTCACGACGCTACAAGCACAACACACCTTTGACTGGCGTAAAACCTCTCTAAAATACTTGGGGATCAATCTCACAAAGTCCTCTCAGACCACCATACGGGAAAACCACTACCCGGTCATACAAAAACTAAGAACCACACTAGAGAAATGGGAAGGTCTAGAGGTGTCCTGGTTAGGCCGCATTAACCTTATCAAAATGATTGCGCTGCCGCACATACTGTACCTGTTTAGAACCTTGCCCATCGCCCTCCCCACCAAACTTTTAAAACTCTTCCAAAGCACAATAAACGCACATGTATGGAAACGGAAGCCCCCGAGAGTGGCAAGGGGAGTGTTGGGGCTCCCAAGCACCAGGGGGGGGCTGGGCATGCCTGATATCAAGGCTTACTATAAGGCAACCGTTTTAGCGCAGGGACTCAGGCTCTTACGCTCCGTGTCCACCACCCGTAAACCCATCTGGCTAGAAATGGAAAGCGCCTATCTGGCCACCCGCGACTTGTCACGGAACTTATGGGCAGGGGGACACCACCAGGGTGTGGGGGGAAAACAACTGCAGAGTTCACGGTTTCTTTTAAGGGCATGGAATAACTGGAGCTCTTGCATAGTGAACCCCAAAGAGCTCTTTTTAGCAGCACCCTTGGAAACACTAAAAGTACTATCCCCAGACATGCCAATGGGCCGATGGAAAGGGAGGGGCGAATTCCGGGTCCAAGACATACTAGAAGGAGAAAAAGTTAAGCAATTCCCCATCCTGCAAAGGGAATTACAGCTACCAGCAAGGGATATCTTTCAATACCTTCGAATAAAAAATATAGTGCAATCGCATATCCAACTCTGCACCACCCACCCCTCCAAACCCCACATAACGCTTAAACAGGCACTCCTCCACAAGCAAATCAAACCGCTTTCAGCATGCTACAACGCACTAATCACTTCGGCAGCCCCCGATAAACCTACATACATGAATCTGTGGGAGGAGGACTTGGGACTCCAAATTCCCAAGACAGAGTGGCTAACGGCTCTGGAAACCACGAAAAAAGCATCGCAAAGCCTCACACTCTGGGAAGCGTATTGCAAGGTGCTAATGAGGTGGTACTTGGTACCACATAGACTGGCACGCATGTACCCGGGCACGTCCGGGAAGTGTTGGAGATGCAACATAGAAGAGGGAACCATGCTCCATATTTTCTGGACGTGTCCCCTACTGACTGATTACTGGGAGACGGTCCATTTGCTCCTACTAGGCAGGACGGGTATCACTCTCCCCAAGAAGCCGGAACACTACATACTTCACATAGCACCCAGTGTGGCCACTCACCCTCATAGGAAAGTAGCGTTAAACATTCTAACGGTAGCAAAAGTTTTGCTGGCCGGCAACTGGAAGAGCAACAAAATCCCAGCAGTAGAGGCTATAACACAAAAAATGGATATGATTAGCGCATATGAAAAAATGGCCAATAGAGTAAACGGTAGTAGTGTGAGATACGACAGGGAATGGAGTTGCTGGCCAGCGGAAATTTAAGTAGTAGAACAGGAGCCGCGGTACGGCGATGCCTACATTGACATAGAGCAAGGATCAGTTGGGAACAATGCCAAGTTTACAAATGGTTGTATTAATCATCATATGTATAAAATGCTGTCTAAGGAACCCCCCCCCTCCCCTTCTTTCTTTCTGTATCCTCCCCCAACCCAAGTTCTTGTTATAAAAATGATCGAAACAGGTATAGCTTGTCAGACGTGCATCACAAGCAGCAATCCCATCCGCACCGAACCAACACAAAAAGACACTAGGCACATCACATAACACAGTGCCCTCGAGCAGAGAGATCCAAAGCGAGCGCACCTACCTGGGAAGCAACATTGGCTTCAAACATATACACAGAAGATGTTTGGTCTATAACATGTGGGGTAACGGAATTCACAGCTGCGACTGTGTTGGGTTTGTATGCCAGAGTGCACTGCGATGCACAAAGTCTGAAATTTTGCTTGCACCAATAAAAAGATAAATGAGGAAAAAAAAAAAAGTTTAAAAAGTTAAAAAAAATGTTTTAATACATTTTTTTTTTAAAGTTTGAAAATCCCCCCTCCTTTACCCAGTCCTAATAAAAATTAACCCCTTCCCTGCCAGTTGATCCCTACCTACAGTGATCAAAATACAGATCACAGTATTTTACTGTGGTCTGATTTTTTATTTTTTTTTTAAACCCCTTAGGATTAACTTTTTTTTTTTTTGTTTTATTTTTTAACCCTCAGGGGTTCAATTTATTTAATTAATTTAAATATTTTAAAATGATATGTTTTGCTAGCTGGGGTGGGTGGGAGTTATGGGAAATTGGGGAATTTACCGTTAGTGCTGCTTACTGCTAGTTAGGGGTTAACAGTAAAAAAAAAAACTTAAAAATGTTAAATCTGTAAAAAAAAAAAAAAGGGTTTAAGTTAATAAGCCAAAAAAAAAAAGTTTAAAGACTAGTTTTAAAAAGTTAAAAACATTTAAAAATGCTCATTACCACTACACCTGGAACAAACTAGAGGAAAATGGTCCCACACTAAGGTTCAAAATACGCTTTTTTAATTACCCCAGGGTGTATTCTTTAATAAATAGTATGTGTTTGTGGGGAAATTTCAATAAGCAAAATAAACTACTCCAAAATGGAACATGGACACAGCGTAAAACTTCAAAGTTTGAACAAAACTGGAATGGCTGTGTCCCAAATGTGCCCCTCCGATGTCCACATATACCGGGCAAAGGTACACACGGGGGTATTGCTGTACTCAACCGACATAGCTGAGCAACATATGAAGTATTATACAGTCGTAGCACACATACTTTTTTTCAAAATATACTGTGAAAACTCACTTTGTGTGAGTCAAAAAGGCACAAAAAACGCTTATTACCACTACACTTGGTACAAGCTAGCGGAAAAATTATCCCACGCTAAGGTTCAAAATATGCCTTTTGAAATACCCTGGGATGTGTTCTAAAAAAAGAAATGGTAGGCCTTTATGGTGTAATTGTAATATGTAGCCTTCTCAAGTGCTCCAAAGTGGGACACAGACGCATAAAAACCCTCCATGAAAATTCACACTTAAAAACCAGAACCAGTCACGTCTCTTTTACAGCTCTGTAACTTCACAAAATAGTATCTAGATCATGCATTGGGCATATTGTTTTACTCAGAAGACTTAGCTGAGCATAATTTGGGGGATTTGAACTTAGTGGAACATATGAAATATACAAAATGCCCTGCAAAAATTTAATCCCAAAATTATTTTTTACCACATACTTTGGCATATATTGGTGAAAAAATGAGGGCATGTTAAGGCACAATATGCACCATATGAAATACCCTGGAGTGTGTGTTTTTTTTTTTGAACAATCAAACTGCTATAATACCCCAAATTGAAGCATATGCCCATTAAATCCGTCTCAAAATTCTACTGTAAATACTAAAAAGGACAGGTCTCCTATATGGCACGGTCTCTTCAAGAAATAGTGCCAAAGACATACAATGGGGGTATCGTTGTACTCAGCAGATGTAGCTGAACACAAAATAAAGTTTTATACAGGAATAGCACCAAAGGCGTGCGCACGGGGTGTGCCTGGGCACACCCTAATCACAAGTGGCTCAGGACGCCTAGCTTGACATTCCTCTGCTGCTGCACTTATTCAGCCGCGGTCTGACTAGCGATCTTGATTTTACAACTAGGCATCCTTTTTTCATGTCCTATCCTTTGTCTTTTTATTCCTTTTGGGGGTTTGAGTTATATAGTATAGGCATTTATTAAGGGGTGCCCTCGAAGGCACTTAGATTTTCTATCTTACAAGCGTCAGGATTACCTATATTTTCTACATCTCTATTTATCATTGCATCTAATCCTAGCTTGTTATTGCCTCCTATACCTCCCTATTTACAGGTATTCTCTGCCTCTTCTTTATTAACTATTGCAACCATATTGGTGTACTGTTTAACCTCTTGTGTATTAGAGGTACTTTATCTATATACAGCAGACCCTGTTTTGCAGGAGGAGTTCAGAGGATACTAATACTCCACCCTCCTATCTTGAATTCAGTGACATTGTTTATAGCAAGTGGCTTAATTTTTTACTATTTAAGTATCTCTTTGTATTTACACCTCTCTTGCTAGCAAGCGTCAGGATTACCTATAGTCTCTATATTTCTACTGACCATTATATCTAACCTAGCTTGCAACTGTCTCCTATACCTCTTTATTTTACAGGTATTCCCTGCCTCTTTTCTATTAACCATTGCAACCAACTGGTGTGCTGTTTAACCCCTTGTGCACTAGAGGCATTTCATCTATATTCAACCGACCCTGTTCTGCAGGAGGAGTTTAGAGATTACTAGTATCCCACTTTCCTATTTAGAATACAGTTACATTGTTCATAGGAAGTAGTTTTACTTTACACCAATAAGTATTTATTTGAAGCAACACTTCTCTTGCTGTTGGTTCTCTTGGAGGTTAAATACCCCAACTAGTTTACAGGACATATTATTTTGTAGCCTTGTGTTTTTTGTTTTGTTTTTATCTTTTCTATTTTTACATTTTAATATATCCATTAAAAGTTATTTTTTTATGCTCATTTCATTGTGACTATATTTATCAAAATGTTGAGACACTTTATGGTAGTTTTTTTTCTTTTCTGTATTCATATAAATACACCCTAATCACACCTCTGTGCTGCACTGCCTTAGGGCAGACTAACATGTAACACAGGAGGGGGCACGGCGGCTTGCCCACAATGTCGCCGGGTGCGAGGCCCCTCCTGTCAGTCTGCCCTGACGGAGATCCAGCCTTCAGTCTGCAGCTCCGCTGGGAGTGAGCTGCAGACTGAAGTGTCTCACGATCTCCAGCCTGTCGGAGCGTTGCTGCGGGTTACACAAACTGTACCCCTTACACGCTGCACCCCTCACAGTCACACACACTGCATCCCATTTGTATTTGTATATATATTTGTGTATGTATATATAAAAATACATATACACGCGGCGTGTGTTTGTGCTTTAGGGTGCACACCCTAATGCAATAGGTTGCGCACGCCTATGAATAGCACACACCAACTTTACAAAATACACATGAGAAGTTCTTTGTTATAAGTTTGTGTGCCAAAAACAAAAAAAAACACAATTTTACTCCAATGTTTAGCAGAGATTGGCGGTGAAATGACTACGTAGAAAGTGTAAAAACAACCCTAGGTAAATAGCCTGTGATGTCTACTTTATATAAATGTATACTTTTGTGTGGCAATTTTGTTTTCTTTTATGGCTTTTAAGCTTACAAGACAAACATACCAAATTCTAAAATCACTCCACATTAAAAGTTTATTTTACTCCTTGTGCTTTGTAACGTGTCTGGAATTTTAAAAAAACTTAAAATTCCAGACACGTTATATATTCTGTAAATCAGAACAACTAAATGAATTTGTTTAATTACTTTCCTTAACCTGCACTAATTATACACACATTATTATTGAAAAAACTGTAAAAAAACCCCACATTTTTCATTTTTTTGCATTTTTCTGTATTTTTTTTATAATAAATAAGCATTTATATATATGATACATAAAATTAAAGCCCTGTCCTTTAACCCCTTAAGGACCAAACTTCTCTAATAAAAGGGAATCATGACATGTCACACGTCATGTGTCCTTAAGGGGTTAAAAAAACAGTATATAATATGTGTCGGTGCAATAAATGAGAGAGATGCAAATTGCAGTTGAATGCAAACAGCAAGAAAATGCAAAAATTGCTTGTCATTAAGCGTAAGACAAGCTTCTGAAGCTGTGTCCTTAAGGGGTTAATAAACAAGCTCTCAGTCCTGTTTCCCAGTGAGCCCTTGCTAATGCATTACAAAATTCACACCGGATATACTAAAAATAAAAAAATGACTAATAATAAAGTTGAATGGTTGTTTCCTGAACATCATGTTACAGCGTATTCCCATAGTAATGCAGGAATGCATCTGTCCAAATATTTACTTCAACAAAGTAGAAGCAAACTCTACACAAAGTATGCATCCATAAACATGATGTAAAGCAAATTATGCTTTTTGGGTAAAAAAACAAACAAAAAAAACGTGCTAAAGTTAAAGTTACGATAACATATGTAATCTCAAAATACAAAATGAACAGTATATTTAGCCAATAATTGAAAACTTTTGATAACCTGTTTAGCTCCACAGACATAAGCAATTCCTTTGTATGGCCTCTTGTATGAGTAAATTTTTTTAAAAGAAGATATTTTATGCCACCGTTAATTTAAGGGTTACACAAACCTAATTTTAAACCATAATAATTTTGCTCTACATGGATAACTGGCCCCCTACTGACACCACGCACCACCTTTTTTTTTTTTTTTTTTGCAATGATAAGGAGGGTGGGCTGGACAGAGGTGCCTACAACTAAAGTGCAGAATCTGATTACATATATATTTTTGGCACAGAACTCATATTAGGCATTTTGGAACAGAGTACCAGACTACATAAGCAACACGTGCCAGAGGTGTAAGTACACTCTGGCGCAAAAACAGTTTTCTCTGTATAGGCAGTGTTTTAAGCTTAAATGCGACACATACGAGTAGCTTGCACCATAACCATTCTAAAAGTGGTTAAGGTGGATGGAGTAATCCTTTCAACTAGTGAATACACATTCACGTTGGAAGAAATACAGGGAGTGCAGAATTATTAGGCAAATGAGTATTTTGACCACATCATCCTCTTTATGCATGTTGTCTTACTCCAAGCTGTATAGGCTCAAAAGCCTACTACCAATTAAGCATATTAGGTGATGTGCATCTCTGTAATGAGAAGGGGTGTGGTCTAATGACATCAACACCCTATATCAGGTGTGCATAATTATTAGGCAACTTCCTTTCCTTTGGCAAAATGGGTCAAAAGAAGGACTTGACAGGCTCAGAAAAGTCAAAATAGTGAGATATCTTGCAGAGGGATGCAGCACTCTTAAAATTGCAAAGCTTCTGAAGCGTGATCATCGAACAATCAAGCGTTTCATTCAAAATAGTCAACAGGGTCGCAAGAAGCGTGTGGAAAAACCAAGGCGCAAAATAACTGCCCATGAACTGAGAAAAGTCAAGCGTGCAGCTGCCACGATGCCACTTGCCACCAGTTTGGCCATATTTCAGAGCTGCAACATCACTGGAGTGCCCAAAAGCACAAGGTGTGCAATACTCAGAGACATGGCCAAGGTAAGAAAGGCTGAAAGACGACCACCACTGAACAAGACACACAAGCTGAAACGTCAAGACTGGGCCAAGAAATATCTCAAGACTGATTTTTCTAAGGTTTTATGGACTGATGAAATGAGAGTGAGTCTTGATGGGCCAGATGGATGGGCCCGTGGCTGGATTGGTAAAGGGCAGAGAGCTCCAGTCCGACTCAGGCGCCAGCAAGGTGGAGGTGGAGTACTGGTTTGGGCTGGTATCATCAAAGATGAGCTTGTGGGGCCTTTTCGGGTTGAGGATGGAGTCAAGCTCAACTCCCAGTCCTACTGCCAGTTCCTGGAAGACACCTTCTTCAAGCAGTGGTACAGGAAGAAGTCTGCATCCTTCAAGAAAACATGATTTTCATGCAGGACAATGCTCCATCACACGCGTCCAAGTACTCCACAGCTTGGCTGGCAAGAAAGGGTATAAAAGAAGAAAATCTAATGACATGGCCTCCTTGTTCACCTGATCTGAACCCCATTGAGAACCTGTGGTCCATCATCAAATGTGAGATTTACAAGGAGGGAAAACAGTACACCTCTCTGAACAGTGTCTGGGAGGCTGTGGTTGCTGCTGCACGCAATGTTGATGGTGAACAGATCAAAACACTGACAGAATCCATGGATGGCAGGCTTTTGAGTGTCCTTGCAAAGAAAGGTGGCTATATTGGTCACTGATTTGTTTTTGTTTTGTTTTTGAATGTCAGAAATGTATATTTGTGAATGTTGAGATATTATATTGGTTTCACTGGTAATAATAAATAATTGAAATGGGTATATATTTGTTTTTTGTTAAGTTGCCTAATAATTATGCACAGTAATAGTCACCTGCACACACAGATATCCCCCTAACATAGTTATAACTAAAAACAAACTAAAAACTACTTCCAAAAATATTCAGCTTTGATATTAATGAGTTTTTTGGGTTCATTGAGAACATGGTTG
This sequence comes from Pelobates cultripes, assembly GCA_933207985.1. Classification (NCBI taxonomy): domain Eukaryota; kingdom Metazoa; phylum Chordata; class Amphibia; order Anura; family Pelobatidae; genus Pelobates; species Pelobates cultripes. Next base: position 203,519,939 of record OW240913.1, on the reverse strand, counting down.
TTGTTCAATAATAAAATTAATCCTCAAAAATACAACTTGCCTAATAATTCTGCACTCCCTGTAGAATGAACAGGCTTGCACATCTTCTGTAGCAATAGATTGCATCTTACCCACTTCGTCTGTGGTCTTCCAGCTGGGAGGCTTCATGTTTTGAAAGAAAGACAGAAGTAAAATGCTGACACAAGTGAAAATACAAAAAGCTTTCCTACAGTCAAAATATATAGAAACCTCTATCCCAGGGAAGGACCACTACTAGTCCAAAATGTATTGGGCTTCTTTTTGACTGGTCCCTTGTCTCTAGATGTTGTGTTAATGGACCAAATGCACTTTTGTATAGATTTTGTGTGTTTAGAGCTATTTTTGGATTTTCTGTCCTGTTTTCATATAGTTAAACATAATAAAAGTATTGCTGTATGTTTATTTTATTTCAGAAAATGTATTTGCTTTAACTTGAATTTTGCAAAATGTATTTAGTCTTCATTTTGTCTGCAGTGGTTTTCTAAACATGCATAAGTTCTATGTAGGTTCAATAACAATAATTTTTTATTTCTGTTTGTGTTTCCACACTATAGAGAAATCTCTTAACATTTTTGTTTTTGTTTTGTAGGTCTTGATTCTAGAACCAACAAAAATTTACCAGCCATCCTATCTGTCAATCAACAGTGAGGCAGAAGAGAGAAATATATCTATTTGGCATGTTCTACCCGATGATAAGGTATTTACTTGAATAAACGATTTGGATTGAAATTTTTTACAAATTATCAGTAGTGTTAAAAAAAGACAATATGATATCATTAAAAGTGTCTGTGAGTCTGTGCAAAGCCAATGTACTTAAATAAGACCAAGTGTTCTCCTTTAAAGTGGGTCAGTCACATATAATTTAGACTTTTAGAAATAAAAAAAGTTTGTTTTGTTTTATTCTTGTATTCTTATTTGGTACTTTTTTCTATTTAGCTTATAATGTTACTCTAATGTCACAACTGTTTCCTGGAAAGGCACAAATGCACTTAAATTTACTATAATTCCTATTTCACATATTTTAAACTGGGAATGGAATCCAAGAAGAGAAAAATAGAGGATAAATAAGCTCCCCAATAGAAGACATCTTCAAATGAATTCCATTTAGACCCACCCCCCTCATTTTAGATAAACAAGGAACCATAACAAAGTGAACTACATTGACAAGAGGAACAAAATCTGGTCTCTAGTTAATCAATAGTGACATCCTAGCGCCCCCCCCCCCTCAACCTCCACCCATAGACCCACTTTCTGCTCAAAGTGGAGAAAGAGGGGACACTTTAGAATGTTATCTTCCTGTTTTTGTATTTAACCCCTTAAGGACGGAGCCAAATGTACACGTTGTGAACGAAACAAAATGTAAACAAAACCTGGCATTTGCGCTACATGTCTGTCCAACCGTAATTCACCTCTTTCATATTTAATGTACCCACCCTTATTATAGATCATTTTATTCAGGGGAAACAGGGCTTTCATTTAATATCAAATATTTAGCTATGAAACATAATTTAATATGAAAAAAATGGGAGAAAATATTTGTTTTGATTTTTTTTAGTTCTACATGACATTTTAACTGTCAATGTCATAATACTGTTTGCTTTTACTGCAATAAAATATACATATTTGTATTCAGCAAAGTCTCACGTGTAAAACAGTACCCCCTATGTACAGGTTTTATGGCGTTTTGGGAAGTTACAGGGTCAAATATAGCACGTTACATTTGAAATTGAAATTCGCCAGATTGGTTACGTTGCCTTTGAGACTGTATAGTAGCCAGGGAATGAAATTTACACCCATAATGGCATACCATTTGCAATAGTAGACAACCCAAGGTATTGCAAATGGGGTATGTCCAGTCTTTTTTTAGTAGCCATTTGGTCACAAGCACTGGCCAAAGTTAGCGTTAGTATTTGTTTGTGTGTGAAAAATGCAAAAAATGCAATTTTGGCCAGTGTTTGTGACTAAGTGGCTACTAAAAAAGACTGGACAATACCCCGTTTGCAATACCTTGGGTTGTCTACTATTGCAAATGGTATGCCATCATAGATGTAATTTTTATTCTTGGGCTACAATAGGGTCTCAATGGCAACGTACCCAATCTGGCGAATTTTAATGTGAAAAAAAATGAAACACAAGCCTTATATTTGACGCTGTAACTTTTGAAAACACCATAAAACCTGTACATGAGGGGTACTGTTGTACTCGGGAGACTTCGCTGAACACAAATATTTATGTTTCAAAACAGTGAAAAGTATCGCAGGAATAATATCGTCCGTGTAAGTGCTGTTTGTGCGTGAAAAATGCAAAAAACGTCACTTTTACTGGCGATATCATCGTTGTAATACATTTTACTGTTTTGAAACACTAATATTTGTGTTCAGCGAAGTCCCCCGAGTAGAACATTACCCCCCATGTACAGGTTTTATGATGTCTTGGAAAGTAATAGGGTTAAATATAGTGCTAGCAAATTAAATTCCCTTTACTTTCGGCATGGGTTGTCGGGCAGGTCCCGCTAATTGTAATTAATTAAGATACCCAATTATGTAAAATTATTACATAAATATATATGTAGAATTAATATATGTATATATATATACGTATGTGAATATATATATATATATATATATATATATATATATATATAATTTTTTTTAAATATTTTTATTTATATATAGGTATATATATATATATATAGTGATATATACGTATATATTTATGTATATAGATATATATATTATTTTGTTCTACGTGTATTTTGATATAAATATATATAGATATATATATATTATCACAATACAGTTAGAATGAAATAACACACATCTATATATTTTTTAATTATTTATTTTTAATTTTTTTATTAAATTTTTTAACGTATTTACATATTAAATTTTTTTCATATTATATATAAATATATATAACAATATATATATATATATATATTTAATCAGTATCAGTCTACATGTAATTTGATATTAATATATATATATATATATATATATATATATATATATTAATAGTAAAATACACCTATACAGTGTACGTGTGTGTATGTATATGTGTATATATATATATACTTAGATTATATATATATATATATATATATGATCTAAGTATATATTTTTTTTTTTTACACTTTTAACTTTTATTTCTAGCCAGCAGGGGGACCACCTGTCATTACAGGCAGCCCCCCTGCTGGCAATGCTATCCCGGGCATGTGATTGTGAGGTCCTCGCAAGGACCTCACTCTCACATGGCCGGGGGGCTTCCAGGGGGTCGGACGTGCCGCGGGGGGCTCCCTGGGAGTCCCCCCAACCGCAATCACCGGCGTGGGATTGCCGGCGACCGGGTAAGTAATGAAAGACCGGAGGGCGTACTATTACGCCCGGCGGCGTTTAGAGCCGCCTAAAATAGGGCGTAATAGTACACCCTACAGTCTTAAGGGGTTAATATAGACCCTGTCTGCTGGTTGCTCACGGTTTGGCATGTTCCCACCTGCACAATAATAGTTGGAGGCACAAATTAGGTATTAAATGTATACTTATACTAATAAGGGGGTCATATTTACCCCCCATAGTCTTTTTTTTTTCTTTTTTTCTTGCTATAGGGTTTTGTTTTGATTTTTAGACTACTGCTAGTGCTGCCAGTGGGCAAATGGAAAACAAAAAATAAAAAATAACTCAAGTTGAGTCCATATATCAGACAGGTTGTGTCCGATAAATGGAATTAAATCACCTCCAGTATGCACGTATGGAATTAAATCACCAGCCAATATGCACATATCTGTTTTGATATTCGAATTGATAATTACCAACTTCCGTTAGTTTAAAGGAACACTATAGGGACACAAACACGTATTCTGACTCTACACTTATTATGCAAATTCTATTTAAGTGTCACAAAGATTAAAGATTTTGTTTTTCAGTTTAACTCATGGATGGCATTGTGTCTCAGGGCTCTTTTGTTTTGATCACTGAAAAAAATCTTGGACACCTGTGATAATTAGATTGCCAGGTGAGCCCAATTTAAAGAAAAACTACTAAAGGAGGATGTTCCACTTTATTAAGCAGAGCACCATTTTCATGCAATATGGGGAAGAAAAAGCATGTCTCTGCTGCCAAAAAGAGTTAAATAGTTCAATGCCTTGGACGAGGTATGAAAACCTAAGCGTGATCATCGCACTGTTAAGAGATTTGTGGCTGAATCAGAGCACAGACTGGTTTGTGCAGATAAAGGTACATTAAGGAAGATTTCTGCCAGATCCATACATCGGATCAAAAGAGCAGCTGCTAAAATACCATTACATAGCAGCAAACAGATATTTGAAGCTGCTGGTGCCTCTGGAGTCCCACGGACATCAAGGTGTAGAGTCCTCCAGAGTCTTGTAACTGTGCGTTAACCTTCCATGCGGCCACCACTAACCAATGCTCACAAGCAGAAATGGCTGCATTGGGCAGAAAAATACATGAAGACTAATTTTCAAACAGTCCTGTTCACTGATGAGTGCCGTGCAACCCTGGATGGTCCAGATGCATGGAGTAGTGGATGGTTGGTGGACAGCCACCCTGTTCCAACAAGGCGGTGGTGGAGTCTTGTTTTGAGCCGGAATCATGGGAAGAGAGCTGGTCGGCCCCTTTAGGGTCCCCGAAGGTGTAAAGATGACCGCTGCAAAGTATGTGGAGTTTCTGACTGATCACTTTCTTCCCTGGTACAGAAGGAAGAACTATGCTTTCCGTAATAAAATCATCTTCATGCATGACAATGCACCATCTCATGCTGCAAAGAATACCTCTGCATCAATGGCTGCTATGGGGATAAAAGGAGAGAAAGTCATGGTGTGGCCTCCATCCTCCCCTGACCTCAATCCTATTGAGAACCTTTGGAGCATACTCAAGCTAAAGATCTATGAGGGTGGGAAGTAGTTTATATCCAAACAGCAGCTCTGGGAGGCTATTCTGACATCTTGCAAACAAATTCAAGCAGAAACTGTCCAAAAACTCACAAGTTCAATGGATGCAAGACTTGTGAAGCTGCTATCAAATAAGTTAAAATGTAACGTGACCTGTTAAAATGTTTAAAAAGTTAAAATGTTGTTATAAGTTTGATTGAAATAGCTTTTGATTTCAGTAAATATGCTGCAAACACAACAAATGACAATTTCCAGTTCTTTACAGCCTATACAGTGTTTTGAAACTTACTGTGTGTAATAATTTGGAACAGTGCATTGTAAGTTTGTTTTAAAAAAAAAAATACTGTTATCATTAGGAGGTTTGTTCAATAAAATTTGAATTGTACTCTTAATGGTTGATAACATGCGAATTATGCTGACTGTTATTTACATCAGTTATATAGGTAAATGAGAAAAATATCATCAGTTATATAGGTAAATGAGAAAAATATCATTTGCATAATAATTTGGAACAAGGTGTATAGTGCCAAAATCACCATCAAGCCGCTCCTAGCCTCCCTAAAGATAGTAAAATGTTGTTTTGAGGTCTGCAGCTGCTGCCTCAGCCCCTAATCTGCCTGCTTCGCTAACATAATCAGAAGTGATTCTCTGAACTAGTCACAATGCTTACCCATAGGATTGTCTGTTACTGTCAAGTAGGCAGATCAGGGGCCAATCAGCATCTCCTTATAGAGATGTATTAAATCAGTGCATCTCTATGAGGAAAGTTCAGTGTCTCCATGCAGCGGGTGGTGACTTGAATTGCAGCTCTGCACCAGAAAGCACCTCTTGTAGCTATCTGAGGAGTAGTCAGTTGAGGTATCCCTAGGCTGTAATGTAAACACTGCATTTTCTCTAAAAAGCCCTGCAGGTAATGATTATACTCACCAGAACAAATACAATAAGCTACAGTTCTAGTGACTATAGTGTCCCTTTAATGGTTTCAACCCGACAAAAAGTTTATTAGGAGTCGGTAAACCCCCATTTAAAAAAAAAGATTGTATATTATAACAAAGGTTGTATCAAGATATTTTTTTTTACTTTTTCATAATAGTGACCCTGTTGGTTTATTCATTTATCTTGTATAGGATTGATATTTCGGTTATGTTTGTTTATCACTATTGTTCTGAAATGAATTTCAATCTGTAAATGTTACTACCTTCTAGAGCGTGCCCATTATGCTTACCTACAGCTCTGTTCATGTTTCCAGAAAGTAAGCAAAATGCTCCACTTATCTCAACACTAAGGTAGTATGTGCTTGTATGTAGGGTCTTCCACAAAGAAAGGCAATATTTCAATAAATATTACTGATGGCTTCCTTACCAGTCATGGACGTAAGATTTGATAAAAGGAACTGGGACTGTAGAACAGTGGCTCACAGCTTTGATTTTGCACAACCATTTACTACTGTAAATATTTAACATCATAGAAATATTTATATTCAGTCTGTGCTCAGATTCAGGTAGTTGTGTTTGAGAAAGCTGAAAAGCTACAGAACGCTCTTCCCCCAACCCACATTACCAGGGACATCTTATATTGAGAAGTTGGAACCAACAGTACAGGTCTTTCTGGCTCCAGAAACATAGGATGTAATCCTAAAAAAAAAAGCAGGCTGAGCGGAGGAAATCTCATAGATTAACTACCTTTATCTACTTACCCCAGGAAAAACACTTTTTATTTTAGGAACACCCATAATCTCTAGATTTGATCTTTTAACCGCCCTTTTAGAGATTGACTTGATTGTTGAAATTTTTATTTGTTTAATTCATTTCTTTTTAAACGGATCTCACAAGTACCTTGTAGGAGCCTAAGTGTCTCCTAATTTCTTCTTTGTTAATTCTGTAATATTCTCTAGACTAGAGCTAAATGCTGGCCATTAATAGCTTTACATTATGTCATAGAATTTCACACTTTAATCCTTGCAAAACCTTCCAGTCCCAACCGAGACTTGACTGCTGTTCAGTTTGTATTTGTTTTTCTTTTGTTGCTGTTATTTTATATAGTGATAGAGTGTGTATCTTACACTGCTATGCTACTTTGACAAACTTGAATGTAAAAATATCTTATACCTTTGTCATAAACTCTCATACTCGCTCTGAATTTATGTATCCATGCCACATTCTGATTCAGAAAAGAGTAGTATCTGGCTAACAGTGTCCACAGTAATCTCGCCCATCAATTGTGAATGAAGCTGCTTCAGTGCCAAAACAAACCGTTTTATGCGTTTTGTGCTATAAAGCACTTAGTCTTAGGGTGAGGAGACTGACAAACCACCAGAGTTTTTTAAGCCTCAGCTGCAGCAATCACTTGGTTGATAAGAAAGTAAAATTTATCCCATTCAGGGCTTGATGTCAAATATATTAACCCAGCAAAAAAATGACCGTATCAGATCCCAATACCAGACAGAGCATAATACAATTTTAGAAACAAATGAGTACATATATCCAGTGGTGTATTCTGGATTTGTGCTGCCCTAGGCATGACTAGTTGGGCACCTACTTAATCTAAATTTGCCCCACCACTTTGTATCAAAGCCACTTTTATGACTGACAGACACAGGCCCTCATTGGCACATGCACTGACATACACTCACTGACAGATACAGTCATTGGCACACACACTTATTAAACAACCGACACACCCACTGGCTGATAGGCACACACTCTCAGATACACATACACTCACTAACACAAACGTCGTCACACTGATTTGACACACTGACACACACATTCACTTACTCACAGATACTGAGAGCTACACACACACACACATTTTCTCATACACACACTCATTTTTTTGTATTATTTAAATCCACCCAGCTTTCCTACCATATATAATAGACATAAAAATGCTAAATAATGTAAATAACCAATGAAATCACCAATTTGTAATGGATTCATGAACAATTATTAGGAGGACATATAGAATTTGAAAGATTCAGTGTTGAGTCCAGAATAATTAGGCACATCAAATTCACTGTTCAGACCTTACATGTTTGTAATGTGAATATCCACTTCACCTCAGAGAAGGCTACCTTAGACCTGCAATCAACTCTAGAGTTTAATAATACTGTCAGTACCTTGGACAATAAGTTTAGAAATATCCGAATTATTGCAGATATGAAAATGATGTACTATAGGGCAGTGTTTTTCAATCTTTTACGGAGCAGGTCCAACACAAAATTCATACATCTGCCTCAAGAATGTAATTTCTGTTGGTTTAAATTCCAAATGAAACATGTAGACACTGATATTCCCATATTGGAGAACACGCTTGATTAAAGATAGTAAAGAATATTTTCAAAATAAATATCATATAATGTGAATATTGTGCATATAAGTAGGAGTGAATGAACTATTAATTTGAAGTATAAAAGTCACAAAATGAAAATATAATACACATAATAGATATACAAATTACATAGAAATAAACATTTACACACACTCTTACACACTTAGATGCTCATCAATGTCAGAGGCTGTCATAGTGTCACTGTCTGCGAGAGTGTCCCTACCAGAGCCTGCCAGAATGGCGTACACTTCCTCCGCCATGTAATAGCATGCCATTTTAGGGGTATTGATTTAAGCTGTGTCACTATGAGGGTAATTTAATAAATTCACCTACAAACTTAATACACACACCCACCACCCCAATTCCCACTTCCACCCACAGAAAACTCTACACCCAACACAAAAACCAGCACTAACAGGGTTTTTTTGTTTTTTTTTTGTATTAAATTTTCTTTTAATAACCCCAAAAAATAAAACAAAGGCTCTCTGATCATTGATACCTTAATGTACAGCACAGACACTGTACAGTACAGCGATCAGGCATCAGGGAATGGGTTTAAAAACAATTAAACTGTTCCTAGAGCGAACCCTAAGAGCATATGGATTCCCCCAACCAGTAATAAACCAAATATTCGCTCTGTATTCAGCCCCGACAGCGCAGGTCCTCCAATCAGGATTGAAATCAAACCCTTTTGACATCTCTAACGGGACGTGGCAAGGGTGCCCGCTCTCGCCTCTCCTGTACATGTTAGCACTAGAACCCCTGCTTTGCACAACCAGGGCCCACCCCCAGATTAAAAGTATCACAGTTAAAAACATAGAATATAAAATAAGCGCCTTTGCAGACGACATATTACTCTATATAACGCGACCCCAAGACACGTTGCCCTATATAATGCAGGTGATACAAACATATTGCCGCCTATCGTACGACTCCCTAAATATGTTGAAAACACAAGCCATGGGGATAATCCAATCACTACACACCAAATACGACTTTGAATGGAGGAAAGACCATATGACATACCTGGGACTACACATTACTAGACAGAACAAAGATTTAGTAACAGGAAACTATAGGGTGTGGAATGAGTGCAAAACTTTCATTAAAACCTGGGGCCCCTCTTTCTCACATGGACCAAGCGAATAGTTGCGCTAAAAATGTCCATACTCCCCAGATTACAATACGTCTTTAGGACACTTACCCGTAGGGGCCCCCCACTCCTTTTTTTAAAACAATCCAAAAAGACATTAACGCATTTATTTGGCCCTACAAAGGCCACGAGTAGCACGGAAACTAATGACAGCGCCACGGAAAGCGGGCGGACTAGCAGTACCAGACGTACGCGCCTATTATCATGTCTCTATTCGAGCAGCGGCGTTGCTGCACTTGATAGACCAACCCCCTCCCCAATGGGTGACATTGGAACAACACCTGATGGAACCATATGGACTCTCACATGTGTTGTGGCTCCCCAAGAAGCTTAGGCTGACAATGACAGACACCCCTGCACAGATTGCGCTGCTTCTTAGAGTCTGGGACACAAACTAAGCTCTAACTCCCAAATCTCACAGGCCACGCCAATATGGGCCCCAACATACTGTATACCCACATTTAATGCAGCCCCATGGCACGAGAGAGGCATCACAACCGTAGCCCAAGCCCACACGGGAAACACACTCACAGATTTCAACACACTACAACAAACACACGACATCCCGACCACCTCACACTTCTCATATAGACAACTCGCATCATTCCTTCGTAAACACAACCCTAAGGACCACACGCAGCAGAGCCCAAACCCACCGGTACAAACTCTCTGGGAAAACATATGCATTAAACGCAGACTCCCTAAGACATGCAGACCACTATCAACCCGTTACAAACTAATCTCAGAATACACACCACTCTCAATAGCCTCACCGGTGATACAATGGGGAGCAGAACTGGGTGCGGACTTTACCAGACAGCAATGGGAAGACTTGGTAGCCTCCCCTAGAAAACTAATAAAATCAGCGACACTCATTGAACAGCATATGAAAATGCTGTACAGATGGTACTTGGTTCCCGAAAAGCTGCACAGGCTGTACCCATCCAGCCCACCAGAGTGTTGGAGATGCACCAAACACATAGGCACCACATTACACGTTTGGTGGCATTGCCCACTGATACAGCCCTTTTGGAGAGCCATACATGTGGTGCTCAAAGGAATCACACACAACGAACCACAATATGAACCATGCACTTACCTTCTGCTTACGCTGAAACGCCCCAACACATAAAGAAAATCAGATACCATATCCTACTTACAGCCCAACGCACAATCGCAAGGACATGGAAGTAACGCAGTGCCCCACCAATAGAAGTATAGTTAGCAGAACTATACAACCAAAGAATCTATGAGAAACACTTCCACGGGATATGCCCTCCCAATAACACGGCATTGGCTGCTTAGGAGAGTTGGGACACCTGGAGACGACTGCACCCTCCATAACGGCCGATTACCATAGCCCTCCTGCCACTCAGGAATAATAGAGGGAGCCAACATGGGAGGATGGAGATAGTGGTGAAGTGTACGGGAATTAGATTGGCGGGATGCACACTATATTGGACAAGCCTTACAAGGTACCCAACACCATTACTTACAAAAGCACAGATATTGAACTGTATTGTTTGAAACAATGGCGACTATGTAGCCAAGTAATCAAGTAATTATGTGATTGATGCTTACCCCCCATAACCCCACTCTTCTTTCTCTTCTGTACCCCTCCCCACCACCCAGTTTCCCTTGAAATGTTATGATGAAAAACAATAAAAATTGTCAAATAAAAAACCCAAAAACTGGTGCAGCTGAAAAAAAGGGAACATTCTCGTAACATAGATTAGAGTGATTTCCTGCTCTGGTGATCTTGTCTATGTTCGGGGAAAATTCCCTGAAAATAGACCAGCTCCCCAACATGGGGAATCCCTTGAATCCCCATGCTAGAGAGCTGATCATAAGTGAGGACCACCTCTGTCCATATTGGTAATTTATATTGAGCTATATGTGGACTGGAGCTTTTCAAGGACGTTAAATTTGGATCCTGGTTTAAGAGTTCAACATGTGATATATCTTTTTTTTTTGCCCAGTCACTATGTATAGACCCTGGATCCAATTATGCAGAGTTTGTAGATGGGGGAAACTAGATATCAGAGAGAGCTCTGTGACTCTTCTCGAAAGCCTGTTTGAGCTATTCAGTTAGTGTACTGTTATGGACAGAAGAATTAAAATAAAATGGCTATTTACAAATGTATATTTATTCTGTGTTCACTATGTTAAAACTGGCTGCTAGAGTAAACATTCCCTTCCCCCCTACAATGTGTTCAGTCACTATTTTCTCTGCAAATTCCTCCCATCCTGCTAGCCTCCCCCCTTCCCATCGAGCAAGCCTTGTGTAACAAATTCCTGTGTTAAAAGAACAGCTTCCTTTATTAAACTCCTCCCCCACTTCCTTTGTGCAAATTAACAGCTATGTGCCACGTGTAACAAAATGGAGAATCGCTGTTAAAATAACTGTTTCCTCTTCAGCCCCTCTCTGTTCAGTAACTACTACTCACTCCCCCTCCCATCGTGTAACCAAGATGGAGCCAAAATATGGGTGGGAGAACTCTGTAATGATGACACTACATCCTGTAGGGGGGGGGTTTAGACAAGACCCCTTAGACTGTTAACCAATTGTTGAATGAATACTGTATGTTAACTGTGACTCTGTATATGACGTATTTCTGCTTTAAAAGGGGCTCCCACTCCGGGGAATAAAGCATTCCTCAGGTTTTTCACTAATCAGAAACTTTGTCTCCGGTGTGAATTACTTCTAGGAAGAACGTGCACACATTAATCAATTTGTAAGGAGTAGATAGACAAATAATCAACGTTTTCTTTGATCTAAATCAGTACTGAGGACTGAAGGTGAGCCTCAGAGATGGGTGGTCCATAAGATGTGAGCCACTCTGCTCGGTGATACGAGTGAATCTCAATAAACTCCTAGAGCCCATAGCCTCCTAGTGCTGTAACCAGTATAATAGGTTTTATTAGATATGGTAATTGGAGTGTCCCTTTAAAAAAAAAATGAATGAAAGTTATGCAGGCCCTATATATAACATGTCAGTGTTCTTTGTTAACTGCTGTGTGAATCAACTCTTTAGAAAGCAGAAGTGGTAAATTGACTTTATATTGATTGCTTAACTGAATTGTACACTGCTTTTCGATATCTGTGTTACTTTAACATCTAATAATGTAAGTGTACTTAAATGCCTGAAATCTTCTCTATAGTACTATTTTTCTCAATATATCACTGCTGCTCTTTGCTTGGTAAATATTGTGTTTTTAATGATTTTTTAAATTATTTTTCAGAAGGGAATACATGAATGGAACTTCAGCGCTCTTTCTATCAGAGGTGTAAGGTAAGTCTCCAAAGCTGCTGGTTATAAAGTTGTAGAATTAAAGGATCACATGGAGTTGGTTATAATGTCTAGAGTCCCTGGCACTTTCACTCCACTCAATGTTAACCCTCCCTCAGTCCTTCCCTCACTAGAGGTATGATTAAGGGAGACATTACCCACTTCCTTCTAGCTATACCGATTCATACCTCCAATAGGTCCTGTGATTGGATAAGAGTGTAATCTAACTGCTTTTAGCCTATCACAGCCGCCCATTGATCATAGACTGAGCAGCATGTAGAGGTATTGCATTAAACCGTTACAAAACTATTTAGCGTTGAATGTAGGATGGCACAAGGGTCATTTGATACCTGTGGCACCCCTCTGTCAGTTGAGACTATATTCCGTGGTCTCAGACTAAAAGATGGGCGTCCTAATATCAAGAAGAGGCTATTTAAGCATTTGTGCTGTAAAGATCATGCTGTTGCTGTCTCTATCTAAATTATCTACCATATAGGAGTTAAATTTGCTTATGTAGCCATTGCCACACCTCCTTTGGTTGTGGCTCACACAGTCTCCATGAAAAAAGGTTTCATTTTCACAACACAGTGTTTACACTTTAGAAGTTCTTATCTCCTGTTCTGTTAATTGATCTTTAATCATACACAGAAGATTGGTGTAGGTTTTAACATGCAATTAATAGAGCATGACATAAGAAATTCTAATTTAAACACACTGTGCAATAAGAGAATCTAAAACACTTGGGCTCTTTTCCAGGTTATATATTGGGAATCTGTATTAGTTGTTGCCAGAGGAGGTTTGGCTAGGGCTTCATAAACAACATTATTTAACTCCATAATGGCAGAGAATGGAACAGTGAGACTGCAGGGACATGATCTAAACAGCAAAACAGTTTTTTTGTTTGTTTGTTTTTTTAAAGCCAATGTTGTATTGGTGCTTAGTGTTGCTTTAAGTATAGTGCTAGAAATCCTTAATCAGAGGGCAGCAGCTAGTATTAGTTCAGCCTTCTACAGATATAGAAATGTGCTGGCAGAGGATCTGGAGGGAATTTTAACTTGAGTGAGAATTGAATGTGATTTTCAAAGTCACATTAGCCAAACTGCACAAATTCTCCAAATCATCTATACTGTGAGTTCTGCTAACCTGGTCTTTATGGACATACTTGAAAATGAGAGAAATCTCAATGTATCTTTCCTGGTAAAATATTTTATAAATAATAAATAAATACAATAATGTTACATCCATTTTCTATTTACATCTATTTAAAGTCTAACACTGCTTTTGTCTTAATTTTATGTGTATGTTCTATTTCTACACCTCCTGCGTTGTACTGTTGTAAAAGGTTTAGAGCTCAGTGTGCATACCCAGCGCAGGAAGAATTCCAAAGACTTGCGGTCTAAACCCCCAAGACAAGTAAATCACAGAATCAAAGATCACAGCGTTGGGGTAGTTTGTTTTGGCTTTCACATCACAGTTCTGTATGTGTATTCCTGTTCATTTCTGTTTTAAAGTTTTAAAGTTCTTCCTTTTCAAAACTTTCAGAATGTTGGCTGTATTACTGTATTATTATATGCTTTAGCATAATGTAACATAGACACATATGCAAAAGTTATTTCTTGCTCAACATGCCTTCTGTTTTTCTTCTGCAGTATTTCAAAGTTTGACGAACGGTGCTGTTTCCTATATGTTCTTCACAATTCCGATGACTTCCAGATTTACTTCTGCACAGAACTCCACTGTAAGAAGTAAGTACCCTTCTTTCAGAACAGAAGAAAATTCTCCGTAATGATCTGACATTAAGAATAACTCCAGCCTACTGTATGATATTATCAGTTGCTCTTAAACTGCAATTACATTTAGATCAATCTAATGCATTAATTGTATTGAACAAAGTTGGAATTAGTAAGGAAGAGGAAGTTTGTGAAACGTTAAAGGGAAACTTTGTACTTCCAGCACTAAAGTGAGCTATAGTGCTCCCTCCCTCGTTGTATAATGTTTTCCTATGGGGTTTTGGGTTACGCTACATGTCCTTTTTTTTTTTTTCTTAAAATAAACTGCTATAATTAAGGGGCCTGGGACGCTGAATACAGACCACTTCAATTAGCTGAGGATGGTTTACAATTCTGCTTTACTTGGATTTAAAATGTGGCTGATCTAAAAGGTGTATTCTTTGGTACATCAAATTAACACGCCTAATGTGCAGACAGAACATATTCAAAGTCAAATTAATGCAAGAATGGATGTTTTTAGATAAAAAGCTGTTTTCATTTATTTGGTTGTTGTTATTACGGATGTCATTGCAACTAAATTCATTCTGAATACAGGTTAACAGTTTTTAATTTGAGAATGCTTGAAATTGTTAAATATACCCTGATGATGCATCATGTAGCAGTCTTGGCTCTTGATTGCAAATAAGACAAACCTATAAATGATTCTCTGCAGCTCTTTAGGAGGTGCGATAGGTTTGTCTAAGTTTAGACTACCAGACAGTGCCAGATGGACCACAAATGGTAATGCAAAAGACTGTGCTATTGTCCCTGAATTAAGATGAAGAATATAATCACTGATCTCTGTAAAGTGTCACTATTTATGGCTTTAAGCTGGAGAAAGGTAACTCTGTGACAGAGATCTTCCTTTTTCATGAGAGGACAAGAAAAGGGTGGTGGAAATGGCCAACAAGGGGCTAACCTGCACTTACGGATGTGCCAGACAGGAAATGTCACTGCTGGAGTTGAAAGAAAATGCACATTTATTTCCTTATGATACAGTTCACTGTGTTATCTGTTTTATTTTTTATTGTACCCTGTATTATTTGCATGTATGTGTTATCCCTATTTCTATGTAAATCAACCTTGTAAGCCCCTCCACACACATCTACTGGACTTAAATCTCTCTATGTATACGCAAGGTGCATAGCAGCACTCACAAACAGATTGAGAGAGTTGGGTTAGTTATATTGGATGGCATGAAACCAGTGGTTACTTGACATATAAAAGTAGAGCTATCAGCCAAACAGCATGAAGGGATTTCCCAATGGGAATTCAGGCTTACAAGGAAATAACATTTCCATCTCAAATTTTGAGAGCTTATGATGATGATGAACATTGGTGTGTCCAATTGGACTGCACATGTCTCTAGAACACTACATAAAAAGTTAGGAGCTTAAAGACACACTGAATCACTGCAGATTAAAAAAACAAAACACAAAAACAAGTTCTATTTAGTGGTTAGGTTTTATTAATTAATTAGTCAATTAATTGTAAAACTATACTACTGAGTGTCAATGTAATACTTTGTTTCAGAGGTAACATTAAATGTCAAACCCTTTCTTTTAAAAGTGTGCATATTTATCAATATACCGATACTTCATTTTTATAGATATGGTTTTTTATTTTGTTTTTTTTTAAATTTGGATCAATATATTCTTTTAATAAAGCTGAAAGACATAACTTGTGGCTAATACTTTGCATTCTGTTTGTCACTGACTATTGATTAATAGGGTTTTTATTTTTTATTTTATTTTTACTAATTCCATGTAGACATTCATATTTGTTAATCCAATTCCTGTGTATCCGTTAGCTGTCATTTTAAAAATGATCTGTCCTCTTAATGTTAATTCACTGGAAACAGATTTATTGAAATGAGTCATAATTTAGTGTATACAGTGTCAAATGATGTGTTTGTAATGTACTTTTATTAATAATTAGGGTGTGTGTTCACACACCATTCAACAAGCATTACAAGGATATCATATTGTTATGTTTTACTTCTCAGAGTGTATATATATATATATATATATATATATATTTTATAGTATGCCTTGGCCTTACTTTTACTGACTCATGTTTGTTCTGCCGATAAAGGTTCTTTGATATGGTTAACCGCATCACAGAGGAACATGGGAAGAATGGAGAAGATGGGGAGTGTGAAAGTGATTCTCTGGAGGTTAGAATGTTTGGTATCTTACACGCATGGATTTTACGCATTGTCCTACATTTTGCTCTGGATTTTGTAACACTGTTCTGCACTGTGAAAAAGTGCCATTCAATTCATGTTACAAATAAGACTAGAACTACTACTATACAGGGAGTGCAGAATTATTAGGCAAATGAGTATTTTGACCACATCATCCTCTTTATGCATGTTGTCTTACTCCAAGCTGTATAGGCTCGAAAGCCTACTACCAATTAAGCATATTAGGTGATGTGCATCTCTGTAATGAGAAGGGGTGTGGTCTAATGACATCAACACCCTATATCAGGTGTGCATAATTATTAGGCAACTTCCTTTCCTTTGGCAAAATGGGTCAAAAGAAGGACTTGACAGGCTCAGAAAAGTCAAAAATAGTGAGATATCTTGCAGAGGGATGCAGCACTCTTAAATTGCAAAGCTTCTGAAGCGTGATCATCGAACAATCAAGCGTTTCATTCAAAATAGTCAACAGGGTCGCAAGAAGCGTGTGGAAAAACCAAGGCGCAAAATAACTGCCCATGAACTGAGAAAAGTCAAGCTGCCACGATGCCACTTGCCACCAGTTTGGCCATATTTCAGAGCTGCAACATCACTGGAGTGCCCAAAAGCACAAGGTGTGCAATACTCAGAGACATGGCCAAGGTAAGAAAGGCTGAAAGATGACCACCACTGAACAAGACACACAAGCTGAAACATCAAGACTGGGCCAAGAAATATCTCAAGACTGATTTTTCTAAGGTTTTATGGACTGATGAAATGAGAGTGAGTCTTGATGGGCCAGATGGATGGGCCCGTGGCTGGATTGGTAAAGGGCAGAGAGCTCCAGTCCGACTCAGACGCCAGCAAGGTGGAGATGGAGTACTGGTTTGGGCTGGTATCATCAAAGATGAGCTTGTGGGGCCTTTTCGGGTTGAGGATGGAGTCAAGCTCAACTCCCAGTCCTACTGCCAGTTCCTGGAAGACACCTTCTTCAAGCAGTGGTACAGGAAGAAGTCTGCATCCTTCAAGAAAAACATGATTTTCATGCAGGACAATGCTCCATCACACGCGTCCAAGTACTCCACAGCGTGGCTGGCAAGAAAGGGTATAAAAGAAGAAAATCTAATGACATGGCCTCCTTGTTCACCTGATCTGAACCCCATTGAGAACCTGTGGTCCATCATCAAATGTGAGATTTACAAGGAGGGAAAACAGTACACCTCTCTGAACAGTGTCTGGGAGGCTGTGGTTGCTGCTGCACGCAATGTTGATGGTGAACAGATCAAAACACTGACAGAATCCATGGATGGCAGGATTTTGAGTGTCCTTGCAAAGAAAGGTGGCTATATTGGTCACTGATTTGTTTTTGTTTTGTTTTTTGAATGTCAGAAATGTATATTTGTGAATGTTGAGATGTTATATTGGTTTCACTGGTAATAATAAATAATTGAAATGGGTATATATTTGTTTTTGTTAAGTTGCCTAATAATTATGCACAGTAATAGTCACCTGCACACACAGATATCCCCCTAACATAGCTATAACTAAAAACAAACTAAAAACTACTTCCAAAAATATTCAGCTTTGATATTAATGAGTTTTTTGGGTTCATTGAGAACATGGTTGTTGTTCAATAATAAAATTAATCCTCAAAAATACAACTTGCCTAATAATTCTGCACTCCCTGTATAGTTGTTGATGGGTATAATGAATGAAAGTGAGTCAATTGCATTGGCCAATAATGGGGCCAAGCTTTAAACGCCAATACAGTATTTTAATCCGCCAAAGGCTGATTTGGATTTTGATGGTATTTTACTCTTGTCTGAACACATTTATCCTTCTCCTTTTGCAATATTTATTAAACTGAAGCTACATCAGGAATTTAACTTTCCTAACAATTCATATTTCTAAGATACTCCCAACCACCATCACCTTAAGCTTCAACAAATTGAAATGTGAGTCCATGCAACCAATTAAAGTTAGGTTAGTCATTCATGAGAATGTGCTCTACAGAGCTCTTGTCAAAGTGAAAGGAGATGGCACCATGTTTTTCCAGTAGCACGGTGGACCAATGCTAGCCTGCTTCTGGAAAAATCAAAGCCTGGTTTCAGCAGTTTTACACAAACTAAATTGGTTTATTTTAAACCAAATAAAAGAAAGTGTGATGTTAAATTGTTTAGTCACAGTCTACTAGAAAAGCAAGATAATTCATCCCAGTGGGTATGTCATTTGTGTAATATTTTTAACAAATATTAATAATAAGCCTACTCCTTTACAGTACAGATTAACTTGTGTAATTATAACGTTTTGAATGTTGCAGTTTGACTATGAATATGACGAAAATGGAGATCGGCTAATTCTGGGTAAAGGTACTCATGGAGTAGTGTATGCTGGACGAGACCTCAGTAACCAAGTCAGAATAGCAATCAAAGAAGTCCCTGAAAGGGACAGCAGGTGAGTACCATCATAATTGTTTGAAAAGCCATCTAAGAGCATTCCTGGCAAGCCTTTGGCAGCCTGGCTGTTGTACTCGAACAGTGTAACGTTCTGTTAATTTGGAATTGTCAGAATTCCAAAGTTAATTCAAAGTGAATTTTAAATATTTGGCCTAAACAGCCAATTTGGAAATAATCTTCAAGTCAACTATGTTTTAAAATTATATTATGTTGACCTACATGTTAAAATTTACTTTGAAATCTCAATTCACACTTTTGTAAATTACTCTGTGTCAGGATTACAGTTGATCCAGCACGCAGAATTATGTCACACCTAGGACTAAGGGTAACATCTAACCAGACCTTAGAATGGCCAGACTTAACGTACCTAAGAATAGTCAATATACTAGACAAGGTCTGAGACACAGAAATAAGGAAAAGCATACCAGAAATAGTCAAGGATACCAGAAGTCAGGGAAGTCGAAACATAGCCAAAGTCAATAACCACGATCAGGAACACACTCTCGGATAATCTTCAAAGGGAAACCACGACAGGGCAATGAGAAAAAGTAAAAAGTTGGTTTAAATAAGCCTTCTACAGATCCGATTGGCTGTAGCCAGCCTTTGTCCCCAAAACACAGATACACATACTGCACAAACACACACACACTGCATTCATTATGTACACACACTGTAAATAAATATTCAATTAATGTAATTTTATTGTGATCTAATTTTATTTTATTTAGAAATTTACCAGTAGCTGCTGCATTTCCCACCCTAGGCTTATACTCGAGTCAATTTTTTTATGGTAAAATTAGGTGCCTCGGCTTATATTCGGGTCGACTTATACTCGACTATATACGGTAATGAATACTCGCACAGGAAGAATAAAATCACAGTGCACAAGGCTATATGGTCACCTGACCATTACATCAACAGGGACTTTTTTGACATTGCATTCTAAATACATAGACATTAATATGTAGTTAGTCCCCACTTTGCAGCTAAATCATCTTCCATTCTTCTGGGAAGGCTTTCCACAAGATTTTTGAGTATTTCTGTTGAAATGTTTGCCCATTAATCCAGTAGAACATTTGTGAGGTCAGGCACTAATGTTGGCTGAGAAAGCTTGACTAGCAATCTCTGTTCCAGTTTATCCAAAAAGTGTTTGATAGGGTTGAGATCAGGGCTTTTTGTGGGCCAGTCAAGTTCTTTCACACCAAACTCATCAAACCTTATTTTATAGACCTTGCTTTGTGTATTGGTGCACAGTCATGGTAGAATAGAAAAGTACCTTCCCCAAAGTGTTCCATCAAAGTTGGAAGCATAGCATTCCCGGTCCGTCATCCGGCATTAACTGCTTCCCAGGCATTGGGATTGAAACACCTGCATTCAATAATGAAGTGGTTTGTCCCCAAACTTTGTCCATATAGCGTATGTTGTTAAAAATAGTTTTTTTTTTATTTGCTTTTGAACATATAATAGAAACATAGAATGTGACGGCAGATGAGAACCATTCGGCCCATTTAGTCTGCCCAATTTTCTAAATACTTTCATTAGTCCCTGGCCTTGTCTTATAGTAAGGATAGCCTTATGTCTATCCCATGCATACTTAAACTCCTTTACTGTGTTAACCTCTACCGCTTCAGCTGGAAGGCTATTCCATGCATCCACTACCCTCTCAGTAAAGTAATACTTCCTGATATTTTTAAACCTTTGCCCCTCTAATTTAAGACTGTGTCCTCTTGTTGTCGTAGTTTGTCTTCTTTTAAATATAGTCTCCTCCTTTACTGTGTTGATTCCCTTTATGTATTTAAATGTTTCTATCATATCCCCCCTGTCTCGTCTTTCCTCCAAGCTATACATGTTAAGATCCTTTAAAGGGACACTCCAGGCACCCCACACCACTTCTGCCCATTGAAGTGGTCTGGGTGCCAACTCCCACTACCCTTAACCCTGCAACTGTAAATATTGCAATTTTCTACTAGACAGCCACTAGAGGGCACAGGTTTTCTGTGCTATAGTGTCGCTGGACGTCCTGACGCTATGTGAGGACCTCCAGTGTTGCTAAAATCCCCATAGGAAAGCATTGAAAGAAAGCATTTTCAATGCTTTCCTATGGGGAGGTCTAATGCGCATTAGGTCTCATCCCGCCATCGGCCGCGCATGCGCAATCTGTCTCCCCCGCCAGCTGACGGCAGGGGAGGAGCGTGGGCCGACCCTAAACCACCGCCGAGAGACATCAGTGGTGGTCTCAGGTAAGTCACTGAAGGGGTTCTCACCCCTTCAGCAACATGGGGTGGGAGGGAGAAGGGGACCTGCAGTGTGTAACGAGAATATACCCCAACACGCAGGATTCGGCTGAACAGAAGACAACACAGAGGAGAGATACGTCTACCGGACCTTAGAATGGCCGGACTCGACGTATATGAGAGGAGGCAGAGTCAGGAACGATCCGAAGTCAAGGACACAGAGAGACAGCGTAAACTAGGACAAGCCGGGGGTCTGGTACACAGTAAACAGCAAGCCGACAACCAGAACAGATAAGGATAAAGAGAAAACGTAGTCAGAAACAAAGCCAAAGTCAAAACGGAGAAACACAACTGAACACAACAAGCGCTAAAGGGAACTGATACAGAAACCACGATAGGGCAGGGAGTAAAGGGAGAGGTAAGTATATATAGCTTTTAAACTAATGTGATTGGCTCCAGTCATATCCACACCCCCAAAAGGTAAGTTTATGGGGAGTGTGGCATGACAGGGGCCAATGGGAGCCTTTTAACAATTTAGGCTCCCACTGCCTCTCTAAGAGCGCGCCCGAGACTCGCGGCGCGCTCTTAGATTCAGGCGGGACATGTGACCGCTTCTCGCGGTCACTGCCCGCCTTCCTGTTGAGGCCGTCGGATGAGCCGCGCGCGGCTTGTGCAGCAGCAGGACCGCGCGTGGCTCGAAGAGAGGACCGCGGCCGGCCCCTGGATAAAGTGAGTAACGCTACACAGTGCCAGGAAAACTATTTGTTTTCCTGGCACTTGAGTGTCCCTTTAACCTTTCCTTGTAAGTTTTTATCCTGTAATCCATGAACCAGTTTAGTAGCCCTTCTCTGAACGCTCTCTAAAGTATCAATATCCTTCTGGAGATACGGTCTCCAGTACTGCGTACAATACTCCAAGTGAGGTCTCACCAGTGTTCTGTACAATGGCATGAGCACTTCCCTCTTTCTACTGCTAATACCTCTCCCTATACAACCAAGCATTCTGCTAACATTTCCTGCTGCTCTATTACATTGCCTGCCTACCTTTAAGTCATCAGAAATAATTACCCCTAAATCCCTTGCCTCAGATCTTGTGGTTAGAACTCTATCAAATATCCCTGAGGTACCCAACTGGTGACAAGCCCATGCTTCAAATATACTCCATTGACTACAACCCTCTGTTGCCTGTCACTCAGCCACTGCCTAACCCATTCAACAATATTGGAATCCAAACTTAAAGATTGCAGTTTATTGATAAGCCTTCTATGTGCAACAGTTCCAAAATGCCCTTAAGCATGAGAGTTGTGGTTTAAATTCAAAGGTGCCTTTACAGAAACACAAAGAATCAGTTGGGTCACACAATACTATAATATCATGAGAAACCTCTTGAAAATGGAAAGATAAAGGACTTTATCCAGGCACATACAGAAAGGTGTCCGATGCTCCTCCAGTGTATATAAACTGTAGAAAACAATGAGAACCTTTCTATATTATGTATGACTTATTTATTTTTTTTAAAAATTTGTGTCCTTTCAAAGGATTGACAATATTCAGAATCTTTCACCTTTGTACTTACACTAGGAGAAAATGAATATTAAATTCTTCAGCTTGGAGCCTTGAAATGTTGAAACATGAAGATTAAAGCATGGGTCTTATTCCAAGGGGACAGTTTGGCAAATCTACAAGTTAAATAGTAGCTGAAATACTTTCAGTGCTGTGGGAACTGGTGACTCACAGTTGCTTGAAGAATAATGCCAGGTTCAAACACGGTCCATAGTGCTTTGAGTGGAAAGAATGCTGAAGAGTCTGAATATAGTAGTAACCGTGATTAAGAGAGTTTTTCTAGCCTTGTAGACAAGGCAGGATTTACATTTCACATGAAAGGCTATTAGTCATTTCATGTCTTATTACACAGATCTGCCAGCTCCTGTTCTTCAGACCGGTTTATTTAAAGCTATGTAATATTGTAATATTTTCTTAATACTGTATCTCTGCTTACTTTAACAAACTGGAAGATATATGCTGGACATTAACACAATAGATCACATTTTAATGTGTGTTTGCTTGTTGGCAAAATGTATTCTTTTTGTTTTTAATGGATCGTGCAGCAAGCGTTCTGTAAAAACTGGTTGGCAGTCCTCAAAACCGAATAC
Organism: Pelobates cultripes; assembly: GCA_933207985.1. Taxonomy (NCBI): domain Eukaryota; kingdom Metazoa; phylum Chordata; class Amphibia; order Anura; family Pelobatidae; genus Pelobates; species Pelobates cultripes. The sequence continues at coordinate 203,496,449 of OW240913.1, read as the reverse complement.
CTAATCCAACCCAGAAAATGTTACAGGTTTCTCTACAAAACTGAGAATTTACAAGGGAATTACAATATGTAGCTCAGAGTAACATAGCTGGGACTGTAATTCACCAGAATTGTTTTTGTAGCTCATAATAAAAAAAGGAACTCAAACATTTAACATATCAAAGCAACTTAATGAATCAACATAAAAAAAAAAGAAAAATTTAACTTAAAGGACCACTATAGTGCCCTGAGGGTGCACCCACCCTCAGGGACCCCCTCCCGCCGGGCTCTGGGGAGAGGAAGGGGTTAAACACTTACCTTTCTCCAGCGCCGGGCGGGGAGCTGTACTCCTCCTCTCCTCCTTGCTCGCGACGTCATCGGCTGAATGCGCATGCGCGGCAGGAGCCGCGCGCGCATTCAGCCGGTCGCATAGGAAAGCATTTAGAATGCTTTCCTATGGACGCTTGCGTGCTCTCACTGTGATTTTCACAGTGAGAAGCACGCAAGCGCCTCTAGTGGCTGTCAATGAGACAGCCACTAGAGGCTCTGGAGGCTGGATTAACCCTCCGTATAAACATAGCAGTTTCTCTGAAACTGCTATGTTTATAAAAAGAAGGGTTAATCCTAGCTGGACCTGGCACCCAGACCACTTCATTAAGCTGAAGTGGTCTGGGTGCCTAGAGTGGTCCTTTAAGAAAAGGGAAGCGGCAAGAAAGCTACTTTACTGAATTGTTTTTCTTTTTCTTCTAGAGTGTAGATAAATAGAGGAATTCAATAACGAATGTGATGGGCACAGGGCATTTTTTTGATTTTTTTTGTTGTTGTTGTATATGGTATCACCATGTCTAACTCATATTATAACATATCTTTTCATCTTTGTGCTGATTACTCCCTTTGTATACCATAATGATAATTGTTATCAGTGCATTCCACATCACCATAAAATGTGTAAAGAAAACACCTGAGTATTGGATGAGAAGATATTTTTTTTTAGGTGATGAGGGTCCTGCTTGTGTTGTTAATGTCTCTTGGTAATTGTTTGCTTTGGCTCAAAGATAGAGTAACAGTGCATGACAGTTGCTTTTCTTGTTGGAGCAATTTAACATGCAATCTGGTTTTTATGAGTCTTTGCTAAAAATGAAATGTCTTATCTTAAACTAAGAAGAAATAATCTACTCCTATAATCCTATAATAATGGAAATGTAACTGATAATAATGTGTTTTGTTGACACTTTAATGATGTAAGAAAGATCTAATCTTGTTAAATGCCTTACAGAATCTAGATGGCCTCTGCTGTATAACAGGCTGATTGTTCCCCTTTTAAAAACAAAAAGAGGAATTATCACTTTTCTGATAGTGACCTTTCCTCATTCCCTAACCCCAGTAAGTGCTAATACCCTCTCAAGGATGTAAAGGAGGTAGATGATGTCCTGTGTGCACTTTTTTTTCACTCTGGCTTTTGCTTGAATGTGCCCCTCGAGCACAAGGAAAAGTTCACATATCCAGAGCATTGTACCATTTGGCAGTGTCAGGAGAGCCTGGCATGTAGCATAGACATTAATAATCGTCATGTTCATTTATTTTATTTTTTTCTAAAAAAATTAAAAAAAAACATCTAATAACTATATTTCTTTTGAGTATTGGTTTCAGCCAAAATTAGGTAAGTGCAATAACTCCCACTTTAAAGGGACACTATAGTCACCTGAACAACTTCAGCTTAATGAGGTTGTTCAGATGAGAACAATAGCTCCCTGCAGCCTTTCTCATGTAAACACTGTATTTTCTGAGAAAATACAGTGTTTACCTTGGAAGCTAGGAACACCTCCAGTGGCAGTCACTCAGATGGCAACCAGAGGTACTTCCGAGTTGAGGGCTGCCTAATTCGCATTCATCACGTTTGATGTCTTCACGCTTGGGTGAATACATCAAACATGATATCAGGAGACAGGAGGCCCTGTGAACGTGCCTCCTGTGTCCTGTAGTTAACCCCAGAGCCTGTCAGCAATCAGAGCCGACAGTGTGGGGAGAAGAGACACACAGGCAAAGGCCGGAGAGCAAGCAGGAGGATCCAAGTGTGAAAAGGTGTGGGTGAGAGAGTGAGCGAGGGTATGGGTGAGAAAGTGAGAGAAATAGATGTAAATAGAATTAAATAGAGCGAGAGAGAAATAGAGATAGATGGAGAGAGAGATATATAGTGTGTATGTTTAACAATATTTATTTTCAATGTGTGTGTGTGTACAAACACTATATATAGAGATATACTTTATACATTGGGCTGGAGGGTTGCGGTAGGAGGAGGGCGGGCATAGACAGCGAGCTGAGCTGTCAGCCTTGCTACTTTGTCATTATGTCAAAAAAGGGGCCGCGGCCTGCTGAGAATCTCGGCGCTGGAACAGAGGTAAGTTTTACCTATAATAAGGACTCGGAAATGTTTTTTATTAAGGGGAAGTTAATATAAAAGCAAGAAAGAAGGCTAGGGGGCCTGTCTTTCTTCCTTTTATATGTTGACTATAGTCCTCCTTTAACCCTAACAGGGCTAGTGAACAACCTTGTAGTTAAGTAATTTTGGGGCAATATAGCCAGACTAAAAACATAGTTCAAGTGGAGATTTTTTTTTTCCCAGTTAAAGGGACAGTCCACTGCCTAAATAAAAAAATAACTAATATCACTATTTAGTAGATATATGCCCCAGATGAAAACTTGCATGCATTTAATCATACACTTGTTTTAATTGGTGCAGATCCTTAAACCAGTTTGCAAAACATGCAGTTCTTTTGTCTGCTTCCTTTGCAAACCCTCCCCCTTCTCACCCTGTCCACAATTTCTGTGGCTGTCCAAACATTCTGGGCATTTGCTGCCTCTTGAGTTTAGTTCCACCGAGCTAACCAAACAAGGAAGTAACAGAACATGTTGTCTGCTTAAATGCCAAGGGGGTGTAACCAGGTTAATGTATAAGTGTGTCCATTTCTATTGAAATCTGAAATTTTTGCTAAATGAAAAAAAGAGGACACACTCTAGTCCTATAAAGCTTTTTAGCAAGCTAAAGTGCTTTAGGGGTCTGGAGTGTTTATTTAAGCAATTTTGGTCTAAAATTTTTACATAATTATGAATTCCTAACAATTCACAGTTTAGTGAATGACACAAAGAATGTGGGTGTGATGGTATTTTCTTCCTCAGCTAAGTCTTTGTTCAGTGAAATAATGGTAGACTTGCAAAAAAAAATTTTTTTTTATTTATTTTTTATCTGTACATACAGAAATAAGTTGTTGTTTTTTGGTAGTCACTTCATCTTATTCACAGCCAGAGAAGCAAAAAATGTGTGCAAGCCAAAATCTTTAGTTATGAATAATATCTTAGCTATTTCTCTAAGATTTTATTCATAAGGACTTATTTTCACTTCTCTCATAGACTACATGGTAGAGGTTTCTCTTGTAGAAAAAAAGAGCTGGCTGTTACATGCCAGTTCTGACAAAATTAAACAAAACATGCTGCTGAAATGAGAAGGAAATGGGCTAAAATGTGTATTCAGTAATGTTTTGCATAATTTGACAGGACATTTAGTTTGCATGGAGGCTGTTTATTTAAAGGAACACTATAGCATTATGATTTTAAACCTGTGTTCCTAACGCTTTAGTGCCCCTCTCCCTAGTTTAATAAAAGGTGTCCCCCTGCGCCCCCTCAATTTAATTTAAACTTTTTCCACCGCTGAGGCACCTTATGCCTGCCGTAACGACATTATGAAGGAGACATGGCCTTCTCCACAATGGTCCAATCCATTGCTCCTCATATTGGTGGATTTAACCCTGCAATGTAAAAAGTGTAGTGTTTTATATTGCGGTGTTAAAAGAACAGGACCACTGCATACACTTCATTGCGATGACATGGTCTGGGTGACTATAGTGTTTCTTTAACTGTAACTACCTCCATACCTGTAACTGTTTTTTATTATTATGATACTTTGTGGCAACTGAAACAAATCTATTAATTTTTAAACAACTGTTACTTCTGTCCTCGAAATTAAAAGCCCTATGCTATAGTTCAGGCCTAAAGTGCCCACCTCAAACAGTTGTGTTCATTATTTTGCTTTTGGTCACAGTGTATCTGTAGAAAGTGTGAATGCATATTTGAGTTATGTTTTTGCCTTGATAGTTAGTGCACAGATGGGTATCTAACCAGATATTCTTTCCCATCTCCTATTCATGTACCTGTGATAGTTGGGCATGGCTGTAGTATCCATTACGCAAATATAGGAGAGTGCCAAAGGGCTGTGTGGAATGAAGGGCCCTAGCCAGCCTAAATGTGGAAGCGTGTACTAAAAACAAATATCAATAATTAAAATCTGTTTAGAGCATGTGTAGCAATGCTTTGTCTGTCTGCAAGTGAATAGACCAATGAGCAGTCTGACTCATTGCAGTATTTATTTTTAAATTTGTATTTGTTAATTACATCTGTGTTTGTGAACCTTTCAGAATTATATTTAAAATTGCATTTTGGTTAAAAAAAGAAAAAGTGATCTGATTGTCAGCAAAGCACAATACATGTCAGTGATCATTATTGTACTACGGTTAAAACTCTAATGGAAATTGCCATTGAATTTCTGCAAGTTGTGTCTTGAGCAGAGTACCTAGAAATCTCCTGGTCAAATGGTTTGTTTTTCCAAGTGGCGCTGGTGATTGAAGTCATTATAGAGGTTAATGGGGACACAAGTGGGGCATCCTCACAATTAAATAGATTTAATTTCACACAATGACAGAAGGCAAGGGATATTAAGAATAATTGGGGAACTCAAATGGAATTGATCAGTACCTGGTTCAATTGACAAAGACCGTTAAAAGTAGTTTTTTTTGTTTGTTTTTTTTTCTAACTGTGTTGAATGCAGTGTAATCTTCAAAATCTAGACGAGCTATAACTGGTGGTTATTTCTTCAGGTACTCACAACCTTTGCACGAAGAGATTGCTCTACACAAACATCTGAAGCATAAGAATATTGTCCAATATCTAGGTTCATTCAGTGAAAATGGCTTCATTAAGATCTTCATGGAGCAGGTACCAGGAGGTATGTCCCTTTATCATTTGAAGTGCATAATAAATGATTAGTAAACTCTTGCATGTATTAAGGGTAAACATTCCATGTTTAGTCCAAACTGGTAATTTCTCCTTGGATATCAATGGATGTCTTGTTTGTACTTGATGTGCATGGGGAAAATTTTCGGTTCGGCATTCGGGACTTCGCGACTTCTCTTGCATCCACTTAGTAAATAACTCCCTAATTCTCACGTTACTTAGGCAATTCGGCAATTTCGGATCTTCAGAACTTCGGCAAATCGGAACTTTGGCAATTCAGCTATTCGGACATTTAGAAGTGTCCGAATTGCCCAAAATTCATCTGAATTGACATTCGGAACTAAACGAATTGTACATGTCTAGTTTGTACATCCATCTAGTAGTCAGAACATTACAAACTAATATCATAACAAATGCAGAGGCTTCCACAAAGTGAAGGGTAATGTTTGCATCAGCATCAGGGACAGTGCAAGGACTTTTGGCTACACAGGCGTAGATGGATTTATATATTTAATATTTTTTTTCACCTTACAAACACTCATACCACGTATTCATTGAGGAAAACCTTATATCTTGCTAAGCTAGATGAGGAAAGTGTATTTGTTTGAGGAGATGCTAAGAATTTTCAAGTAATCAAAATGTACATTTTGTACTTGCTTGTACCAATATGCTCTCTTCATGATTCCTGTTTTACATTAATTTCCTATGTGATGACCTATAAAATAAAGATGCTGCTGGAGCAATTGGTTGCACCAAGATAAGAAGTGATCAGAGTGCTCATTTTCATTAATACTGCTGAAACCATGCAGTCATTATAATTAGTAAATCAATTTATGATGAAAGTGTACTGCTTAGTGTGCACTCTATTTAAAGGACAGCAGTCACCTTTTCTGTACAGGGAGGGAAGTAGGGAGGATCATGGAGACTAACTGTGGTCATGGTGGTAAGAGTCTGTATGTGCTGCACCTGTTTAAAGTACTGCACCTACAGAGATATATTCACTTTTGTGCCAGGGTTAGTTGGACAGGCAACAGACTTATTGGGTTTCTTTTTTTGCCATCAGCATGCTTGCAATGGGAAGCTTGATCTCACCTCTCTCCTTCTTTCCTCTATTGCCATTTAGGTGGTGGGGGGGTGAGGCGGGTTGGTTTTTTGGTTTTTGTTTTTCTAAAAATCCCCTCATTTTGTCCATCACCACTCTGTCGGCTCAGAGTGTGCGCATGCATTTTATACTGGTGAAAAGGTCCAATAAAATGTTTGTCTTTAAGAAGTATTTGGACATTCCGAGGGCAGGGAAGATGTCAGACTGAGACATGGAGAACAGTGCCAGGAGCTTTGCCTGGCACTGGATTACAGGGAAGTGTATTGCTTATATTTTGCAAGCATAATGCACAAGAGGACATTTTATACTTAAAAAGGGTTAGAGAAATCCTTTAACTTGTTTGCATTCAAATTGTTCATATGAAACCAGGGCATTGTTTTAGCATATGTTAGAGAAACTTGTTGTCATTTTTTTTATTTCAGGGAGCCTGTCTGCTCTCCTACGATCAAAATGGGGGCCCTTGAAAGACAACGAGCATACTGTTGGCTTTTATACCAAACAGATTCTTGATGGTTTGAAATATCTCCACGACAACCAGATAGTACACAGAGATATAAAGGTTAGAATATGATTTCAATATGAGCACATTGTGTGTTAAAACTTAATTATTCGTAATCTATTTTCTGTCTTTTTATTTTTATTTTCCTTATGCCCTGAATATTGTTTAGGGTTTCTGTTTTCTTAAAGGAATAAGAATACATTATCACAAATAGTCTTAACTAATATTATTATATTATGCTAGTAATGTAATATTAGCATTACTAATTTTCTACCTAGTAATCCTAATTTCCATGTGGTGAACATTTTATCAAATTATAATGTTTCATACATTTAAGAATTTTTATTCATATATTTTTGTAACAACGTTTCCCTCCTTTGTAGTGTAGTGATTTGGTAGCATTTGGCCCAATCATTTGTGAACACCAGTATTAATAATAAACAAATAATCTGCAAACTGTTTTTTTTTTTTTTTTTTTTAGGGTGATAATGTGTTGATAAACACATACAGTGGGGTGCTAAAAATCTCAGACTTTGGTACATCCAAGAGACTTGCAGGAATCAACCCAAATACAGAGACGTTTACTGGTAAGATAGTTCTACCTCCATCCATTCTACCTCCTTCCCTCATAAAGTGATTCATGCCATATACACAGCTCACCTACACCATGCCAGCGGCATTGCTAGGTGGCAAAAATATGATGACACCCGTACTGTGCCCATCTCAATTTGTGAATGTCGCCAAAAACATTCACCGTTTTCCCATTGACTTGTTTCTGATTATTTATGTAAAATGTGTGGCATGTGTTCTCCTTATTAATACTATATGTTTTTAATACTTATACTGCACCATTTACGTTATTGTGAAGAATACCCAAACAGGAGAAAAAAGTCTTCTTTTAAAGCATGCTCGTTAATATTATATATTTGCTATATGTTTGACATTTGCCCTTGTTTTTCACACTTACATTTTATTAGACTTTTTTATTTATATTGGGGTGTTTTATTTTCATTTTATTTTGTAGTTTTGCTGTACATAGAGGCATAACAGACAGGTGTGAGGTACCCCAACAGCAATCCTTAGGCATAGCATTTTGCAGTACATTGGGGTTATAGAGATGACATGCACATTTTTTTACTATAAAGTAAACATACCTGTGTGATCTGTATAGCTGTGAAACATGCTAGGCTAGGTAATGTATAAGAAAACACGCTGAACTACGCATATACATTGCTAGTGAATAGTAACACAACGCTTGTTGCTAGAGAATAAGCTTGCCTACATGAGCATGTGGCATAAAAGGTATCCCTTGGAACTACGCTGACATGAGCACCCTGCCTTACTAAAAGTAGGTCATACGAGGACAAGTTGGTAGGTTGTAGCAGTTAGGGCTTAGTGTCAAGAAAATTGTAAATTAAGAGTTAACTCTTAAAGGGACACTCTAGGCACCCAGACCATTTCTGCCCATTGGACTAGTCTGGGTGCCAACTCCCACTACCCTTAACCCTGCAAGTGCAAATATTGCAGTTTTCATAAACTGCGATATTTACATTGCAGGGTTAACTCCTCCTCTAGTGGCTGTCTAGTAGGACCTCCAGCGTCGCAAAATCCCCATAGGAAAGCATTTAAAGTATTTTCAATGCTTTCCTATGGAGAGGTCTAATGCACGTGCGGATAGAAGCGTGGCGGACCCTAAACCAGCGCCGAGGGACATCGGCGCTGGTCTCGGGTAAGTCACTGAAGGGGTTCTGACCACTTCAGCAACATGGGATGGGGGGTGGGAGGGTGAGGGGAAATTGTTTTCCTGGCACTGGAGTGTCCCTTTAACTCTGCTGGAGGGCAACTTCAAAATCCAGTAGATGACACGGTTAAATTCAGGTCATCTACTGGAGACGTGAGTGTTCGGCTTCATGTTTTCAGGCTGTCCCCACTGTAGAGATGCTTCACCAGACTCCCTGACTGGGCACTACTCGGAGGTTGCAACTAAGTCTGTCAGGCTGGGCCCTGTTGCAGCCCCTGTGTAGGATACTTCTCTGTCCCCAGCCCCTGGCAGGTACTCGTGTAGCAGGGCAGTGCTCAGAGGTGGCTGCGGCACGTTTGGGAGCAAGGTAAGTTCACCCACCAGCCCCAGGCCTGTATAGAGGCAGACTTCTTCGGTGTGTGTGTGTGTGTATATATATGTATATGTCTGTCTGTCTGTGTATATGTGTGTGTGTGTGTGTATATGAATGTTTTTATGCATCATATTTTAATGTTGCCATCATTTGCATAACCTCATATTTCCATGGCAGTGTAATAATGCATGAAATGTGTCACTTTCCTGAGAAAGATACAGACACCTATAGGCACCAGAAGAGAAGATGTACAAATTATTTTTACAAAACTATGCAATTTAGTTAGTTACATTGCAATGTAAGTAAATCCAAGTGAATAGAACAACAAATAGCAGTGTTTAGGCTGTAGGCATCAGCAAACTGTGTGCTGATGTCCCCAAGCACACCCAAATGCAGACTTCAATTGTCTTCATTGTCCCCAATTTCAGTACATAACTCCATAAGTTTGTGTTATGAAGTGCAATGTGTTCAATAGTTGTGAAAAAATGCAATTTTATCCAGGTTTTATTCTATTTGAAGAATGGTACATACCATAAAAAATATATTGTGCTTTACACGACTTTAAGGCCACAATACTACAATTCAATGTTTAAATAAATAAATAAACCAATTTACTATCTCCTCTTAATAGGCAATAGTTTCAATAAAAAAAACTTTTTTATCTCAAGATTGTGGTATGGTCCACATCTGATCAAGTTGTGTAAGAGTCCACCATTCTGAATTATGATTGAATTCTGGATGATGTATTTTAGGCACTCTTCAGTACATGGCTCCAGAAATCATTGATAAAGGACCTAGAGGATACGGGAAGCCAGCTGATATTTGGTCTTTGGGATGTACAGTGATAGAGATGGCAACAGGAAAACCTCCATTTTATGAGCTGGGCGAGCCACAAGCTGCAATGTTTAAAGTAAGATTTATTTATTAATATTTACTTATGTTATGTTTCTTGTAGGGTTTTTCGAGATAATAAAATGTGTACCCAGGAATGTTGGCATAACAGGAATGGCTTTTCTCCCACATAATGGGCTGCTGATGAGTAAGGCTAATAAAAAAAATAAAAAATAAAAAAAACCTTTATCAACTAGGGAACATTTACACTTTAGTCCTCTAGAGGCAGTAGTTTGATATTTAATACTAAAAAATAAGTGGGCATATAGCTGACCACCTAAGTTGAAGATTATTTAATGAATGTAGGTTTCTTAATGATTCCTTACAGCTAGGGTAGTATGCTTTCTTTCCTATGATTCGCACACACACATTGATAAAATCTTGTGCATGTCAGTCTTGAACAATGTCAGGATGTCTGTTTAGCTGTAAGTTCAGTCTTATATCTTTTGCAGACACTAAATTGTTTCACCTTGAAAAATACAATGATTAAAAGAAAAAGAAAAAAGGTGTTCACAAATAACATGTGATACAACCTACCAGTGTAGATTGTTTGCTTTATGTCTGAAAGACATGAGTTAGTTATACACATGGAAGAAAAATAATTAATAAGGTCTTAAGTGGCAAGCGTGTGTGTATGTGTATGTATATATATATACATACATACACACACACACACACACACACATAAATACATTTTACACATATATATATATATATATATATATATATACACTTTATTTATGTGTTTATTTTTAAATCTTGGTAAGTATGATACTACTTCTGAGCGGTTAAAGAAACAAACACTCTAAGTGTCTCCTTTTTGGAGTTCTAAACGCTTGATGTGTCTTAATACCCAGCAAAGCTTTACAGCAGATCAGTGTGGGTTTTTTTTAGAAATGTTGATCATAGTTACATAGCTGAAAAGAGACTTGCGTCCATCAAGTTCAGCCTACCTCACATCTGTTTTTTGCTGTTGATCCAAAAGAAGGCAAAAAAAAACAGTTTGAAGCACAACTTTGCAACAAGCTAGGAAAAAAATTCCTTCTTGACCCCAGAATGGCAGTCAGATTTATCCATGGATCAAGCAGTTATTACCCTACATTGAAAGATTATATCCTTGAATATTCTGTTCTTGCAAGTATGCATCTAGTAGCCGTTTGAACATCTGTATGGACTCTGATAAAACCACTTCTCAGGCAGAGAATTCCACATCCTGATTGTTCTTACAGTAAAAAAAACCTTTCCTTTGCCTTAGACGAAATCTTCTTTCTTCCAGTCTAAACTCATGGCCTCGTGTCCTATGTAAAGTCCGGTTTGTGAATAGATTTCCACACAATGGTTTGTATTGGCCCCGAATATATTTGTATAATGTTATCATATCCCCTCTCAGGCGACGTTTTTCTAAACTAAATAGGTTTAAATTTGTTAACCTTTCTTCATAGCTGATATGTTCCATTCCTTTTATTAATTTTGTAGCCCGCCTCTGCACTTTTTCTAGTGCCATAATATCCTTCTTTAGAACAGGTGCCCAAAATTGCACAGCATATTCAATATGGGGTCTTACCAGTGATTTATAAAGAGGCAAAATGATATTCTTGTCCCGAGAATGAATGCCCTTTTTCATGCATGACAATACCTTACTGGCCTTGGCCACTGCTGATTGACATTGCACATTGTTGCATAGTTTGTTGTCTATAACAATTCCCAAGTCCTTTTCATGTGTTGTTATCCCTAATTCGCTTCCATTAAGGGTATACGTTGCTTGTGTATTCTTTACGCCGAAGTGCATAACTTTGCATTTTTCAACATTAAATTTCATCTGCCATTTGAGTGCCCAGTCCCCCTGTCTATCTAAATCCCTCTGCAGCAAAGTAATATCTTGCTCACATTGTATTGTTTTACAAAGTTTGGTGTCATCTGCAAACACTGAAACATGACTTTCAATGCGGTCTTCAAGATCATTTATAAACATGTTAAATAGAAGGGGTCCCAGAACAGACCCCTGAGGGACACCACTTGCCACCTCTGTCCAGCTTGAAAATTTACCATTAATGACAACTCTTTGTACTCTGTTTTAAGCCAATGTTCTACCCAAGAACAAGCATTTTCATCTAGACCGATTTCCTTGAGTTTGAACACTAATCTATTGTGTGGAACTGTATCAAATGCCTTGGCAAAATCCAAATAGATCACATCCACGGCAACACCCTGATCTATATTTCTACTTATCATGTTGTCGACTATATTTTCAGTTAAATAAATGATTATCAAAAAATGTTGTGAAAAAGCTCCCTAAAACAAGTGTTCATCTTTGGCAATTTGAAATGTTGGTAGATATGGAACATGACTTGCCCTTAAAGGGACACTATAGTCTCCAGAACAACTACAGCTGATTGAATTTGTTCTGGTGAGTAGAGTCATTACCTTCAGGCTTTTTGCTGTAAACACTGTCTTTTCAGAGAAAATGCATTGTTTACATTACAGCCTCATGATAACTTCACTGACCACTCCTCAGATAGCTGTTAGAGATCCTTCCTGGGTCATGGCTGCCTAAAATGCATCCAAACATTCAATATCTCCTCTGCATGTAGACACTGAACATTCCTCATAGAGATTCATTGATTCAGTTCATCTCCATGAGGAGATGCTGATTGGCCAGGGCTGTGTTTGAATCATGCTGGCTCTGCCCCTGATCTGCCTCCTTGTCAGTCTCAGCCAATCCTATGGGGGAGCACTGTGATTGGACCAGGCTACCACTTCTGATGATGTCAGCAGACTGCTTGTTTTTCTGAGTCAAACAGCATGCAGAGTTACAGCATCAGGCTTGAATACAGTAAGATTTTGCTATATTTATGGAGGCATGAGGGGCCCAGGGGGGCTAGATGGTGGTTTTAACACTATAGGGTCAGGAATACATGTTTGTGTTCCTGACCCTATACAGGGAGTGCAGAATTATTAGGCAAATTAGTATTTTGACCACATCATCCTCTTTATGCATGTTGTCTTACTCCAAGCTGTATAGGCTCGAAAGCCTACTACCAATTAAGCATATTAGGTGATGTGCATCTCTGTAATGAGAAGGGGTGTGGTCTAATGACATCAACACCCTATATCAGGTGTGCATAATTATTAGGCAACTTCCTTTCCTTTGGCAAAATGGGTCAAAAGAAGGACTTGACAGGCTCAGAAAAGTCAAAAATAGTGAGATATCTGCAGAGGGATGCAGCACTCTTAAAATTGCAAAGCTTCTGAAGCGTGATCATCGAACAATCAAGCGTTTCATTCAAAATAGTCAACAGGGTCGCAAGAAGCGTGTGGAAAAACCAAGGCGCAAAATAACTGCCCATGAACTGAGAAAAGTCAAGCGTGCAGCTGCCACGATGCCACTTGCCACCAGTTTGGCCATATTTCAGAGCTGCAACATCACTGGAGTGCCCAAAAGCACAAGGTGTGCAATACTCAGAGACATGGCCAAGGTAAGAAAGGCTGAAAGACGACCACCACTGAACAAGACACACAAGCTGAAACGTCAAGACTGGGCCAAGAAATATCTCAAGACTGATTTTTCTAAGGTTTTATGGACTGATGAAATGAGAGTGAGTCTTGATGGGCTAGATGGATGGGCCCGTGGCTGGATTGGTAAAGGGCAGAGAGCTCCAGTCCGATTCAGACGCCAGCAAGGTGGAGGTGGAGTACTGGTTTGGGCTGGTATCATCAAAGATGAGCTTGTGGGGCCTTTTCGGGTTGAGGATGGAGTCAAGCTCAACTCCTAGTCCTACTGCCAGTTCCTGGAAGACACCTTCTTCAAGCAGTGGTACAGGAAGAAGTCTGCATCCTTCAAGAAAACATGATTTTCATGCAGGACAATGCTCCATCACACGCGTCCAAGTACTCCACAGCGTGGCTGGCAAGAAAGGGTATAAAAGAAGAAAATCTAATGACATGGCCTCCTTGTTCACCTGATCTGAACCCCATTGAGAACCTGTGGTCCATCATCAAATGTGAGATTTACAAGGAGGGAAAACAGTACACCTCTCTGAACAGTGTCTGGGAGGCTGTGGTTGCTGCTGCATGCAATGTTGATGGTGAACAGATCAAAACACTGACAGAATCCATGGATGGCAGGCTTTTGAGTGTCCTTGCAAACAAAGGTGGCTATATTGGTCACTGATTTGTTTTTGTTTTGTTTTTGAATGTCAGAAATGTATATTTGTGAATGTTGAGATGTTATATTGGTTTCACTGGTAATAATAAATAATTGAAATGGGTATATATTTGTTTTTTGTTAAGTTGCCTAATAATTATGCACAGTAATAGTCACCTGCACACACAGATATCCCCCTAACATAGCTAAAACTAAAAACAAACTAAAAACTACTTCCAAAAATATTCAGCTTTGATATTAATGAGTTTTTTGGGTTCATTGAGAACATGGTTGTTGTTCAATAATAAAATTAATCCTCAAAAATACAACTTGCCTAATAATTCTGCACTCCCTGTAGTGATCCTTTAACTTGTGTGTTCACAATATATTGTCTACTTTCCCTCAATAGTGATGTCCCGAACGGTTCGCCGCAGACTCGTCATTGAGTAAACTTTGACCCTGTACCTCACAGTCAGCAGACACATTCCAGCCAATCAGCAGCAGACCCTCCCACCTCATGGACAGCATCCATTTTATATTCATTGTGAAGCTGCATTCTTAGTGAGCTGTCCAGGAGGTGGGAGGATCTGCTGCTGATTGGCTGGAATGTGTCTGCTGACTGTGAGGTACAGGGTCAAAGTTTACTCAATGATGAGTCCGCGGCGAACCGTTCGGGACATCACTATCCCTCAAGTGTTTTGTTTTGTAAGAGGTTGAGCTGCTTATTATACAGTTCTGTGCCAGGCTCATTTGATTATTCATCACATTGATATATGATTTAAAATAGAGTGGAGGTTTTTCCCCTTAAGGACACATGACATGTGTGACATGTCATGATTCCCTTTTATTCCAGAAGTTTGGTCCTTAAGGGATTAAAGTGTTTAAAATCTTGCGGGACTTGTCTCCAAGAGCAATTAAATGGGAAAAAATAGATTAAATAATTTATATTAAATTACTCAAATATAGAAATAGTCTGCAAATTCATACTTGAAATTAACTTAGAATATGTTGATCTGATATTCTTGTAAGTGTGAATTTGCAGCTGTTTAACCCCTTAAGGACCAAACTTCTGTAATAAAAGGGAATCATGACATGTCACGCATGTCATATGTCCTTAAGGGGTTAAAGGGAAATGTGAACTTGAACAGAATAGAATAATTCATAAATTCATAATCAACAGGACCATTACAGTAGATGTTGTATCCGTTATTTGATTACATTTCAAATTTATGGCCAGAGCGTCTTAGAGGATTTTTCTGCCTCCTCCGGTGTTGCTGACGAGGTGGTGCTAATGCGCATGCACTAGGATAGGAAAGCTGTAAATCAATACTTTCCTATTGTGAAATAGCTGATGCTGGATGTCCTCATGCAGAGCGTGAGGACCTCCAGCGTAAATTACTGGATCAAAAGTCCAGTAACATGCAGTTAGACAGTAACTGGTGTTGACTCCACATGGTTTAAGGACTCCTCATTAATTTTTTATTATTTAGATTTTTTGTTTTCCTCCATGACCATTTCTCACTCTTATTGTATCCATTATATAATTTCCCCATATTACAGGTTGGAATGTTCAAAATTCATCCTGAAATACCTGAATCCATGTCATCAGAAGCTAAGGCTTTTTTGTTGCGGTGTTTTGAGCCAGACCCTGTGAAGCGTGCCACTGCTACTGAGCTACTTGTTGATGACTTCTTGAAGGTTTCTAGCAAAAAACGAAAATCCCAACTAAAACTTTCAGGTAAATAAATAGGAAGACGATCTAAGTCAATTTAGGGTTCTATAATTTAGGGTGTTATACCGAGCTGATAACCTTTGTTTTAAAGGACCACTATAGGCACCCAGACCACGGCAGCTCAATTAAGTGGTCTGGGTGCCAGGACCCTCTAGTTTTAACCCGGCAGCTGAAAACATAGCAGTTTCAGAGAAACTGCTATGTTTACACTAAGGGTTATTCCAGCCTCTAGTGGCTATCTCACTAACAGCCACTAGAGGCCACTTCCGCGATTCTCACTGTGAAAATCAGTGAGAAGACGCTGATGTCCATAGGAAGGCATTGAGTAATGCTTTCCCATGGGTGGTTTGAATGCGCACGCGGGTCTTGCCGCGCATGCACATATGGCACTGACGTCGGCAGGAGGAGGAGAGGTCACCGGCGCTGGCGAAGGTTTTAACCCCTTCATCCCAGCGGGAGGTGGGCCATGAGGGTGGGGGGGGACCAACGACCCTATAGTGCCAGGAAAACAAGTTTGTTTTCCTGGCACTATAGTGGTCCTTTAAGTAAAAATGGTAAAGGTTAGAAAGATGGTAAAATGGAACTGAAACCTCATCCGTGATGGTACAGATTGGAACCACTGTAGAAAATGGCTTTTGTATCACACATTATTTTCTCAGATTACAATATAAAGCGTTGGATGTATCCACAGAGGAACCATATTATTTTGGGTTCCCTATGCACAATAAACACATTAATACTACATGTATTTATGTTTAGACTAGGTGTGTTAGCAGCCCAATTAAAGGAACTCTCCAAGCACATTAACCACTACAGCACATGTAAAGGAAAATGTTTACCTTCTTAGCTTGAGAGGATGTTACATTGGAGGCAGAGTGTGGCACCCAGGGACCCCAGATAAAAGTCAAGCCATTACTAAATGGTTTGGCTACTTACTTTGGAGGTTGACTGGTCATTCCTGACAACATAACCGCTACAGTGCAATTTAAGGGTTATGGTGCTTGAAATGTTTCATTAATTATTATAGGGGGAAGCACAACAGATCTGTGACTTCATATTTGTAAATTCAGAGTGCCTCTGTTGTCTTATTCAATGGTAGGCAAGGGGCTGGGTGAATTATCTCTGTCACTTACTAGGCGCCAATTGATGTCACATATATCAGGCAGATGTTAGATAAGTATTTTCTAATATTTAGTAAATGAAAAAGTGTGATAAAAATCTATCCTGGAGTGTCTATTTAATTTTCTGTTTTTTTTTGTTTTGTTTTTTTTCTTCTCAGCTCTTTCACCTGGAACAAGTGGTAAGCTTTATTATATTGATTATTTTTTACCTTAATGTCTACCACACAGTTGGACTTATGGGATTGTTCATTAAGAAATTGGTTGTAATGAATTGTACAGTTTAGCCTAAAACTGGACCAATTATGGAGACCCTATTAGGAAATGTTTTACATGCATTCAGTTTGCAGTCAATTTGCAGCTTCCTAAAGAATCCTGTTTGCTGTTCATTAAATGGACACTAGAGTCACCAGAACAATTACAGCGTACTGTATTTGTTCTGGCGAGTATAATCATTTCCTTCAGAAAAAATGCAGTGTTTACATTACAGCCTAGGGATACCTCCACTGGCCAATCTTCAGATGGCTACTAGAGGTGCTTCCTGGGGCAGTGCAGAACTGCCATTCAGTGTCTTCACCCTCTACATGGAGACACTGAACTTTCCCCATAGAGATGCATTGATTTAATGAGGAGATGCTGATTGGCCAGGGCTGTGTTTGGCTTGTGCTGGCTCTGCCTCCCTGACAGTCTCAGTCAATCCAATGTTTTCCTATGAGGAAACATTCTGATTGGCTGAGATCACCACTTCTGATAATGTCCGCCAAGCAGGCTAATAAAGGGCAGAGCCAGCAGCCAGTGGCGGCTCTAGACTTTGCGAGGCCTTAGGCGACACTCAAACATGAGGCCCCCACTAACACAAAAAAAAAAATAGGGGTTGCATTGTGTGTACAAGGTGCTGTAGTTGTATTGAAGAACAAGCTTGCAGCGCTGGATACAGAGAGCTAGTCTCTGTATTTATTGCTCAGAGGATTGCAGTGTCGCGGATCCCTGTGCTGCTGCGTTGTGAGCTCTCTGACTGTAGTTATGGCATCATTTAATAAACAAATTTAATTGGCAATTATGTTAATCATTTATATACGACTGTGAGATATGGTTACATAGCCTGGCAGTCGAGTATACATAAGTGCCAGTTTGTGTATTTGAGTGTGTCTGGCATTGTCTATCTGTGTATATGCTTGATAGTGTGTGTCTGACAGAGAGCATCCTTGTGTGTGAATGTATGTTTTTATGAGCATATGTGTGGGATAGCTGCTTGTGGCGTGTTGTGTTTATGGGGGCTCCCTGTGATCTTTGTGCGTGCGTGTGTGTGTGAGATGAACATTTTCAGTTTGTTACTGTGACAAGGTGAGTAAAGGGGTAACTGTGGCAGGGTCAGTCGGTGTAAATGATACAGGGTTGGGGAGGTGAGTGTGACAGAATGAGGGAGGGTGAGAATGATAGTGGGGTGATTGCAACATGGTTGGAGGAGGGAGTGTGACATGGCAAAGGGAAGTAAGTGTGACAGGATTGGAGGAGGTTAATGTGACAGGGTGAGTGTGGCATAGTTGGGGGGGTATCACAGGGTTGGGGTGAATGTTCCATATTTGGAGGAGGCAGTGTGACAGAATGAGGGGAGGGGAGTGTGACAAGATTAAGGGGGTTAATGTGGCAGGAATAGAGGCAATAATGTTAAAGGGTGAGTGTGGCAAGGTCTAGGAGGAGAGTCCGACAAAATTTTGATCGAGTGTAGGACAGTTGGAGGACAGAATTGGAGGGCTGAGTGTGGCAGGGTTGGGGAGGAGAGTGGGACAGACTAATAGAGGATGAGTCTGACAGGGTTGGGGAGGTTAATGTGGTAGGGTAAGTGAGGCAAAGCAAGGGCAGCTCAGCTTGGTATGGTTGGAGGGGGTGAGAGTGACAGGATTAGGAGGAGTTAATATGAGTGTGGCTGGGTGAAGGGGGTGACAATGTGTGAAGGCTGAAAGTGTTTGGGAATGGTGATAATGTATGATGACGGTGGGTGGGGGTGGGGGTGACTGTGGATGGGGGTGATAGTGTGTGTGGGGATGATAGGGTGTGGTTGATGGGGGTGACAGGGTGTGTGGAGGGGGGCTGTGAAAGGGTGCGTGTGTGGGGTGGTCTGTGACCGAGTGTGTGCGGGGTGGGGGTGACTGGGTGTGTGTTTGTGTGTGAGGGATGACAGAGTGTGTGAGGGGGCTGTGACAGGATGGGTGTGGGGTGACAGGGTGGGGGTTGGAGGGGCTGTGATAGGGTAGGGGCGGAGGGACTGTGACAGTGTAGGGTGGCTAGAGGGGCTCTATAAGGGTAGGGGGTGGAAGGGCTGTGACCATGTAGGGGTGCTAGAGGGGCTGTATCAAGGTAGGGGGCCAGAGGGGCTGTGGCAGAGTAGGAGGGCACGGGGGCTGTGACAGTAGGGGAGGGTGGAGGGGCTTCCAACCCTGGTAGGGGGCTGTGACAGGGTGGGGGGCTAAGAGGGCCCGTGACAGGGTAGGGGGGCCAAGAGGGCCCGTGACAGGGTAGGGGGGCCAAGAGGGCCCGTGACAGGGTAGGGGGGCCAAGAGGGCCCGTGACAGGGTAGGGGGGCTAAGAGGGCCTGTGACAGGGTAGGGGGCTAGAAGGGCTGTGACAAGGTAGTGGGGCTAGAGGGGCTGTGACAGGGTAAGGGGTGTAGAGGGACTTCCTACCCAGGTATGGGGACTAGAGGGGCTGTCACAGTAGGGGAGGGTGGAGGGGCTTCCTATCCTGGTATGGGGGCTAGAGGGGCTGTGACAGAGTAGGGGGTCTAGGGGCTGTGGTAAGGTAGGGGGCTTGAGGGGCTGTGAAAGGTATGCAGGGTGCAGAGCTGCAGACCTCGTGGTAAGTGTCTCGCGATCACCAGAAGTATCAGAGCGTGGTAATCCGCTGCAACTTTCTGATCGGCTGGTGATTGCGAAACACCTGCAACTGGCTGAGCTACAGACTGAAAGCAGTGCTCTGCTCTCCATCGTGGGAGACTGCATGGAAGGGCCTCGCACCCGGCAGCATAAATGGGCGAGCTGCCGGGCCCCCTCCTGTGTCGGGCTCTCAGTCATAGACCGAAGAACCGGCATGTCAGTCTGCCCTAAGTCAGTTTAGGCGGCCTCCTAAAATGCCTGATTAGAGAGCCGCTTCTGCCAGCAGTAGCAGACTGTAATAAAAGTAAGGTTTTACTATTTTTAGGGGGTAAGGGGAAGTCAGGGCGGCTATATAGTGTTCTTAACACTATAGGGTCAGGAATATGTGTCTGTTTCTGACCCTTTAGTGCTCCTTTAAGACTATTTTTATTTTTCAGGAAATATGTGTTCTTTTAAGCCATTCTGGCAATTCAAAGAAACAATGTGGAGTGTTTTTTGGCAATAAAAAATATAGTTCTCTAAATGTTCCTTTCTTTATATTCGGGGAAAACTACCTCTGAATTGATATGATTGAACAAACTATGACTTAAAGGACCACTATAGTGCCAGGAAAACATACTCTTTTTCCTGGCACTATAGTGCCCTGAGGGTGCCCCCACACTCAGGCTCCCCCTCCCGCCGGCTCTGGGGAGAGGAAGGGGTTAAATCTTACCTTTTTTCCAGCGCCGGGCGGGGAGCTCTCCTCCTCCTCTCCGCCTCCTCTCCTCCCTTTCGGCTGAATGCGCACGTGCGGCAAGAGCTGCGCGCGCATTCAGCCAGTCTCATAGGAAAGCATTCATAATGCTTTCCTATGGACGCTTGCGTGTTCTCACTTTGATTTTCACAGTGAGAATCACGCAAGCGCCTCTAGCGGCTGTCAATGAGACAGCCACTAGAGAATTTGGAGGCTGGATTAACCCTGAAACTGCTATGTTTATTTAAAAAAGGGTTAACCCTAGCTGGACCTGGCACCCAGACCACTTCATTAAGCTGAAGTGGTCTGGGTGCCTAGAGTGGTCCTTTAAAGACAACCTTTATGTAACTGAATGGCTCCTATTAATTCAGCAAAGCCTGTCAATATGATTGATACTGTACCATCACTCCACGGGCTTCTGCAGTGAGAGTACAAGATCTATTTAAACCTGTTAAAACCACAGGTTTGATTTCACATTGTCAGCTCAGCCATTTCTTTGGGTATTAATATCACAGCATATGCTTGAACACAAAAGCGGAATATACCTTTCCTATATAAATAATTTGATATTGTTTTTAAGAAGAAAAAATAAAATACCCTTCCTGATTATTGGTATTCTGTTATAATTATGTACAATGTTGATATGTTTTTTCATTCATTCTATGTAATTTTTGTGTGTGCAGAATATCTACGGAGTATATCTCTGCCTGTTCCGGTGTTAGTGGAGGATACAAGTAGTAGCAGTGAATATGGCTCAGTGTCACCGGACACAGACTTGAGATCAGACCCATTCTTCAAATCAAGAGTCAGGTCTTGCACGGAAAAAGAAGGGAAACTTACAAGAAGTTTTTTTCTGGGGTATGGTTTAAACATTCAATCAATTTTGTTACAATAACTTGACATTTAGGATGTCTGAAATATGTCACGGGAGCATTAACACAAGACATAATACTCTCTCTCCAAAACAACCAGGTTGAGTTTTGATTGTTCATTTATCTGTTCGTTTTTAGCAGAACATTTTAAAGTTTGTTTCTAAAATTCATAAAATGTCTTATTATATCCTGTATATTCTCATATGCTGAGGTGTAATCGTGCTATCCAGTGGTTATTTTCCCTTGTATTTTAACATTCCAACTATCAACAATTTTTGTTTTTCTGTATCTTGCTTATGGCTAGCAGCGTTGGAACTCATACAAGCCTAGTAACCTTATGCCTTTATACTATAGTGTAAGTTGATAGTAGCATTTTTTTGGTTGTATTTCTTTAGCTTACATTTAAGACACTTTGCTAGACAGTCCATATAATGCACTTGCGTGTTCTCCATCCACCTACAAACTGTAGTTCTAACATGGAAGATACTTCAGAACTGTGGATATAGCACTTGACCTAAACTGCTTAATGCCTGGTATTCAATAATTGTTCCTGTAAAGTGGGTTGCTAATGAATATGGGCACTATGTCTGGGGAGAGTACATTGTACTATCATTTAACCCCTTAAGGACACATGACATGTGTGACATGTCATGATTCCCTTTTATTCCAAAAGTTTGGTCCTTAAGGGGTTAAATAAGTTTGTTTAAATTATATAGGATCCCGGATGAGAATTTTGAAGATCACAGTGCACCTCCTTCCCCTGAAGAGAGAGACTCTGGTTTCTTTATGCTAAAGAAGGACAGTGAGAGAAGAGCTACACTTCATCGAATTCTTACAGAGGATCAGGACAAGGTGGTTCGGAACTTAATGGAATCAATAGGGCAGGTAAAAATGTATTCCAGGACTGGTTCCTGATCTTAATTTCCACATAGGAAAGTGAAAAGGAAAATATATAGCATTCAATTTTCTATGTTATTTTGTTGGAGGAGAGGTAACAATTGTATTTTAATTCTCTTGTCCATCTCTCACCCTTGCTACATTTTGTCTAGCCCCGATTTCCTTTTTTATCTCTCTTTAATGTTTATTACATTACTTTTCTCTTAATATCTCAAACTTTTTTTTTTTGCCCTTTCCTTCAATATATGTCCTTTATGTTTATTATACTCCCTCTCTATTATCACACAGGATCTACACACACTTGCACACATATACAATCTTACATGTATTTCACAAAAACACACACTAAAATCTATTTTACCTAAAGATTGTTTTCGTATCTTGTCACTTTACCCGGGAGGATATGATGGCAGCAAAACCACCCCAAAGACACGTGTGTCACATTTCATAGCACCCTCCTTATTTATGGACTTTACAGCTATTACTATGGTTAGAAAAAATGACTTCTCTAGTATTCATTTCTAACAGTTTGGCTAGCACAATATATGAGCAGATGTTTGTATTTCATATTAAGTGACACCAAGTCACGTTTGGCTTGATAATGTACTTCAGAGGTACATTTCATTGACTTTTTAGTGTCTTTTTAAAGCATACTACTAGAACAGAATAAGGAAGTGACTGTGGCTGAGAATAAACCACACCAAAAGCAATTCTTCTTCCAGTGAGGTTCTGCACAGGAACGATCAACAGCTTCTGTAACTTACAAAACAGAAACCCAGATATAGAAATGAAGTGGCTGTTCACACCCTGTATTTTAAAGTTCCAAATGGGTAACTGCAATTTGTAAGCATAAACACCCTAATAGACTAATGTGTCTTTGTAATTATAAACAGATACAAGGAAATGTCTTTCTGTTTTGTTTGTGAGCCTTTGTTTGCTTTAAGTTGGGCTTGGTACTGATATGCACAGGTAGCAACAATTCATTACATACACTACAGCAGCCTGCCGTCCTCCCTTCATATATCAGCATGAGAATGTGTACTTGTTGGAAAAGTAACAAAGCTCATTAATGAAACTGTAAAAAAATAAATCTTACTTTTAAAGGTAACCATTAAAACAGTAGTCCATTATTGTAATTCTTACATATTTCACCCTGCTTAAACTAGCAAATATTACTGGTCTATATGACTTGAAACACTAGGAAGATGTTTCTTAAAGGGATATGCATCACTTGACAATTATTTTTTCAAACCAGTTAGCAAACAATCTTAAACAAATGTACAAACCAAAATAAATCAACAAAAACTTTGAAATGTATATTGTAAATCTCTGCTAGGTGAGATTTATCAGCCTCCCCCCTTCAACCTCTTAACCATCCATATCAGGCTCAGCCGAGTCCACTAATGACAGAGACAGAGCATCATTGTGCAGCAGAAGGAGATAAAAACCTGACATAGGAGCCTGTACTGCATGAATCACACTGATCAGACTCCCTCTCTCCTCTCCCTGTAAGGATGAAAAGCTCTTCCAATTGCACATATGTAAATCTTTCATGCATGCCTAATACGCTTTTTGGATTCCCAGGTTTATGTTTTTTTTATAGAAAGATTTTAAAGTGTAGTGTAATCAAAAGCGGATTCAGAGCTCCATACTCCCACAAGTTTAAGCAAATTGTGAAATTTACTGTTGTGCATCACCTACATGTTCCAATGCAATTCATAAGAAAAGTCTGCCTTACACACAGAAGATCTGAAAGACCATCATTTCTCAATTCCCCAGAATGCAATGCTGAATATTCTAATAAGCACAGACCACAATCATTTTACACTAATTTCAGACCCACATTGCTCTAGGCACCCTTAGCAACGACATGCTTTATTAAAGACATTGCTGGTTAGTAATGCCGCTCGTGGCAGCCACTCTGCCACTAAAGGTGCTTCCTATTTTAGTGCAGCCTCTACATTCAGCATCTCCACGCTCTGTATAGAGACTCTGAACATTCTTCATATTAACTCAATGCATCTCTATGAGGAGATGCGGATTGGAGCAGCCCAGCATTTTGCCACACATGCACAATAGCCTCTCAATGCTTTCCTATGGGAAGTATTGGATTGACTTAGATCATCAAGATTGATGATCTCAGCCATGGAGGCTGGGCTAGCCACGGCGAGACTAGTGAGGCCAGAGGATCCAGGTATCTAAACAGTTACTACAGTTTTTTCTTGTGATATTTTTTTTTATTTTTATAAGATTTGTCTTGGGGAAATGTAATTGATAAAAATGTTTTTATGGATTTTTTTTTTCTGTAATGCCCCTATAAAATATTGCTGAAAAGCTAATCTTTTCATTGTTTTCTTAGACAGCACACGTGTTTTTGGTTTGTCAGTGATCATAGTAGTATCTAAGGAATATATATATTGTCTTTGGTCATAGATATCAGTTAATGGAAAGTACTACACAAATTCAATATTTGCTACTGTTCAAACACACGGAGTGTTACAAGAGGAAGCATTGCTAGCACAGCTCTGTTCCAAAAGCAAGAATAATAGTCTGTGTTTTATGAGCTAAGTTTTCCAATAAAAGTAGAAAGTAAACCTGTTCAGAAATATTGAAAATATAATTATAAGGGACTAGGATTATTATTTTTTTTAGTAACCGATACTGACTGGGATAGAACATGGGGAGGGCATTTATCAAGGTGTTCTGTTCTGCAAAGTGCTAGTAAGTGTGACAATCCCCCTGGAAACCTGTGGATCCAGTAGTCTCATTCCATTGGTGACTCCTCTCATTCTACATTTTTTGATAATTCTCTCTCAAATAATTTGCATACATTGCAAATCATTATAAGATAGAGATATATATATATATATATATATATATATATATATATATAAAAACAATGTATAATTGGAAAAGGTCTTGTTGTTCGGGCTTCTTGAGTTGTGCATGATATTAATATTTTATGTAATAATCCAATTCCATTTTTTACCTATACAAGAAAAGTGAAAACAATAAACTGCTGCAGAATGCACTAAATATACTAACATTTATCACCACTCTTTACATATGTGCAGCACAAAATGCAGTTATTCAAACACATGTGCAGAAAAAAATAAATGTAACTATATATACACTTTTACACATTTTGTCTTTAAGAAAACAAAACAAACACATTTGTTGTAATGCATAGAGCATAATTTAACAAACCTTGTAACAGATTAAAAATGTTTAAACCTAGATGATGTTTTTTACATTAATAAATTTCTATCATTTAGTTTTTGTTTGTTTTCTAGGTAGCACCTTTTAAGGCAGTTATTAAACAATTACATTTTGTTTTCCATGTGTCTAGGGATCCGGTGAAGCAATCTTAAAATCCGAACATATAGAGACCTTAGTGACCAGCCTGAAAGAGTTTGTGAGATCTACTGACCGTAAAATCATTGCAACCACCTTATCCAAGCTGAAACTGGAGTTGGACTTTGACAGCCATGCAATCAGTCAGGTCCAAGTCGTGCTTTTTGGCTTTCAAGACGCGGTGAGTATACAGTTCTGAACAGCCAGAATCTTGTTGATATATCTTGTTGAGAGAAATGTGATTGTAAACTTATTTTATTTTACCATGTATCAAACTACAAAAGATAATTTTACTTCACTTTTTTGTGTTCAAATTAATATAGTACCCCATTAAATTTTTTCTGGTTAGACCCAGTGGAAAATTTTTTTTGATCTGTTCAGTAAAATTACTGGACCACTGAAATAATAATTTACTCAGTTTCCCCAGTCTAATATTGTCATGTTAGAGTGTATGCCAAAGCTATTGATTTAAGTGCTACAAACCAATGTTAACACGAGATCTATATTACAGACAGTCCAAGCAGTATGTCTGCATGATGAGGACAAGGCCATTCCCAAAACATGTGTTTGTTGACACTTAGTTGAACTGCTTGTTGCAGGGTCTGCTGAATTGAAATGTTCTTTTTGAAGATGATTTAGCATTATATGCCCCCTGGTGGATAACACTGTTGATAAAAAAAAATTGTGGAATTCATCTCTAATACTGTATATACTAAAAGAGTACAATCACAATTTTGATGGCAACTAATAAATCCCTCATATTTCATAGAAGTGTTTTGTTTATTGTGTGAAATGGATACATGGGGGTCTCCAGCTTTTAAACTATATATTTAGTTTCCATATAGGAAATACATAATTAACTGATTTTTTTTAATTTTTTTTTTTTAAAGGTCCAACTTTTGCTTAAAGGGACAACTGTGGACCCCTAAAGCACTTTAGCTTTCTGACATGCTTTGTGCAAGGAAGGTGTCATTTTTTTCACTTTACAAAAGTTCAGATTTCAATAGCATTTTTCTGAATTAACTTTTTTACCAGCATAGATGGCAAATAGTTTTTATAACCAGTTTTTATAACCTTTTTTTTATTTTGGGGGGGAAAGTGGAGTGTCCCTTTAATTGGGGATCAACAGCGAAAATTTTGAACATACAGAACTCTGAAAAAGAATTGGAATGAAAATGTCCACAATGTGTCAACTTGGGGACTGTAAATTATAGCGTTTTTTATACTAATGTGAATCTAAAGCTAATTTGAGTCAAACTTTTGGGGTTTTAATCCAGAGGCCATCTTGTTTGTAATTTAGCCAGCAAGGGTCTGTTGTAAATGATTCCTTTCATTATAGATGTCACACTACAGATGTTCTCTACTATATCTGTTGTATACTAAATCCTTTATAATTCTACACCGCTAAGATTTAAAAGTGAACTCGCATCTCTTCCTTCTCTACCCACACACTCTGTATATTTCTCTTTTCCCTATCTTTGACACTCTCAAGTCTACTTGGTAGTTTACTTGTGAAGGTTTGGAGTGGCTGCTGCTTCTGTATGTGCATATATTCAGAGCTCGTCAATAGTGCACTAATTACTTAGGAGCTTCTAAGATTTTTACACTGAGTCCTCATTAATTTCAGCAAAACGTCTGTAGTCAATGAGGTTGACTATGGTCTGTGCATTAAACTTTGATTTTGGGAGAGTTTAAGCCACTCTGGACCCATAGAAACATAGAATGTGACGGCAGATAAGAACCATTCTGCCCATCTAGTCTGCCCAATTTTCTAAATACTTTCATTAGTCCCTGGCCTTATCTTATAGTTAGGATAGCCTTATGCCAGTCCCACACATGCTTAAACTCCTTTACTGTGTTAACCTCTACCACTTCAGCTGGAAGGCTATTCCATGCATCCACTACCCTCTCAGTAAAGCAATACTTCCTGATACAGTGGTATCTCGGTTTACAAATTTAATGCGTTCTCTGGGACGTTTTGTATAGCGAAAAATTTGTAAACCAAAACATGGTTTCCCATAGGAATGCAATTAATTCCCATAGGAAAACCAATTAATCTGTTCCGGAGGTTAAAAAAAGTGAAAATGAGCTGGCATGGAATCCAACCCACAATGCAGAACACACAGTAAAAGGCATACAAACGTCGAAGCTCAGCTCCCTACCTTTCCACCGTTGAGAAATGCACCAATAAAGTTCCAAAAAGTCCCAAAACCGCTGCAAATTTTTTTCCAGAATGGCTCCAAAACTCGATGCAGAAACCTCTCCAACATCTCCACACTCAATGCCACGTGCTACCCACAGACACCAACATGCACGGGGTGGCGCAATGCATCCTGGGGAAACTTGCTTTGTATTGCAAAAAAAATGTGTAAACCAAGGCATTATTTTCAATGGATTTTCATTTGTATACTGAAAAATATGTTAACCGAGGAGTTTGTAAACCGAGGTACCACTGTATTGTTTTTAAACCTTTGCCCTCTAATTTAATACTATGTCCTCTTCTTGTGGTAGTTTTTCTTCTTTTAAATATAGTCTCCTCCTTTACTGTGTTGATTCCCTTTATGTATTTATATGTTTCTATCATATCCCCCTGTCTCGTCTTTCCTCCATGCTATACATGTTAAGTTCCTTTAACCTTTCCTGCAATCCATGAACCAGTTTAGACCCTGGTAAGTTTATCTGTAGAAATGGACCAGAGTGCCATTTTTGTGAATATCCAAGTTTTGATGTTCACATTGGCCACATATGTATTTAGTAAACCTAAAGCCTTGTATCTTTTTCATTTTCTATTCAGGCAATTTAGCACTAAAAATTTATTTCAAGAAAGGACATAAATAAAGTGCTCTACATCGTCCCTACATTTTTACTCTAACTAATTGCTTGCATTGTTTAGATAACTAGGAGGAAATGATACATCATGATGACTGTTACTAAAATATAAGAAACAAGACACACAGAGTATTGTAAACAATTTGAGTGAGTTCACTGGCTTTATTTACATCGTAAGGTACTACTCATAGGACTGTTGTATGACAGCGGTGATCTTTTTGTTACAAATATCAAGCCATTGACTAACATTCTACTGCTTACTGTATTCCATCCTTGTTAGATTTTGCCTCTGTCAGTTTCAGGCTTTTTTATTAAATTGCTTTTTGTGTCATCAGGTCAACAAAGTCCTTCGTAATCACAACATTAAACCACACTGGATGTTTGCTTTAGACAGTATCATCCGAAAGGCTGTTCAGACAGCCATCACCATCCTAGTGCCTGGTAAGTCATTGTTAGAAGTGCTTTGTTTAAAAGTTGACTACATGAATATTAATATGTGATACCTGGAGTGCCTGGACCATGCTATTTTAGTTGCAGTAAGGGTTTACCATCATCCCTTGGTTTGGAGCACCTGGGTTCTAGATGAGAGTGCGGCTTCTGTCTCTTGTGTGGACTCTATTAATAAAGGCATGTATGCTCATTTTATCCATAGAGTTGAGGCCTCATTTTAGTATTACATCTGAAAGTGACCCAGCAGACCAAGATGACATTGAGGTGGAGGACGATCATGATGAACAGACCAAAGAACAGTCTATACCAAGGCCAAATGCTGTCACTGAAGATATTGTGCACACATCAGGCGTAAGCACTCTCAGCTCAACCATGTCTCATGATTCACAGACTGCTCAGAGGTCGCTCAATATGCAGCTTGGGAGACTGAGGATAGAGTCAAACAGGTAATGTTATAAATGTTTGAAATATGACTTCCCTCGCTCCCACTTGAACATATTTGTAAATACAGTATCTACTTAAATCTGTCCCCGTATTATTATAGGCAAGCTAGGACATAAATGAAAGAAAGAAAAATTGCATTTACTGTTACATTAGCTCTTAATGTACTATGATAGATAAGTAGGTACTGATACAGTTTTGCCTGAAATGAATAGACCTGGCGTTTGTTGGTACAAGTACATGCCGTTGTATTAAATACTACCTCATTTTATGGTTGGAGACAATCTGGCAATTATCAAGCCCCAGCGAATTGCCATCAGCAATTTGTTTGTGATTTAACTGGTCTCTTCCACAGAGAGATTCTCACTTTATTAGACAGGGCCTAGTTATAAACCTTGAGGTAATTTTTCATTATGGGTTGCAGGTGTGGCAGAAAAAAATGCAGATATCTTGGAAAAAAATATATACAATTTCTTTTTTCAAGATTTGAAATGCATATTTTCTGCTGGTGGCACAACAGGTAAAATGTTTTGTAGTTTGCTAAAGAAAGTTATAGAATTCAATTCTTTCATTTCAATTGATTATTGTTCCCATCTGTCTCACTCTCCACAATCTCCTTTAGACCATAAGCTCACATTCCAGGTGTAGAAAAGGGATATAGACTAAATGTTAGGCCTATAGACAAATCTTTTGTATGTGTATGTATAATATATTTCCCAAACCAGTCCTCCCTCCCCCCTACTATTCTAGGATTTAGGGATTACCCAGTTGTCTAAGATGTTGTTTTGGTTTTTTAATTTAGTTTTTTTGTTTTAAGCACATCTTAGACACAACTGGGTAATCACTAAATCCTGCACTGGTAGGGAGGCGTGAAGACTGGTTTGGGAACCAGCGATATATTTAGATATCTAATTTGGTCTGTCAGAAACCTTACTCATAGCCAAATTCATTGTATAGGTTCTTGCTCGGGGAAAAAAAAAAACATTGTAAAGTTGAATTTATACTAATGTGTTTCACCAGTTTCAAGGCTTTTTCAAAGTGTTACAGGTACCTCAAAACAAACTGTTTAAGGAGCACAAATTCCAATTTTATTTTCCCATGAAAATGACGTCACGTGACCTTGTGTTAATTAACATGAATATAAATTAAAACCGTATTATAACTTAAACAGATAAAACATATGAGGATGGTAGACTTAAAATGATGTAAAAATTGTAAAAACAAAGTTTGTTTCCAAAGGAAATATAGAAAGAAAATGGAAAAAAACTAAATAGCGCCATGGTTCCGAGTCATGTGACTGACTGGGCAGAAATTGGAGCAATGCATGAAGTTTTAAATAGCATTGTGTTGGGAGAAAAAATATGAATAATGGGAAAGTGTGGGAACTAAAACATAAATCAAAACAATTACTTTATTTAGAAAAATGGCTATTATGAGGTACAGAGTGGATACAACAAAATTTACTCCAGTGCCGGGAAGTGTAAAAAAGAATTAAAAAAAAAAAATGTACAGTATGAGCTAAATGGAACAAATAATAAATACAGAATATTTATAGATAAACTGTGTATACAATAAAATAAAGTACAAAGAAATTACATATATATGTATATGTATGTATAGATAGATATTTAACATTAAAATAAAGCACAAAAAAATATATCTTAAAGTACAAAAAATTATTATAAAAATATAAGAAATGAATTGCAGTACAGGAATGCACAAAATAGAATATTTATGTATAGAACCGTGGGCAACCCAAAAAAATATAATTGTGTAATAAAACAAATAAAAGGAAGTAAAATAAAATAAGTCAGAGTAAGGAATGGATTCATATCATGAAAGATTACCTGACCGCCATGCTGACTGGTCGCATGCAGGAGAGGTTTCTGCAGGATCTGGCCCTATAGCCTGTGCACTATGGCACACTAAGCCCATAATCAGTCAAGAAGTACAGCAATGTGGCCAGGTGGCTGTGGGCGCTACTGCAGACCCCAAGATCAGGAGTTTTGAGGCCCCTAGGGGCTACATGAAGCTTTGGAGACTGTGGCCTACATGGGAGCCGCCACCCTGATTCCAAATCTAGCAGCCACACAGTAGCCTGATGACAGCCCCCCCTGTCAGTTTATTCAGCCTGTCTTTTCTTGTGTTCTTTTTCAACTACATAATGGCTTCAGTTGTCTGCTCCATTATATAGCCGTACCACTTCACCCTTGGTTACCAACCTCCTGTCTATATGTGTGACCAGGTTGATATACAGATTTAATCCAGTTAAATATTTACACATATTGCTTAGCTTGCTTAGACTAAAAAATAAAAAATGTGCAACTTGTCCGTACATGTACCTACCTGTAAGTAAATTGATAGCTTGATAATGCTGTTGTGGCGTTACCAGCCTGTATGTTCTCTTGCACAGTAAAAATAAAGAATTTAAAACAATTAGTGAATTTTACAATATTCCTGGACCAATATTCTTTTGGCATTAGAACATCAACTTCCTTGGTGGGAAACATACTACTTAAACCCTGAGGATAGAGCAAAACCATTATTTTGCTCTACACCCTGGCGTCATTTGAAAATGTGACACGTGGATTTCTAAAGTTTTTTTTGGTAATAATTGTATGACTAAGGACTCTGGTAATATGGTGGACTTGTTTACGAGTAACGAGAGACTCTATCATATGTCATCATATAAGAAAGTCAGCGTAAGTGACAATCCACATGTCACACGCATGACAGGGTGCAAGGATGTGTATACGCAAGTGCGATTCGACGTAGATCATGATGAAAGCAGAAGGAGGAGGGACCGGTATCAGCTAAGGGGTGATGCAATTGGCCCAGTGGCATGCTAAATTTTAAGATAAAACGGAATGCCTTTCCTGACTATGAAAAGACTCAGACTCACTTTTGATAAAGGCAACAGCCGAAACTCGTTAATTGGAGGTGGACTTTGTATTTCATATACGAGATCTGGTTTGATTTATTGTTTTTGTTTAATGAATGTTTATTTTACCTTGATCCTGGATTTTATTAGGTGACCTATTTGTGCAGAAAAGCTGGAAATTAGCCGATCTCAGGAATCATCCACTGTATCTTGGTGACTTGGTGGTGGTCTGGCACGCTTAGTGTTACCCCTGACCTAACGGGGTGGCGGGGGGGGGGGGTGTTTAAGGCGCTTCTTGTTGCCAGATTGCCTGGGTCTCAGAGGCCAATGGCTAGCTGAGTGAGAGAGGTGTGTAAACCCCGTTATGTTTGGGGGTAGTGGTACCTATCCCAGAAGTTGGGGTGTGTTGTCTGCATGTGCATACAAGAAAATAGAAGGAAACGATAAAAAAGAAAAAAACATAGTAGCTGAACATGATAACCTCTTAATTGGTTTGGGTAAAAGTCCAAGCAAGTAGTTGGTCGGTGTGGTTTTCGATAGCCAGATGGTTGTTCAGCGGCAAGGTTGGCTCAGTCCCAGATAAGGGTCAGGTATTGGGGCGCTGTTGGAATTCCGCCAGTTGTCCGGTTGAGGTGTTGGGTGTTGGGTCCCAGGTGACATTTTGATTGTCGTCTGTGGTAGGCGGTTGACTCGGCTGCAATCCCATTGCAGACAGGAAGGCTGGGGCTCCCATGGGTGAGGTAAGGTTGTGGGTGGTCCCAGCATGATGGACAATTAAGGAGCCGGTGTTCCCCCATCTGTATGGTATGTTCGCTTTGCGTAGAGTGGACGTTACTGGGCCAAAAGATTTGCGTCTAAGCAACGTGGCTCTGGTGAGGTCTTGAAAAAATAATAACTTTGCGTCCTCAAATTCCAGTGGCGTTTTGCCTTTCAGGGCAGTCATTATTTGAATCTTGTCATGTATGGTGACTGAGTCCTCTGG
The DNA here is from genome assembly GCA_933207985.1 of Pelobates cultripes. Taxonomy (NCBI): domain Eukaryota; kingdom Metazoa; phylum Chordata; class Amphibia; order Anura; family Pelobatidae; genus Pelobates; species Pelobates cultripes. Next base: position 203,463,495 of record OW240913.1, on the reverse strand, counting down.
CGAGGCTGGGGGTGTTGTGTGTCCCACCTGGGGGCTCTGCGTGTGGAGGGTCTCCTCTCCCTCCATGTTTAGCGGGAAATCCGCATTTGCTGGCGCGGTCTGCGCTAGTCGGAGCAGCATTTCCCCTATGTCCCTACCTTAGGTAGTATTTCCAGCCATGGGTTTAGGGGTGCGTCAGCCCATGGTTGGTGCGTCCTGCAGGGGGCAGACTGGGTAATCGCGACCCGCTCTCTGTTCGCCGAGGAGTGCCTCGAGGCTAAGGATTGGTGTGGCGCGGTAGGCCGCGGTTTTGCGCCGCTGCCTGGGTTGCTTGGCGGCTTGAAAAAAGGGCATCAAACTGCTCGCCCAAATGTCGTGGTGCTGGAGATGCACTTTATTTTGCCGGATGGCCCCTGTGTAGGGTGATTTTAGCAAGATTGTGGTCGGCAATCTGGGAGCTGCGTAAGATGGCGTCTATACAGGTTGGTCGTCGGGCTCCGCCCCCCCAATTATATATTTTTAAAGCTGCTAAATTGTAGTTTAAAACTTGCTTAAAGGCAACACAAGTGCACAGTATCAAACTTCATCAGAAATAATTGCATTGTTAATACCATATAATTACACTAGCCAAAATGCTCTTCTCTTGTAGGCTTCTAGAGGAGTTGGTGCAGAAGGAGAGAGAATTCCAAGTTCTATTAAAACAGGCCCTTGAAGAGAAGGACAAAGAAATCAAACAACTTCAACTGAAGTCACAGCCAATAAGTGAGTAAAAAAAACGGAGATTCAAAAACAAATGTAGGATAGGATTGAAAGAGCTACAAATAGAATAGAAACAAAGAGATAGAAAGGTGGGCAAATGGAATTAAGTATAAAATGCTGAAAGCTAATTATGTAAAAAAATCACTTACTGGATTTTTCTGATATGCATCTGTTGTTATCAAATAATTTTTCATAATCCTAATAACTTTTATTATTAAAAAAAATTTGCTGTGATAAGTATTTGTAGATTCTCACTTTGCTTGCATTATTTATAGAATATATCAAATCTAAGTCACTCTCAGGATGTTACCTTTTGTCATATTCAGATATCCCAGGTATTTCTGTGTCTCACACGAAATCGGCTGTCAAATGTGATGATGACCTGGATCTTGTTTATTGGCTAAGAGAGCAGCAAGTGGACGAAGATACAATAGACAAGGTATTAAAAGAAATTTTATTTATTCTTATTAGAGTTGTGCACATAAATCATTTTCGGTTCTATTAAAGCGGCACGGTCATGCCGAACTAACATTTCCCTAATCGCTTTCTCTTCTCTCCCTCTCTCAGGATCTGTTCTTCTTTTTTTCCTGTCTAATCTAGTTTTCTTTAAAACATAAGATAAAGTAGGGACTACTTTGTTTTATGTATATTTCCTATGCTTTACCAGCTTTGACCCACTTCCTGTGGGTCAAAGGAATTTAGACAGGACACTGTCAAAACTACTGAATTTCGTCCTAACAGAATGAGAACAGTTTGTTAATTCATGTTTGGACGACATTCGGTACTTTTTAGTTCAGTTCGAAATTTCCGATAGCTCCCCAATTCCCACGATATCAGGAAGCTATCTACTGAAAGGCTGAAAGACCAAGATCTGTCTTTTAGCCAACTTTACCAATACTAAGGAAAAATTAATTAGTAAATAAGCGGGGCTTTTTAATTAAACGAGGCCCCCCCCCCCTAATTGTCTTTTAGGGCTCCCACCCGCTGCTTTTGCCGAATGAATAGACTAAATTACCGTCCGAATTTCGGACAATAGTGAATGCCCCAGTGTTTAACTGGGCATGCGCAGGAATTTCATAGCACTATCTAGTGTGGGCAGATAACGTGTCCCTAGGGCAAAGATGGCGGCGCCCAGGACCAGGGTCTGGACACAAAATAAAGATAAAATAGGTAATATAAAAGTGAGAATATAATATGTACTTACATATATCAATACAGTAAAATAGAAATAAGTCCTAAGGTGAACAGAATAGCCAGGTCCACTTGAAAGGCTGACAAATGGTAATAGTCCATACAAATAGGGTTGAGGAATAGTCGGTTTTTCTTGTTCCAGATGAAAATATGCAAATAGAACAGAAAGAGAATCCAATAGTGCAGACTGCAGCTTGAACTTCTTTAGAATTACAGAGCCAAAAATGAAAAGGTATTTCACTCACCTATTTGAGAGCTTGAACTAGCTCAGGTATGGTTCGCACTCAGTGGTATTAGTCCCCCACTGATGGGGTGTTGGTATTTGTAGGCGGAGAAGATCCTCAGAAAATAAGGAGAAAATAACACAAATATAGTGCTCACTGTATTAGTATTAAAATGGAGAGAAAATAGAAATGTGGAATACTCACATTTGAGTGAGCAGAATGTACTGCTCGCTCTTTTGGTGTAGGTGGTACAATCCCCACCTAGGATTCTTGAGCAAATAGGTAATATTGTATTCTAAATAACCAGGTCCAAAAATTTAAATGAAAATAAATAAAATAAAATAAAGGGTATATGGCAAAAAGGGAAAATACTAGCCAATATTCCTTTATTAATACATATATAAAAAATAAAATAGCCAAAACGCCACACAGGGCTTTATCAACTGGCAATTCAAAGAACACAGACCTGGTATGAGATGGTTTATATAAATAATAAGTCCATTAGCAATTTCAAAATTCGCGCCAAAATGATGTCCTAATTTATGCACCGAATAATTAATATGATCTTTTTTTTAAAAACTGAATGAAATTTATACAATAATATATATATTTCAAAAATACAGAATTACATTCAAAATAATTACAATACAGTTGGGTTATATCCAGAAAGTTGATATTTAAAATAGAGTAAAGATAATTTCCGGGTACGGGCGGTCACGTGACGTGACGCGACCAATGGTGTACTACAGTTACGTGCTTAGCCGTGAGGGAAAGTGGGAAATGTAGGCGAGAAGAGGCAGTGGTAATATAGCTCGCAGGCTAAACAGAGTAAGGATAATGGGATATGATATATACGGAGTCCACTACACTCAGATGCCCCGTAACCCCCTTCCCCGCCCACCCCGTCCAGCATGGGAGGCTACCCTGATGTTGATGGAACCTGGGGTGAAGAAACACAGATGGAGAAACCACAAGATGACTTACCCAAGATGGCGGATGCGGCATGTGTCAGTCCCGGCAGCGATCACTTCGATGTCCTGGCTAGACTGGACAAAATATTTGCCGACTTCTGGCATAGGTTGGAGCACATAATACAACAACTTGCCTTGCTTGCCTATGCTCTCTTCAGAAAACCTCAGAGAACCGTAAGATGGCGGCGGAAAGCACAGCGCACACCACTCTCGCACAAGGTGACAGTCAGCCACGGTGGCGGTCTACAGCCGAAGCCTGGGAAGGGTTGGAAGAACCAGAAGAAGCAGAGACTTTCCACTCTGTTTATACCAGCATGCCCCTGAACCTACAGGACTGCAAAGTTCCTACATGGTGCAGGACTGTGTTCCACCCACTGAGGGCATAGGATGAAGCAGGGAAGACCTATACATAGCTCAGGTTTACTTACCTGTTCCCACTCTGCTAGAGCTCGCTGGGAGACATATCTGTCCTAATGTTTAACCCTTTATTTTGTCATGTTGTGCTATTAGAGTTTATCTACTTTGAGTTTCTCAAACCACACCTTTGTGTAAATCATTTACCAATAGGGGGGCCTCTCTGGGACTTACCTAGATAAATCAATTGTTATCTCTCATGTTCTCTTACTGTTAACTTTATAATGACCAAGCTTAGAACATATCGCTTATATATCTACTGTCTTATCGACTGACTCAATCTATGTTCCTCATCTTGTTCTATTTCCTAAAAATGTGCTGATAATCATATATACACTCCTTTGTACAAGTCATCTCATTCCAAATTTTGCTGTGTATAACATATATTGTTCTGCTCAAGCACGACAAAAATAAAGAATAATAAAAAAAAATAAAGCCATCTTGTCCGTTGCCCCTTAAAGAAACTCTACAGTGTTAGGAATACAAACTTGTATTCCTAGCACTATATGAATCCTCTGCCCCCACACCTAGCTATGCAATGGGTTTAAAAAAAACTTGATTCCCGGACCAATGTCCCCCTGACTCCACTGACGTCAGCTTATGAGGGGGGTGAGGGGAGTTTCCTAATGTACATGCGCCACTAGTTTCTGCTGTTGTTTTTTAACATGCTGGACACATGCAAAATCCAGCATTATTTTACAAAGTCCAACTCCGTGAACCAGCAGGAAGCACCTTTAGTGACTGTCAAGTAAGCAGATGTACATAATATTTGTAAAAAAAAAAAAAAAAAGTTCTCCAGTAAGGTTTTCAAAGTAATAGCTGAATTTGTGAAACTGGATGATTTACCAGTTAGGATATTGCCGTAGGTGCCATACCTGGGGAAAGTACACATTTATTATTTTTCAAGGGTAACTGCAGGAAAGGAAGAAAGATCATATTTTGCAAGGTTGGAGTGCCATATCTAATGAGGTAACCTTTATGTATGGGTGTGTGCCCCAATCCCCCCCTTGTTGTCAGTGGTTAACAAAGAACAGAAAGTCTGATCCCCACTGAATAGGTCAGAGCGTTTAGCAGTGAGCCAGATTCCTAGATATTTAATTTTTCTCCTTAGCCCCATTGGAAAGAGAAGCTCTGGCTGAGTGGGAAGGTACGTCTTTTATATGTAGGCCTATGTTCAGAACCATACATTTGCTACAGTTAATCTTTAAATTAGATAATTGACTGTATTTTGTTGATGCCAACATATAAGGGAGAGAAGTTTCTGGGCCGATTACAAAACTACCACTCTAAAGGTGCAAACTATTTTTATTGTGTTACAAATATTTACTAAGCAAAAAACAGTGTTCACTGCACAAGTATTAACCCATCCCTCCAGTCAATACTTGTTACAACCACCTTTAAATTGTAGCAGTGAGTCTCCTCTGGCAAGTTTCTACCATATTGTTTTGAGGGTGATAAGTAGTGTTGGTTTTAAGCTACATGTGTTTTGTGCTAAGGCCAAAACATATTGTAGTTTGTCTCATTGGACCAGTGATAATCTTGTTACTTTGCTGTTTTTCCTTTCCTTTTGACAACCTCCAAATTATAATTTTTTTGTTATTTATATAGCGCCAGCAAATTCCATATGGCTGTACAATGGGTGGACTAACAGATACGTAATTGTAACCAGACAAGTTGGACCCACAGGAACAGAGGGGTTGAGGGCTGTGCTCAATGAACTTACATACTAGAGGGAGTGGGGTATTGTGACACAAATGGTATAAGTAGGGGTAATGAAATAAATCAGATTGATCATTCGTTTTTTTTTTTGGCCATTATATCATTTTGTCACCGTCTTTTTGGTGTCCTTTTTAGCAGGGAACACAGAACTTGGCCTTTGGATGTGAAGCAATTCCATAAACCCAAAGTAACAATTTTTTATTTTTTATTTATATGGTATGGCCTCCCTTGAATCTTCAGATGATTTTAAGGTAGACAGAATGAAATTATGAAGCATCGCATTAAGGTTTAATAATTGCGCATGCCATAAAGTATTGTGTGCCACCTGTTTATCGTCCGTGTATAGTCAGGTCTTTTAGTAAAATTACTTTAAAATATTTGCTAATATTTTTGTGTTTTGTTTCAGTTCCTCATAGAAGAATATCACCTTGAGGATATTCTCTGGCATGTTACACGTGATGATTTAAAATATCTGAATTTAAGGTATTGTATTTTAGTGTTATTGTTTACAATGTGCTGTCCGGGACACCTGTTCAAAGCAATATTCTGATATCTGTGAAAACTGTATAAAAGTATATGGCAATGTGGGGAGAGAGGTGAATGTTTCTCAGAAAGAACATCACCTTTGTGTTAGTATTCATTGGCGGTACATCTTTTATCTTGAAACTAATTAAAACCTATTTTGGAATATATTTGTCATGCAATATTTGAATAGAAAAACTGCTATGCTCATGGTGGTTTTTTTTTGTTTGTTTGCTTTTAACAAAGTGGGAATGGATTGGGTTTAAATCTGGGTCTAAATTGAGAAATTTGCTCATTTTGATCCTTCCGTTCTTTTCTACCAATTATTTTGTAAATGTACCACAATGTTGTAAAAGTAAGTATTTTTACAAATAAAAACAAAAATATCTACTTGTATCATTTTTATTGGAAACCATTTTACTATAGTTTCATAATTAAAGCATACAGGTGTGAGTTCATTATATTGGTGCATTTAGTCACTTGTCAGAGTTTCAGATGCATTCTGGTTAGTCTGATTAAAATAAAGTTATGATTATTTTTGTCTATTCACAGAGGAGGAACTCTCTGCGCAATATGGAAAGCTATCATGGACTTCAGAAAGAAAGAGTCTTCCTGATGAATCGACTTTTTTCCAGGTTGGCTTTGTGGAACTCAGAGCAGACTCAAACAAGGAGACACTTCCGCTCACTTTTCCAGTGTTTGTTTACCAATGTGAAATGGTAGTTTCTCGAAGTACATTGTGATCATGCAGTCCACTGAAAACCCTGCCAGGATCATTTCCTTTGGGTAAAGCAGATCCTGCTGCAGTTCACTGCTGATGGATGCTTGCACCATTATGTCTGGAATCTAAATATTGTTGCAGATAACTAAATGGATATTAAACTAACTTGCCTGAAGGCCAGAGTGGAGATGTGAGGACAGTTTTCTTGAAATTTCTATTTGATGAGTGGAAATGTCACATAAAGAGATGGATACTCTTAATACGTGAATATTAAATAATGACTTGAATCTTCACAGTTTTTTCTTTTTCCAAAGCAAATATTTTTACTGTTTTATTTTATACTATCATGTATTTATACAAATGTGGGCATGTCCTGAGAATGCAACTAGCTTGTGATAAAAACAAAATATATAACTTGGGGGAGCACTGGGTATATGTCTTCACTTTCATCATCTTGGTTATCTAGTCTGATAATGAATGGGACACTCCAAGCACTATTATCAAACAGTGTAGTGTACTGTAGTGGTTATGATGCTAGGAACCTGTCCCTGATTAAATTCTAAATCATTTCTGTTTACAAGATTTTGAGTTTCTCATCTAGTGCTTTGCAGGTGGGTGACCTTTCCAATTAAAGCCTCCAAGAACTTGGATGGCATGTGTTTATCAATGCCATTCATAACCGTGTTGGGAGTATGTTTGCAATCATTAGTGTTCCCTGTCTGGCTCAGTGCAGTGTGCTCTGAGCCAGACAAATAGCTGTTCAGTGTGTATACTGAACCAAATTATAATGCATAAGCACAATATGTGCAATACAAATGGTAAAGCTAGACTTCCCCAAATAATGTCAGTGGGGAAGAAGTGGACGTACGAGCACAATGAAAATTGTTCAAAATATTAAATAAAAGATACAATCCTAAGTATCTGGGTGACGATTCCTAGTATAACAAGTAGAATAAGTAGTATCGGGTATGGTGCTTTAAGAGTTCTCTTCCTTTTCATGATATTTAAAGAGCTATCGCCTGGGTAGTCTAGTTAACAGAGAAACCACAGAGTGCTAGCTTTGCCAAGGCATGTATGTTCTCCAGCCACCAAAGGCATCAATAATGCCAGGACTCCATGTTATATACAATAGGAGTAAAAGAACAGGAGAATAAATCTAAATTGTTCCACTGTATAATTGAGCAGCACTAAGGAAAAGGAGAGTATAGTTTTTAGATATAAAAAAACCTAGACACTACTTCCAATTATTGCCCTAGACATTGCCTCTTTTTTTAGCAATACAGAAATGCTTGACTGTGCAAAATGTATTCTCTTGCCTTGTTTTATTCCTTTCTTTGGAAAAGACCAAGATGCATAAATTTTATCAGCAACCTTGAAATGCAAAATGGATGTTCAGCAGCAGCAACATGCTTTTTGTAAAGTGTATTAGCCGGTGTGACATTTTTGGTACAAATGCAAGGAACAGACACTGCATTTAAAATGGCATGCTTTTGTTCCACATTTAACATACGCTATAACAAGGTGATCAGCTCCTTAAACCACTGTTTTTGTAATAAAATTAAAAAAAAGTTTGACCATTTATTACACACGGACACTTTTCTTTAAAAACATACTTTAATTTAAAAGACAAATTATATGCACATTCCATCTTTACTTGGCCAAGCAATATGATGGATTTTTGAGAGTCATTGTGTGTTTTGTTTTTGGTGACAGATTTGATTTATTTACTGTATTTAATGTGAATCTTATTCATTTTATTGGATGTTTTTTTGGATTTTATAATTTTTTATTATTTTGATTTACTAATCAGGGATGTTGACTTTTAATTTTAATATTTCTTGGACAGCTTTGCATTTGTTTTTTATTTCATTTATAACAAACTGTACCAGTTCGACATGTACATTATTTGATCTTATCCTGACTTAGCTTGTTCTAAAGCTATTGTGATTGTCTGCCAAATAAACATCCAAAGATAGAAATGGAGTGTCCATGAAAGGTACTGGCAACATTAATTTAAAATGTGTGGTGTCTATGAAAATGTGAATATAATAAAAAATAAGGTCTGCAAAAAAAGTTGCATGTATGTTTATTGAAATAGAAATGGTAAAACCTTAAAGGGGAACTGTTACTTTCCAGGTTTTTATGTTTACTTATCCTGTGTATAGCAAATATGTGGTTGTGAAATCTAAAAATAAAATTTAAATCCATACTGCTTTATTTACCTCTTTTCTTTAGCTGCATACCTCCATCTGTACTCCGTCAAGCATTTTCATAAGCTGCACCCTAGTCTGTCAATAGTTCCCTTTTAATATTAAGTTCTATTACTTAAAATTTCCAGTTGCTCTCATTTCATTGGCAAATGGAAATTAAAAGTACACTTTAAGTACAAAACCAACTTTAACTTAATGAAGTGTTTTTGTTGCATAGATCATGCTCTGAGGAATTTGCAGGGTAGAAGGGGAGCCAACTGGAGTTATGATGACACTAGGGCCCCTTGCCTCTGTGTTATGGAGAAGCATGTAGATAGGCTCCTATTCTAGAGAAGCAGAGCTCCCCAGTGGCTCTCCCTAGAGAAATGCCTGCCCTCGGTATCCTTCACAACTATAACATGAGCCTTGCTGGAGATTAGCTTGTCCGCAAAAAAAACCATCACAGCTTTGTGCAGCTCACTCTACGAAGCTTGCAAAAGAGAAATGAATAGAAGCAGGTACACTGTAGTAATCACAAGGGCAGTGGTAGGCCCGGTTGTTGTGGACTACTTCTCCCATAACGCTCTTACAACTATAATTATTATTATTATTATTGCCATTTATATAGCGCCAACAGATTCCGTAGCGCTTTACAATATTTTGAGATGGGCAGGATGTAATAATAAATAGGACAATTACAAGAAAACTTACAGGAACAATAGGTTGAAGAGGACCCTGCTCAAACGAGCTTACAGACTATAGGAGGTAGGGTATTCGAAACATTAGGACATGGAATATCAAGTAGGAGTGAAGCAGAGCTTAAGAATGGCAAAGCATCTTGAGTGCTGAAGAACTCTGGAATGTAGATTTGTTTTCGGCAGAAATAGTTCTACTGACTGTGTATTGGAGAATTGCTTAGTTGCATCCATAGAGCTATTAAACGGTCCCTCTAAGCACTTAAACCACATTACATAATTGCAATGCAGAGAGTACTCTGCACTCACTATCAATGAGCAGTAGATCTCATTCTGGGGAATAAAATACTCATTAATTCAATAGACCAAAATTAGTTTCTTGATTGGTGGAGCTTCTTTATGGTTAGAAAGTAATCTGTTTGACATCAGCTGGAGGGGAGGAGACCTAATGCTTTCGTATGGGGATTCCATAGTCTCCTAACCACAGGGTAGTCCCTCTAGTGGCTGGCTATTAGCCACTATGGGTGGAGTTACCACAAAGGTAACTAGAAAAGCTAAAATTTCTGTTGAAATTGTGTGAAGTGTTCTTGCCTCCACCAGTAGTCTACAACAGTAACTGTTATTTATTTATTTATATAGCACATTTAATTGCAACATTGTTGCCCAAAGTGCTTCACAGTTACATTAAAACATACATTTATAAAAACATTAGCAGGTGTTCAAAAGGCCCTGTCTATGACATCACTTGCTGCTGCAGCCTGGCACAGGTCAGAGTATTTTGGCGGTTGCCATCTTCAAACGGTCGTATTTTAAAAACAATAAATCCTACAGCGAAGAGCTTTATATTGTGAGAATCACAATATATTTTGATGCATAGTATGTCTCTGATGTATTAAAAATGAAGGCACAGTCGCAGTTTAGAAATTGTCCTTCAAGTTTGAGCTGGCTAGAGTGGAGTTTCAATGAGTGTCAATGGACGGCATGAGTTGCAAACAATTGGTCATATCAGGATTATGGCTTAGCCGTTTTTAGTGGCAGCGGGGATAGCTGAACGTTTTGATATAAGATTTGTGAAGGTGAGCTGGAAAATGAGGGAGTGGTGGCAGTTTAGAAATCATGTCCTGATTTTTCAGCTTTTGCCAGCTCCCACTCTAGTTTTTAACACAACACACACCCTGCATACACTAATACAATACACACACTGCATAAATTACACACTAACATACTCACTGCATACACTATACTGACAAACACACACATACACTCACACAACACACTGCATACACACACACTGCATACACTAACACAACACACACACTGCATACACTAACACAACACACACACTAACACAACACACACACATACACTAACACAACACACACACTCTGCATACACTTACACAACACACACACTGCCATGTCTCTCTCTGTCTCCCATAATGTCCCCATCCCATGTTGTCCCCTCACCATGTCTTTCTGTTCCCATGCCCCCTCCCATGTTTTTCTGTCCCCATGCCCCCTCCCCAAGTCTTTCTGTCCTTATGCCACCTCCCATGTCTCTGTTCCCATGCCCCCTCCCATGTCTCTCTGTCCCCCATGATGTCCCCATCCCATGTCTCTCTGTCCCCCATGATGTCCCCTCACCATGTCTTTGTCCCCATGCCCCCCTCCTATGTCTTTCTGTCCTTATGCTCCCTCCTATGTCTTTCTGTCCTTATGCCCCAGCCCATGTCTTTCTGTCCACATGCACCCTCCCATGTCTTTCTGTCCTAATGCTTCCTCCCATTTTTTCTGTCCCCATGCCCCCCTCCCCTGTCTCCTGTCCGTGCCCATGCCTCCCTCCCCTGTCTCTCTGATGGCCGCCCTCTCTGCCATTTTACCTGTTAGAGCAGGGAAGGGGGGCGGCCTCTTGCTGACTGTGCGCTCTCACACTGAGCGCCAGGTAGTCACGTGACACCCGGCGCTCCTACGCAGAACGGGGGGAGGAGCTCCCCCTCCTAGTTAGTACTGTGCTTGCGGTTCCCTAATGTCACATTGACACTTGATTTTTGAGCCTCCCCCCCCGGCCTGCGCCGGTTTCACCAACCCCACGGTACGCTCCTGGCTGGAGTAGGGTAAAAAATAGGCACTTAAAGGGGCTGGAATGAAGTGAAAGATACACAAAGGGGAGTTGAAAGATACACACAAACAGGAGTGTAAGACACACAAAGGGGAAAAGTATGAGAAAAGATACTCAATTGGGTAAGACAATCAAGAGAAGGGGATAAGAGACACAAAAGGGGGCAAGAAATCCAAAAGGCAAGTTAAGAGAAACAGGTGAAGATGCATTTTTTGTGTGGGGGAGGGGATGCATCTTCTGCTGTGTCTACTGCTGTCCCTGTAACTCAGTTCTTCAGCACAGGAGTCTATGCCGAAAAGTTGATTGACAGGTAAAAGAAAGACGTCCTATTAAAGAGACATTATAATGTATTTAATGTAGTGGTTCTGGTGTCTACAGCCTGTCCCTGAAGGCTGAGTTATGTAAATGCTGCCTTTTCAGAGAAAAGGCAGTGTTTACATTGCTGCCTAGGAACACTTCTAGTAGCTGTCACTCAGATGGCCACTAAAGGTGCCTCCTAGTCCAGTGCTGTGCAGCACTTACGTTGAGGGTCTTCACGCTCTGCATGGATGTGCGAATAGCTTTCCATAGAGATACATTGATTTAATACATCTCTATGAGGAAAGGCTGATTGGCGCAGTGCAGCATTTTGACACACATGCACAATAGCCTCCCAATGCTTTCCTATTGAAAACCATTTGATTGGCTCAGATAATTACCAGATTTTACTAATTACATGATGTAAAGTCATGATTTTATTAAGGACACGGAGGCGAGTATTAGGCTTTATCTCTTTCTTTATTCCTCAGCAGCAAAAAAAGGATATTGATATATTAATTATAGCAAGAACAAGAAAACAAATACCCATAAGGGTTAACCATATAACATTCCAGATATATTAACCAATGGGATCAGTCCTTGTACTATGTCCCCTCATGTGACCTAAGCCACTCCCTCTTTCTAGCTGACACCGAAGCTGAACACATCAACGGGAAAAAATTCTCAAACTTGTATAATCTCTGGTAGAGGGTTCCGATGAGTCTTCCGGTATAGTTAGTAGATAGAGGATGATCCTGGTTATTCCATCACAGGGTTAAGCTGAAGGAGACGGAGAGATATATGGTAAAATACATTCAAATATCGTTGTCATGCATATAAGCTGTACCAGTTTTTTAAAAAGCACTCAGATCTGAAACATTTTTCTTAAGTCCAGCAAATTCAAAATTATGATTATTATATAACCTTGCATCTGAACATCCAAATCACTCCTACCTGTTTATAAGCAATTGGGTGGGAATATTCATGTATGGCTTACCTGTCATTGGGTGGGCTAATACTCGCCTCCGTGTCCTTAATAAAGTCATGACTTTACGTCATGTAATTAGTAAAATCCGGTAATTTTATTAAAGGACACAGAGGCTCATATTAGGCAAGTTTAAAGCTGTGAGATGACCATAGACGAGATATGTTCTGTTAGGAAAAAATAGTATTCTTTGAATGTCGATTCTCTGGACCAATCAGCTGTGCGGAGGAGGTCTTCCAATTTGCAACCAATGGAGAATGCTTTAGAGGCCATAGCGCCTCTAGTAGAATGTGCTTTGTAAACTGATGTGTCGATGTTAGCAGCTGACATTATCCATTTTACCCAGCGTGCCAGAGTTCCCGTGAATACTGGGTGAAGAGGTTTCTTCACTACCAAGAACAGGTCGTGTGTTGTTGGGTTCCAGAGTGACTGGGTCCGCAGTTCGTATTCCGCAGGCATGCCACCAGGCAGAGGTTAGCGTTGTGAGGAAAGGAGGGATAGAAGACTGACGTGATTTTCGACTTCGTTCGTCTGGTGATATTAAACAGGATACCATGTGGGGTGAAGGACCGTGCATCGATATCCAGGGCCCGAACGTCTGATACCCTTTTGCAGGAAATGAAGCACAGGAGCATAGCTAATTTTGCGAGTTTGGAGGCCAATCTTCCAACAAATGAAGGACCATATTAACATCCCATAAGGCCATGTAGTGGGGTTGTGGTGGACGTGCAAATTTTATGCCTCGTAGAAGACAACAGACCAATAAGTGTTTCCCGACCAGGAAACCCTCCCATCCGTTGTGCCCAGCTGAAATCGCTGATCTATACACATTTATGGTGCGGTAAGCCAAGCCTTGATCATAAAGGGTAGTAAGGAAACCCAGAACCTGATTTATAGGAGCACGTAGGGGATCCACGTGTTGTTCCACGCACCAACTACACCATGTGTTCCAGGCATGAGTATAGGATCGTCTTGTCCCTGGGGCCCAAGCGCCTGCCAATAAGTCCAAAGTTGTTCGTTAAACGTTTGGCATGGTCCAGGGTCCCCTGAGAGGAGCCATGCTAGAAGTCTGAGGTGGCCTTGCACTAGAAGTGGGTGAGCGTTCCCATCGGGGTCTGATAATAGTTCTGTGCACCCTGGGATCAATCTGGGAAGGAACCACGGCTGTGCCATCCAGAATGGCGTTATTAAAACCAACGATGCTCGGGAGAGTTGTAGGTGTAGGAGAGTTTGCGCTATGAGTGAGAAGGGAGGAAAGGTGTATAGCCTGTTCGGCCAGTTTTGTAGGGAGGCATCCACTGCCATGGCGTCTGGGTCCGGTCTCCAGCTGAAGAATGAGGAAAGTTGAGCATTCAGCCGGGAGGCAAAAAGGTCGATGTGCATCGGTCCCCAAAGTTGGTGGAGCTTCTGGAATATTGTGCGATTCAATCGCCAGGCGCTGTTGTCTCGTAAGTGTCTGGAGTTCCAATCCGCTACGGTGTTGGAGAGTCCTGGGAGGTATTCCGCCTGTACTGATATGTTGCGACTCAGGCAGAAGTGCCAAAATTCTTTCGCCAGGTTCGTGAGTATTGAGGATCTCGTGCCACCCAAGTGATTGATGTAGCGAACGGCTGAAATATTGTCCATGCGCAGAAGTATGGAACAATTGGTCGTGTGTCAGAGGAGGCTCAGGAGGGCGAATGACCCAGCTAGGAGTTCCAAACCATTGATGTGGAGTTCTTTTTCTTCTAAAGACCATTTTCCACCTGTAGAGGTAGGACCACAACGAGCACCCCATCCGAGTCTGCTCGCGTCGGATTCTATGATGAGATCCGGGGTGGTTCCGAAGATTGCCTTGCCGTTCCATGCTTCCATGTGTTGAAGACACCATGCCAGTTCCTCTTTTGCTGTGCAGTCTAGAGGTACAGAATCTGAATAGTATTGACCCAAGCGTAGGTGGGTGGCTTTGAGCTGTTGCAGGGATCTGTAATGGAGAGGTCCTGGAAAGATAGCTTGTATGGAGGCAGATAGCAGGCCAATTATCCTGGCTAGCTGTCGGAGGGTTAAGACTGGTCGTGTCAACGTCCTCCGGATTTCTTTTTGAGTTTTACCTTCGTGGTAGGTAAACTGAGCGTTCTGTGAATTGCGTCTATATCGAAGCCCAGAAACTCTATCGAGTGGGAAGGTTGCAGGATCGATTTGTCCCAATTGATTAGGAAACACAGATTTTGCAGAAGGGTCAACGCCCAGGATAGATGTTGGTTCAGTAGCTGGGTGTCGTGGGCCATGATCAGCATGTCGTCGAGGTATATGATCATACGTACACCTCTGCTGCGAAGAGGAGCAACTACCGGTTTCAGCAGCTTGATGAAGCACCACGGGGCTGAAGACAGGCCGAAAGGGAGGCAACGGAAACGCCACATAGTCTTTTCCCATTGGAATTGAAGTAGCTGGTGACATTCCTCGGCGATCGGTATCGTGAGGTATGCATCTTGGAGGTACAATTTTACCATCCAGTCTCCCAGTCTTAGCAGGTCTCGGAGGTAATGTATCCCTTCCATCTTGAAGTGATGGTATGTGACAAAGGCATTGAGAGGCCGCAAGTTTATTACTGGTCTCGTGCCCCCACCTTTCTACTAGAAAGATGTTGCTTAGGAACCCGGGGGCGGTAGTTGAGACTTTGTAGATCGCACCTTTCTCCTCTGGTGTGCAAATCTCTTTTGATACCAGATTTTTGTCTCGTGGAGAAAAACAATCCGATGTGGTAATGAGAATAGAATCGGTTGTTGTGTGAATTCGATGTGGTAGCCTAGGATGGTCTCTAGGACCCCGGCATCTGAGGTTAGGTTGTGCCAAGCATCTTGAAAATGAAACAATCTGCCACCCTCATGTGATAAGGAACGGGTGTGTAATGGGAAATGACTCACCATAAGGCCGACGGCCATAGGAGGATCCCCTGGTTCCACGTAGGTGCCACGACCTGCCCATGGTTGGGAAGAACGGTGACTGTGCCTTTGGTTCGGGCGGATGGAACTTTGTCGTGGCGGAGCCTCCGTAGCCCCAGAACGAAGTGCAGGAGGGGCGGCTGGACAGACGGCCCCGCTGTCTGCCGGCCCCACCGAAAACCTTTTGCACGAACACCCGCTTCATATAATGTTGTGCCTTATCTAGTGCCGTGAACGTGCTGACATAATTTCCCAGGGTTTTGACAAAGTGGTCTCCGAATAGGAGACCTTTTGCCCCTGTGCCAGGCTTGGAGAT
Organism: Pelobates cultripes; assembly: GCA_933207985.1. Lineage (NCBI taxonomy): Eukaryota > Metazoa > Chordata > Amphibia > Anura > Pelobatidae > Pelobates > Pelobates cultripes. The sequence continues at coordinate 203,447,471 of OW240913.1, read as the reverse complement.
TCCCAGATGTATCAATTTTGGCCTAATTTTCATTAATATGGCTTTACGCCGTTCTGTAGCCAAAGCGGTATTGGCATTTCCAATTATGCATATGCCTCTCTGGATCCATCCCCTAATGGCCATTAAATCAATTGAGGTCCCCCCAGTAAGGGCCGCTTCAACCATGTCGAAGATTTTGGCTATAGGCCCGAGTATGTCCAGGATCTTGTCTTGGCAATATTTTAGGGAATAGTGCAATCCTTTTTGGCCTTCCCTCCTGACTTACCCAGGAACTGAGCGATCTTGGGATCCACCTCGGGGGTCACGCAGGCCATGTCTGGGACAGTGGGGCGTGGGCATTCCGCCCTCAGCTTGTTCCTTGTGGCCTTGTTGAGGGGTTTCCGCACCCTGGTCACTATGTAAATGGCCACATGAGTTGTGGGGTACCAGTCCGCTGAGCGCAGATTGTGCAAGGTGTCAGGGTCAAAGAGGGGTTCCCCTGGGGGATCTAACACGGCGGATTCATCCGTCTCTTGCTCAGCGTCTATCGCTGGAGGCGCGGTCTCGCTGCGTTCGGGGGACGTGTTATCTGAATAGACCGGGTCGATGGTATCGGACCCATCTGAAACCTCCTCTGAGTCCGAATCAGAGTCGGACGAATCAGGTAGGGCTTTTGCGCTCTTCCAATTCCGCGCCGCTTTTGCCCGGCGGGGGGCTATTTTACGTGGGAGCACCACGTCCTCAGTCTCAACGGTGCGCGACCTGTCATACTGGTTTTGGAGGCAGCACCTGGTAGGTGGTGCGATTTGCATGTAGCCTTGAGGCCGCTAGGGACCATTAGCTTGCTATCAGAGGATATACGGGGTGCAGAGCCAGGGGTTCGGCTGGATGCCCTGATAGTGGAGGAGATAGAGTGAGACAGGGTGTCCGACGTCACCCCCATGGCATTAAAAATGGCCTGTGTAACTGACCTACTCATTGTAGCATCCAGGAGCGCCTGGAATTCCTCTGAGTTCGCGTGCTCCTGGGATACGTCCCCAAAGGCCCCAGTGGCAGCAGTGTCTGTAGACAGGGCTGTTGTATCGTGTTTGCTGGGTTTAGTAGAGGTGGGGGGGGGTAACAATCTGTTTATCAGCAGGGCACTGCATACTGGTCAGGATCTGTCACAATAAATTTGTACTGGGTAAGGCACTAACCAGAAATGTCACCAGTGGACAACGGCACAGTGCACACTGACACCACTGCAGTGGTTTATGCACCAGAGGTTCAAGGTAACTGGCCTAACACACTGTATACAGCTATACAGGCAGCTAGGGCAAGGCACAAACTAGTGAGGCACAAATCACAAAATAGCACAAATAATATGGTAGCTTACTGAGTGTTCCCTCAGGAATGACTCCTGGGGGACACAGGTAAGCTGCCCAACACCTCCCCTAGCCAATCAGCTCACGCCCCTCCCTGACCGAATGGCGCGAGCTGCGGGCGAGAAGAGCGACACATTTTCCAACCACAAGATGGCCACCACGATTAGCGTGCGGTCTAAGTGGCGGTTATATTAATAGCCGTCCGTCTGGCGGTTAAGCTACTCGTTCTGATCCGGGGAGGTGAGGAGTGTGTGGGGGGCGTGGGTACCTCGGGGTCCGGAAGCGTCCCCCACACAGTGTGAAATTGAGAGAAACGGGTTATAAACAACCCGAAACGACAGTGCAGGGTGGGGCTTCCCCCAGGGGAGGGGCAAGTACCCTGCACTGAGGACAGTTGGAGAAACACACAAGCTAGAGGAATGTACAGGAAAAATGATAGACAAATAATATTAAACAATAAGAGAATGAAAATACAGTAAACACAAGACAATTTTTAGAGCTGAAAAATGATGTGGTACTTAGCTGAGGCAGCAGCAAAGAAAGAGGGAGTGGCTTAGGTCACATGAGGGGACAGAGTACAAGGACTGATCCCATTGGATAATATATCTGGAATTTTATATGGTTAACCCTTAAGGGTATTTGTGTTCTTGTTATTGCTATATTGAAAATATCAATATCCTTTCTTTGCTACTGAAGAATAAAGAAAGAGATAAAGCCTTATATGAGCCTCCATGTCCTTTAATAAAATCAAGTTTGAGTGAAGAGCACACTCATAGAACTTCAAAACAGGACCTGAGGGCGTGCACGCATGCGTAGGTGCACGAGCACGGGAGAAAGGTGGTGAAGACCGCGAGTAAGAAAGGAGCCGTAACGAGTGAGCGATTGTTTGAGAGGCAGTCTGGCGTTTGGGGGCTGCGTGAGGGAGTTTGGGGAGAGCGATTGGAACAAGGACAGAAGTTCAGTTGGCCAAAGGAAGGCACTAAATGAAGGCACAAACCAGTAAACTCAGATAAGCAAACTATAAATGTTATTGAATAATCTATGAGGAGGTTTGTGGGTTAATGGTGGGTCCTATAGATCTACAAAAATAGTACAAAGCTGATTTGACATGCTGCCGCAGGTTGAGAAAGCTCCATAAAGGCTGTTCCCCAATCCTTAAACTGTGTAGATATCTGACAGTTCTGTTCCCATTTTCTAAAGGGCGAAGGGATCTCCGGTATTATTTCATTTTTAACTTGCCAAAACTATCCTTTATATTTAGATAAATTCCCTTTACAATAGATAAGAAAATCCTAATGGAATTTCAAAAAGTATTTAATAAATTTATATGAGATCAGAAAAAAGCAAGAGTGGCATTTGGAGTGATATCTAGAGGAGAAAGGGAGGGAGGTCTAGGATCCCCAAATGTGGTTAAAATTCATGATGCAATTATGTTAGCACATATGGTTAAATGGTGTAAATGGGAAGAACACCAACAGTGGCATCATATAGAAAAACGTGAATTTACATGTAAAGACCTAAGACTCATGTTTTGGTCTTCAGAACCCCACAGAACTATTAGTAATCCTATAATTAAAGATTTAAGCTTGGCTTGGGAAAATCTTAGGTATAAATATCTGTCACCATATAATATTAAAAATTGTATACTGTTCAAGGTGTTAGAAATCTCAATAGAGAGTATTAATTTAAAAGATTTAAGAGCTGGGGGAATAAGATTTACACACCAAATAGTTAAAGAGAACAAGAGCATACCGTTTAAAGATATTAAATCGTTATTCAATCTCCAATCCAAGGAATTGTTCAATTACTTGAGGATTAAAAACTATCTGGAAAAAGATGCATTAAATAAAAATCTCATAAAATACAAAAGAATCGAAGAACTGCTATTAGGAAGGAAGCGGAAACTGTTAAGCAAGTAACCCTCATTATCATAGATAATCAGTGCCAGTTTAATATGATGGCCCCTATAAAAAGATGGGTGGAATACATTAATATTAATATAGAGGAAAATCAATGGATTGATGCGATTAAATTAACTAAATCTGCTAACCATAATATAGGTTTACTAGAAGTATACTTCAAAGTTCTTTTTAGATGGTATCTAACCCCGGTTAGATTAAAAAAAGATTAATGGGGGAAATGTTGGAGTTGTTTGGAATTACAGGGCTCATATATTTAAAAAAAAAATTTGATTTTCCAGCTAAACTATTTCTTCTAATATATATTATAGCAGATACAAAAATACAACATGGTAATGGCAATATTCCATATTGGCCTGAAAAAAAACTTTTAGACCCATAATAGTACATATCCTGTTAGCCAGCAAGCTTCAGTTGGTAAGAAAAGGGAGAACAGAGGAGGAGTTAGATCTTAAAGATATTTTCCTACAAATGGAACATCAAGCATTAATGGAAAGGGGTTATTACTTGAATAATAAAATGGGATTAGAAGGATATTGGAAAAAATAATCTATATTTATTTTTTATTTTTTTAATCTAATTCTCTCAAATATTGGCTAAATCTAGTAAAAGTTTAGAATGTAAATCAGTTTAAATACACTACGTAGAAGAAGATTTGAAGGTTCTTTCCCCCTCTCCTGTCCGCAATAGTAGGAATGAATTACTAGTCGGTAATGCGATGGGTACCAGGTTCGCACCCAGTTACGCAAGTTTTGTCTCATTGGGTATGGGATATGGCTTAGTCATCAGATTCTCCAAAAAATTACATTTTATTTAATTCTCGCTGAGAAAATAGTAACCATAAGGGTGAAAATTGATCATCTCGGACAAAAGAATGCTTAGACAAGTCTAAAAAAATTGAAGCTAGAGAGAAAAATAATGAAAGGAGACATTTGATATGGAATATAATTATGTGGAGGGTTAAGGGTGGGATCCATAGGGGAGGGTATTTATAAATAAAAGCATGTTTATAATAAGGAGAAGAGATAAAAAAAGAAGGGAAATAAAATTATGAAAGGCTTATCTTAATCAAAAATATTACATATACCATTCTGATCTATTTATCAAAAAAATAAAAAGAACTTAAAAATAATGTAATTTTTACAGCTGTGCAACAACATACGTTCACCATTTCAGTCCCATTACCAAACTTTTATTAATATGTCAAGGTAGTTGAATTAAAGCATTGATTATATGCAAATGCACATCTGCTTAAAATAAATGCTCTTTTGTTTATTTTTAAGCTTTCTTTCACGTTGGAGTAATAGTTTTTAGTTTTCAATTTTAAGTTATTTTTTTCGCCTCTATAGCTTTATTTTGGGCTGGTATAGAATTTTTTTCCAAGGCTACTTTTTATTCCTAAAGAAAATCTTTATAGAGAAAGGTAGGGGTTTAAATATTTTAAATTCTGACACATACAATTTTTTAAATGTATCAGTTTTTAAGACCCCCGTTTTTTACATTGTCCCAAAGATACATAAAGACCCTAAAAATCCCCCCGGTAGACCTATAGTTGCCGGTGTATATTCTCTTACTAGTCGTCTGTCTCAATACATTGACAGGTTACTGCAACCTCTTGTGGTGTCTCAACCCACATATGTAAAAGACTCCACCCAACTCATTAAAGAACTATTAGAGATCACATGGGAGAGAGATTGTTTTTTAGTAACCTGCGATGTTAGCAGCCTATATACAATTGTATCTCATGAATTGGGCAGCAAGGCAATAGAAATTTTTTCTCTGCAATAATGGATTTTTAGAGGATCAACTTAATTTTATTTTGGAAGCAATCACATTTATTTTAAGCCATAATTATTTTTGGTTTGAAGGGTCTTATGTTTTACAACTCGTCGGTAATGCGATGGGGACCAGGTTCGCACCCAGCTACGCAAATCTTTTTGTCTCATTGGGAAGATTCTTTTCTCTCAGAAGACCATACTTGGAGTGCAAACCTGGTCCACTGTCGCAGATACATTGATGATATATTTTTATGGATTTTTAAAAATTGCAGTAATATGGACCAATTTATTTTACAAACCAATTATTTGAAGGAACAGTTTTTAGCTAAAAATTATGGTCAGGAAGTGAGTACTTTCGATAGGAATCAGATTCTGGAGTATAAAAATAATAATAAGAATCTCAGGAATAAAAATAGGAATGAAATAGACCCAAAAGGTATCCCCATTGTCCTAGACTAAAATAGCCAATATATATTTATTATGCAATTTCAAATTCACAATAGCACATAAAAGGTATTAGACAATTGTTACATCCAAAAGGTTGGTATGATAGAAATCGTTGGAGTCACCTCATCAGCATACATATCCAAATATAGAAACATGGGCATCATGAATGGTTCAACACTATTACACACGGTTCCGTATAGACAGGTTCAATAGTGGTGTCTCAAGATGATTGGAATGGTGCCAACAGGCGAATAAACACTGACAGAGTAATTATCCTTTAGACAAATTGAGGTACATCACAATTGTGCTAACAATATTATGAACATTTTTAACTTAACATGGTGGGTAAGAAAGTGAAGAATATAGGAGGGGGAAGTTTGATGCAGTCTTGCAGTGTTTTTCCAATTTCTGCTTAAAATTGGCAGCACTGCTAAGTTTATATAGTATATGAGGTAAACTGTGTCTTTGGGCAATTTTGGGGGGTAAGTTTGTAATAAAAAGGTTTCCGGGTTTTTCCGAATGTGTATCCCTGTTACTCAGTGGATCAAGTCTGCTATGTTACCCCACAAGGCAGTTAGGTGTGGGCAGGACCACCAAATATGAAGCATGTCGCCATGCCCTTCCTGGCATCTACAACACTTGTTCCAAATGCTAGGATTCATGCGGTGTAAGCGTGTTGGTACTAAGTACCATCTAAAGAGTATTTTCCTAGTTAGTTCTAAATGATTGGTGCATAGCGTGAGTTTTTTGTGGGAGGCCAGCAGTATGGCCCAGGCTTTGTTGGAGAGTTTAACTTTCAGGTCTCGCTGCCATGCTTGAATGAATGGTAGTTGGTCCAATTTAGATCAGTGTTTAGACCAGCGTAAAGTAGTGAGATAACTTTCGTATTCGGTGTCTGTTTGGTAAGAATTTTCTAAAAACTGGTCAGCTGTTGCCCATGTACATTGGTAATCGCAGGGATATAGTTTTAAGGTAACAATGCCTTCAATTTGATACATGAGAAATACACTACATAAGAAAAGGTGATATTGTTGCTGGAGGCATGGGAACTCTACAATTCTGTTTCCCTGTAATAGTTGGTAGAGATAACAGATGCTATGTCTTCCCCCAAATTTTTGCATTTGTAATGTTCACCAGGGAACCCTAACACGCAGACAGGACAGAGTAGAGAGAATTGCAATACCAATCCTTAGAATGGTCGGGTTATGCAAAATGGGATAGTCAAAACACAAGCTGAGGTCAAGGGAAACAGAGACAGAATAACGAGAGACAAAAGCAAATATCAGTAACCAGGAAATCCAAATAACAAGTGCAATGCTCAATGGTAAACCAAAGACCACAACAGGGCACTGAGGCAAGGGAGAAGTTAGCTTATACACACAAGGTGTGTCTGATTGGCTAATCTTTACTGTTAACCACAACACGTGGGAGGAGTTTCTTCCCTTCCTTGTGGTCTCTGAGGTCATCACTGTGTGCCGGGTCACATGACCGGGTGCAACACACATATAAAGAAGCTGTTCTGGAGCGTGCAGCGTCAGACACACTGCCAGCCTGGAGACGGGGGACCAGATGACGTTGCTCACTGTGATGAGGTAAGCAAGGTCGGCGCGGGGGCAGGGAACCTGACAGCATTGAAATCTGGAATTACCGATTGGAGGGTTGTGATGGGTATTGCCGGGGGTTACAAGTCCTGCAAACAATATTTATGCCAGTGTGCATTCCAGATCTGTAATGTAAGTGTGGTCTTGGGGAGCATGGGTACTCTTTTTGTTAGGAGGTGACTGGGGAGCCACATCAGGGATGTAAATAGGTGTCCTTGCACTATCTTCGATTCTAGACTAACCCATTTGTTCTTCTGTGCCGTCACTAATGGGCGGATGTTGGCCGCTATGTAGTAATTTTTTACATTAGGTAGGCTCATCCCTCCCTTGGTGAAGTGACGGTGAAAGATGTGTGCTGAAACCCAAGGCCTTTTATTAGCCCAGACAAATTTGTTAATGACTTGTTGTGCTACTGTAAAGAAGTGGGTTGTGATCCTAAGTGGGAGCATCCAAAAAAGGTATTTATATTTGGGAAGTATGACCATCTTTACTGCGGCCATGCAGCCCGACCATGATATGAATTTGTTGTTCCAACTAGCCAAAATAGTAGCAATTTGGTTTTGCAGGCTCATTTCACGTATTCATCCGCACATAAAAATGTGGTTAATGGCATTTACTGTCCTGACAGGAAAAGTTGTGCCGAGCAGCAATCATGCACATGGAAACCTGGTAATTACTTTTGGGGTCAAAGGCCGGTCATGGCCAATCAAATCCACAGGAGGGTTTATGCTGAGCAGCAATCATGCACATGGAAACCTGGTAGTTGCCTTTGGGGTCAAAGGCCGGTTACAGCCAATCGGATCCACAGGAGGAATATTTAAACCCAATATTGCAGTGTCATGGTTTCATGCCTATGATTATCCGAGAGTGCGTTCCTGATCTTGATTTTCTGGTTTTTGACTTTGGCTTTGTTTTGACTTCCCTGATATCTGGTATCCTAGACTTTTGGCTTTCCCTCATCTTTGTGTCTGATTCTGTGTCCCTGACCTCAGTAAGTATTTTGACTATTCTTGGAGACGTTAAGTCCGGCCATTCTAAGGTCCGGTATAGGTTATCCTTAGTCCTAGGTGTGACACAGTACTGCGTACTGGATCAACTTGTAATCCTGACACTCATATAGATGGCTTTAAATTGGTATGTTGTGGAGGCAGTGACTTTGAGCCCTAAAAAGGTCAGGTGATACGTCCTCCAGTCATATGGGAAGGTTTATTTAAGAGTGGTTAATGATAGGAACATCTGCTATATGCTTCCAACACCTCAGAGAAGGCCAAAAAGGATTCCTCCGGTTTTTGCAGTGTAAGTAGGATGTCATCCGCGAAAAGTGTCAATTTATAGGTCTTTTAATGTATTTGTTTGCCGTGTATGTGCTGGTGGTTGCGGATTAAGGTAGTGAGTGGTTCCAATGCCAGTATGTACAGCAGGGGGCACCCCTCTCTTGAACCGTTGGAGATGCTGAAGGCAGAAGATAGAAAGCCGCTGTTAGTGAACTTTGCCACGGGATTGCTATGTAACGCTTTTACTGCCATGAGAAAAAAAGGTGGGAATTGAAATTTTTTTGTAACTGATCAAAGGCTTTTTTCAGCATCCAGAGACAGGAAAACACTGTCTTCCCCCCCCCTGCAGGCTGTACATCAGATCAAGTGCCTTCCTAGTCCCATCCGCCCCCTGACAAACAGTGGCGTTTCTAGGATTCATTTTTAGGGGGGGCCCATGGTGGGCCAGGGACAAAAGTAGGGGATCACATTTTACCCCGCCCTCGCTGCAGTTTGACCCCGCCCCTGCTGCATGTTAAGCCCCGCCCCTGACACAATGTTTGTTTTTTTTGTAATAAACCCGGGTGAAGGATTCATTATTTTCCACCAGGGTAAACTTTCAAGGTAGTAATTGATAGCTGTGCTGCAAAATTTCCTTGGAAATTTTTTTGAAATGTTGGCAACTATGGCACTGTATCAAGGGAAATGTGTTTGTTATTCATGAAATTTTGCAGCACAGCTATCAATTACTACCTTGAAAGTTTACCACACCCCACTGCCGCAAAACTCGGCCCACTATGTCAAACCCACATAATTAATCTCCGCCTACTTATCACAGTACAGATTACAGTTTACTCAATAACGCGAGATTTACAGGGAATTGAGTTGGTAATTTTAAACTTAAGGCCAAGTAGACGAGTTAGAAACATTCTCCCATTCAGCTGCACTATTTCAGCCTAATGTTGGAAATGCCCATCTCATTTCCCTGCAATTCTCTCTTTATTGAGTAGTCCTTTATAACACCAAGTTCCCACCAACAGTACCATGTATCCATGGTATGCGATAGACACATTCACAGCACAGCATTTATATCAAGCAGGTACATTTTATCACTTTTAGGTGAGTTGGGTATCGGTGGTGGTACTGTCTGTACAAATATAAAAAAAGACTTTGTGTAGATGTGCTTCAGTCAGAGTTGTGTCTATACAATATAACATACATTAATTCACTAAAATAATTATATTGGGGAGTAAATATAGTTTTTTTAAAAAGCTGAAAATAGGAAATGAAAGATATTAAAGGATAATTTACAGAATGGAATTAAAGAGAGAAATGGGAGCAAAAGGAAAACATATGCACATATTCCATTAGCCCCTTTTCATGCCACCAATTCAACATGTTAAATGTCTCAGATTGAGACTTTAGTCACCACTCCACTGCTTCTGATTCCTCTAGTTCCTGGAATCTGTGGGTTTTATATATGTATTATACAGAGAGCAGCACTATATAGGGAGCTCTGACTGTCTCGGGATATTATGCACAGACCTGTATTATACAGAGAGCAGCACTATACAGGGAGCACTGACTTTCCCAGCATATTATACACACAGTGCTGTATTATACAGAGAGCAGCACTATAAAGGGAGCACTTGCTTTCCCAGGATATTATACAGAGAGCAGCAATATACAGGGAGCACTGACTGTATAATACAGGTCTGTTTGTGTATAATATCCCAAGACAGTTAGTGCTCCCTGTATAGTGCTGCTCTCTGAATAATACAGGTCTGTGTATAATATACCTGGACAGTCAGTGCTCTCTGTATAATACAGGGCTGTGTGTATAATATCCTGGGGCAGTCAGTGTTCCCTGTATAGTGCTGCACTCTGTATAATACAGGTCTGTTTGTGTATAATATCCCGGGACAGTCAGTGCTCCCTGTATATTGCTGCTCTCTGTAAATACCGCTTCTAACCTATATAGAGCTGATTATATAGAGCCTGGGAGTGTTACTCTACATAGGGGCTGATATTTTCTCTTATACAGTCTATACTATGTTTTGTACTTTTATCTTTTAGATTGTTCCAGTTAGAACATCTACCCTTGTATCTACTAGTCTTGCCCTGCTACCTGATTACCAACATGATCCCTCTCACAATCTATACAATTAATGTACGGAGTTTCAACTCTCCTAACAAACAAACAAGAGTGTTGCATGAACTGAGAACCCTGCACTCACCCGTGGCATTTTATCAGGAAACACTCACGTTTTCTGCTTGACCAGACATTTTGCTTATAACCAAGAGGCTAAAACTAAGGGAGATGCAATCTTATTTTCTTCAGTCACCCTCTTTCAGTTAGTGAATTAACTGGCTGACCCAGAGGGAAGGTACCTTGAGACCAAATATCTCGAGACCCCCTATACATTTACTAACCTCTATCTGCCAAATAGAGGAAAGGCCCCTTTCTGGCAAAGACACATCATATGCTAAAGTCTTTCAGCAAAGGCACAATAGTGGCAGGTGGAGATCTGAATGTATCTCTTGCCCGAAAGGCTGACACCTCCTCTGGTGTATCACATCTACCTGGTCTTCTCATCCACAGGGTGAGAACTCTCCTTTGTGATTTCCAACTAGTGGACTGCTGGCGTATATTGCATCCAACCAGTAGCGATTACATATTCTATTCAGCCCCACACAACTTTTACTCAGGGATGGATATCCTTTTCTCACCTCATAGACAATTGGACAACCTAAACACTAGGCCTCACGTCATGGTCAGACCATGCCCCAGTAACAATTTCAATCAACTCTCCCACTACTTATATGGGGACATGTAATTGGAGATTAAATGACTCACTAATCGAAGACCCGATCATTCAGGCAGATATTGTGCGGACCGCCTGGTACCCCGACTGGGTACCTCCACCAATCACGCTTCCATAAGCACCACACCGGACACCATAAGCACTGTAGCCCCTCTTAGCCGCCACAGCTTGGCTGGGGTCTCGCCGTCCCTTCCCACTCTGGACCAACACCTGGACCCAGCTTCCAGTGTGAAGACCTCTCCTCCAAGAGAGTGTCACAGTAATTATTGCCAGTATCACCTCCCCTCACACACATGAGCAAAGGCTTAATACTGGGAAGTAATCTGTTTTATGCAAACCCCATACAAGGGGTTTCTTACACAAACATCGGGGTAATCCCTCCCCTGTACCTGACAGATAATTGAGTCAGGAACTGTACAAACTCAATTATCTCCAGGCACAGAAAACACACATTTTACAGACACACCAAAAGTACCCCCAAAATACATGAAAACCCCACAAATCACATCCCCTGATAGCCCCAATCTGGGTGACCAACATATCCAAAAATCACCCATATCAGTTCAGGGGTTTAGGTTTTTCATGAAATCATAATTTGATCGACCGCACACGAGGCTCCTGCCCAAAGTAGTTCCAAGTGAAAAGTGTTAGCAGTCGGTCACTATCGCATGTAATCAATAGTCATACAGTGGAGCTTGTTCCCCTTATCCAGATGAACAATTCCACTGAACAGTGCCCTTTAATGATGTACCGAACCGAACGCAGGCGATTATGGAAGTTCATCGGTATTCAGGAGTTAGAGTGTCTGATTTCAGTACCATGCACTCGGCGACCAAACACCGCTGCCTGCATTCACGGGAACAAGATGTCCGCCACCACATTTTCGTGCCATACGAACCACGTTCTCCCAGACGAACACTTAGAACAATGCGGGAAGAATCATTACAAGGTGCTAATAGGGATTAACAAGCTCCCTGGCTTTTACAGGGCCCCTAGTCTTTCGGCAGAAAGCTGGCAAGCAGGTTCCTCCACGAGCCTGTGGCGAGGTCACGTTCGCCACAGATATACACACACAGCTGGAACAATACTTTAACACAAACAACACTCCTGACAATTCACTGGAGTATGATAAGGGCCCAAGAAGTATTCTCTCTCCTCGCAGATAGCTCACAACACAAAATGGCCCTCACTCACGAAACCTACAAACAACTCACTTTGCTCCATTTTAAACTAAGCCCACTGATGTCCTCCAACATCCAATTACCATTCAAACTTACTTGCATTCTATGGATATGGGGAATGTGGAAATCTTCTAGCTAGGGCCCTAAGGGAATGCAGGAGAAAAAAATGTTGTTAGCAAGATACAGCAATATGGTAAAATCTTGGCGACTCCCACAGACAATGCCGCTGTTACTATACCTCGCTATATGACCGGACGCAAATAGACCTCCTCCATATGGTAAAAGCACTCAAGAAGAGTTCAGGCTCAAGAAGAGGCTCACTCAATCAGGCCACTCTCCAGACACATGTAGTAATGCTGTCCAATGAAGAGAAGGATCATTCCCTATGCTTCCCAGTTATTAACCAATATCAATGTTAAACACTGATCTGAAATTATCTGAAAACTGATCTGAAAAGATTCTAGCACTCTGCTTGCAGCAATAACAGCCTGGCTCATACACCTAGGCCAAGTGGGCTTTGGTGTAGGGAGATTCGTGATAATACTACCAGATTGCTTCATCTGATTTACTCCGCCTCTCAGGCACACAGTCCATCACTTCTCATTTCGACAGATGCGGAGAAGCATTTAACAGGGTTGATTGGTCCTTTCTTTTTACAGTGTTACAACAGATTGGCTTGGGCCCCAATATGCTCACCTGGATTTCTGCATTGTACTCTATTCCCTCCATGTGAGTCTGTGTAAATAACGCATTATCTAAACCGTTTACCATTAAAAAATGGCACTTTAAAGGTATGTCCCTGTCTCCCCTCCTGTAACGATATGAAGTAATCCGAATATCATGGGGCTGGGGATGAGACGGGAGGAGGTTGGGTGATGGCGTATGCTGATGACCTACTTTTTTTCCATTTTAGACCCCACAAAATCCCTTCCATTCATAATGGAGGAATTCATAACTTTTGGATTCCTTTCTAACTTGAAAATACATTTAACAAAGTTAGAAATCCATAATCTAACATGTAAAGGGAAGTTAATGTCCACCCTAAAAAGTGGCCACCAAACATTTCCAATGGTGCGGTGAAGTAATGAAATATCTGGGCACTATCTGCAGATCTCTCCCAGACATTCTCACTGAGTTTCCTTACTCTCCTGGCCCGAATTGGACAAGACCTACGGAACTGATCTCTCCCACATTTTACATGGTTTGGCAGAATAGATGAATGTCCTCTCAAGGCTCTAGATCTGCTTCAAACGCTTCCAGTTCACATTCCCATGATTTAAACAAATACGCCGAACATTCCTAGATTATGTATGGCAAAGCTCACCTGATATAGGACATACTCATAAGACCCAAAAACAGAGTAGGGTTGGGACTATAGGACCTGACCACCTATCATAAAGCCATTCATATACAACAGATATTACATTCAAACATTGCACTGCCCAATAAGCTGTTGATGCACCTTGAAAATCAGTTCTCTGATACCCTTAGCGACTCTTCCATGGTTGCAGCTGGGTATCTATTCTAAACTCCTGAAACACCATCCAGTGATACCAGCCACCATGGCGGTGTGGAGGAGAGTAATGGGGTAGCTGGCAATTTCCCACTATTGTCACCTCTCTTGCATATTACCTGGAACCCCCAGTTACCTCCAGCCCATACTAGGCCTTTTGTGGCCTCGCTATGTCTCCCTTACCCTCTTCGCCTCAAGGATGTATATTTGATAGATGTAGCACTAATGACAACCTTAACGCAAGTTTATCCCCCTCTCTGTTGATGCATTTTATCTTCCACCAACTTATCTGACCTGCCGACATCATTCTGGTCCCTGAATAACTTTGAGTTATTGTGCCTGCAGCCACCCCCTCCCTACACACACGTCTTTATGCAGACCAAATCTCACCCTTTCAAGACATCCTTCTTCCATACTACACAAAAGATTCCCAAGCTAAAACACCCATTCACCCTTTAAGAATAGTCTGATATATTTACGATAGCATACAAAATATCCATTAGCACCATGTTTCAGGAATCTGGTTTTAAACCTCTCACAAAGATTCTCTTATAATGGAAATATTCTCAGAAGCGCCCTTTTTGGCAACAGGTACACACGGTTATATCCACTCTTACAGATGACTGTCTCTTTAACACCTGAACTGTATTTTGCATCTTACCACAGGGCAGTAATCAAGTTTTTGGTCAATGCCACCCGCAGTCTCATGCTGTGTCGGGAACACAGTTTAGCGGACAGAGCCCAAAATGCAGATAGAGGCTACAGGTAATGAACCAAGTTCGCAGGACCAAGAAAAACAGACAAAGAAAATAGTAGGGGAAGCCAAAGGTCAGGACAGGCAGCACAGGTTCAGAAGCGATGATACGGGCAAGGGTCAAAATCAGTATCAGGATACAACAGGAGAGTCTCTGAAGGTCTTTACACAATCAGAAGCACAGTACAACTGAACGAAGAGTTAAGGGTGTGTGCGACTTAAATAGGGGAAGTGGGTGGTCTTGTTAATTGAGGTTCCACCCTGGTCTCCACCTCCTTTACCTTTAAAAGGCTCAGTGTCGGCACGCGCACCCTTTGATTCTACTTTCTGTGTGGTCGCACGTGGAAGCAGCGGTATTCTCATGAACAGACTTCTGTTCTTGCTGTGTTTTTGAGCCGGCGTCCGTACAAACAGAGTTCTGTCTGCAGTATAGGTGAGTAGCGTTCGCATGAACAGAGGTGGCGCTCATATGCATGGAGTTCTTCTTTCTGCATCGGGTAAGTGGCGTTTGTGCAAACAGAAGTGCTGTTCACATGGACGTGAGCAGGCGGCATGGATGATTGAACTGACTGCGCTGCCTGGGGAGTCGCACTCCAATACAGCGTCTTTGTAGAGTGAGAGAGAGACGCGGCGTGGGAGCGTGAGGTAAGTGAGTGTGGGAGCGAGGTCCTGATATGCTGAGACTCTGGAGGCAGAGTTCTATGTCCACAATCAGAGAATTGATTGCCAGAGTAGAGAACATACGATCTATAGAGATACTTATTGCTGCCGCCAGAGGCACTTTGCAGAGACGCAATGCTGTGTGGTTTTACTGGACGCAATGGTTGTCCTCAAGGGTGAACCAGTCATGAGCAGTTAGCTAAGTAATAGTTGTCCGTATTCCCCACAGATGCACATGAGCCAGTGGTTTGCCTCCTTTCCCCTACTTTTTTATTCTCCTCTCGCCCATTCATTCATGACACCTCACATTTTCTTCTCTCTTGACGCACCTTTCTTCTTTTAATTACTTCAATCCCTCCCGTTATCCTTACCTTTAACCTACATGGGCAGTATCTACCTACGCAAATACAAAAGGTAAAAAAAAAAAGAAATGGGAAAACTACACTTGTTTTTTATTTATTCCTTATTTATTATTGAATATGTGTTACAACATAAGTCATTGAATTAGAATTGATATCCTGTGTAATATTGTTTTATGTTATGCAAATACATATAACTATTGCTGCTTCAATAAAGCTTTTGAAAAAATAAAATAATTGTATTTCCACTATTTGGATTTATTTTTTCTCTCACATATGTAGTGATGTGGCATGCTCCACCAGTCCTTCGCTCCTCAACTTGGTCCTTCATAATAAAGATTTTCCTTCAAACATACGTCCCAGAATTTTTTTTAATCTGGAGGAGTCTGCTATTCAAAGCGGTATTTACTTCCTTGGAATGACTCTGTGGTTTCCTTTTACGACCTACAAAGAATGCCCCCCATTGAACAGTAAAGATTACTTCAGATATATACAAGTATAAGATTTGGCATAAAAAGCTATAGTTAAAAAAGCAACAGGCTCTCAGTGGACCTTCTGTGGAGCTATCAGAATAAGCCTTATCTCCATAGTGGATAGTTATAATTGCTCCATCTCTACAACTTGGGCACCATAACTATATACGGCCCTGTAGGGGCATGATCTGGGAGTGGGACTCCTGGGAGGGCACATGGAAAGCAGACAGTAGGGGATCCGTATGTGTGATAGCCCAAAACCAAATGTACAAAATCTTATTCAGGTGTCACATCTACCTATGTAACCCATGTTCTCAACCGACGGTATAAAGAGATAATATGCCATGTTCAACACCATATACCTACAGCTTCATGTGCTTGGGAAACAGAAATAACTCTAATAATATTAGCCAATCACAGCCGTAGAAGTCAGAATGTAGAAAGTAATCCAGGCACTCCAAAATGTTCCAAAAGATAGGCAATTTTATTGGACCCAAGAACCAAAAAACAACGTTTCGACCCCTTAGGGCCTTTGTTAAGTCTTCAAGCTTGACAAAGGCCCTAAGGGGTTGAAACGTTGTTTTTTGGTTCTTGGGTCCAATAAAATTGCCTATCTTTTGGAACATTTTGGAGTGCCTGGATTACTTTCTACATTCAAACTTTACATTTGGGTCCTTTTGGTACTGGGACTGATCCATTTGAGCACCCAGGAGTCCAGGTCGAAGGGTTGAGTGCATTTTCACTACCTGCATACAGCGGTAGAAGTCAGGACACTACGCATTGCGCACCTGGTCTTTAGGATTTGATGGCCGCATGCAATGACAATGTGTGCTGAAAGAATTCTGTTTAAAAATGGAACAGTCATCACTGACACCCAAGAAATTTAGAACATTTACAAAAATTTGGAATTTAAAAAAAAAAATTCTCATCCTCTCGGTAGATATTAGAGAAACTGCAGCACTGATCCTGACGCTGAGCACCTTAACCCCCTCTACTGTTTTCCATTTCTCTTTAGATTCGATGTATAGCGTAATGAAAATCCATTTCAACCTCATTCCTTCCTAGCAGAATTTGCTATTGGAGAACACTACCTTTCGCTCACCGGCAGGTGGCAGCACGTTACACGCATTCCCTACTCGAGTCGGAGCTCACCTGTCCGGCAAGGCAGTGACTGGGGAGACCCTGGGAGGGGCCGCCGCCGCTGTTCCTGTTACTCCTGGATGACGTCACCGCAGCTATGGCGGATACACAGCAAATGGTAGCCGGGCACCGGGAAACACACGAAGGAGGAGAATCCATGAACGGTCAACGCACAGGTAACAACGGCCTCCTGACACCTGAGGGACACAGAGGGGAACCTGCACACCGGGAGTCAGGGGATTAAAGGGGTGAGCGCGGGGCCCCCTCCTACCAGCTGGCAGTCTGCCACCTCACCTGTCCGCAGGCAGGCAGCCTCCCCCCCACCTCACCTGTCTGCAGGCAGCCAGCCTCCTCCCCCACCTCACCTGTCCGCAGGCAGGCAGCCTCCCCCCCATCTCACCTGTCCGCAGGCAGGCAGCCTCCCCCCACCTCACCTGTCTGCAGACAGCCAGCCAGCCTCCCCCCACTGAGAGCAAGCCGCTGGCCTCACCGCACCCCACCCGTGAGCAGATCGCTCTCCCCACTTTACCTGAAAGCAAACAGCTGGCCTCCCCCACCTTACCTGTAAACCAGGCAGCTTCCACCTCACCTGTCAGCAAAATTATTTAGTTTATTATATGCACCTGTCGTAATATTGGCCTCTAGTTCCACACACCAATGTGCTTGTGCTGTAATACTGATTAATAGACTTTTTGTTTTGGTTGGTTCATTCGCATCAAATTCCATTTAATCCAGAACTAAAAAAAAAACAATTCTCCCTGGATATAGCTGCATTATCTTATTAGTTGAAAAAGACTACAGGTAAATCCAAGATGGATCAATTAGTTTGGCGTGGATTAAAAGGAATTTGATTCGGACAAACCAGCCAAAACACATCTTTGCACACTTCTGCTAATTATTATTAAATTAATACTCTAAGCACCATAACCATTAAAGCTCACTAACCCAAGGCAAGCTGTCAAAATGTGTACAAATAGTTTGACATTAACTTTTCTCTGTCAGACACCTGTGATCTTTGTGGTCTGCACAGCTATGTTAAAATACAAGTGCATACTTTGCCGTTGGCATACCAACACATAATCGAGTGTGGACATTAGGGAGTCAGTGGGCTATAGTGGTAATAGTACTTAGAATATCCCATTAATAATCTACATTGTTTTGAATAAAAATATATTTGAGTGGAGGGTTGGTTGATATAAGTTAAATATGGTTTTATGGAAGTACACTTTAGAAACAATACATCTAATGAAATGCAGAAATGTTTTGCATCACAGTCCAGCAATCCACCATTAAAGGGACACTAAAGTCACCCGGACCACTTCAGCTCAATGAAGTGGTCTGGGTGCCAGGTCCCTCAGGTTTTAACCCTTCAGATTTCTCTGAAATTTTCGGGTTAATTTTTTTTTTTTCCAGACAGCCACTAGAGGCGCATCTGCAACGCTGGATGCGAATTTCGCATCCATCGCGCAGAGCGTCCATAGGAAAGAACTGAGAAATGCTTTCCTATGGACACTTTGAATGTGTGCGCGGCATTTGCCGCGCATGCACATTCGGCTCCACTGATGTCGGACGGAGAGGAGAGGTCACCAGGGCCGAGGAAGCCTGGTGCTGGAATAAGGTAAGCTGCTGAAGGGGTTTTAACACGTTAGGGGGACCCTGAGGGTGGGGGCGCCCTTGGGCCACTATAGTGTCAGGAAAACGGCTTTGTTTTCCTGACACTATAGTGATCCTTTTAGTAGTGTTTTTAATGGCAATTACTATCTATATGTATATTCTATTTATACAGATATTGTTTAAAAGGTTAACTATGGTTCAGTGGTGCCCCCAGGGCAATTCACGTGCACTTAACTTCACTGGCCACTCCTCAGATGGCTGTTGATCCTTCCTGGGTCATGGCTGCCTAAAATGCATCCAAACATTCAGTGTCTCCTCCCTTTGCATGCAGACACTGAACTTTCCTCATAGAGATTCAGAGTTTTTGAGGCACACAGCATGCAGAGTTACAGCTTCAGACTTGAATGAAAGTAAGATTTTACTATTTTTAGGGAGGCATGAGGGGCCCAGGGTGGCTAGATGGTGGTTTTAACCCTATCGGTTCAGGAATACATGTTTGTGTTCCTGACCCTATAGTGATCCTTTAATTTGTGACCATTGTAATTTTAGGAGTTTTCAATAAACACATTGTTTTAAATTGAAAAACAAATTGCAAAATGTAGGCAGAAATACCTAGTACGGAAGAATCGTTCAACTCTGCTATAGTCACAAATGATCTATTTAGCCTAAATATTGCACTTTGGAATTAAACTTGATACAATGTGATCTATTTAGTGAATAAACTCTTCTGCGAATAACCTTCATTGTCTATGTGTTTAAAATCTGTATAGCCAACAGGAAGCAGGAGTGAAATTTCATCTGTTATTGGCTATACTATATTCTGTTAGTCTACATAACCTTGCACATTGAGGTATGGAGTAGTCCCACTGAGGAATAAAATGAATGCTATGTATTTGTAACCTTTTATAAAGAAACATAGAATGTGACGGCAGATAAGACCCATTTGGCCCATCTAGTCTGCCCAATTTTCTAAAAACTTTCATTAGTCCTTAGCCTTATCTTATAGTTAGGATAGCCTTATGCCTATCCCACGCATGCTTAAAGTCCTTTATTGTGTTAACCTCTACCACTTCAGCTGGAAGGCTATTCCATGCATCCACTACCCTCTCAGTAAAGTAATACTTCCTGATATTATTTTTAAACCTTTGTCCCTCTAATTTAAGACTATGTCCTCTTGTTGTGGTAGTTTTTCTTCTTTTAAATATAGTCTCCTCCTTTACTGTGTTGATACCCTTTAAATATTTAAATGTTTCTATCCTATCCCCCCTGTCTGGTCTTTCCTCCAAGCTATAAATGTTAAGGAGGGGGAAGGCTGCTCATCACCAGCTGGAAAAAAGATGGCTTTCTTAGAAACCTTTTTGATTTTAATCGCTATATCCTTCAAATGAATGCACATTGAAATAGGGTTGTCAGGCGACACTGTGACTAAACATAAGTGTAAAATGCTTAAATTATTTTGGGTGTATATTCTTTCCCTTTGATGGCAGATGAAAGTGTTTTTTGTATTTATAAATTGCTGGCAAAGAGAATATGTTCAAAAGAAACTTACAAGAGTATAGTTATTTTCTTTTACCATTGTAGATCCTGTGCTATGTTGAATTAATGTTGAATGCTTGAGGGAGATGTTATGCAGAAATACGGATATATATATATATTCCATGTAATTACTTGTAATCTGTGCTTGCGGTATCTGATAAAATGTGTTGTGTTCTCTCACAAAATTGTTTATGCCGATTGACTCTACATGGTCACAAAGGTTGCCATTCTGGGACAAAGTCAAAAATATCAAGCTGTGAGGCCTTTGATGTGCATGCATGGAACTATTTACAAATACATGTGCAGATAATTTTATCATAAGTAAATAAACATCTGCTTTCCTGGACAGAGTTTGAACACTCTTAAAAAGTTAGCTTGAGCAGAATAATCATTACAGCACACTTATGTTGTTATGGTGTCTGAGTCCCGCATGTTACAGTAAGTAGTTAAACCTTCTTCTGCTATTGCCATTGTCCCCAGAGTTCATACTTCTGAATAAGTGGCATTGATTTCATTTGGACCTAATTGCTTGGCTGAGTGTGCCAACTGATGCTCTCAGCCAATACATTCTATCTAAATAAAATGGTTACTTACCATGGGATGGCACCAGGAGACTCCTGGCACCACCATAACCACTGCAGTGCTTGCGGTGCTTAAGCAGCAGATT
Source organism: Pelobates cultripes (assembly GCA_933207985.1). Classification (NCBI taxonomy): domain Eukaryota; kingdom Metazoa; phylum Chordata; class Amphibia; order Anura; family Pelobatidae; genus Pelobates; species Pelobates cultripes. The sequence goes on along the minus strand of OW240913.1, from coordinate 203,426,408 downwards.
GGGGAGTTATAGCATAAAGTAATAGTACAGGTACAAAGGCTCTGTGTTTTGTTTTTTTTCTGTCACAGACCCAGAATAGATGAAGCACTTCTACTACCAATACATTTGACACCTTAATTCACACACACCCTTGAGAGATATGTATGTAATGTGCATGATTTGTATGTTTTATGTTCCCAGTCAGTTGAGGTGTTTGGACTATGTTCTGTTTTTTTTTTGAGATGTTGTAGCTCTATAACAGTGCACCCAGGTGAAAATATTAATGGTATTAAACCAGAGTGAAAACTATTGACTCACAGGCAGAATATTATCCAAGGAGTAATGTGACTGCCATTTTTATACCATCTTTTGGTTCACCAGGAGAAACAAAAGTGATTGAATGGTTGAACTGATTGGCTAGAGTTGTCTTTGGTCTGAATTACTATCTATTGTATTTACTACCCAACCAGCGATAGATACAGGAAGATCAACGCAGAAGTTAGTTTGACAGGGATAACTATAAGTAACATTTGTCTGTCAAGGTGTTGTCCTACAATATGCTCAGTGTTTCAGCTGAGCAGTATGAAGACTTCAGTTTGCACTGTGATGAAGCAACCACAATAAAAATTGCTAGATACGACATTTTAAAATGTTTAATGCTTTGCTATTATTGTATTTGGAATAACGGAATTAAATTCACTAGTGTGTCGTGAACTGAATATGGACTTAAATTTGTTAGCCATGAAAGCCTGGGCTTAACAAATTTGCTTGGAATCTAGTAAACAGCTAAAAAAGTTAGTTGGTTTAAAAAAAAAAAAATTTTAAATCAAAAAAGTTTTAATTTCAACAACTAAAATACAATTCTTACAGGAACACTATAGTCACCAGAATCACTACTGCTTCACATTGTGGCTCTGGTGTCTATAGCTTGTCCCTGTAGGCTTTTTAATGTAAACACTGCCTTTTCAGAGAACAGGAAGGGATTACATTGCTGCCTATTACCAGCTCTAGTGACAGTCACTCAGACTGCCACTATAGGTGATTCCTAGTTCTGTGCTGCACTGTGTGCATAACTATGTTCAGCTGAATATTCCCCATAGAGATGCATTTATTTAATTTAATGCATCTCTAGGAGGAGACTCATTTTGGTGCAGCGTGGCATTTTTAGGCACATGTACAATAGCATTCCAATGCTTTCCTATTGGAAAGCATTGGATTGGCTGACATTATCAAGGTTGATGATCTCAGCTGTGGAGTCGGAGCCAGCCGCGGCAGTGGAAAAAAGATAAGTTAAAGGGACACTTCAGCTCATTGATGTGGTCGGTGTGCACATTCCCAGGTCCCTTAACCCTGCAAATGTAATTATCGCAGTTGTTAAGAAACTTCAATAATTACTGTTGTGGGTTAACTTCATCTCTACTGGCTGCCTACTAGACAGCCATTAGATGGACTTTTGGGTCGTTAGGCGACATTTGGTCTGCATGAGGACATCCAGCATTACCCCAGAGGCATTGCTTTGAGTAGGTAAAGTTGTAAGTGAAATCTATATAGGGGATGTCCTATCATGTGATCCAGGTGGTTAATCATTAAATGTATTGTTTGTCTAGATTTAAGGTAATCTCCCAGCGTTTGGTGTTTAGAAGAAGTAGAAGGTGGAATTTGTTAGCAATATTTCAGGTTCAAGTAATGGGAGTAGGTTGCATTCAGGATGTGGGTGTGGTCCTGCTGTTGGTTCCAGTCTTCCGTTTAGGCACACATCAGTGGCGTGTCAGACAGTCCATGTATCACCCAAAGGCGAGGGAGGAGTTGGATATGTTACCATTACATCTGTACTAGCAAAACTAGCCACTCCTAAATGTGATCCTTCATTGAAAGATGAATATACCGCTTTTAGGTTGAGCTGCCTCTTAACTTTCCATTAACTCCTTAGAGCAGAAATATTACATTAAAGGGACACTATAATAACCAGAACAACTACAGCTTAACCCCTTAAGGGCCAAACTTCTGGAATAAAAGGGAATAATGACATGTTACACATGTCATGTGTCCTTAAGGGGTTAATGTAGTTGTTCTAGTGAGTATAATAGCAACCTTTAGGCATTTTCATGTAAGCATTGTTTACATTGTCCCTAGCGACACCTCCAAGTGGCCACTGGAGGGGCTTCCTGGCTCAGGGCTGCATAATAAGCAGCCCTGCTGTTCAGCGTCCCCACGCTCTGCATGGAGATGCAGAATTTTCCTCAGAGATGCATTCAATGCATCTCTATGAGGAGGTCCTGATTGGCCAAAATGGCATTTTGCCCAGCCCCCATGCTGATTTTAGCCAATCCTATGCTTTCCCTATGGGAAAGTGCAGTAGGCACTGAGTCCGGGCATACTTATTTTTATATTTGTATCTTTTTTTTTTGTTTTTTGTTTTTTGCATCAAATGCATATTTGTTCTGGCACATGATGGTGCCTGTTATGTTTAGTGATTCCCTGCATTACTTCACCTCAGCTGCTCACATAAATATCAATCCCTGTTAAAGGCAGTGGAGCTATATAAAGAATATTCTATACTTGTAACCAAAATATATAATGATATACCCTGTTTCTCTGTAAATAAGACATTATTTTGTGTGATGCTTGTAATATAAGCCCTACCCCAAAAATAAGCGATTCCCTGCATTACTTCACCTCAGCTGCCCACATAAATATCAATCCCTGTTAAAGGCAGTGGAGCTATATAAAGAATATTCTATACTTATAACCAAAATATATAATGATATACCCTGTTTCTCTGTAAATAAGACATTATTTTGTGGGATGCTTGTAATATAAGCCCTACCCCAAAAATAAGCTCTAGTTCGCTAATTTAATTATGGGATTCTATACACTTGTAAGCTAATCTATGTTCAGGGAAGCTTCCCCGAACATAGAGTCGCAGGATTCCATTCGCGAGTAAACTAATTTATGTTCAGGAAAGTTTCCCCGAACATAGATTTGCATGATTTCATGACCTAGTGAGCAGGTCTATGTTCAGGGGAATTACCCAATATGTAGACCTGCTTTCCAGCACATGCTTGCTACTGCTTTTCCCTGAAATTAGACATCCCCCGAAAATAAGCCCTAGTGCATTTTTGGAGGGGTGGGGGGGCGGAGATGAATATAAGACCTGGTCTTATTTTGTGGGGTTCTGGTGTCTATAGCCTGTTCCTGCACGATTTTCAATGTAAACACTGCCTCTTAGAAAAAAAAAGCAGTGTTTATATTGCTGCCTAGTGACACCTCTAGTGGCAGTCACTCAGACATGCTTTATATCTCATATCTTAGTGCTGCCCAGTGTGCAGCACCTGCATTTAGCGTCTCCACGCTCTACATTCTACGTGTGTGTGTGTGTGTGTACAGGGATGGCTACACCAAGCAATTATGTTGCTGTACCCCTGCTGTACCCCTCTCCGTCTGCAAGAATGGTGGGATATGATATAACTGACTGGTTCCCATTAAGAAATGGAACAAGACAGGGGTGCCCACTCTCGCCATTCCTTTATATAATATCAATCGAAACTTTAGCAATGAAAATCAGAAACAATATAAAAATAGGATTCCCTATAAACCACACACAATTAAAGGTAAAACTATATGCGGATGATGTCCTATTGACTCTTTTAAATCCCAAATATTCACTTACACAACTTACCCAAGAACTTCAACAATATAGTACAATATCAAATTATAAAATAAACTAAGACTAATCTAAAAGTTTGTCTTTAAATATAGACCAAGAATTAAAGAGAGATCATAGACAACATAAGTTCTGTTGTGTAAAACAAAATTTCTCTTATTTAGGAGTATAAATTAAAAAAAATAATTGAAAAGTCTATGGAATTACTAAGATGAACAAATCATCTAATTAAAGAATGAAAAAAAAAAGGAACTATCATGATGGGGCCGCATTACTTTAATACATTTCTACATCCTCCCAAGATGGTCTTATATGTTCCAAATGTTACCTTTTCAGATATTAAATCCATGGCTTGCCATGGTACAATCAAGCTTTGCATATGTTATTTGGAAAGGAAAAAAATATATCAATCAACTATAATAACGTGTGTGTATGTATGTATGTATGTATGTATGTATGTGTGTGTATATATATATATATATATATATATATATATATATATATATATATATATATATATATATATTAGTAAATACAATGTTAAACAAAAATCTGCACACCAGTCAAGCCATAAGACTTGCTTTTCCCACAGAAATCCCAAATCTGCAGTGATGTTACAACTGCAAAGGATTCTGGGTGGGCATATGCAAATTAGTTTAACAAAGAATCACATTTTTGCCTCATTCCATTTTAAACATGGATTCCTTTTAATCTGTGTTTGCAGTATACAACTCCTTGGAGATAGATATATATATATATATATATATATATATATATATATATATATATATATATATATATATATATACATACACCTCTCTATCTCTCTCTCGTGCTCTCTATCTATCAGCTACAAATACAATCCCATGAACTTAAAAGGTGGCAAGAAATGCAAAAAACTCACTGAGAAATAAAGATATATTTTTGAAACACAAACAATTTACTACTCAGATAACGAAACATAACTAAATTCTTAAGCAATTATTGGAATAATGTGATTATCAAAACAGAAATGGAAATAACTAATAAAATAATATCTTCAGTAAAAATAGAAATGATAGAATTTATTAAACAATTCAAGTTTTTGGAAGCAAAGTGGCATCTTAATTGTTTCACAATTGATAAATAAGGATAAAATCAAATCTTTCCCAGATCTGAAAGAAGAATTCAATCTAAACAATTCTCAAGTCTTCAACTATCTATGAGTAAAAAAATAAATCATAGATAACCATTTTGCAGTTTCTGAATACTTAATGTACCCTTATGTTATACTTCCATATTGCCGTGCAAATATATTTTGTATAAGAACTCGAATTTTACTTCTAAACTGCAAATGATATTTAACTATTCAAAAGTTGAAAAAGTACTCTCTAGAACTAGAAATCTAATAGAATTCATGAACAAACCAGTCAAAATCCCTATAATATGGGGGGCGCAGCTAAGCAGCCCAGACGTGTTCAGCACGAGCTCCCACGTCTGGGGACAAAAAACAGGGTACTACACCAGGCCATCGACACTCACAGACCGCAGACCACAATACCCATAACCGGGAGAGGCTAATGCATCAAATGGTGCCTCTTTCGAGCTCCAGCACAACCAACCTGACACACCGAGGCTTGTGGCCTACACGAGGCTGAGCCACAGAGAGACGGCCACTCTGCGGTCCCATAAGACGTGACTGGGAACACGGTGAAAAACCTTCCACTCCTCCCCAGGACCGGTGGGGTCATCCTGGTCAACACATAGCAGCCTCACTCACCTGGAGGATAGCAGGGGGCTGATATCGCACAGGCCTGAAAAACAACACTACCACCCAAAATGGCTGACGTACCCTCTCCACGTGGCAAGCGGAAGCTGCCGGCCGAGCAGGACGGGTGTGCTACGATAGACCGCATGCTACAGCACCTAGACGAGATATTTGCCCGTTTCTGGCGGCGGTTGGAGGTACGAGCAAAAGCAGCAGCTGGGGGACAGAAGACTAAACGGAGGTGAACAAGGGATGGGGTACAAGAAGCCCCGTCGTGCACAATCACCCATCAAACAATTGAGCTGCACATACCCAGCCTACCCAGGCAGAGAGCCGACAAGGTCCCCCACCAAAAGCACCCCCTGCAGAGACAGAAGCATAGATCCCACAAGAGACAAACGTCCAACCAGAGATCCAGCCACCTCTCAGAAAAGAAGAACTTGGACTCATTTCAGAGACCTCAGGTCTGGGGCACATTGATGCAGGCCCCCAACTAAGCCCGGGGCAAGCGGTATGTCGAGCATAATCTATGCCCATAACTGCCACAGAAACGCACTCAGGCGAACCCATTAGCTCTCATGGACTTTACGGCTATGCCAAGCTGAGGCATTGGCTGACAATGCCATATGTCCCCGAGCATGGTACCCGTGTCCCGTCCCCCCACCTCCCCCGGAAATGCTGCTACATTTCAGCCCGTCTTTACCCAGACAGACAATATAATTGAACCTGTGTATAATTCATTTTATGTTTGAGTGTCTTTTAGTTGCCTGCCTATGCCTACACTTGCTACACAAAAAGGGAACCCCGCTCCTAGCCTGTTAGTATGTATCCAGCTAGCATGTTATACAATTTCAGTCAATATCAGAGAGTCTAGCACAGTCTTCACGTCTGAAAACGTGCTTCACTAAACTCCCACATGCTCTACAAAAATGGAAGCGATCAAGGGGTTAAACCCACTACTAGCCTGTCATTGTACCCCTAGCTAGCATGTTATACAATTTAGTCAGCGTCAGCAAGCCCAGCATAGTCTACACATATGTAAACGTGTCTCACTAATTCTTGCTACCATACCTTGAATTCTCACGCATGTTTATTAACCTAATATAAAATTGTGCATATCCAATCTACTACCCCGATTGTACAGCTTATTATAATGCTAGAAAAGTGGTTCTCAACCCAGTCCTCAAGGACCCCCTACCAGTCCAAGATTTAGGGATTACCTGGGTGTGTTTAGAAAAAAAAAAAAACACTTCAGACACACCCAGGTAATCCCTAAATCCTGGACTGGTAGGGGGTCCTTGAGGACTGGGTTGTGAAGCCCTGCGCTAGAATATTGCCGTTAGGGTACCTCGAGCTTGTTTGTACCTATCCTTTGCACAGCAAAAATATAAATAAATAAATAAATCCCTATAATATCACAATGGGAAAAAGAGTTGATATAGATAAAGATGAATGAAACAAAACGTTGGATAATGCTTCAAGTGTCCATTGCCTAAAATTATTAGAAAGGCTATACAAGATCGCCAATAGAGTTATTGGGTTCCAACTAAAAGTGCAAAAATCTCTCAATCCTACTCAGATATGTGTTGGAGATGTAACAAAATGAAAGGGGCATATATGCACATCTGGTGAGAATATGAGCAAATTGAGATCTGGATTGAGACCTATAAATGGATATTAAATATTACAATATTAAAGTTAAAATAAATTAGTCTCCAAAAGAAACACTTTGTATGTTTTGGCAAAAAATGTCCCAACCAGAAATTTTTTTTAATACTACACCCTGTTCCAAATTATTATGCAAATGATTTTTTTTCTCATTTACCTAAATAATTTATGTAAATAAGTTAGCATAATTCTCATGTTTTCAACTATTAAGAGTACAATTAAAATTTTATTGAACAAACCTCCTAACAGTATATTTTTTTTTTAACCCCTTAAGGACACGACATGTGTGACATGTCACAATTCCCTTTTATTCCAGAAATTTGGTCCTTAAGGGGTTAAACATAAAAAACTTACAATGCACTGCTCTAAATTATTACGCACAGGAAGTTTCAAAAGACTTTATAGGCTGTAAAGAACTGAAAATTGTCATTTGTTGTGTTTGCAGCATATTTACTGAAATCAAAAGCTATTTCAGTCAAACTTATAACAACATTTTAACGTTTTAAACATTTTAACAGGTCACGTTACATTTTAACATAAGACCCCTTATTTGATAGCAGCTTCACAAGTCTTGCATCCATTGAACTTGTGAGTTTTTGGACAGTTTCTGCTTGAATTTGTTTGCAAGATGTCAGAATAGACTTCCCAGCTGCTGTTTGGATGTAAACTGCCTACCACCCTCATAGATCTTTTGCTTGAGGATGCTCCAAAGGTTCTCAATATGATTGAGGTCAGAGGAGGATGGAGGCCACACCATGACTTTCTCTCCTTTTATCCCCATAGCAGCCATTGATGCAGAGGTATTTTTTCTTTGCAGCATGAGATGGTGCATTGTCATGGATGAAGATGATTTTATTACGGAAAGCATAGTTCTTCCTTCTGTACCAGGGAAGAACGTGGTCAGTCAGAAACTCCACATACTTTGCAGAGGTAATCTGTACACCTTTGGGGACCCTAAAGAGGCCGCCCAGCTCTCTTCCCATGATTACGGCCCAAAAGATGACTCCACCACCGCCTTGCTGACGTTGCAGCCTTGTTGGAATAGGGTGGCAGTCCACCAACCATCCACTACTCCATCCATCTGGACCATCCAGGGTTGCACGGCACTCATCAGTGAACAGGACTGTTTGAAAATTAGTCTTCATGTATTTTTCTGCCCTACACAGCTGTTTCTGCTTGTGAGCATTGGTTAGTGGTGACCGAGTAGAAGGTTTATGCACAGTTGCAAGACTCTGGAGGACTCTACACCTTGATGCCTGTGGGACTCCAGAGGCACCAGCAGCTTCAAATATCTGTTTGCTGCCATGTAATGGTATTTTAGCAGCTGCTCTTTTGATCTGATGCATGGATCTGGCAGAAATCTTCCTCAATGTGCCTTTATCTGCACAAATCTGTCTGTGCTCTGAATCAGCCACAAATCTCTTAATAGTGCGATGATCATGCTTAAGTTTTCGTGAAATATCTAATGTTTTCATACCTCGTCCAAGGCATTGAACTATTTCACTCTTTTCGGCAGCAGAGAGATTATTTTTTTTCCCCCATATTGCATGAAAATGATGCTCTGCTTAATAATGAGGAACACCCTCCTTTCGTGGTTTTTCCTTAAATTGGGCTCACCTGGCAATCTAATTATCACAGGTGTCCGAGATTGTTTTCAGTGATCAAAAGAGCCCTGAGACAAATTGCCATCCATGAGTTAAACTGAAAACCAAAATATTTAATCTTTGTGACACTTAAATAGAATTTGCATATTAATTTGGAAAAGGGTGTATATTAGCAGTCGAATTGACTATTGCACAGAATTGGAAATCAACTAATAAACCTAACTGGTAAAAAAAAAAAAAAAAGCAAAGGCAAAAAAAAACTGATTTTCCAAAATTCTTAATATGGAAAGAATGGTTAAAAAAGAAATACCAACAAAAATTAAACATAGGAATCTAATAGATCAAATTAGGTGTTTTACCTCTCCATAAAAATAGGCTTTCCCACACCCAGACAACCCATATGAAACAACTGGCAGGAAAAGAGGAGCAGGGCCTAATTCCCTCCACCTCTCTTCCTCCCTTAATTATTTGTATGTGTAAGTATTTGTCCTGTTTGTGATATGACTGATGTATTTTTATAATATTATATGAACATTATGATGTGATACATATGTATGATAGTATGTTCGTGAATATATGTTTAAAAAAAAATCTCAATAAAAATAATAATAAATAAACTCATCCCATCATTATAAATAAAGGTGTTTTTGGTTTATTAAACATGAATTGAGTGCATGTCAATATCTCTGTATGATAGAGTATTGTCAGAATCCGAACAATCTAGAAGTGTTTTATCACTGTGGCCTTGATATAATGAATAGAGAGAGGATTGAGGTGAAAAAACAAACTCTAGTGAACAGAAGTGCTTATTTTCCAGCTGCCATCAGTTAAATAATGAAATCTTCCTCTCTTTTGTCATTTATTACAACTTTTGTAGAATTTATGAATTCCATTTTTATAACTCAAAATAATTAACAATTAACTCAAAGTATAATTTTCTATGTATCTGAAAAATATAGATTTAACCAAGGTTATACAAGGCATGGCCATGTCCACCTTGATTACACATGATTTCTTTAAAGGGTCACTATAGGCACCCAGACCATTTCAGATCATTGAAGTGGCCTAGGTGCATATTCCCAGATCCCTTAACCCTGGAAAGGTAATTATAGCAGTTTTCAATAAACTGCAATAATTACCATTATGGGTAAACTCCACCTTTAGTGGCTTTCCACCAGACAGCCACTAGAGGGACTTCGGTGTTGCTAGGCAACTTTTGGTCACCTAACTGATGCTGGACGTCCTCACGCTATGCATGAGGACATCAAATGTCACCAAAAACCTCATAGGAAATCATTGTATAATGCTTCCCTATGGGGCTGTTCTAATGCGAGCGTGGCCATTGCCCCGGACGTGCATTAGGTCTCCCCCTCTGAGGAGCAAAGGTGGACTCCAAGCTAGCGCCAAGGGACATTGGCACTGGAACAAGGTAAGTGACACCACGGGTAGGGAGGGGCACTATAGGGCCACAAAAACAACTTTGTTTTCCTGGCAATATAGTTTTTCTTGCACTATAGTTTCCCTTTAAGTTTTTTGTACATTATTGGCTGGAAACAATGTTGACACTTCTGTGTATTTGTTTGACTGTAGTTTCATGCATTCCTTTTGAAGGACCATTCCACACACATAAAGCACCTTGTTGAAGTGCTTTGTGTCAGGACCTTCTCGTTGGAAATGCAGTGTAATAAACTGATGATTTCTGATTGAACGTAGCACACTGATAAATTACTGCAGAAACGCCTCTCTGGATGTCAGACAGCTGGGGAGGTTATCACGCACCCATGCCTCACTTCCACATGACTTATTTTACCTTTTGTCCCCGTGACCTCCATGGCTCCCTGGAAAGCTGTGTGCCATAGCTCAAAATCAAAAGATTCTAAAGTCTGTGCTGGGAAAAAATGTGAGGGCTTGGAAAGTCTGCGGACAAGAGATCTGCAGTTTTTGCAAGCTGTTATTTTGGTATAAATCCAATGGAAAAAACTATTCAGAAATACATTTTTTTTTCCCCCACCCATACCCATATTCAGTGGCGTACACACAACCCATGGGGCCCCGGTGCTTAAACTAATCCTTGGGCCCTGCAGCTACTCTGCGCGGGCCGGGGCCGCAACACATGGGGGTGGGCACCTGGTCGCAGGGCTGTGACCCCTGCGACCACGTTATGTACGCCAGTGCATGCAGATACACATACACTTAAAGGACCACTACAAACACCCAGATCACATCAGCTCAATGAAGTGCTCTGGGTGCCAGGTCCCTCTAGTTTTAACCCTGCAGCTGAAAACATAGCAGTTTCACAGAAACTCATTGACAGCTGCTAGAGGAGCTTCCGCGATTCTCACTGTGAAAATCACAGTGAGAAGACACTGAACGTCCATGGGAAAGCATTGAGTAATGAGCGGTTTGGATGCGCGCGCGGCTCTTGCCGCGCATGCGCCATCGGGGCGGAGAGCTCCCCAGCGCCAAGGTAGTCCAGCGCTTGAGAAAGGTAAGTGCTGAAGACACACACTCTCACGAACAGACGCATACACACTAGCTAACAGACACACACATTTTCTGACACACACTCAGTGACAGACATACATACACACTCACTGACAGACAGACAAATACACACTCTAACACTAACACACACACACACACATTTTTTTTTTTTATTTCACCCCCAGCCTCCCTACCTTTGAGAGTGCTGAGGGGATTCCCTGGGTCCAGTGGAGTTGCTAAGCGGCAGGTCGCATTCTGATACCGGAGCTGGAAGATGACGGGAGAGTGCTCCCTCGCGCACCCGCCAGACGGGTGACACCAGGGCCAGCCTTGGGGGGCCCTGAGGTTGCCGGCTCCTGGGCCCCCCAGGAGAAGAGGCTGGCCACAGTGGGTATATACCGGGTCGCAGGGCGGCTGGGCCCCCTGGTGGGCCGGGCCTGGTTGCAGCCGTGACCCCGGTATGTACACCACTGCCCATATTCCTCTAATGTTGGGTTCTTTTAAGTGCATTGAGTGTGTATGTGTAATATAAAACTGATATAAATATTTCTATAGTTTTACTGAAACTTTCTGTGCGAGTGCTACTAAATGAAAATACCTCACAATAGAATATTTGTTCTGATTTTAGGAATAACGTATGTGTTGTTTTTTTGTTAAATAGTATTATAAAAAAAGAGATACTGGTTTTACATCTAAAAGTTTACACACAGTTACACACACAGTTGCCACACACACATACTGACACAGTCACATAGACATGCATACAGAGACATACCATCATACAGACACATACATACAGGCGTACCATTATACAGAGACCTACATGCTTACATAGGCATGTAGGCATAAAGACACATCCATACATACAGAGACATAAAGGCATACAGAAACGTACATACGGGCATACAGAAATGCACATAAGGGGGCAATTGCCTCCCTGCCTCCCGTCCCAGCCCGCCCCTGACACTAAATCATTCAACAAGTTTGTCTGTATCTCTATTGGATTAGAAATCTAAAAAAAAAAAAAAATGTTTCTTTTGTTATGTTTCTTTATAACTTTACCGATGGCCACTAAAATATTGGGCAGCATGGCTTTTCTGTTTATTTTGAATTTGTACACTGGATCTGCGTCTGTGAAAAGGGCTGCATCCTCCTTTTTAATAGAATTTCATGATGTGTAGCAAGCCCATCACTCTTCTAGTTAAAAGCTTTCCAATAAATCTATTTTGCAGTGATACAGATTCACAAAGACAAGTAGCATGACCTTACAGCAGCAGCCAGCCCAGAAATCTCTAAAATCTATTAGTGATATATAGTGTATGGATTGTTCATGAGAAATGGGATAGTCCTACATTTGCCTGTCTGATCATTCCATTGATTATGCAAAGTTTATTCTTTATTCTTGTTTTTCCACAAACATTAAATTGCATACTAGGACTATCTCCATATATTTTCCTCAACTGTCCCCTTCAAATAGATTGTGTGTCTTTACACATCTGCCATCCTTGTTTTTACTCTTTTGGCTCCTATAGGACAAGACATGCTCTGCACCCTATTGCTGGAATTCAGTGCCACATCACTTGCAGCCTTTAGGCATATAAACATTCTCAGAATGACACCAAGACAGTACAATCAAATCATATATTTTTCTCTTTTTACTACAGGAGCCTTGAATGCTCAGTTGTTGTGTAGCAGCTGAGTTTCCACCCTGGTAGACATATCTGAAAGGGTTCCTCAGTCCATCCCTCTTTAACCAAACACATCTATGTAAAAATGTTCACTTGTAACTGGTTTAATTTTGCATAAAGCTCCACTGCCAGCACACATGCACACATTAAAGTAGAATATGTCACAGGGTCACATTATTGACTAAGCAATGTCTGTCTGGCTCCTAACTTGCATATTAGTCATCTTGTGATATAAACACATACGTTTAAAAGCCATGTGTTCGAACTGTATTGGTTTGGAGATAATTTTTTGACGTGGCCTGCTACAGGATGTATACACCTCCTACTAGCTGAACTCGTCTTACATTGTTGATGGGAGTGTCTACATTGAGCCCTGTTAAGATGCTATTTGTGTAATAAATTGATGTATCATTGGTGCACACTCCACATTGCTGAAATAAAAACCATAATTACAATCCTGGAGTGGATGTACCTTGGTAATTATAATCAGAAAAGTGTCTGGTTTCCAACTCACCTGGATGCTAATGCAACTGATGACTTTTAATGTGCATAGCCTTCTTGGCTACCAGCTACAGTGGCAGTGCTGTCTTTTGGTTCAACTATTCAGAGAAATTTAAATCGTGAACCCTTTTGAGACATTACATAGTTACATACATTAAAAATTTACTTGGATATCAATAGAAACTGCAGAGTATAATGGTTATGTTTAATATATTATCATATTTCTGTTGCCATTGGCTGATTATGAGCAATGGTAGATTTCTGTAGAAATAATATATTAGCCACAGTTTATTTTGAGAGAGTCCCAAAGATAAAGGTTCAGTGACATATGTTTAACCTCAAAAATTTAGGCATACATCCTCAACCATTTTACTTCTTAAAATGAAGCCCAGCAGGCCTTTTCTAGAGATATGTAAAAGTGGTAGCTCTATATACAGTGCTCACAGCAGACACTCGGAACTCATTCATTTTTTAATTTTGCTTTGCTGGCTTCTTCTGTGGATTATATTGTACTAGTTCTTGATCTTGCATACACGTTTGTATCCATTTGTAACTAAATACAGACGACTAAAGCCTTTATTTTTGTATTTTCCTTTGTGAATTCTTTGGATTGTAATCATCCAGTATTTGTTTGGCTTTCTCTTCTTTTTTGCTTGTTATTTTTCTTCCTTTTACCTATAGCAGAGGTGCCAATAAAGGTGTTGTTTGTAACTCCCAGGTGATGTTCTCTCCCATAGCACTTACAATGGGCTTACTGCCTTAATTACATATTTGCTGAACACTGGAAAAGTTGTAAACTACGACAGTGCTGGAACAGGACCAAAAAATTGAAGCCGATGTATGGAGGGCTTTTGAACTATAGCAAATACTGAAGTAAAGCTGCATTAGTGGGCTAGCTCCTGAATGAGTATTAATAGAATGCTAGATATTACTAGAGCTGCAGCAAGTAATCGATAAAATTAATATTTCATCCATTCCAACCAAGATAGTGATACATAAATTTACACATATATTCATTATGGACAAACTGACAGAACATATCCATAACTCACTTCTCTCTTTTCAAAAAAGCATTGGCTTTGTGGGAGGAATTTGATGATAAAGGTGCCCCTTAAGCTTTGGACCCCCTGCATTACCTTCCACCACGACATCAGCGGCTCTTATCTCACTTAGCTCCCTCTAACGCTTAACTCTACCTCCTTTTATCTCTCTCCTCTTCATAGTATGATACCGCTCGAATAACGTTCAACCATAAGGTGGAGGTGCATCTTTGAATACATACATACATTAATTTAATGCTGATTACCATGTGCTTATGTGCAACATACCTCTACTATGAAGTGTGTCTCATGGGTTCCTTGGGAAGTTCTTTGAGGTGATGATCTAGTTTTCATTCCTGGAGCCTTGTGACAAATATTGTGGTACTTGATTATACCACTCTTAACACAGTTAATTTTATTTTAACTTTTGTCTCTCTATCTTGTTCTGTCCAATTATCAAGTTTTTGATTTATTAAAAAATGATGCTGCTCTATATTTTGTGTGCAGTAATCAAGGATTAAAAAAAACCCCAATAATTATGAAAATAGTAGTCATCAAATCTTATTATCAATTTAGTGGGCTTTCCAACTAATTGCTGGAAGATGTGTATGATATCTTTCTGCCTCACTACCATTCCCTCAAAGACAGACAACTGCAACAAACCTCACAGAATGATTGGGAGATGTAACTGCAAAGTTTGAAATTAATCATAATAAAAAATTTACATTGTACACACAATGGTGTAAATATTGTGCCTGCTGCAAACTACTGGAGGAGAAGCATGGGTTAAACAGTTTCTGCTGCCCAGACCATACCTTGCAGATTTTGGTCAGTGCTGTATTAGGAGAAAACTATAGTGTTAGGAACACAAAATTGTGTTCCTAACACTATAATGCCCCCCATGGCAAATAGAGTTAAAAACCCTTTTACACTAACCTGATTCCAGTGTCGAGGTCCCTTGTCGCTGGGTCAGACTCCTCTGACGTCTGCAGATGGATGCACGTGCTTAGCAAGCGCATGCATTAGGCCTTCTCCATAGGAAAGCCTTCCCCATAGAAGAAGATGCTGGTTGTCCTCATGGACATCCATCATTGTTTCCTGGAGTCAAATTTAGTAAAGGCCAGGCAACGCATCTAGCGGCTGTCTTGTAGACAGCCACTAGAGGCAGACGTAACCCCTAATGTTTGCAACTGCAAGGCTAAAATGACAGGGACATTGCACCCAGACCACCTCAATGAGATGAAGTGTTCTGGTTTCCTATAGTTGCATTGAAACAGCTGTTGGGGCTGCAAAAGTTTTTGTTGTAGATTTAAAAAAAAAAAAAAATTTAAAAAAAAGCCTGCAGCAAGCTGTAAGAGGAAAAGATACAAATTGAAACATCTGAGCACAAGCGTGTTCATGATGTTAAGTACAAGATAGAAAAGTAAGTACTAGATGATTGAACTAAAATGGTCTGTAACTGCAACTTTGTCTGACTTATCCATAAAGGGAAAAACACAATCTTGACCTAAAACCAGTCTACCTTTCTTAACCCATTAAGAACTGATGCAATTGTACAAGTTTTGTCCAAACAAAACCTAGAATTTGAGCTATAGGTCTGTCCAATATTAATTTGACTATTTCGTATTAAAGGGACACTATAGTCACCAAAACAGTTACACAGTTTTGGTTTATAGATCATGCCCCTGCAGTCTTACTGCTCAATTCTCTGCCATTTAGGAGTTCAATCTCTTCATTTACACAGCCCTAGTCACACCTCACTACATGTGACTTACACAGCCTTACTTAACACTTCCTGTAAAGAGTCATCTTATGTACACTTCCTCTATTGCAAATTATGTTTAATTACATAGAGGAGGCTCCTGCGGGATCAAGTACACTATTAACAGAGCAGGAGATGATCAATTCTAAATTAAAGTTCAGTTTTACAACAATATAACACATATGTGTATGCTGTGATGTCCCACTTGTGCAGGTCTCATGGTGTTCTGAAAAGTTACAGGGTCAAATAAAGAGCTTGCTCATTTCTGTCTCTATACATTGAAATTTGCCATATTGGTTTGCTGGGCCTGTGTTGCCATCATGGCATACCATTTGCAAAAGTAGACAACCCAGGATATTCAAATTGGGGTATGTCCATTTTATTTTATTAGCCACTTAGTCAAAGACCCCGGCCAAAGGTAGTGTACATATTTAGTTTTTTTGCATTTATTACACAAAATAAAAACATTTTCACCAATGATAGCATTGTCCTTATACATACATATTTCTGCTCTAAAACACTCACGAGTACAACTGATATTTTTGAAAATTACAGGGTCAAATATAGGCCAGTTTCAGTTTTTACACATTGAAATTAGTCCTTACAACGTTAAAACTCTCCTTTTGCATGACGGCATAGCACGCCGTAAGGGCGTTAAGGGTTAAGCTTTTTCAAATGTACCACTGTACTTATGAGCAGACAGATATATATTCTAATCTCTTCAGGGCCTGCACTTGTGAAGTGCCTGTTAAAGGACCACTCTAGGCACCCAGACCACTTCAGCTTAATGAAGTGGTCTGGGTGCCTGGTCCAGCTAGGGTTAACCCATTTTTTAATAAACATAGCAGTTTCAGAGAAACTGCTATGTTTATGAATGGGTTAAGCCTTCCCCCTAATCCTCTAGCGGCTGTCTCATTGACAGCCGCTAGAGGCGCTTGCGTGATTCTCACTGTGAAAATCACAGTGAGAGCACGCCAGCGTCCATAGGAAAGCATTGTAAATGCTTTCCTATGCCACGGGCTGAATGCGCGCGCAGCTCTTGCCGCGCGTGCGCGCGCATTCAGCCCAGGAGGAGGATCGGAGGAGGAGAGGAGGCAGAGAGCTCCCCGCCCAGCGCTGGAAAAAGGTAAGTTTTTAACCCTTTCCCCTTTCCAGAGCCGGGCGGAAGGGGGTCCCTGAGGGTGGGGGCACCCTCAGGGCACTATAGTGCCAGGAAAACGAGTATGTTTTCCTGGCACTATAGTGGTCCTTTAAGGTCCACTGATGGGTGCTGCATTTGATCTTTTATCTCAACGGATATCCACTTTTCTGCAACAGAGCAACTTCAAAGCTGAGGTGAAAAAGGAGTCAAAATATGCATTGGTCAAGAGCTAACAAAGATAAATCCTATCTTGGTGAAGTTGGCAAACTCATACATATGCATCCCAGACACTTCAACACCATCTGTGTGCCTCTTTTTTGCTGCAGGCAACATAGCTTGCAAAACAAGAGCCTCAGGATGTGGACTTGTTGACATTTTATGTAATTTTAATGCAAGGCTTACGGAAGAGTCAGTTATTTTTATTAGCATTTATATAATGCCAATGTATTTTACAGCCCTTTACAATTCTAGAAAGGTGGTAATTATAGGTGAAGAAGGCCCTGCTCGAACGAGCTTACAATCTATAAGGATTTGAGTTAGGTAGATGTATATCGTTAGGTGTCTTGCCCAAGGACACTTTTTACCTCTTTTCAAACATTTCATGGTTTTGTTTTCCTTGATTTATATAAATTTGTTCTGCTGCTTGTATTGGGCAGACTAGATGGGCCAAATGGTTCTTATCTGCTGTCACATTCTTTGTTTCAATGCTTAAAAAATAAAGTTGTGTTAATGAAATTTTTTTAGTCTGTAATACCTTAGTAGTTTGTAATACTCTGTGTTTTATTTTACATATACAAAAAAAAAATGGTATTGAGTTGCAGCCTTAGATACTACTTTACTGTAAACCTGTATCTTGAAGGGACACTGTAGTCACCCAGACCACTTCATGTCATTGAAGTGGTCTGGGTGCAATGCCCCATGTCCCTTAACCCTGCAGAGGTAATTATTGCAGTTTCTGAGAAACTGCAATAATTACCTCCCGGGGTTAACTCCACCTCTAGTGGCTGTCTACCATGTCTAGCATAGCTATTACTTATAAGGTCACTATAGTCACCAAAACAACTTTAGCTTAATGAAGCAGTTTTGATGTATAGATCACGCATCTGAAGTTTTTTCACAGACATTTAGGAATTAAAACACTTTTGTTTCTGTTTATGCAGCCCTAGCCACATGTCCTCTGGCTGTGACTGGCACAGCTTGCATAAAAGACTCTCTCTCTCTCTCTTTCCCCCTCTCCCTCCATGGTCTCTCTCTCGCTCTCTCTTCCACTCTCCCTCCCTCCATGGTGTCTCTCTCTCTCTCTCTTTCTCTCTCTCTCTCCCCCCCTCTCTCCATGGTCTCTCTCTCTCCCTCCCTCCATGGACTCTCTCTCCCTCCCTCTCTCCCTCCCTCCATGGTCTATCTCTCCCCCTCCCCGCTCCCTCCATGGTCTCTCTCTCTCCCCCTCCCTCTCTCTCTCCTCACTTCCTCCCTCCCTCCCTCCCTCTATGGTCTCTCTCTATCCCCCTCCCTCCATGGTCTCTCTCTATCCCCCTCCCTCCATGGTCTCTCTATCCCCACTCCTCCCTCCATGTCTCTCCCCACTCCTCCCTCCCATGGTCTTCTCTATCCCCCACTCCCTCCATGGTCTCTCTCTCTCATCCCCACTCCTCCTCCATGGTTCCTCTCTCCCCACTCCTCCCTCCCATGGTCTCCTCTCTCTCCCTCCATGGTCTCACACTCTCCTCCTCCATGGTCTCACTCTCCCTCCCTCCATGGTCTCTCTCTCTCTCTCTCTCTCTCTCTCTCCCTCCTCCTCTCTCCCTCTATGGTCTCTCTCCTCCTCTCTCTCTCTCCCCTCCCTCCATGGTCTCTCTCTCTCTCTCTCTCTCTCTCTCTGGTCTCTCTCTCTCCTCTCTCTCTCTCTCTTCTCTCTCTCTCTCTCTCTCTCTCTCTCTCTGGTCTCTCTCTCTCTCTCTCTCTCTCTCTCTCCCCCTTCCCTCCCTGGTCTCTCTCTCTCCCCCCAAAAGTTGTTTTGGTGACTATAGTATCTTTTTAATCAAACTATTTATGTTATCATTGTTTATTTTTGTAGTGCATGGAAAGATAACAGATGAACCAGTAATGCACCTCCATGTGAAAAACATACCATATCATTTTTTTTTTTTAAGACACTGTATTCACAGATAATATATGAGAAACGGATTAGGTTTGAGTAGAATTAAAGAAAGGTACAAAACATCAGGAGGACAATTACAGTGTGTGGGGCTTGAGAGAATTAGAGTACTTTGATAGTATTATAGAGCAGCAATAAATAGTACTATGGTAGGTCTTTAGTTGTACAACTTGGATAATTAGTTGGTACCCACTATGAGGGCAGAGCTCATACAAGGTCATTAGATTGTAGGCTAGCTTGGGATCTCAATGGCCCAGGCAGATAGTTGATAAGGTGGGGCCCGTGTTGTATATTCTGAACCTGCTGCATCTCTGATTGCTATGCTTATTAAGGGAATGTTGGAGATATGTAGTCTATGTAATAATCCCTAACCTGAGGGTGTGTGAAATAAGTGGGGGTATAGAACCCCCTGTGTTTGGCTTTAGCACCGGCAGTCACGTGTTGTTTGGATCAAATTTGACTAAGTAAAAGAGCAGTTAGGTGTTCAAAGTTTTTTTGAGGCTCAGGTCAGTGCATCGGATGCTCGATCTCTTCTAAAAATAAAGGGGGCTGAGCGGTTAAGGTCCCAGATGTGGCAGGTGTATGATGGTGCTAGGTTTGGGTCAGTTTGCGAGAGTCCCAGAGCTTGAAAGAAGGTGGTAGCCTCCGAAATTGAAGTCAGCATTAGAGTGGTGCCGTTTTTAGTAGCTGTGAGGGAATGCGGATTCAACCATCTGTATGCGATATTTGCATTCTGTAGTTGGTTGGTGACTTGCTAAGAGTGGTTTCAAAGTTATAGGGTGTCTTGCCTTGTACAGCGTGAGTATACGTTGCTCGTCTGTGAATGATTGTTACCTGATTTGGAAAAACCCATCCAACCCAACTTTTTTAGCTTGGGCAGGGGTTAGCAATTCAGTGATGAGGCGCCTGAGGTAGTGTGGTAGTTAGGCTGAATCGACAGTCTGGAATGCCCCTGATCTTGAGGTTACCCTGTCTACTGCAATCATCCTATAAGTCTAATTGCATTGACACGTTAGCCTGGAATGAGTGTATATCTTCCTTCATGCCAGTCACTTTGCTTCTTGTGTCCAGTATGTCTTCCTTTGTTACCTGTACGTGGGCAGTTACTGCCTGAACTTCTGTTTTAACTAGATCAATATCCTCAGAGACGATCTGCCTCAATTTATGCAGAAGGTCCTGAATGTCCTGTTTGGTAGCTGGGGCTTCTGCCTCAGTGTTTGTCATGGCATCAGACGTGACTGTGTGGGCCTGGGTGTTGGCGTGCTCTTCAGAGTTTGCATTGGAGCATGTGGAGCCCAATTCACGGTCCAGCGCGGTGCCATTTTGTGGGCCATTGAGTGAGATTTTGGGTGCTGCATCATGGTGCCAATATCAGGAACATTGTAGCACTTTATTTTTTCCATCTATCTATTTTTTGTTTTACGATGTATACGTCACTGTCTTGGCTCAACCAGGGTATGTCCTACTTAATTTAACAATAGAAGAAATAACAAATAAACCCCTGTATGAGAAATATTACCAACAAAGGTGGTCAGTATGAGTGGTACCCACCCACTCTGGGCATGAACCCTAGAAACATAACATGGAGTAAAGAAAATAAGGAATTTTCTCCTCAGAGAAATTCCTCTTGGGTACTAAGTAGATAGGCTGATAATATGTGCAACATATAACGCTTAACGACCATCCATTTAATATTAAAATAGTGGTAGTATTTCGGTCGGTAGCTTAGTCTCTCAATTGTCCAATGTTGCTGAAAATAAGTATATTGGCCGATGAGCTTTCCAGATATTTCAGAAAATTGTTACGTACACCCCCTGATGTGGCTTTAAGCCAGTCAACAGCTTAGTTGTACTCTCCCCTGTTATCCCCAGAGCACCACGGTTTGAAATTAGACTATTATCTCTGTCTAATTAGACCATAAGTTATTTGGGAAACCGATGTACTCATTAACATTGGACAATTGAGAGACTCTAAGCTACTGACCGAAATATTACCACTATTTTTAATATTAAATGGATAGGATCATTTATGGGCAATACATTTTAGGCAACACAAATAAAGCCTGCTGGTTAACCAATTGGATTATTTATACACACTTCCTCATTAAGTGTTTTATGCTGCACTCACCTTTTATCCGCCTATCTACGTATTAGTACCCAAGAGGAATTTCTCTGAGAAGAAAATTCCTTATTTAACTTAATTTAACCCCTATGGTGTGGTTGCATATTGAAGGAATGCCAAGTGTGCATGCCTTCATACAGCATTTGTCTGTAAATGTCTATGCAAGCAGGAGCATGGTCAGAGCATAAATGGGAGGTTCTATATATAAAAAAAAATTTGTGTTTTTTTTTTCATTTTATTTAGATTTAATTCGGAGTGTCATCATTTACAGAAATTTTACAATTCCTATTTAATATTAATACAGATAAACTTGTTTAATGATATAGTTTGCTGATAACCTTCAGATTGCTTGAAAATTCTGATTAGAATTTTTCTTCAATAGTCTTCTATCTATATAGAAATGTACCATAATATAATGCATATGTGGCCATAGTTTAACCCCTTAAGGACACATGACGTGTGACATGTCATGATTCCCTTTTATTCCAGAAGTTTGGTCCGTAAGGGGTTAAGTAAGACAGGTTCAAATTTGGACCTTAATCCTTGTATCTGGTACTGCTTGTTTGGGACCTCTAGCAAATACAGCTGAAGGTCATCACGGACTATCATTGCCATCCAAGTTTGGACACTTTTGTACAGATAATGTAGATATTAGATTCCTTATTATCTGCATGACCGGAAAAGAGGTCCCAGATGCACATTCATTGAACCATAAACAGTATAATAATCTGTACTGTCATTATAACAATATGTTGTTGATTCAGTCCTCACTCTCTCCTATGGTGACAGCACAACCATCATTGCTGCATTGATCCCTCCCTCCAATATGACTGACCATGCAACCCATCCCATGAATCCAACACTGGCTTCACTTCTGCCCACTGCAGTCAGAGTAAATTAATTGAGTGACTTCTGTCATACTTGTACTTCTCTAGCAAGCATGAAGTGTGCATTGACTGTAGTTAATGTGATGGCAAGCAGGAAAACTGCCTGTAAAGCTCTTTTCCCTTCCCCTGTCATTCAATGCTTGGCATAAAACTCTATGCCCAGAATTAATGGACAGTGTCGTATATATGATGTTTATATTTTCATACTATATATCTCCTCGTGGTCTGTTTCTTTAGTTTGTAAATAGGTATTTCTATGTTAAATACAGCAATTTGATATTTGTCTATAATATGAGACTGTATTTGTATTTTTGTGTGTAGGGTCTCTATATGTAGATATTGTATGCATAGCTACATATATGTATTTTGTAATTGTGTATAGACAAAACACTGATGCTGACTGTGTTGAAATTTCATTGAAATTTCAAAGATACTACAAGAAAACACTACAGAAGGTGCACTAGAGAGCAGAGAGGAACTGGAGATCTATAATCAGAGATCCCACACTGCCCCCTCCGCCTGCATCCTCCCTTCCTCCCTCTTCAAGGGTGCCATAAGGTGGCCAGCTGGCCATTGACCCGCTCTTCATGGTACCCCCACCCCAAATGGCAGGCACTGCAAGGAGCTGTGCGCAGTTCGATACCCTCTGTGCTCTCCCTCAAAAATATGGACCAGTGGCTACAACCCTTGTTCCCACTAAGCCAATATGTTACAGATGGACCAGTTCAAATTTAAATAAGCAATGACAGGCCCATATCTTTATTTTTTCAAAGACGTTTCAAATGAACTACTGTTTGGATCCCTTAATCCATGTTTCCACTGGCGACTAGATGAGTAAGGAGGTAGGGAACCCAGTTTAGTGCCAAACCAATTGAAAGTGGAGTGGCACTAGAGTACTCATGGCATAACAACCACTACAGTGGAGTGCAGTGTGTATGGTGCCTAGGCTGGCCCTTTTAGGGAAATTTGTGGGACAGATCCACTTTAATTTACAGCATAAAATTATGCTTTCCATTTTAAACTGCACTTTTTTGTGTAAAATGATCAATAGGAAACCTTTTGTATGACAAGTGTATTTGGATAGGATGGCTTTCTTTCAATAAGGATTCTAAATCTCTTAGCAATAATTGAAATACAGGGAAAACTGTCTTTCAGTACAATGTTCTGTGCAAATAAAGATTTTACCAAGCTAATCACATTTATGTGTGTCCATGTCTTGGTACATAGTGACAGCTGGGAACCTAGTGCTGAACAATTTAGACACTGCCTTGTGTAAATGCAGGCTATCCTGTGAACAAGGATGTTTGGTGATCTGTGTGCTTCCTGTCATTCTGTTTTAAAAGAAAAGTTGTTGGGGGTTTGTTTTTCTTTTCTCAATGTTCCATACTTTTCTGTTGCCTGATATTAAAGACAAACTTAGATTGAAACATTGGTTACTGTGTAAGAAACCCACAGCGCTTACATTATTTTGTTAGAATTGTAGAACAATGGAATTTATTTTGATTGGCATGTAACACAGATACACTTTTTTGGGTGGAGTCGAATAACTTTGAATACAAAAATTTACTCTTTTTATGATTTTTAAGACATGAGTGACAGGAAGGCACAGAAGATAAAATTCATGTGCATTTGATAGATTTTGACCCTATACTAATTTTTTTTTCTCCCCCTGTTTAAATCGCATTAGTTTTGTATGACCACAGGATGCTATGTAGTCATGAGTGCAGGGTTTTAATGCCCGTTGACAGCATAGACTGTCATGTAGTAAAAGTACCAGCATGGCTGAAATCCCTCAGGCTACTTGCATAATGCTTTCTACAAATATCTACTTTTGTGTAGCAGTTTTGGATTCCGTGACTACTCTAAAAATTTTAATCTCACCATTTACATTGTTTTATCTTTAAAATTGTAATTTACTTCTTGCAGTATATGTTTAATAAAGTCTAAAAATAATTGAAATCCTAGACAGAGGGGTAACTAGAAACCACAGGGCCCAGGTGTAAAAATTGTCCTGGCTCCCCTCCCCCATACATCTTCCCTTCCCCACCTCTCCATTTGTATAATATAACAGATACATACACAGAATGTCACCCATTCAGATACATAGAATGACACTTCTACAGATGCACACACTGACACACATGCGGATACACATACAGACAGATACACATATAGACACATGCAGATACACATACACAGAATGACACACATACAGATACAAACCGTGACAGTGTGGGGCACACACTGCCACACATGCAGACAGATACACATACAGACACACGTGCAGAAAAACAGATACACATAGACACACATGCAGACAAACAGATAAACATGCATACAGATACACAGACACACGTAATGACAAACATTCAGATACACTGAATGACATGCATACAGATATAAACTGTGACACACATACAGATAAGTTGGGGCACACACGGACACACATGTAGACACATAGATACAGACATTCACACACACAAACTTAGATATTTTAGTCACCCTCCTGTTTCCTACCTTTAAGGTGACTTCCCTGGGGTCCACTGGCTGACTCCCTCCTCTCCTTCCCCGGCGCTCTCCTCCCGCATGGCTCTCTGTAAGCTGGAAGGAAGTGACTGCTTCCTCCTAGCGCCCCAGGAAATTCATTGCCATCGGTTGGCCCTAACAGGATGGGCCACTCAATGGGCCTCTTCAATGCGGCCCCAGCGGTTGCTCTGCGCGGCCAGGGCCGCACCACAATGCAGGCAGGCACCCCAGTCCCAGGGGTTAGCAGGGCAGCCCGGACTAATTTGTAAATCTATTATGAGTTAGTTTTCTTTAATTGCAATTGGTGTGTAGAAATGATTAAATTTAAAACTGAGAAAAAAATTTACTTCTATTTAATATTGTGTTTATATATATATATATATATATATATATATATATATATATATATATATATATATACAAATAGAGTATCAAAAGAAAGCCCTTTTACTCCTGTCATATAAAAAAATAATATATACATATATGGGTGCTCTGAAACCGGGTAAAATTGTGGTTGAACTGAACGCGTGTGAAAAAGGCCTAGCTAACAAACGTGCTGTATCCTAAAATAACCTTGTTCCTTAAGGGTTTAATAAAGAGAAACGTCTGCTACTTTCTGAATCACAACCTTGCGCCCTTATGAACACCTTCAATTTTCTTTCTTATTGGAAGTTAGACTGTTTAACTTAGCCAATGATTGTAGACCGATCCCCTGAATTGAGTCTGTCCCTGCTGCCATTCACTTTCCACTTATTGGTGTAGTGTTTCAAAGCAGTGCAAAAGGGGAAGGGGCAGATAAGTGAGCAATGATTGGGTGTGGTTCAGTTCTGCTTGCACTGATCTCTCATTGTCTGAGCATACTTGGTGTGCATCTAATTAAAGAAAATTGGTTTGTGAAAAGAGGAGAGTGGCTAAGGGGGTGGAGTTCCACAGCAAAGAGCTGAAAAACATTTTTTAACAAAACTAAAGATTTAAATATGGAGAAGATTGCATCATGATTCTGAGGCCAAAACATATTACTTTCGTTGATTGCCCATAGTGTGCATGGCGTGTCCTTTTAATGTGAGAAAAGAAAAACCTCAGCAGAAACACATTAGTCCCATAAATTTAGAAGTACATATTATTGATACATTATCAATATCAAAATTACTAGGGTAGCAATATCTTGACATTAAATAAGTACACACAAAGAAATGAGAAATAAAACACAAAATTGGACAAATTGGTGCAAAAGGAGAACCACTTTACGTGTTACAGGTGTTCAACCACATTTAAAGAAACACAATATACAGACATGTATTCCTAACGCTGTAATATTCTTCAGGCTGTTTAGGTAAATATATTTTTATGTTTCTTGGTATTATGGTTGAAAATGTTGATAGAATATACACAAAATGTAAAATGATCTGGCCATTTACTGTAATAAATGATAGTAACACACTACAACAAATAATAGTAACCGCAAATTACACAATGAACAAAATACAGAAATGAACAAACTCAACATAAAGCAAACTGACATGGCCAGCTCTACCATTAGGCAAGACATGCACTCAGCCTCTGGGGGGCGCAATACAAGGCTGTGTGTAAGAAGAACAGTTCTTTCTCAGCAAAGTCTGCTGCCAGTGAAGATCCAGTGCCCTGTCCCATCCCAGTCACAGAGGAAGCAAATGTAATGCAAGCACCACATGGGCCTCCCTCGCTATTGCTTTCTGCTGCTGGGCAAATTAAGCAGGAAACCGAAAGGAGGAGATGGGATGGCAGCCAGAGCAATGACCAGCATCCAGAATGGCAGCCAGGCAGGGCAGTTTATGGTGATAGGTGAAAAGTTTCTGCACACAATAGTCTTCTTGACCGGGTTACTAGCAGTGCAGCAACATGCTGGAGGGGTTGTCAGGCTGCAGACAGGCAGAACTGAGGGCTTTCACAATCTCCCTTTGTGTACATAACTGTACATTCTCACCTACTACACTGAGAGGTGGCCCAGGCAGCACTACTTTATATCTACAATATGTTAACCATTTACCTGCTGTGTTTAACCTATTGCTTGCTGTGTATGTTTACATCATGTTTTTTTCCTGCAGTGTATGTGTCTAAATTGCTTGCCATTAGGGTTTTTCTTTATTTAAGGTGAAATTGGGCTTCTCCAAGTTGGGAATTAAGAGGCAGGAAGTTTAATAAGGTCACCCGGACCACCCTTCAGTATAACCTTTCGTATCACTCTTTTAATGCTGACCTGTCATTTGTGGGGCCTCTGCATTTCTGTAACCCATCCACTTTGTGACAAAAAGAGCGGGAGTGGAGAAAGGGGAGCTATACATAAAAAACATTCTCATTGTTCTCCATGCAAATAAAAACCTGTAGAAGTGCCCCCTAAAGGGAAATGGTAAAGCAAGGCAGCTGCTAACAAAGTTTTTGGTTTTGTCAAATGTTTCCATTTTCACAAACTTATATACGGCAAAGTAGCCACATGCATATCTTTTGCTTGCGCTAGAATAGAAGTTCAATTTCAACACAACATATAGTAAACACAAATCTTTGTCAAAAACAAAATGCTCTGCCTTAACTTCCTTATTACCAAGAACATTTTAGTTTCAATCTTTTTTTATTGTGAATCAATTTATACGTTTTAGTATAATAGGAACAGAATATTTGGAAATGGCAAATTAGAAGTTATAAAGTTGCATGAGATTTTAAGTTCTGAAGGATGCTGAAAAGAAAGTTAAATAATACAACAACAAAAAATCTAATTTAAATGTTTTTTTCTAAACATCCTGTGCGGTTGGGCTCTGATTTGGTGTAGGATTGGGCTGCCATAACTCTTGTATGTACGTAGTGGGCATTGGATAGCATTCCCCTTATAAGAACCATAACTTACCCCTTCAAATAACGACAGACAACTTCTTGGGAAAAACAGGCCACAGCATTTATTAACATCACCAAATACTGTATAATTCCTTAAACAAATAACATAATAAATTAACATAAACACTTTTTTTATACAGTAATCAAGAAAACCGTCCTTGCCAATCTAACTTCCCCAAGGCTCTGACCTCCCCCCCTAGCATAATAAAACCTCTTCCTTTTCAGGGCTCCCCACCAGCCGATTTTCCGCTCGGTGGGGCCCAACCATAATGCTCCCCACCGGTCGACTTACAACCCAGTGGGGACACGTCCAACCTGGTACCTCCTCCAGATTCACCATAAGAGACAGGGGGAGGATGAGACCCGGCCATTATCCCCCTTTTCATCTAATCTACCATCCCTTATTTGGCAAGGACATGCCCCGCCTCGCTGTGACAACCACCCTGGCCCAAAGCAGCAATGGGAGGGTGGGCGGGAAACTTGTTGCTGGCCCGGCTCCCAAGTGGCACTGAGGTCAGTCTGTTTTGTCACCACCCACTTCCTCACATCTCACACTCCCACACGTAGCACATAGCCAATCATGCACCATCCATCCCACACTCATACATGTAGAATACAGCCAACCATGCATCATCCATCCCACACTCATACATGTGCCCTTGTCCGCTAAGCTGCGCACTCTCCCTGGGGCCTTTACAAATATCAGTCAGTAAATTCAAAAGTAGATTTAAGTTTTGACTAGGTCGTTCTGTCTAATGTGCTGATGTATGGTTGCCAGTTAGTAACAAATGTCTTTGTTAAATGGACACTATAGTCACCAGAACAACTGCAGCTTATTGTATTTGTTCGGGTGTCTATAATCATTCCCTTCAGTCTTTTTGCAGTAAGTGCAGAGAAAATGCAATTTTTACATTACAGCCTATGGATACCTCCATTGACCACTCCTCAGATGGCTACTAGGGATGCTTCCAGGGACAATGCTGCACACTGTGCAGCACTGCCATTCAGTATCTCCACCCTCTGCATAAGGGCACTGAAATTTTCCAATATAAATGCATTGATTCTATTTGAGAACCATGGTTCATGAGTATCCCGTTCCTTGGTAAGGTTCCAAACAGATTTTCAATCGTTTCCTCTTACCTGGTTCCCGTCGAGCTCCAAATCTCCCTCAATGCCAACAGAACCTACATTTGGCTTTTGCAGCTCTGCACACTATTCCTGCTTGTCAGTCATTGGCTGATAATGTCAGCTGAGTGATCTCTGCCAATTAATAAAAATCTGTACCAGAAATATATGAGCAAAATTGACATTGGCCATCCCAGATATTTTTTTCCAGGTTTGCTAATTAAAGCTGCCATAGGTGGAGTTATACCACCAGCAGCTGCGCCAAATATCTCCATATGTGCATACATATGTTTTGTACTGAAAAACTGCATATACAGGCTCCAAGCACCATGAATACTTCAGTGTTTGTAACTCTCTTTAATGAAGTAGTTTTGGGACATAGAATTTATTTTCTGTGAAACGGCAATATTTAAATTTTGCCCAAACCACGCCTTTTAGCAGCTGTCAAATTAATATCTACTAGAGGTGCTTCCTCAGTGAAGAAGATCTGTGTGGTGTGTAATGTTGCTGAACTTCTAATAATGATTAGCAGAGCACACACTATAGGTCCCCAATGCTTCTTTATGACATCCATTTAATTAAACTGAGATCATCTTATTGATGAATTAAAAGGAGGCCTTGTGGCTACTGTGAGAAGTGTGTCTTGGCACTTGATTACAGGTATTTTTTTGTTTTGTTTTTTATCTTCCAAATCGTGAAAGAATAACCCTAAGTTTAGTTAGTGCTCTTACGATGCTTACATATTTAGAGAACTTAATAACAGTCAGAGCGGTTTACCAAAGCACTTCTAGGAGTATCCATCCATGACTGTGGGTGGTGGATACATTTGTAAAGCAGACTGTATATTTTATAATTTTTGATACTTTAGGTTTTTCACAAAGACAGCATACATAAATCGATGTTGTGGCTTTTGTTGGCGTTATTGTAATGTAACTTTTCACACACCCCAAGATGACATTGTAGTCTGACTTCCATGTCTAATTAGTCATTGGGAGGACATGGAATATATTACTAGTGCACTCACGCAGATTAATAGTTTGTGATGTTGCTCAATGCTTTGTGAAGGAGTGGACATGTATTTTGGTTTGGGCACTACACAGCAAATAAACAATATTGTTTCATATAATGATCTATAACCTGCATAACACATGAGGGGGGGTGGGGGGGGGGGAGACATGTAACTATTCCAAGGGAATACCTAAATGCATTAAACTGTTTTTAAATTAAAGGGACACTTTATGCACCAAAACAACTTTAGCTTAATGAAGCAGTTTTGATGTATAGATCATGCACCATGCAGTTTCACTGCTCAATTCTCTGCTGTTTAGGAGTTAAATCTTAGTTTATGCAGGCCTAGTCACATCTCCCTGCATGTGAGTTACATATCCTTTCTAAACACTTCCTGTATAGAGTCATCTAATGTTTACACTTCCTTTATTGACGATTTTATTTCATTTATCTCCTGCTTGGTTAAAAGCTTGCTAGACCCTGCAGGAGCCTCCTGCATGTAATTAGAGTTCAATTTACAGAGCAGCACATACAAACTTCTAAAGTAAGTTAGCATCTGATTGAAAATTAAACAATTTTTTACACAGGATGTTTGAGTCACAGCCAGGGGAGGTGTTGCTACGAATGCATGGATAGAAACAAAAGTGATTTAAACTCTTAAATGGTAGTGAATTGAGCAGTGAAATTGCAGGGGCATGATCTATATATAAAAACTGCTTAATTAAGTTAAAGTTGTTTTGGTGACTATAGTGTCCCTTTAAAGCGGTACCTATCTATAATCAAAGGTTTCCAGTGCCAACATCTATAAAAAAAGAGATGTAGCCTAGGATATGAGCCAGTATTTGCTGTACTTTTGTGATATTTACCAGGAGTCCTTTGTGTCTTTACTTTCTGTTAGTTAGCTATGATCGAACATTTCTGTAATCCCTGTAACTGTATTTAACTCTGTTTCTGTAAACATAATCTTTAATGTTGCCTTTTTGTGACCAATGCGCCTGCAGTGTATTGTGACTTTTAATAATGTGACCTGAATTCTTACTGCATGAATTTTTGTTACCAGTGATGTACTAAAAAAAAAGCAAAACAAAACAAAAAAATTAAAAACAAAACAGTGCCCTTCTGTCTGTCACTCATACTATGTGTACATATTCTGTCCCTTCTAGCCAAGAACGCCTGTCTGTTCTACGTGTATATATGCAAAACCTTGTGAACTTTGTTAAAGGCAATAATATATCTTTAATGGTTTTGCTGTATCAGTAACTTCATTGTTTGTTTGTGACATATTTTAACCAGAACAACACATAAATGTTTCTCTCTATTTCAAGTATGTCCTGTAGAGGACATGTGCAATACAATGTAACAGTGTCTAAATATAGAAAGTGTTCAAGGTAATAAAACTATACAATTTGTATTGGAAAATGTATTCAAATGTATCCAGGAGATAGTGCGTGTTTAATTTTGATTATTGAAGCTTGCACACCTCCCTAATGTTCTCTTTAAGCTATACCTATATATCTTACTAAGCAGTTCAGGTTTCCGTGTACTTAGCCCTATTATGCAAGCACTTCTCCAACCTCCCCACAGGGGAGAGGAGGCACAGCCCAGCCTGGGCTGGGAGACTTTCGTCTCTGTTCAGTAATGCTTCTGGGAAGCACTAGGACAAGGAGACATTCCAGCAGGCTTCAGCAAGAGCCAGCATTACGCAGCTCTCCTTTTGATTCGAAGATGTCAGTGTTGTCAGGGCAACTGTGAACAGCGGCGTATCATATTTTCTGCTTCTGTGCTGTGTGCTGAATATTTTAGTGTGCTGAAGCCAGCAGGTTAGAGTAAGGTTCTGGTGCAGTAAGACAGGCAGCATAGTGAATCTGGCTGAGCTTCAAGGAAAAGAAGCATCCAATATTTCCTAGTTTTTCAATCTCAAGTAGTAGGAAGGCAAGGGTGGTGGTGGGGGGGTTGCAGTTTCCAAGGCTTCGCACAAGCTAGTGGATGTTGGCGTTGGCATTCTATTCCCTCTACCTTTTGGAGGTTGTCTGAGAAATCTGGCAGATGAACAAGCTACATCGGTGACCAATTCTTCCTGGGGAGCTGCACTAGGAAGAGCAGGATACATGCTGATATTTCTTAAACCCAGGGGGAAAAAAGCAGCGGCAGGGAAAATGCCAGGAACATCTACAGCCATACGACATGAAAGAATAAAGAAATCAGGGGCCAGGCCTACTCCCCCAGTATTATTCACCATCACTGAAGAGGATGAGCCTCAAAAGAATGGAATTGTCAGGAAAGCAAAAGGTAGGCATCCTGCATACTTGACATTATGCTGCATACAATGCAGAGTCATTGAACCCTGTTGCCCTTCATTGCAGTGGAAAGCTGTGCCTTCTCAAAGAGGATTAACACTTACCTGTATCCAGCTGTCAGCATGCAGTCCTACAGTCTATATAAGCACTAACCTATTGAGTATTATGTTCCCTGACCCATTCAGTAAAGATGCCCTGCATCTGTTTTCATGCACCCATGTGTAAATTATTTTAATCCTTTGCATGCCTGAACCATAGTGGTTTTCATTAAATATATGCTTATGGTCACAGTTGACTGGATATCTGGGTGTGCGATGAGACATTATTTTTATGGCACAATTGAATCAAACTTTTATGTGTCACTGGAAGAGATGGGGGTTGTTGTACATATTGCTTTCAGCAAAAGGTGAACGTAGCAATTAATGTGTGTTAGAAAAGCCAGTAGGAAGAAAGAAACCTACTCTATTTTTAATTTAGTGACTGGGCTTGCCATAAATTGCTCTTATTTTTTTTTTTAGTATATTCGACACTTGCAGTTAAGTGATCTCCATTTGTGTCAGAGCTGTTAGACCTTCATAAGATAGTGTGGATGTTTTCAGAAATACAAGGTCCTCCCCTATACAGCATTGTTGGCCTTCACATGTTGTTTTGGTAGGGTAGCCTGCTGTAGTTAGCTAGCGTGGTGTTTGGGCTGCCACATGCATGCTAGGCAGTGACATCGCATGTTATAGAAACCCTAGTATTGAACGACATGAATCTTTCCATTTCATTTGTACTTCGAACAGCTGAGGAGTGTCATGGGTGTAACTGAAATCTTCCCTCAAAGATAATCCATTATTAACCTCATAGTCATTAGTAATGCCAGCCAACATTCAGTATAAGTATATAAATAGTATTTTTAATGACATATACATGTCTGTAATATTATTTTTTTTTTATTATTAATTCAGTGATTATATATGTGTCACTTATGCAGTTATCCAAGGCTGATTTATATATGCCTTTTAAACAGTCAGTTCTTGGCACTTAAGCTACACGCCATGTAATTTGTAAGAGTGTGAATTGTTAAAAATTCTAGATGAATTTAGAATGAAATTTTTTGGCCAAATTAGCTAAATAAGAACTCACTTTGAATTTGCATTAAATTCCCAGCCTGTTCACACTTTAGTGAATGCTCGGTATATTTTCCAAGGTAATCAGCCAAGTGCCTGCTTCAGAATCATGTGTCAAACTGTCATTGCTAATTGGAGTTCTGAAGTTTGTTTTGTTGGTTTTTTCCTTTCTTTCTTAAATTTCCCTTATCTACCGGTACTCTGTTTTAATTCTGCAGGAAGAATATTTAAACCCATTTTACCCTCTTATATCTTTCTAAGTACACCATTTTGCTGATGATGTAATATTGAATGCAAAGTTTACACAGAATCAAAGCCTAACCATAGGGCTACCCCATTACTGTAAAATAAATTGGTACCTATACACATACACCTATACATACATTTCACCAACCTAGACTATGCAGGAGATGCCATGATTACATAATAAAGAAGTACTTTATTGTTCATGAAACTTAATGGCTGTTTGTGTGATAAAACAGTTATCATGCACCTAAATTATAGTGCCATTTAGAAAATGCCAAACTATAAAGTTAATATTAATATTAATAGATTATAGAGTTATTTAAAGCGAAGACTGGCTTAATTTCAACAACATTTTCATTATTCACCTTAATTCTTGATAAACCTTTTAAATTGGCCACATACTTCAGGGATGTAACTCGCATGGATTGGAAGCCAGAGTTTTTGGTTTCTTAAAAGTATAACCGATTTCGAGGATGATAGATAAATGACTACAAGTTGTGTGAGGATTTAAGTACTGGGGAAATATGAATTTTGGGCCCTGAATATTGGAGACCATTCATAAATTAGGATGATCTAAAGGTTGAAAACCCCAGGTGAGGATCACAGATTGAGGTACACTAGGACAGTGATGAAATAAAGATAGAGGAAGAAGGAAGAAGTTTGAGTCAAGTGTGATCCATTAGTCACTTAGGATCAGTTGTTTGTCTAGTTCAGCAGTTTTAAACTAGTGTAGTGTAACTCAATGGTGTGCCTCAAAGGGCCACTCCACTGCCCAAATCCTAAAAATAAATAAAAAAACACATTGATATTAATTTAGGTTATTTCAAACTTTGTAGTGGGTGGTGTTTTTGTTCTTTTGTTTTGTGTCCACATAAAGAAATATTTTCCTATCTCAACTTTAAGGAATACAAGCAAACATTATAGTTGTTAAAACCCTGCTCCCCTTGCTTCTCTTTAAAAAGTTAGTTTACTTACCATTTTTCAAGTGCTGCTCCGTGCCAGTCTCAACATTGCTGGCCCCGCTCTCCCTACTTGGCTGGGATGATCAATTTTGACAATATCAGCTAACTACAATGCTTTCCCATAGGAAAGCATTGGAAGGCTATTGCGAATGCACAGCAAACGCCACACTGTGCCAATCAGCATTTCCTTATAGAGGTACATTGATTCATGGGGAGCATTCATAGAGACTCTGATCATCAATATCAAACAGTGTGGCATGAGGCATCTGTAGTAGCTATCTGAGTTAATGTGGTGACATTCTGTCATCAAACTAATATGGTGACCAGGGGTCATGTGACCAAGCTCATGTATGCCTTTATTACAGGGGGATAACCTTTACCCTTTGGTATGGTAATTAGGTAATTCAATACATTTACAAGTCAGGAAAGAGATAACCACTTCCCTCTATTGCCATTCCTCCCTGTACCTTCTTGGCTGTGCTACTGAGCAGACACTTGAGCAGACATGGGCTAATTTTTATCATGGTGAACTGTGAGTGGGATCTGATGACTTTATAAGATTTAGTTATTGTTAGGTTGTTGTTGTTGGTATAGTTAGTTAGATTGTGTGTCATTATTTGTATGTTGTTGCTGTTTTGTCTCTGAATAAATATTTGTTAAAGTAGATGGACCAGAGTTTATATGTATGCATACATAATTTATATCATTTGGTAATATACCACATGAGTGACTATCCCTAGATGTGTTCCTAGTAGAAAGTAGAAAGGCTTCAGGCACTCATAGGTTCAAATTAGGCAGATTTACTGAAGCAAAAAAATACTACAGGAAACATTTCGACACAAGTGTGTGTGTGTGTGTATGTATGTATATATATATGTGTGTGTGTGTGTATATGTGTGTATATATATATATATATATATATATATATATATATTTATTTTTTTGCTTCAAAAAAATCTGCCTAATTTGAACCTTGTGAGTGCCTATTGCCTTATGCTATCTACACTAAGCACTTGCTGGTCCTATTTTGGTCAGCACCCTGTGGTTCTTGTGAATAGAGTGCAGTTCCTCCTCTTGTGGTACTAGATGTATTCCTAGGCAGTAATGCTGTAAACACTGCCTTTTCTACAAAAAGGCAGTGTTTACATTAAAAAGTATTCAGAGAGATTCTGTAGACACCAGAAACACTGCATTAAGCTGTAGTTGTTCCGGTGACTATAGTGTCCCTTTAATTAGTTAGTTTGGATAGTAGTATGTGTATCTTTCTAGTAAGCTTTCAACTAAATGTAATATTTCTAAGCTGCTGCTGAAGGAAGAAAATAAAAAAGATGTGCCTTGCAATATATATATATATGTGTGTGTGTATATGTATTTTTAATTGTCTTTTGTTTACTTGAGATACAAACACCTTTGTTCCAGTGCTGAGCTTCGTGGGTGTTACTCTTCATGAAATACCCATCTTTGGTTTGTCTTTGGCTCCTCCTGCAATCTTCTGTGATTTGCTCTGCTTGGGGAAGCATGCCCATGCAGGGCAAACCTCCTCAGTGATACGGACACACTGGCTTTATTGCTAGTGTCTGAACTGAGTGACGTGAGTCACTTGGTTCATATACTACCTCACCAGCACTAGCACCATTGGCTAGGGAGCTTCTATAGCAATCACAGTGGTTGTGATTACAGTGCTTGGGAGAGCAGAAGGACTGCCTGTATCCTTTGTCAGTCAAATCATTGGCGTAGTATCTGTGATGAAGATTTGACTGAGATTTTTTTTAAATACGATTTTTTTTCCCCAATGTATGCATTAGCTTGCACAATATGTAGATGAAATGTCATGCTCTTTCAAAAAAGTATGAGTGGTTTGGGCATGACAAGTTCCCTTTGAAGTTGCGTGTAATCCAGCACAGAGACAGCTTCATCACGGTAGCTGCTACTCACTCTGTGAGATTATCAAGATTTATCATCTTTTGTCCAGTAGAATGTTTCTCATATAGAACTTGTATTACAGATCTATGGTGTATTTGCTGGGTTTACCAATCCACTGCTTTCAATAGAGAATCATTAAATCCAATCCTTCTTTGTGAGAAGCACAAGTTGTATTTGGCATCATTATTTGGTGTGTGATGATGTCAGATGTTTAGACCTTCAAAACACAAAGGTTTTATGGTGGAAATGTGAGGCAGATTCATGGACAAATGTAAACATTGCAGGTTCTGCAAAAGAGTAAAGGGACATCAATGCACCCAAGCCCTTGCATTGTAGTGTTTAAGGAGTACTGCTCCCATTGTTGTTGTTACTTTTTGCAGGGCTGTAATTGATTTTGTCAGATCTGGAGGATTTTAGCATCCGTAAAGTAAGTGCTGAAATATAACCATATTTCACTTATGTTATAAAAGAAAAGGTTTGGAACCACTGATTTAGTAAGAGGCATCGTATCAATTTTTGCCTGTCTTGGGAATAACAGTGAGTTATGCTTTGTATATGTCAAGACAAAAAAACTGTGAAGTCTTGCCCCTACACCTCTCCCTTATACATGATCTTCATGCATTATCATTTTCTAACAATCATTATTATTATTATTATGAGTGTTTATATAGTGCCAGCATATTCCGTAGCACTTTACAATATTATCAGAGGGGTTGATTTAACAATAAATGAGACAATTACAAAAACACGTACAGTAGGTTGAAGATGACCCTGCTCAAACAAGCTTATCATGCATGGTCTGGCTTCCTCAGCTGCTGTCTACATGGCAGTGCTGAAAGTTTTGTACTGATCTTCAGTGTTCCCTTAAGCCTTCCATGAGTATTCCTAATATGAATACTGGAAACATACGCTCATTTTTCTGAATCTCCGTTAATTACCAGGTTTTTAAAATACTGGTCTATGGTGGTTCCTTCCCTCTTTTCAGCCAGTGCTCTGAAGAAATTAATGTGATCTTAGTTTGGGAAAAATCTAACTCTAGTTGGCTTTTTATTTCATCTTTTACATAGTTTTCTCAACCTTTGTTCACTTCAATTTGTCCTGCCATGTATTTTAAAGTTTTTTTTTTTTTTTTCATGTAACAATAATTTCTTTCAAATGTATATTGAAGATTTTGCAATTGAAATCACAAACCAGTGTATTTCAGCCAGGGCACACATTGCATAAGAAGAAGAGACAGAGCAATCTTGTTTATGATACTCTTCCTCTCCCTTTGCTGTTTGTACTGAATCAGATGGTGCAAGTACTTTTTTTTTTTTTTGGCAATCCAATTTGTGTTAAAGTGATAAAACAAAATGCAAAAAAAAGAGAAATATAAAAGCAAGTCAAAAGGTCCCAATGTTAATGACAAGTGTTCAATGCAAAGGCTACTTTGGCTTGATACATATAGCAACAAATAGTAAAGGAGGAGAAATGAAGTAGAAAGCATATGATGGGAGAATATGAAATAAGATTAGTGGAGAAAAATAATTGGTCAGAGAACAATCTTTTCTCAAGGGAAAAGTCCAGGAGAACAATTTGCTTGTGAAGTAAAGTGAGGTTTAACAGCGTGGCTTTTGTTCCACCACTCTTCATTTGCAGAATCCTAATTTTCATTTTTCAGGATTTTTTTAAGGTCTGCACCATTTCTATGAAATGCCTTACCTTGTCTTATTGGAGTTTCTCTTATCCTCCAGTCCTTTAAGAAGTCCTTGTAAATACACCTCTTTTGGAAATCTTACATGCATCCTAGTTAACTCTATTTGTGTTACAATTGCCCTCCTGTCTCTCCACATTCCACCTGTATTTCCATTGTTCATTCAGTCTTTTTTTACTCTACTTTTCCTCTATGCTGTGATCATATGCTATGCCATTTTTACAAGCTTAACTAGAAACAGGCATTGTATCCATTAATCTCTCCTCCCCTCTGACATTTTGTTCTTCCTTATGGTGTTCCTTTACATCTTCTATCTAGAATGTCAGCTTGTTTGAGCAGGACATTCTTCACTTCTTGTGGATGTTGTTAAATACAAATGATGACATCAGGGCTCCAAATTTTTACTGATCATTAGCAAGTGAAAATTCAGTCCTGGCAAGCAGAAATTCACCCCTAGAGAGTGTGTCATGAACCCTCCAGGCTTGCAGTGGAAGTAACCTGCAGGCCTGCCTTATAGTATTGGACTTTTGCCTTATGATATTATCACTGCCAGTGTGCAGATACTATCCTCGTTTGTCTTTGGAAATTTTGCACACAGCCAGAGTGATGCTAGAATTAATCTTTTCTCTGTGAAGCTCCATCTCTTTGGCCGAGATCAAGGATCTCAGCCAGGGGAGAGCTGGCAGCCTTAGACCTGGGGGGCAAAACCAGTCAAGTGGCCCATTGCACCACCAAATCAGTTCACCATCCATGCCCACCTTTTCCTGGTCTTATAACGGATATTGATGTTATGCTAATCAGTAGCTCTTTGCCATACCCGCTCCTTCACAGCTCTGACTTTTAATGTTGTTAGAGCGCAGGCTGAGAATCTCTGAGCCTGTGCTCTGACTCACTAACTGAGTGCCGGAACCACGAGCGAGAGGATATGATCTGACTGCACCTACTGCTGGTGCGCACGAGTGGACCACCCACGAATCGTTTAAATTGAATATGCTGGTGTCCCCAACTTGTGAGCTGTGTTGGCCGCTAGGCGCCTCTGTTGTCATGGCACCCTGCGTGACCGCACAGCGTGCACACCCCAACGGCTGGACCTGCTGACATACACTGACGTTACTACTTAGACATCCCTCAATATTAATACACGTGTTCTCACCTCCCCCCTCCACGTGTTCTCCTCACCTCCCCCTCCACGTGTTCTCCTCACCTCCCCCCTCCACGTGTTCTCCTCACCTCCCCTCCCGTGTTCTCCTCACCTCCCCTCCCGCGTGTTCTCCCTCCTCCCCCCTCCGTGTTCTCCCTCACCTCCCCCCTCACGTGTTCTCCTCACACCTCCCCCCCTCCGCGTGTTCTCCTCACCTCCCCCCCTCCCGTGTTCTCCTCACCTCCCCCTCCGCGTGTCTCCTCACCTCCCCCCTCCCGTGTTCTCCTCACCTCCCCCTCCACGTGTTCTCCTCCTCCCCCCTCCCGTGTTCTCCCTCACCTCCCCCCTCCACGTGTTCTCCTCACACCCCCCCCTCCGCGTGTTCTCCTCACCTCCCCCCTCACGTGTTCTCCTCCTCCCCCTCCCGCGTGTTCTCCTCACCTCCCCCCCCCCTCCCGTGTTCTCCTCCTCCCCCCCTCCATTGTTCTCCTCACCTCCCCCTCCGTGTTCTCTCACCTCCCCCCTCCGTGTTCTCCTCACCTCCCCCCCCTCACGTGTTCTCCTCACCTCCCCCCCCTCCCGTGTTCTCCTCACCTCCCCCCCTCCGTGTTCTCCTCACCTCCCCCCCTCCGTGTTCTCCTCACCTCCCCCCTCAAGTGTTCTCTCACCTCCCCCCCTCCCGTGTTCTCCTCCTCCCCCCCCTCCGTGTTCTCCTCACCTCCCCCCTCCCGCGTGTTCTCCTCACACTCCCCTCCACGTGTTCTTCTTAC
Source organism: Pelobates cultripes (assembly GCA_933207985.1). Lineage (NCBI taxonomy): Eukaryota > Metazoa > Chordata > Amphibia > Anura > Pelobatidae > Pelobates > Pelobates cultripes. The sequence continues at coordinate 203,386,299 of OW240913.1, read as the reverse complement.
CCACTCTCCTCCCTGTGCTCTTCTTACCCCCTCTCCTCCCTGTGTCCTCACCATCCCCCTCCCTGTGTTCTTCTTACCCCCTCTCCTCCCTGTGTCCTCACCATCCCCCTCCCTGTGTTCTTCTTACACCCTCTCCTCCCTGTGTCCTCCTCATCTCCCCTTCTCCTCACCCCCCTCTCTGTGTTCTTCTTCCCTCCTTCTCCTCCCTGTGTACTCCTCACCACCCCCCCGTGTTCTTCTCAGTCCCCCCTTCTCCTCATCTCCCCTTCTCCTCACCCTTACTCTCTCCTCTCCTCCTTGTGTTCTTCTTACCCCCCCTTGTTGTTCTTACCCTCCTGTTCTTCGCCTCCCCCCTTCTGTTACTCCCATATTCTGTTACTCCCCCTTCTCCTGCTACCCCCTCCTTCTACTCTTCCCCTTCTTCCTTCTGTTACCCCCCTTCTGTTACTCTCTCCCCTCCCCTTCTTCTCTCCTCCTTCCTGCTTTCTCTCTCACCTCCCTTCTGCTGCTCTCTCCTCCTTCTGCTCTCTCCCCTTCTGCTGTCTCCTCCCCTTCTGCTGCTCTCTCCCCTTCATGCTGCTCTCCCCAGCTTCTGCTGCTCTCTCCCCTTCTGCTGCTCTCTCCCCCTTCTGTTGCTCTCTCCCCTTCATTGTCTCTCCCCTTCTGTTGCTCTCTCCCCCCTTCTGTTGCTCTCTCCCCCTTCTGTTGCTCTCTCCTCCTTCTGTTTGCTCTCCCCTTCTGTTTGCTCTCTCCCCTTCTGTTTGCTCCTCTCCCCCTTCTGTTGTCTCTCCCCCTTCTGTTGCTCTCTCCCCTTCTGTTGCTCTCTCCCCTTCTGTTGCTCTCTCTCCCCTTCTGTTGCTCTCTCTCCCCTTCTGTTGCTCTCTCTCCCCCTTCTGTTGCTCTCTCCCTCCACTCCTTGGGCGTGGCGGGCTCCTCTCCCCATCCGCGGTGCCCGGCCGGAGTGATAGGAAGTGCACACTGAGTGTGCACTTCCTGTCAGTCCGGCCGGTTACAGGAAACCGAAAGTAGAGGAGCTCGGCCATGCTACAGGGGAGGTGAGAGGAGAAGCAGCGCTGCAGCCGCCTGAGGCTCTTAACAGAGCGCTCAGGCGACTGCAGCATTAGGACCGGCCCTGCAGCGGCCGGTCTTAAAAGGATTTGGACCCCCGGCCCAGCCCGCCCTTGATCTCAGCCACTCCAATGATCTCCCATAGGAAACCACTGAGACCACCTGACTGAAATAGTGGAGATGATGGTATGCTACCATAAACGCGTTTCTTACAGAACTTTGCCATCTACACTATATATTTGTTTCTGTTTACTTTTTTTTTATGCATTCATTGTATGCCCATGACAAACTATTTAATTAAGGGTAAGAATAATTGCACTTGCACTTTTTTCAGCACTCCACTTTATCACTTTTATCTAATTTCCCAACCCTGCCGACACAGGGAGAACATGATGGAGACCTGGTTAAGAACAGCAGGACTGCTGCCTGGTATCACTCAGAAGGTGTGGGATGGGGGTCACTTACCTAGGTTACTTTTACTGCTATAGTTTGCAAGGGAAACTTATTGCTGGAATGTGTACGTGGAATTTTGGCTTTGTGACAAGGGAGATCTCACAAGCCAGAGCATAGCTGTTCTGCTCGGCCCCCTGACTGTGTCAGACCCTCGGTCCATGACCAATGTGCCCGAGTGGTCAATCCACCCCTGGTTGCAGGGTTAAAATGGGGAGCACACATTCCTATAGTGTTCCTTTAAGAAGTTGTCATAAATTGGTTATGTTGCCAGGAGTGCCCTAGCGCTCTCCCTGAGTAAGCAGTCAAACAGTTATTTACAGTATGACTTACCTAAAGAAGGTTTACGCTGGTCTCCACCTCCACTTTACCTCTACTTTAGCTCCACTAAGCCAAGCTCAAGACTTAGCTCCACTGCACTTAGCTCTGTGCAGGAGTTTCTGGCAGCAGGGGAGGCAGCACTGCCCACCCAGTGGACAAGTTTTCAAACGGTTATTAAACATTTGACTATTTACTCTGGCAGGACACCAGCACACTGCTGGCAAAATAACTACCAATGCAAGCTGTAGCGATTTTTGTTTGTTCATTTAATACTAGATGATGAATGCCAGATATATCGAGATAAATTTCTAGAGTATTCAGCTACATCAAATTATTTTGTGGGTCACCGGGGAGACTCTTCATCCACTTCAGTGTCCTGAACTCTGTTGACAACATTGTCTTGTGCTCTAGTTATATTTTGCTTTATTTTCCTTATATTTTTTAATTATTTTTATAATTTCTCAGATGACATAAGTGGTGTTCCTTTGAACACAAATTTACGCTCATTGCGCCTGTATCACCCTGTGAAGAACTTCCTCAAGTTAATCCTCAAACCTTGCCCAAACTGTGTTCCCCCTGGTTTGAAAGTACACTCTTTCGAAAGTACACTCTCTGGCAGATGGCGGCCAATTTGTCTCCCGAACGCTAACAGCAGTACGTGGCTGTGAACTCCATGAAATTATAATTGGCCACTTCCCCGGTTTACTTTGCCCCACGTGTTCTCCCCGTTCCTGACCAGCCAGGCGAGCGCTAATTGGAAGGAAGGTACCCAAGAGTATGGTGAACAATCGCTCCCAGAGAAGGCCGCATTGGTTTGTCTGCAAGGACAATTCCCTTGAACAATTCCCTTGAAACTATTTTGGGCTTCACCCATGTGTGTGCTCGGTCAGAACTTTACCCCTGTGGTGATTTGTCTTCACTGTATGGATGCGAGCACTATTTGGACCACTTGGGCGCTCAGATCAGGGCTATCCGGGGTTATAAAATATGTTTTCAGTAGGTCATGGGAGTGTTTTATATGTTTTACCACGTGTGTCCGGGAGATAATTAGTTTAAGCAAAAGCGAACTCCTTTATCTCCCAGACGGAGAGACACCTGTTTACGGTTTCATGAATAGGGACCCCATGCTGGTGGTTGTGTATATAACCATGAGACTTAGCCTAATAAAACCACTTGTTCTGCAACCTTCATCAAGTTTTGACTGATGTTTGGGTATGTGGAAGATATAGCGCTACAATCACCAAAGGCTTGCCGGAATCAGGAGAACATCGGACGTACGTACCACTCTGGGTACATACAGAGGTGCTACTCTGGGTACATGCGGCCCCCCCTCCCCCTTTACTAAAGATACCACACTTCCTGTTGTTTAAGTCTTTTAAGGGGGTTTGAGGCTCTATAATGTGCCTATATTTCATTGGTTTCTGTTCCACTACCAAGTATTGGAGGCACCTAGTGCTCCCTGCCCTACAATTTTTATTTAATGTTTTTCTACTACACTCATGGGCAGGAGTTGCATAGTGGTTATCTAACTGGTTTTCTTTTACTATTATTTTTTAAAATACACAATCCCCAGTATATTGTGATATTAATGCCTATATCCCGTAATATGCAACTGCTGTTTGTCATGCATTTTCTATTTCTCTTATTATGGTGATTTTGGTACTACTTGTTAATTATGAATAAAGAGATTTAAAAAAAAATATATATATATATATATATATATATATATATATATATATATATATATATATATATATATCTATCGCAGAGTGTCTCGTTTTGGGCAAAAAAAGTTTGCTTTGAATTTCAAGCAAACTAAAAAAACAATCACTAAAGTAGGAATTGTTGGACATTGGCTAGATTAGTCTAAACTGGAAACATTTTCCAATGTATTTTCCTGGCTGTCTGTGGTAGACTTACATTTGCAATCTCCTTATTAATAGTGCTCAGTTCCCAATGTAGTAGTACTTAATGATATTTTGATTAAAAATAACAGGTTTCCAAAAGTTCTTAAAATTTTGTATTCGTAAAATTATATTTTCTAGAGTATACCTTATCTCTACCTTCCGGTTTTGTGGTGCTGTCCTTTTTCCATAATTGGAAAAAGATACATTTTGGTGAAACCGAATATAACCCCCTTTGATATTTTTCAGTATAACCAATATTCAATTGGTATGTTTTTATGTATAAATAAATAACGTCAGCGTTTCATCTATACCTTCAGAGGTTGTTAAGCGAGTTTGGCACTGTAAATACATAACCGAGATAGCTTTATTATATTGTAGAATGTGCTATGGTTGGTTTGTCTTTAAACTATTTTCCCTGCAGCTTGCTTTGAACACGAGAATTTAATTTAATGGTGTAAATCACGGCTGTTCTGCAGGGCTCTCGTGGAATGATTATATTTACCCTACATTGGAGCTTCACAGGCTGTTTTAATCATGTCCAATGTACCAGAATTTCTTTTTATCTAAATTATCTGGCACCATCTACCAGGATAATAGACTGGCATTTCTCGTTTCTTTTCAAGACCAGTAATAAAATGCTGAAAAGCATTTTCTGTCTGTATCCCACCTCAAAAGAATTGTATACGCTTTAATATATTTAAATGTGCAGTCATATTTCTTGGTTTTACATACCAGATTACACCCACTCAGCACACCTACAAAGACAGACATGTCTTAATGCATAGTCGTAATCTCTGCAAAACAAATTGTCATGGCTGTAACATAGGACAATTATAGTGTGAATGTCACGCAGAGCTGACTGCCGTGTAGCTCCAAAGTGTATTTACATAGAGATGTCACCTGTTCTAGTAAGTACAGGCTTGCTCACATATTCCATTCAGGTCATAGTGTGTTGCAGGGTTTTAACACAAGGTTGCATGGCTTGCAAGTAAGTATTATCTTTTAGTTTTACTCACTAAAGTGAGAATTGTTGGGAACGGAAAGTGAATATCATATTTTGGGCTAAAGTTTGAATTTCACTTTGATTTCCAGACAGTTCACACTTGAATTTTATCTATATTTTTTTAGATGTCTTGATCCTAATGAAAATAGATCAATTATATTAAACATCTTTCCTGTAGTATTTTTTTATTTTATTTGTGCAATATTTTAAATAATAGTCATTACTTGACTACTTATCCTCTGTCGTCTTTGAAATGTGAGCTGGATCTATTTGCACAGTTTAAAATTATCAGAGAAGAACATTTTTATTTATATATAACTGATCTCTTTTCGTGTGTGTGTGTGTGTGTGTGTGTGTGTGTGTGTGTGTGTGTGTATATATACCTGTGAATCCTCATCACCAAAAAAAAAATAAAAAAATAAACTTCCTCTATTTAAAGCAGCTCTGTCATGTCAAACTTCTAATCTTTTAAGAGTAAGGACTCTTTGCCTTATGTATTTTTGGTCTGCGTGACGCTTCCCTTGTTAAGTGAAGTTTACCCATAATGCTCACCTGTCCTTCACGTCCCCTGGTGTCAAACATCCTGAGTCTCTGCATCCTGAGCCCACCCTGTGGTTATTTGATGTGCAAGGCCGGATTAACATAGGGGCTGATGGAGCTGCAGCTCCAGGCCCAGGCCCATGGAATAGGCCCATTAATTTAAAATAAAAAATAAACACATTTTTTTTTTTTTTAAACACTTTTTTTTTTTTCCACACACTACTCTTAGGGATTCCACTTGGCTTTTATTTTGTTGGCACAGCCAGTATTTGAGGCTGCCTGGCTTGTGCCAATATTGCAGTGATACTGGCAATACAAATGCTGGTATTTTTCTCAGTATAAACAAGAGATTACTATGCAATACCAGCACTGGCCAGTAGGGGTCACTGTGTGTGGAGACAGGCAGGGATAGGACGTTCTAGTATATCCCTCCCTGCCCATCTATATTCACTGATCTGCAGGGGTGCAGCTACAGAGAGTCCAGAGAGCAACTCCCACCCTGCAGAGACAGCCTACAGCTCAGGGAAGTAAGGGATGGGGGGAAAGGCTGCAAGGAGACATGGGGACACTGAGACACTAAGGGACATTGGGAGACATTATGACACAGACACATGGGGACACAGTGTCCCTGGTGTCTCAGTGCCCCCTAGTCTCCCAGTGCCCCCAGTCTGCCAGTGTCTCACTGTCCCCATGTCTCCTAGTGCCTCCATGTCTCCCAGTGTCTCAATGTCCCCATGTCTCCAAGCTAGTGTCTGTGGCCCTGGTGTCTCCTTGTCCCCATGTCTCCCAGTGCCCCAATGTCTCAATGTCCCCATGTCCCCCAGCCAGTGTCACTAGTGTCTGTGTCCCTGGTGTCTGTGTCCCCATGTCTTCAAGTGTCCCCTATTTTCCCAGTGTCCCCATGCGTCCCAGCCAGAGTCCCCTAGTCTCCCAGTGTCACTGGTGTCTCCGTGTCCCTAAGTCTCCCCGTGTCCCCAGGTCTTCCCACCTTCCTAGTGACATGGGAACCCTGGGATACATGGGGACACAGGGAGACATTGGGGCATTGAGACACTGTGATACATAGGATCACTGGGAGACCTGGGGACACGACACTGGGAGACATGGGGCACTAAGACACTGATACATAGGAACACTGAGACCTGGAGTAATCGACACCAGAACAACTACAGCTTATTGAATTTGTTCTGGTGAGTAGAATCATTACAGTCAGGCTTTTTGCTGTAAACACTGTCTTTTCAGAGAAAATGCAGTCTTTACATTACAGCCTAGTGATAACTTCACTGGCCACTCCTTAGATGTCTGTTAGAGATCCTTCCTGGGTCATGGCTGCCTAAAATGCATCCAAACATTGTGTCTCCTCCCTCTGCATGCAGACACTGAACTTTCCTCATAGAGATTCATTGATTCAATTCATCTCTATGAGGAGATGCTGATTGGTCAGGGCTGTGTTTGAATCATGCTGGCTCTGCCTGCCTTTGTCAGTCTCAGCCAATCCTATGGGGAAGCACTGTGATTGGATTAGGCCACCACTTCTAATGATGTCAGCAGACTGCTTGTTTTTCTGAGTCTAACAGCATGCAGAGTTACAGCTTCAGGCTTGAATACAGTAAGATTTTGCTATGTTTATGGAGGCATGAGGGGCCTGGGGGGGCTAGATGGTGGTGTTGACACTATAGGGTCATGAAATTATGTTTGTGTTCCTGACCCTATAGTGATCCTTTAAGGTAATGCTGACTTTGGTCTTTCTAACACTGTGGCATGTTCCCTTTCTTCTACACTCACTATATACCAGGAGCTTCTGCCTGCTAGTAAGAAGGTAAGGAGACAAGTGGACCAGCGAGTGCTAGGGGACAGTCCTTAGAAAGCGTTGAGCGAGCGCATCATTAGATGCATTTATGACAAGCTTAGGGTGCTGTTGGCCAGCTGCATGATTGGCAGGCAGCCTGACATGCATTCATACCAGGCTGGCCTTCTAATTCTTTGGGCAGACATATCCTCTTTTTGGGCATGTTCGCCCCTCTTGGCAGGTTACGTGATTTGTGTCAGTGGCACACCCTTTTACCGTGCCCATTGACTTCCTGCTTGACTGGACACTGCTGTTAGGGGTTATGGATTTACTTGAAAGATGAAAACATAAATTAGTGAGAGATTAGCCTAGGGTATGTGTTTTCTTATAGCTGCTGTTTTCTTCCTCTCCAGCACCATCTCCATCAGATACATGACGCTTGGGAGTGTTTTACTGTTTTTGGTTGATATGATTCTGTAATTAGGCCCGTCATAATTGTCAGCACCAGGCCCACTGGGCTCTTAATCTGGCCCTGTTGATGTGTAAGGCAGACTGAGCATGTACAAGAACTGAGAAAATGCTGACAAAGGCAGGGACCCAATGTCAGACATTAGAGTATAGCTGAGAATGGAATCAAGACATTACTGAGAAGAAAAGAAAAATACATGTAAAGCAGAATAAAATACATTGCCAGACAGTGAGGATTCATAGAAGGGTGAGTTTAAAAAAAAAAAAAAAAAAAAAAGTCACAGCTTGTGACAAAGGCGCTTTCATGAACAGAATGCTATAGATTTGCCACTTTACCGCTAACCTATATATAGAGTAAATTGTAGCAAGAAATAAATTTGGTAGCAGCAGGCAAGATATTATTGTATCACTATCCCACAACAGGTTTATTCAAATCTAGCTTCTGCTAAACATTCAGTTTCCGGACCTCTACCGTGATCATGAATTCTTCTTTATGTAGAACATTATCTATATGTGTACTTTGTGGTCTGTCCAACTCTGATACAGAAAGCTGTTTCTCTTACCTACAAAATATGAATTGATGGTGCTGGCTATGTATGGAATGTTTTCAGCAACTGGAGACGGAATATTTTCTGTTTAACAGGATTGTGTTCTAGAATTAAAACACATGATGTGTTGTTCAAAAGAGTTTTCGTTATGCGCATGACGTTGTAAATGTGGCATTGTTACTCTCCCTTTGGGGGGTCTTGGGAAAAATGTTTTTGACAACTTTAAATATCAACAGGACCATCCTGAATAATGTTGGGCTTCCAATGATAAGAACAGGTATACTATTAAGACATAGTAAGAGTTACCTCACCACAAATCTGTGTGATACCCCCAGAAATTACAATTAAGTTATTTCCGTAGGTGTCCGACAGGTTCTGCCTGGGGTCAGCTGGATCACTATTGCATATCTTTTGGGAATGCCCAATCTTATCTCCCTATTGGAGAAATGTATACAATGTAATTATTGTAATGGAATTCCACCCAGCAGACATGCTTTTAATTTGAATATGGTTTTAAGATGCTCCAGATTACTTACTTTACCTTCACCTCTCCACCCTAATCTTTTTATCTCTCTTCCTTTCTATTCATGTAGTGCGATGTATTTTTTCAAAACTTTCTCACTTCCTTTAAGGGTACTTTCTATCCTACATGGGGCCTGTTAGTCTTGTCACACACCAACTCTCAATGACTTATTGCACAATCTGGTTTAAACACAACCATTGGTTTAAAAACCAGAAGAGGTTCCTGAGTGTTAGGATAAATGAAGTATAAGATTACCTCCAACTTTGTACTCACGGTCAGTCTTTTAGGTCACTTTTTGTTTACCAGGTCTGGTTACCTCACAGTTACCTAATGTATTGATTGAATGCAGTAAATGCTGTATAACTGTGTCCCTTTCAGTTCGTTGCATCACTTACAAAATAAAGCAAAAAAATAAAAAGTAACCCTTCCCTTCCATTTTAAAATAATGAGTTGTTGTACAATAGCTTGGCAATAACATGTTAACCAGGTGCTCCCATGAATGACTAGAGCAAGCACAGTAGACAGAGAATTTTACTCTCTACCTGAAGCAGACTTGCTATGCCATACATATAGAAACATAGAATGTGACGGCAGATAAGAACCGGCCCATCTAGTCTGCCCAATTGTCTAAATACTTTCATTAGTCCCTGGCCTTATCTTATAGTTAGGATAGCCTTATGCCTATCCCACGCATGCTTAAACTCCTTTACTGTGTTAACCTCTACCACTTCAGCTGGAAGGCTATTCCATGCATCCACTACCCTCTCAGTAAAGTAATACTTCCTGATATTATTTTTAAACCTTTGTCCCTCTAATTTAAGACTATGTCCTCTTGTTGTGGTAGTTTTTCTTCTTTTAAATATAGTCTCCTCCTTTACTGTGTTGATTCCCTTTTATATATTTAAATGTTTCTATCATATCCCCCCTGTCTCTTCTTTCCCCCGAGCTGTACATGTTAAGATCCTTTATATGCTTACATTCGCCTATTTCAAATGGAACATATGTATATTAAAATTTAAGAAGATAGATATTGCTAATTTCTGCAGATAGATATTGTGTACATATTTTCATTGCTGGTATGATTGAAGAAGACTTCTGTTGGTAGTAATCCACTTTCCATAGCTATTGTGTGGGTATTTTGGTAGCAGTGTAATGATAGACTGACAATGCACATCATGTTTTGAGTGCTTTATATTACATAATGTTAAGATGCCAACAGAGTATTTAAAACCTAAGTTTTAACAATTTTTTAAAATATATTTTGACTACTGCAAAGGTATTTTTATACTGTGTTTATTCTCACTGGTATTATACGTTCGTTTAGGGTTTGCAGAGGTTTATCACAGCGTGGACAGAACCTGTGGGTTTTCACAGGTCCACTGACTCCCTGTCTTCCCTTCGTGTATTTGCCCCTCATCGTGTTGGATATATAGAAATAGAAAATATGCTAGGGCATGATTATCCAGGAAATACCAGATGGCATTGGCTCCACAAAGAGGCATTCACGGTCCCACAGATCAATTATGGAACAAACTATGGTATAGCTTTCAGAACCTTTATGAACTCAACAATGTAAGCTATACAGTTAACACCATTACTCCATCTGAGGACAGGTGCAGACAAAATAAAATAAAAAAATACAACATTTTGTAAGACAGACTTCAAATATCATCTAATGGTGACTTGTACCTTATGGACCAGTGTTTTTTTTTTATTTATTTTTATTTTAGAAGCTTTATTGAAGCATTATTATACGTGCATAGTAACATTGTATAAAAATATCACATGCTTTAAGTGCAATCTGATTCAAGAGCTTTTGATAGAACATCTATGTTCAGAACTAAACAATATTAACAAATGCATTCGTAATGTTTGTGGTGGAACCAAAGATGCCAATTAATGCTTGTAGTGGAAGTAATGGGAAAAGTGGGTAGGGGAGATGCAGTAAGGTGTGATGTCTGCCTAGAAATCAAATAGCTAGAAATCTTACTTTTCGAAGAGAGCCATGCCACCGTTAGAAATAATGTATTCTAAAATGAAAACATTGCTCTTTCCCCATGAATGACTATTTTCAGTTAAATAGCAAATTCTGCAAAACCGTCCTACCACAAGTTACTGCTCAAACAACTCTTCCTTAAAGGAACAGTGTAGGGTTAGGAATGCAAACCTGTATTCCTAACATTAGTGTCCATATGCCTAGTTGTATTGAGCTGTTGTTGTAATCCCCCACCCCCATTCCCATTTGCCTTAAAAAATAAGTAAATGGAATGTATTCATAGAGGAACATTGGGGACCTTTCATTCAAGCTTTCCTGTAGAAAAGCATGGAGTTCAATGCTTTCCATTGGGCTTCTACTGCCATGTAATTTATTTGATCAGTGCAGTGGAAACATACTTAGAGATGGATTTAACCTTCAAATTTAGCATCGTGAGGGTTAAATGACAGAACCACATCATTGAGATGAAGTTGTGTGGGTGACTGTAGTGTCCCTTTAAAACAAGTCCTTAATGGTCATTTTGCAGTAAGGTTCTTTTAATCTTTGCAATTTAAATCGTATTTGAAAATATATATTTTATTTTATTTTTATAGCAGAAAAAAGGACATTGTTTCTATGCTGCTATGGTTTGTGTGGAGGATTTTTCCTGATCTTATCAGGGAATTAACCCCTTTTTTTTTTTTTTGAAGGAGCATATCTCTAAAGAGCAGTTCTGGAATAATCAGCAAAACAATTGTTTTAGTTCGCCATGGCGATTGCTGCTAAAATTTCTAGAAGTTTATAGATAATAACCTTCTAATCTGAAATGATGTTTGAAAATGCATTCCCTTATTAATTTTCTCTTACAAACAAACCTAAAATGATCACTCAATTTATTAAGAAAATAAATAAATGGCAAATAAAACCCCACAACTGTATGGGCAGGGTTAGAAAGGTTCAAAACATTTTATATGGGCTTCCTTGCAATCTTTTAGAGGTGCAGCTGCCTGGGGAAATTCTTTTGGCAGGGTAACTGGCAGGATGAGTAATTCACAGCACCCTCCTGCCAGTCACTTAGCTGGTTCTGTTGACCACAGTAGAGGATCTTCTGTATCCTCTATCCCCGCCTGACAGGAATTGCTCTTTCAGAAGGTAATGGGTTCTTAGACCACAAAAAGAGGGAGTGGTAGAGACCACAAAGGACCATGGAGCAGGTGGCAATACAGAAATGCAGCGGGACTGGGGAATGGAACAAAAGACACATATGGGCTTAGAGGGTGCTGGAAGGAAGAGCCACACAGAGGAGCTGGGAAAGGCTAAAAGAGACACACACACAAAAGAGGCTGGGGAGTAGACACAATAAAAGAGGCTGGGGGAGAAGACACACAAAAGAGGCAGGGGAGTAGACACACAAAATGGTTGGGGAGTAGACACACAAAATGGTTGGGGAAAGACACACAAAATGGGGAAAAGACACACAAAATGGTTGGGAAAAGGCTGGGGAAAGACACAAAATGGTTGGGGGGAAAAAAGACACACAAAATGGGGGAAAAGACCTCACACAAGCCGCAGAGAGGCTGGGGAAAGACTGCCACTGACTTGGGGAAAAGACTCACACACAGAGAGGCTGGGGGAAAAGACCTCGCACACAGAGAGGTTGGGAAAAGACTCAGACACAGAGAGGCTGGGGGAAAAGACTCTGGGGGGAAAAGACTCACACAGAGAGGCTGGGGACTCCTGCGACAAAAGAGCTCACATCACAGAGAGGCTGGGGAAAAGACTCCGCACACAGAGAGGCTGGGGAAAAGACTCAGCACACAGAGGGCTGGGGAAAGACTCGCACACAGATTGGGGAAAAGACTTTAGCATTACCAGAGGGGCTGGGGGGAAAAGACTCGCACACAGAGGGGCTGGGGGAAAAGCACACAGAGTGAGCTGGGAAAGGCTAAAAGAGACACACAAAAGAGGCTGGGGGAGTAGGACACACAAAAGAGGCTGGGGGCAGTAGACACACAAAAGAGGCTGACACAAAAGAGGCGGGGGGAGTAGACACACAAAGAGGCGGGGAGTAGCTGGGGAAAAGATACACAAATGGCTGGGGGGGAAAAGACACACAAAATGGCTGGGGAAAAGACTGCACACAGAGAGGTTGGGGAAAAGACTTGCACACAGAGGGAGTGGGCTGGGGAAAGACACAGAGGGTTGGGAAAAGACTGCCACAGAGGGGCTGGGGGAAAAGACTCATTACAGAGGGGCTGGGGAAAAGACTCGCACACAGAGGGGCTATTGGGGAAAAGACTGCGACACAGAGGGGCTGGGGGGAAAAGACTCGCACACAGAGGGGCTGGGGGGAAAAGACTCGCACACAGAGGGGCTGGGGGGAAAAGACTCGCACACAGAGGGGCTGCGGGAAAAGACTCGTACACAGAGGGGCTGGGAGAAAGAGTGACACATGCACAGAGGGGCTGGGAGAAAGAGTGACACATGCACAGAGGGGCTGGGGGAAAGAGAGACAGACGCACACAGAGGGGCTGGGGAAAAGGAGACAGATGCACAGAGAGGGGCCGGGAAAAGGGAGACAGCAGCACACAAATGAGCCGGGAAAAGGGAGACAGCGGAAAGAGGCACAAAAGGGGCTGTTTGGGAGAGCAAAAGAGACATACAGAGATGCTGGGTAAGGAGAAAAGAGACACACATCTGGGTGTGAGAAAGGGAGAGATGCACAGCGGGACTGGGGAAGGGAAAAGAGGGTCAATGGGGCAGGGGAAGTATGATCCCTGCACCGGCCCTGTATGGGTGCATTTTATTGCAAAGTAAAAGGAATTAAAGCCGAATGTAAATTGTTTGTGTCAAGATTAGTCTTTAGCAGTTTTCATATTTTCTAATCGGCAAGTTTTTTTTTGTTTGTTTGTTTTTTTTCAGATCCATAGTCCAACCTGCAGCATTTGCAGAAGATGAAACTTATTCAATAAACTTCAGATTGTAGCAATTTTAAAACTGAATGGCAAATAAAAGCTAATATAGCTGATCTGGAAATATTCTTCAACTTGGCTACGTCACCGCAGAATTCTTTATTCTGCTCTAATGCTAATTTGGTTGTTTATTTAGCTACATTTGTACACTGCTCACATTTCTCAAAACGCATTCAGAGAGAGGCACCGCCACACCAAACAGCAGACTGTGTTAGCAGTGCAATGCTGTAATGTCTCTGACAATCACAGACCAATATCCTTCCTGGTGAATACACAGCAGTTGGCATGACTGAACACAATTGGCTCATACTCCACAGACATTTTACAAAACTCAATAGATTATTTTTATTGACTCTTCCCATTCTTAGAAAGCCCTACTACTTTTGGAAAGTCAGGAAGCCTTGTTTTTATCTATCTAATATGTAAATTAAATGCTTTGGAATATATATACATACTTGGACAGTATATACTTCATCATACTATAAGCTAAAACAAGTAACCCCTACTTCCTAATTAACCCTGTGGTGCAGATGTAGGTCCGTTATAGAGAATGTGTCATTCCATAGTAACTGGCTGCTATATTCATGCAGCTTTTACATATCTATTTTAACCCCTTAAGGACTGGACTGTTTTTGCGATGTTGTACATTTGCGACCAGGCATATTTTTACACTTTTGTGGTGTTTGTGTTTGGCTGTAATTTTCCGCTTTCTCATTTACTGTTCCCATACAAATCATATATTGTTTTTTTCAGGACAAAAGGGGCTTTCTTTACATACCATTATTTATATAATCTCATGTATTTTAATTTAAAAAAAATAAAAAAATATGATGAAAAATTGAAAAAAATACATGTTTTTTGACTTTTACTTGAAAAATCTTTTACTCATCTACAAAAGCGAATGAAAAAAAACTGCTAAATAGATTCAAAATTTTGTCCTGAGTTTAAAAATACCTAGTGTTTACGTGCTTTTTTGCTTTTTTTTTTTGCATGTTATAGTGCTATAGGTACAAATAGGATATTGCGGTTTCAAAACATACATTTTTAAAATTTATCAATAGTGACATTGTAACACTATTATCTGTCATAAATCTCTGAATAACACCCCACATGTACATATTTTTTTTAAAGTAGACAACCCAGGGTATTCAATATGGGGTATGTCCAGTCTTTTTTAGTAGCCACTTAGTCGAAAACACTGGCCAAAGTAAGCATTCATATTTGTTTGTGTGTGAAAAGAAAAAACTAAATTGAACGCTAATTTTGGCCAGTGTTTGTGACCAAGTGGTTACTAAAAAGATTCGTGGATATACACCATTTGCAATACCTGGGTTGTCTTCTTTTGCAAATGGTATGCCATCATGGGGGTAATTCTCATTCCTGGGCTACCATACGCCTTCGGTAAGTTAGCAACGAACTAACCTGGCCATTTTCAATGTAAAATATTTGACCCATATATTTGACCTTGTAACTTTCAAAAATGCTATAAAACCTGTACATGGGGGGTACTGTTTTACTCAGGAGACATCGCTGAACACAAATATTAGTGTTTAAAAACTGGAAACGTATCACAACAATTATATCATCAGTAAAAGTGCTGTTTGTGTGTGAAAAATGCAAAAAAAGTCACTTTCACTGACAATATCATCGCTGTGATATGTTTTACCGTTTTGAATCACTAATATTTGTGTTCAGCGAAGTCTCCCGAGTAAAACAGTACCCCCCATGTACAGGTTTTAGGGTGTCGAAGAACGTTACAGGGTAAAATACAGTGCTAGCAAATTAAATTCTCTGGAATTTCGGCCTGGGTTGGCAGGCAGGTCCCTCAAATTGCAATCAATAAAATTACTGAATTATGTAAAAATATTACATAAATACGCACGTAGAATTTAAATATATATGCTTATTTATATATTTGAAGTCTACGTGTATATTTATATAATTATTTATGTAATTTTGTATATGGACATATGTATATTTCGTATTATTTTTATTTATTTATATATACATAGATATATACAAATTCATTCTAAGTGTATTTTGATATAAATATATATATATATATATATATATTAATTTTAAAATAAAGTTAGAATAAAATTTCATATAGATATATAATTTTTGTAAAATTTTTTATTATTATTTAAAAAAAAAATATTTAATTTAAATTACTTATTATTTATATTTTATAATAATATATATATACAATATATAGTTATTATATATATTATATATATACGTGTGTAATTTAATTATAAGTGTATTTTTATATTAATGTAAGTACATATTAATATAAAAATACACTTAGTATGGCATTATATATATGATATATACACATATATAATTTTTTTTTTTTTAATAACACTAACTTTATTTTATTTTTTGATTTTACACATGCAGGGAGACTGCCTGTCAGCACAGGCAGTCCCCCTGCAGGTAGACACATGGACACCTATTGTGACCTTGTGATCAATCTGTTGAACGATCACATGGCCACAGGGGTCCTAATCCGCCATGGGGAGACTGTCTGGGCTGCAGGCAGTCTCCCCACAACCGGAGCAACGCTGATCGCCGCCGGGGGAACGATGGCGATCAGGTAAGTAACTCAGACCGTTAGGACGGTTCAGGACCGTCATCGGTCGGCAAGGCAAAAATGCCGATGACGGTCCTGAACCGTCCTCGGTCGTGAGGGGGTTAAATAAATATTTAATGTCTAATGAACAGAAAAAAAACCCCATGGATTAGATATTTTCTAAGGTAACTGTCAGAACTTAACTAGCGGCTTCGCCACAATCCGACACTTCCGGGTTTCAAGGACTATTAGCACGCCTCCTCTGACGCGGGTTCCTCACGCTACTTAGAGGAACCGCGCCAGATTCAAAGTGCTTGATTATTTTGAAGCTTCCCTGATCAATCAGACCGGCTACAATCAAACTCTCTCTTTCTACGAATTACGTGTACCGAACCTGGATTGTTGTAACCACTGATCTCCATTCTCCTTCCAATTGACTCGGATTACCTTTAGATACTCTCTGCTTCATAAAGCTTTTCATCATAAATGCAAGTTATATTGTTGGATGATTACCTTCCATTGGCACTTCAGTTTTCTCTACATGTCTTATTACTGAGATTAATTGGAAGTTATTATTGTAATTACTACATGAACTTATTCACATGGATTCCTCTTATGAGCTTTCCATATAAAAATAAGTCACTTACATTATACTTGAGTTCCTTAAAACCACAGGAACTCGCTCAGCAAACTTTCTACATATTGTGTTCCTTAAAGCTACAGGAACCCTCTCAGCAAACTGTCTTCATATTGTGTTCCTTAAAGCTAGAGGAACTCTCTCAGCAAACAATCTTCATATTGTGTTCCTTAAAGCTACAGGAACTCCCTCATCAAACTATCTTCATATTGTGTTCCTTAAAGCTAGAGGAACTCTCTCATCAAACTATCTTCATATTGTGTTCCTTAAAGCTACAGGAACTCTCTCATGAAACTTTCTTCATAGTGTATTCCTTAAAGCTACAGGAACTCATCGCATTCCAAAATCTGCATGTCTCATTCCTTAAAGCTGCAGGAACTCTTCTCATCAAACTACATCTATATTGTATTCCTTAAAGCTACAGGAACTCTTCTCATCAAACTATCTTCAAATTGTTCCCTTAAAGCTAAAGGAGCTATTCTCTTCAAACTTTCTACATATCGTGTTCCTTAAGGCTACAGGAACCCTTCTCATCGAACTCAAATTATCTTCATATTGTATTCTTCAAATTATTGGGACTGTTCTCAATCAATTATTAAATAAACATCCTTTAAGAATAATTCCATCTCTCCTAATTATTCTATTTAAACCTTAGGGTTCTCCTAATTATAATTCTGCAGTTGAGTTCCACTCTACATCCATAGGAAGTATTACAGTAACAAATAAATAAGGTGTTTCAAATATAATGCATTTAATAAAGAATCTGGGCATTTTTTCTTGAGTGCAAATGTGAGTCTAATTTTAAATGGCAACAAATGGAAATAGGCATGCTAGGGACTTTTTTTCTACTTTTGTAATTTGAAACAGCCATTTAAGTCCTATGCTGTAGACTCAAAAGGACAGGATGTTTCAGTGTCAATAAATCAATACTTCACTTAAAATAAATGATTAAAAAAAACAAAAACACTCACCCTTAAAATAGGGGTATCAATGAATCGAATAGAAATATATGTAAAAAATAGCGAGAAAAAAAACTAATGGTGAAGTATGTTAGGTACTGTATAGCTTATACACAAATATTTAAAAAACAAAGTGATCGTGATTTGAGCCAGTCCTACACTTGGCTCTCCACTTGTGAGTTTGTTTATTAAACATTGCACCAAAGTGATCGTGATTTGAGCCAGTCCTACACTTGGCTCTCCACTTGTGAGTTTGTTTATTAAACATTGCACCAAAGTGATCGTGATTTGAGCCAGTCCTACACTTGGCTCTCCACTTGTGAGTTTGTTCTTTAACCCCTTAAGGACACATGACATGTGTGACATGTCATGATTCCCTTTAATTCCAGAAGTTTGGTCCTTAAGGGGTTAAACATTGCACCAAAGTGATCGTGATTTGAGCTAGTCCTACACTTGGCTCTTCACTTGTGAGTTTGTTCTTTATACATTTTTATATAAGATATACAGTACCTAACACACTTCACCATTCATTTTTTTTTCTCCATTTTCTCCATATATTTCTATTGGATTTATTGATACCCCTATTTTAAGGGTGAATGTTTTTAGACAGTGCTCCACTTAAGGGATTAATGGTAAATGTTTCAATAGACAAAAAGCCTTTAGAGATCAAAATCATATGGTACAGAAACAGGCAGTTGGCATTGTAGGTTTGCTAAATGTAAAAGTCCTAAAAAGGCATTGAGGTAGGACAAGTGCAACGAAAAAGAGAGATGTTACATTTGTAGCAAGCCAGTTTCAGATTCAAAAGTCTGACACTTATCCATAAATAGTAATTACTTTTGCCTGCCACTGGCACTTGGCCCAAAAAACAAATGTGACTATTACTTACACTTGTATCTTAATCAATATGCAAACACTTTTAAGAAAACCCTATTACAATGACAGACACCTTCCACTCTCCTCTAGCACTGTGAACACATAGTAGACACAACCCTCTTCCTTCCAATGGGAGGAAATGCCCAGTCACATTACCCAGGGATAGAAAAAGCTAATGGGTGCGCAGGGTGCTAAAAGAGATGGCCCTACAAAAAATATGTACCTCGGTACTCTAGAATATGGTGGTTAAGAGACCCAATGATACTCCTGACTAGGGTATCTACCTAAGAAAAAAAAACTCACACACTACACACCTCCAACTGCTAAAACTCTCATGTCCAAATGAGCATAAGTGAAAAGATAAGAAATGAGTACTCATTAGAGGAAGGAGGGTGGTGTCTACTAAGTGTTCATAGCAATAGAGGAGAGTGGAAGATTATTGGTAATCTTCATTTGTTTTGCACAGTTTTGAATTGTTACTTTGACTCATTAAGGATAATTATTCTTTTTTTTTTTTTTAAATAAAAGATCTTTGGCATTAAACGGATACCGTTATCTCACCTTACTTGCTCAGTAATTTGTCCTGCATTATAAGGTTAGGGCTACATCTAGAATTATGATCCTTTAAATCTTTGGGCAGTACAGGAATTAAAAATATGAGCAAGTTGTTTAAAATGTCAAAAGGCAATCCAAGTCACTCAGGCTTGGTTTATGTAGTGTAGTATTATTGTTACAAGTATTAACCCCTTCCTGAACGCAGACGGAAATTTTCCGTCAACCTTGTCCTTCAGTTAAGGACCGTTGATGGAAAATTTCCGTCATTTACTAAAGTTAACCCCAGATCGCCGCAATTGTGGCATTCGTGGGGTTAACGGTGCTCCGGTCTGCCTCTGTATTAGAGACAGACTGGGAGCACCTGATCGGGCTGCCCCAGCACCGGTGCTCGCTCTGACAGCCTGTCAGAGTGAGCACATGTGCTCAGTGTACTTACCTTCCGCCTCCCTGCACTTCCGGGTTCTGTGTGAAGCGCAGGGAGACGGATCAGAGCTGATCCTCTTCTACCTGTGTAAAAAAAAAAGTTAAATCCCACCCCACTTTCCCCTACTTTGATAAAATTAACCCGTTCCCTGCCAATTGATACAGTGATGAATTGGCAGGGTATACATTTTAATGTCATCTGATTTTTTTTAACCCCTGAGATTTAATTATTATTATTTTTTAACCCTCAGGGGTTAAATTTATTTTATTAATTAATTTAAATATTTAAAAATTATATATTTAGCTACCTGGGATGGGTGGACGTTAGTGGGGAATAGGGGAATTTGGTTTTAGGCTAACTAGGGGTTAACGTTAAAAAAAGTTTTAAAATAAGCTTTAAAAAGGTAAAAAAAAGTTTTCAAAAATGTTTAAGTAACGTTTAAGTTAAAATAAAAAATACCACCCCCTTTACCCAGTCTAAATAAAAATTAACCCCTTCCCTGCCAGCTGATCACTGCCTACAGTGATCAAAATACAGATCACAGTATTATACTGTAATCTAATTTCTTTTAACCCTTGAGGATTAACTTTTATTTATTTTTTAACCCTCAGGGGTTCAATTTATTTAATTAATTAATTTAAATATTTTATAATTATATATATTTTGCTAGCTGGAGTGGGTTGGAGTTATGGGAAACTGGAATTTACTGTTAGTGCTGCTTACTGCTAGTTAGGGGTTAACGGTAAAAGAAAAGTTTAGAAAAAAATGTAAAAGTGTAAAAAAAGTTAAGAAAGTGTAAAACATTTAATAAGTAAAAAAAGTTTAAAAACGGGTTTTACAAAGTAAAAAAAGTTTTACAAAGTAAAAAAACACATTAAAAAATGCTCATTACCACTACACTTGGTAAAAGCTAGCGGAAAAATGATCCCACGCTAAGGTTCAAAATATGCCTTTTGAATTACCCTGGGATGTCTTCTTTAAGAAATGGTATGCCTTTATGGTGTAATTGGATTACATAGCCTTGTAAAATACTCTAAAATGGGACATGGACACAGCATAAAAATTCAAAATTTGAGAAAAAAATGGAATGGCTGTGTCTCAAATGTGCCCCTTCAATGTCCACATATACCTGGCAAAGGTACATACGGGGGTATTGCTGTACTCAGCCGACATAGCTGAGCAACATATGAAGTAGTATACAGTCATAGTACACGTAAGGTTTGCAAAATATACTGTGCAAACTCACTTTGTGTGTCAAAAAGGCAGAAAAAATGCTTATTACCACTACACTTGGTACAAGCTAGCAGAAAAATGATCCCACGCTCAGGTTAAAAATAGGCCTTTTGAAATACCCTAGGATGTCTTCTTTAAGAATGGTATGGCCTTATGGGGTATTTGGATTATATAGCCTGGTAAAATACTCTAAAATGTGACATGGGCACAGTGTAAAAATTTAAAGTTTGAAAAGAACTGGAATGGCTGTGTCCCAAATGTGCCCCTCCGATGTCCACATATACCAGGCAAAGGTACATACGGGGGTATTGCTGTACTCAGCCGACATAGCTGAGCAACATATGAAGTATTATAGAGTCGTAGCACACATATGATTTGCAAAATATACTGTGCAAACTCACTTTGTGTGTCAAAAAGGCAAAAAAAAGCTTTTTACCACTACACTTGGTACAAGCTAGCGGAAAAATTATCCCATGCTAAGGTTCAAAATATGCCTTTTGAAATACCCTGGGATGTGTTCTTTAAGAAATTGTATGCCTTTATGGGGTAGTTGTAATATGTAGCCTGCTAAAGTGCTCCAAAGTGGGACACGAACACATCAAAACCCTCCATGAAAATTCACACTTAAAAACCTTAACTTGTCACGTCTCTTTTACAGCAGTGTAACTTCACAAAATAGTGTCTAGGTCAGACATTGGGCATATTGTTTTACTCAGAAGACTTAGCTGAGCATAATTTGGGGGATTGAACTTAGTGGTACAAATGAAATGTACAAAATGCCCAACAAAAATGTAATCCGTATGTAAAAAAAAAGCCCAAAATTATATTTTACCACATAATTTTGCATATATTGGTGAACAAATGGGGGCATGTTAAGGCACAATATGCACCATATGAGATACCCTGGAGTGTCTACTTTTACAAATGGTAGGCCTTTGTGGTTTTTTTTTGAACAGTCAAACTGCTATAATACCCCAAATTCAAGCATAGGCCCATTAAATCCGCCTCTCAAAATCCTACTGTAAATGTTGATACGGACAGGTCGCCTATATGGCACTGTAGCTTCACAAAATAGTGCCAAAGACACACAATGGGGGTATCGTTGTACTCAGCAGAAGTAACTGAACACAAAATAAAACTTTGTACAGGAATAGCACACACCAACTTTACAAAATACACATGAGAAGTTCTTTGTTATAAGTTTGTGTGCCAAAAACCCCAAAAACTAAATTTTACTCCAATATTTAGCAGAGATTGGCGGTGAAATGGCTACGTAGAAAGTGTCAAAACAACCTTAGGACAATAGCCTGTGATGTCTACTTTATATAAATATATACTTTTGTGTGGCAATTTTGTTTTCTTTTATGGCTATTAAGCTTACAAGACAAACATACCAAATTCTAAAATCGCTCCACATTAAAAGTTTATTTTACTCCTTGTGCTTTGTGACCTGTAACTACCAAAAAAAACCTTAAAATTCCAGACACATTATATATTCTGTAAATCAGAACAACTAGATGAATTTATTTTTAATTACTTTCTTTAACCTGCACTAATTAGGCACACATTATTATTACAAGAACTGTACAAAAAACACAAATTTTCTCATTTTGTTTGCCTTTTTCTGTATTTTTTTTAATAATAAATAAGCATTTATATATATATATATATATATATATATATATGTTACATCAAATTAAAGCCCCTTATGTCCTTTAAAAAACTGTATATAATATGTGTCGGTGCAATAAACGAGAGAGATGCAAATTGCAGTTGAACGCATACAGCAAGAAAATGCAAAATTGCTTGTGTCATTAAGCGTAAGACAAGCTTCTGAAGCTGTGTCCTTAAGGGGTTAAACATTCTAGGGTATTAAAGGGAAACAATAGTGCCAGAAAAACATAGTTGTTTTCCTGGAACATTAGTTCCCTTTAGTGCCCCATCCCTCCCCTTAGTGCGGAAGGGGTAAAAAAACACATCTTTTACTTACCTGAGTCCAGCGCTGGCTTGGACTCCACCCATGCTTCTCCCCTGCCGACGTCAGCCACTAGAGTTAACCATGGATAGTAATTATTGTAGTTATTTCTCAATAATTGCATTAATTACTATTGCAGGGTTAAGGGAGGTGGAAATATGCACCCAGGCCACTTCAATGAGCTAAAGTGGTCTTGGTGCCTATAGTGTCCCATTAATGAGAACAATGCACTGAAGATGAACAGCAAAATAGTTATTATATGTTGTAAATTACAATAGTTTACTGGAACTTTAGAGAGTATATACAGGGATAGAACTGGAACACAATCCTTCATGAATAGTAATGATTTACAATTAAAAGGTTCTAGACTGTCAGGTGCAGAATTGATGTATATAAGGTACACCTCTCTCAATTCTCTCAATTAGCACAAGGCATTGCCAAATTCAAAAGATATGAAGAACAACTGAGCTGATTTCTACATGGAATTTGACTTTCTGTTCACTGGTTATGACACTGGTCTGGCACAAATGCCATCTAGTCTCTTTCTGATAATTACCCATATTGCCTCCACCCATTTATTTATATTTTTGTTGTGCAGTTTCACAAGCATATATGGCAGTACATATACATAAATGGTATATTTCTGTTGTACAGTTTCACAAGCATATATGGCAGTACATATACATAAATGTACATATACATATACATGTGCTTAAACTGATATCCACCGATAGAGTAAACAATATAAGAACACAGAAATTGTACACAGGAAATCAGTTCACAAGAAAGGACAGTAAAATAAGGTAATCACACCATACACTGAACATTAATCTCTCACAGTATTAAGTGCAAACATTAGTAGGAATAGGTTCAGGTATACTGCTCACTGGAAATGATAAAGACGATTAAGAAACCATATATTTTTTTTTTTTGAGAGTACAGGATTCCCCCCCCCCCTTACTTTTTTTCTTCATTTTCCCTTTCTCCTTTCTTAAATTATTATTTTTCTTTTTTTACTTGATTATGTTCATTACTTGTTTGTTTCAAAATTATATTGTTGTTTTATAAAAATGTATCAAAAAAAGTATTTGAAAAGTTAGGAGAGTGTACGTCAGTGGATAAGGTATTAGGTATTAGGTATAACATGTAACATAATACGTATCAGTAAGGAAATAACGCTTTTATACCGCTGAGGCCGAATCCACCAAATTTGGGGAGAATTGCAGGTTCAAGAATAAAAGAGGCTCAGTTTCCATATGACAGGCCTGCTCATAAAGACTAAAGGACAGTCAGCCAATACTCGGCATATGTCAAAAGTATGTGCATAATACACCTAGATGAGAAGCACAGTGGTGCCAAGAT
>OW240913.1:203318193-203362042 GCA_933207985.1 Pelobates cultripes | reverse complement strand
GTGTGTGTGTGTGTGTGTGTGTGTGTGTGTGTGTGTGTGTGTGTATATATACCTGTGAATCCTCATCACCAAAAAAAAAATAAAAAAATAAACTTCCTCTATTTAAAGCAGCTCTGTCATGTCAAACTTCTAATCTTTTAAGAGTAAGGACTCTTTGCCTTATGTATTTTTGGTCTGCGTGACGCTTCCCTTGTTAAGTGAAGTTTACCCATAATGCTCACCTGTCCTTCACGTCCCCTGGTGTCAAACATCCTGAGTCTCTGCATCCTGAGCCCACCCTGTGGTTATTTGATGTGCAAGGCCGGATTAACATAGGGGCTGATGGAGCTGCAGCTCCAGGCCCAGGCCCATGGAATAGGCCCATTAATTTAAAATAAAAAATAAACACATTTTTTTTTTTTTTAAACACTTTTTTTTTTTTCCACACACTACTCTTAGGGATTCCACTTGGCTTTTATTTTGTTGGCACAGCCAGTATTTGAGGCTGCCTGGCTTGTGCCAATATTGCAGTGATACTGGCAATACAAATGCTGGTATTTTTCTCAGTATAAACAAGAGATTACTATGCAATACCAGCACTGGCCAGTAGGGGTCACTGTGTGTGGAGACAGGCAGGGATAGGACGTTCTAGTATATCCCTCCCTGCCCATCTATATTCACTGATCTGCAGGGGTGCAGCTACAGAGAGTCCAGAGAGCAACTCCCACCCTGCAGAGACAGCCTACAGCTCAGGGAAGTAAGGGATGGGGGGAAAGGCTGCAAGGAGACATGGGGACACTGAGACACTAAGGGACATTGGGAGACATTATGACACAGACACATGGGGACACAGTGTCCCTGGTGTCTCAGTGCCCCCTAGTCTCCCAGTGCCCCCAGTCTGCCAGTGTCTCACTGTCCCCATGTCTCCTAGTGCCTCCATGTCTCCCAGTGTCTCAATGTCCCCATGTCTCCAAGCTAGTGTCTGTGGCCCTGGTGTCTCCTTGTCCCCATGTCTCCCAGTGCCCCAATGTCTCAATGTCCCCATGTCCCCCAGCCAGTGTCACTAGTGTCTGTGTCCCTGGTGTCTGTGTCCCCATGTCTTCAAGTGTCCCCTATTTTCCCAGTGTCCCCATGCGTCCCAGCCAGAGTCCCCTAGTCTCCCAGTGTCACTGGTGTCTCCGTGTCCCTAAGTCTCCCCGTGTCCCCAGGTCTTCCCACCTTCCTAGTGACATGGGAACCCTGGGATACATGGGGACACAGGGAGACATTGGGGCATTGAGACACTGTGATACATAGGATCACTGGGAGACCTGGGGACACGACACTGGGAGACATGGGGCACTAAGACACTGATACATAGGAACACTGAGACCTGGAGTAATCGACACCAGAACAACTACAGCTTATTGAATTTGTTCTGGTGAGTAGAATCATTACAGTCAGGCTTTTTGCTGTAAACACTGTCTTTTCAGAGAAAATGCAGTCTTTACATTACAGCCTAGTGATAACTTCACTGGCCACTCCTTAGATGTCTGTTAGAGATCCTTCCTGGGTCATGGCTGCCTAAAATGCATCCAAACATTGTGTCTCCTCCCTCTGCATGCAGACACTGAACTTTCCTCATAGAGATTCATTGATTCAATTCATCTCTATGAGGAGATGCTGATTGGTCAGGGCTGTGTTTGAATCATGCTGGCTCTGCCTCTTTGTCAGTCTCAGCCAATCCTATGGGGAAGCACTGTGATTGGATTAGGCCACCACTTCTAATGATGTCAGCAGACTGCTTGTTTTTCTGAGTCTAACAGCATGCAGAGTTACAGCTTCAGGCTTGAATACAGTAAGATTTTGCTATGTTTATGGAGGCATGAGGGGCCTGGGGGGGCTAGATGGTGGTGTTGACACTATAGGGTCATGAAATTATGTTTGTGTTCCTGACCCTATAGTGATCCTTTAAGGTAATGCTGACTTTGGTCTTTCTAACACTGTGGCATGTTCCCTTTCTTCTACACTCACTATATACCAGGAGCTTCTGCCTGCTAGTAAGAAGGTAAGGAGACAAGTGGACCAGCGAGTGCTAGGGGACAGTCCTTAGAAAGCGTTGAGCGAGCGCATCATTAGATGCATTTATGACAAGCTTAGGGTGCTGTTGGCCAGCTGCATGATTGGCAGGCAGCCTGACATGCATTCATACCAGGCTGGCCTTCTAATTCTTTGGGCAGACATATCCTCTTTTTGGGCATGTTCGCCCCTCTTGGCAGGTTACGTGATTTGTGTCAGTGGCACACCCTTTTACCGTGCCCATTGACTTCCTGCTTGACTGGACACTGCTGTTAGGGGTTATGGATTTACTTGAAAGATGAAAACATAAATTAGTGAGAGATTAGCCTAGGGTATGTGTTTTCTTATAGCTGCTGTTTTCTTCCTCTCCAGCACCATCTCCATCAGATACATGACGCTTGGGAGTGTTTTACTGTTTTTGGTTGATATGATTCTGTAATTAGGCCCGTCATAATTGTCAGCACCAGGCCCACTGGGCTCTTAATCTGGCCCTGTTGATGTGTAAGGCAGACTGAGCATGTACAAGAACTGAGAAAATGCTGACAAAGGCAGGGACCCAATGTCAGACATTAGAGTATAGCTGAGAATGGAATCAAGACATTACTGAGAAGAAAAGAAAAATACATGTAAAGCAGAATAAAATACATTGCCAGACAGTGAGGATTCATAGAAGGGTGAGTTTAAAAAAAAAAAAAAAAAAAAAAGTCACAGCTTGTGACAAAGGCGCTTTCATGAACAGAATGCTATAGATTTGCCACTTTACCGCTAACCTATATATAGAGTAAATTGTAGCAAGAAATAAATTTGGTAGCAGCAGGCAAGATATTATTGTATCACTATCCCACAACAGGTTTATTCAAATCTAGCTTCTGCTAAACATTCAGTTTCCGGACCTCTACCGTGATCATGAATTCTTCTTTATGTAGAACATTATCTATATGTGTACTTTGTGGTCTGTCCAACTCTGATACAGAAAGCTGTTTCTCTTACCTACAAAATATGAATTGATGGTGCTGGCTATGTATGGAATGTTTTCAGCAACTGGAGACGGAATATTTTCTGTTTAACAGGATTGTGTTCTAGAATTAAAACACATGATGTGTTGTTCAAAAGAGTTTTCGTTATGCGCATGACGTTGTAAATGTGGCATTGTTACTCTCCCTTTGGGGGGTCTTGGGAAAAATGTTTTTGACAACTTTAAATATCAACAGGACCATCCTGAATAATGTTGGGCTTCCAATGATAAGAACAGGTATACTATTAAGACATAGTAAGAGTTACCTCACCACAAATCTGTGTGATACCCCCAGAAATTACAATTAAGTTATTTCCGTAGGTGTCCGACAGGTTCTGCCTGGGGTCAGCTGGATCACTATTGCATATCTTTTGGGAATGCCCAATCTTATCTCCCTATTGGAGAAATGTATACAATGTAATTATTGTAATGGAATTCCACCCAGCAGACATGCTTTTAATTTGAATATGGTTTTAAGATGCTCCAGATTACTTACTTTACCTTCACCTCTCCACCCTAATCTTTTTATCTCTCTTCCTTTCTATTCATGTAGTGCGATGTATTTTTTCAAAACTTTCTCACTTCCTTTAAGGGTACTTTCTATCCTACATGGGGCCTGTTAGTCTTGTCACACACCAACTCTCAATGACTTATTGCACAATCTGGTTTAAACACAACCATTGGTTTAAAAACCAGAAGAGGTTCCTGAGTGTTAGGATAAATGAAGTATAAGATTACCTCCAACTTTGTACTCACGGTCAGTCTTTTAGGTCACTTTTTGTTTACCAGGTCTGGTTACCTCACAGTTACCTAATGTATTGATTGAATGCAGTAAATGCTGTATAACTGTGTCCCTTTCAGTTCGTTGCATCACTTACAAAATAAAGCAAAAAAATAAAAAGTAACCCTTCCCTTCCATTTTAAAATAATGAGTTGTTGTACAATAGCTTGGCAATAACATGTTAACCAGGTGCTCCCATGAATGACTAGAGCAAGCACAGTAGACAGAGAATTTTACTCTCTACCTGAAGCAGACTTGCTATGCCATACATATAGAAACATAGAATGTGACGGCAGATAAGAACCGGCCCATCTAGTCTGCCCAATTGTCTAAATACTTTCATTAGTCCCTGGCCTTATCTTATAGTTAGGATAGCCTTATGCCTATCCCACGCATGCTTAAACTCCTTTACTGTGTTAACCACTACCACATCAGCTGGAAGGCTATTCCATGCATCCACTACCCTCTCAGTAAAGTAATACTTCCTGATATTATTTTTAAACCTTTGTCCCTCTAATTTAAGACTATGTCCTCTTGTTGTGGTAGTTTTTCTTCTTTTAAATATAGTCTCCTCCTTTACTGTGTTGATTCCCTTTTATATATTTAAATGTTTCTATCATATCCCCCCTGTCTCTTCTTTCCCCCGAGCTGTACATGTTAAGATCCTTTATATGCTTACATTCGCCTATTTCAAATGGAACATATGTATATTAAAATTTAAGAAGATAGATATTGCTAATTTCTGCAGATAGATATTGTGTACATATTTTCATTGCTGGTATGATTGAAGAAGACTTCTGTTGGTAGTAATCCACTTTCCATAGCTATTGTGTGGGTATTTTGGTAGCAGTGTAATGATAGACTGACAATGCACATCATGTTTTGAGTGCTTTATATTACATAATGTTAAGATGCCAACAGAGTATTTAAAACCTAAGTTTTAACAATTTTTTAAAATATATTTTGACTACTGCAAAGGTATTTTTATACTGTGTTTATTCTCACTGGTATTATACGTTCGTTTAGGGTTTGCAGAGGTTTATCACAGCGTGGACAGAACCTGTGGGTTTTCACAGGTCCACTGACTCCCTGTCTTCCCTTCGTGTATTTGCCCCTCATCGTGTTGGATATATAGAAATAGAAAATATGCTAGGGCATGATTATCCAGGAAATACCAGATGGCATTGGCTCCACAAAGAGGCATTCACGGTCCCACAGATCAATTATGGAACAAACTATGGTATAGCTTTCAGAACCTTTATGAACTCAACAATGTAAGCTATACAGTTAACACCATTACTCCATCTGAGGACAGGTGCAGACAAAATAAAATAAAAAAATACAACATTTTGTAAGACAGACTTCAAATATCATCTAATGGTGACTTGTACCTTATGGACCAGTGTTTTTTTTTTATTTATTTTTATTTTAGAAGCTTTATTGAAGCATTATTATACGTGCATAGTAACATTGTATAAAAATATCACATGCTTTAAGTGCAATCTGATTCAAGAGCTTTTGATAGAACATCTATGTTCAGAACTAAACAATATTAACAAATGCATTCGTAATGTTTGTGGTGGAACCAAAGATGCCAATTAATGCTTGTAGTGGAAGTAATGGGAAAAGTGGGTAGGGGAGATGCAGTAAGGTGTGATGTCTGCCTAGAAATCAAATAGCTAGAAATCTTACTTTTCGAAGAGAGCCATGCCACCGTTAGAAATAATGTATTCTAAAATGAAAACATTGCTCTTTCCCCATGAATGACTATTTTCAGTTAAATAGCAAATTCTGCAAAACCGTCCTACCACAAGTTACTGCTCAAACAACTCTTCCTTAAAGGAACAGTGTAGGGTTAGGAATGCAAACCTGTATTCCTAACATTAGTGTCCATATGCCTAGTTGTATTGAGCTGTTGTTGTAATCCCCCACCCCCATTCCCATTTGCCTTAAAAAATAAGTAAATGGAATGTATTCATAGAGGAACATTGGGGACCTTTCATTCAAGCTTTCCTGTAGAAAAGCATGGAGTTCAATGCTTTCCGTTGGGCTTCTACGTCATGTAATTTATTTGATCAGTGCAGTGGAAACATACTTAGAGATGGATTTAACCTTCAAATTTAAACATCGCAGGGTTAAATGACAGAACCACATCATTGAGATGAAGTTGTGTGGGTGACTGTAGTGTCCCTTTAAAACAAGTCCCCCTTAATGGTCATTTTGCAGTAAGGTTCTTCTTTAATCTTTGCAATTTAAATCGGTATTTGAAAATATATATTTTATTTTATTTTTATAGCAGAAAAAAGGACACATTGTTTTCTATGCGTTATGGCTTGTGGAGGATTTTTCCTGATCTTATCAGGGAATTAATTCCCTTTTTTTCCTTTTTTTTTTTTTTTGAAGGAGCATATCTCTAAAGAGCAGTTCTGGAATAATCAGCAAAACAATTGCTTTAGTTGCCATGGCGATTGCTAAACATTTCTCTAGAAGTGCTATTTATAGATAATAACCTTCTAATCTGGAAATGATGTTTGAACCCATTCCTTATTAATTTTCTCTTACAAACAAACCCAAATGATCACTCAATTTATTAAGAAAATAAATAAAATGGCAACAAAAAACCCCACAACTGCATGGGCAGGGTTAGAAAGGTTCAAAACATTTTATATGGGGCTTCTGCCACCTTAGGGTGCAGCGGCCTGGGGAAATTTTTGGCAGGGTAACTGGCAGGATGAGTACTCACAGCACTCCCCCTCCTGCCAGTCACTTAGCGTGGTTCTGTTGACCACAGTAGAGGATCTTCTGTATCCTCTATCCCGTCTGACAGGAATTGCTCTTTCAGAAGGTAATGGGTTCTTAGACCACAAAAAAAAAGAGGGGAGTGGTAGAGACCACAAAGGGACCATGGAGCAGGGGTGGCAATACAGAAATGCAAAGGGACTGGGGAATGGAACAAAAAGACACATATGGGCGAGAGGGTGCTGGAAGGAAGAGCCACACAGAGGAGCTGGGGAAAGGCTAAAAGAGACACACAAAAGAGGCTGGGGGGGAGTAGACACACAAAAGAGGCTGGGGGGAGAAGACACACAAAAGAGGCAGAGTAGACACACAAAATGGTTGGGGAAGTAGACACACAAAATAGCTTTGGGGGAAAAAGACACACAAAATAGCTGGGGAAAAAGACACACAAAAATAGCTGGGGAAAAAGACACACAAATGGCTGGGGAAAAGACACACAAAATGGCTGGGGAAAAGACACACAAAATAGCTGGGGAAAAGACTCACACACAGAGAGGCTGGGAAAGGCTACACACAGAGGAGGCTGGGGAAAAGATTTCACACACAGAGAGAGGCTGGGGAAAAGACTGCACAGAGAGGCTGGGGAAAAGACTACACACAAGAGGCTGGGGAAAAAGACTACCATACAGAGAGAGCTGGGGAAAAGACTTCACACACAGAGGCTGGGAAAAAGACTACGCACACACAGGGGCTGGGGAAAGACTTCGCACACAAGAGGGGCTGGGAAAAAGACTACGCACACAGAGGGCTGAGGGAAAAGACTACATACACAGAGGGGCTGGGGAAAGACTGCACACAGAGGAGCTGGGAAGGCTAAAGAACACACAAAAGAGGCTGGGGGTAAGGAGCACACAAAAGGAGGCTGGGGGGCAGTAGGCACACACAAAAGAGAGCTGGGGGAGTAGACACACAAAAGAGGCGGGGGGAGTAGACACACAAAATGGCTGGGGGGAAAAAGATACACAAAATGGCTGGGGGGAAAAAGACACACAAAATGGCTGGGGAAAAGACTCGCACACAGAGAGGCTGGGGGAAAAGACTTGCACACAGAGGGGCTGGGGGAAAAGACTCGCACACAGAGGGGCTGGGGGAAAAGACTCGCACACAGAGGGGCTGGGGGAAAAGACTCGCACACAGAGGGGCTGGGGAAAAAGACTGCATACACAACAGAGGGCTGGGAAAAGACTTCGCGCACAGAGGGGCTGGGGAAAAAGACTACGCCTAGAGGGCTACTTGGGAAAAAGACTTCACATTTTAGAGGGCTGGGAGAAAGAGGGACACATGCACAGAGGGGCTGGGAGAAAGAGTGACACATGCACAGAGGGGCGGGGGGAAAGAGAGACAGACGCACACAGAGGGGCTGGGGAAAAGGAGACAGATGCACAGAGAGGGGCCGGGAAAAGGGAGACAGCAGCACACAAATGAGCCGGGAAAAGGGAGACAGCGGAAAGAGGCACAAAAGGGGCTGTTTGGGAGAGCAAAAGAGACATACAGAGATGCTGGGTAAGGAGAAAAGAGACACACATCTGGGTGTGAGAAAGGGAGAGATGCACAGCGGGACTGGGGAAGGGAAAAGAGGGTCAATGGGGCAGGGGAAGTATGATCCCTGCACCGGCCCTGTATGGGTGCATTTTATTGCAAAGTAAAAGGAATTAAAGCCGAATGTAAATTGTTTGTGTCAAGATTAGTCTTTAGCAGTTTTCATATTTTCTAATCGGCAAGTTTTTTTTTGTTTGTTTGTTTTTTTTCAGATCCATAGTCCAACCTGCAGCATTTGCAGAAGATGAAACTTATTCAATAAACTTCAGATTGTAGCAATTTTAAAACTGAATGGCAAATAAAAGCTAATATAGCTGATCTGGAAATATTCTTCAACTTGGCTACGTCACCGCAGAATTCTTTATTCTGCTCTAATGCTAATTTGGTTGTTTATTTAGCTACATTTGTACACTGCTCACATTTCTCAAAACGCATTCAGAGAGAGGCACCGCCACACCAAACAGCAGACTGTGTTAGCAGTGCAATGCTGTAATGTCTCTGACAATCACAGACCAATATCCTTCCTGGTGAATACACAGCAGTTGGCATGACTGAACACAATTGGCTCATACTCCACAGACATTTTACAAAACTCAATAGATTATTTTTATTGACTCTTCCCATTCTTAGAAAGCCCTACTACTTTTGGAAAGTCAGGAAGCCTTGTTTTTATCTATCTAATATGTAAATTAAATGCTTTGGAATATATATACATACTTGGACAGTATATACTTCATCATACTATAAGCTAAAACAAGTAACCCCTACTTCCTAATTAACCCTGTGGTGCAGATGTAGGTCCGTTATAGAGAATGTGTCATTCCATAGTAACTGGCTGCTATATTCATGCAGCTTTTACATATCTATTTTAACCCCTTAAGGACTGGACTGTTTTTGCATTATTTGTACATTTGCGACCAGGCATATTTTTACTTTTATTAGTATTTGTGTTTGGCACAAGTACAAAAGCTTTCTCATTTTACTGTTCCCATACAAATCACTTATATATTATTATTTTCAGGACAAGGGAGGCTTTCTTTACATACCATTATTTATATAATCATATATTTTAATTTTAAAAATACAAAAATCTGATGAAAAAAGGGTAAAGAAAAAATACATGTTTTGACTTTTTACTTGAAAAATCTTTTACTCATCTACAAAAGCGAATGAAAAAACTGCTAAATAGATTCAAAATTTTGTCCTGAGTTTAAAAATACCTAGTGTTTACGTGCTTTTTTGCTTTTTTTGCATGTTATAGGGCTATAGGTACAAGTAGGATATTGCGGTTTCAAAACATACATTTTTAAAATTTATCAATAGTGACATTGTAACACTATTATCTGTCATAAATCTCTCAATAACACCCCACATGTACATATTTTTTTTAAAGTAGACAACCCAGGGTATTCAATATGGGGTATGTCCAGTCTTTTTTAGTAGCCACTTAGTCGAAAACACTGGCCGAAGTAAGCATTCATATTTGTTTGTGTGTGAAAAAAGTAAAAAAACTAAATTGAACGCTAATTTTGGCCAGTGTTTGTGACCAAGTGGTTACTAAAAAAGACTGGACATACCCCATTTGCAATACCTTGGGTTGTCTTCTTTTACAAATGGTATGCTATCATGGGGGTAATTCTCATTCCTGGGCTGCCATGCGGCTCTCAAGGCAAAGCGTAACCAACTATTGCATTTTCAATGTAAAATATTTTGACCCATATATTTGACCTTTATAACTTTTCACAAAATGCTATAAAACCTGTACATGGAATTTTTGTTTTTTGTCGAGAGGGAACATCGCTGAACACCAAATTATTAGTGTTTTAAAAACGGAAAGCGATATCACAACAATTATATCATCAGTAAAAGTGCTGTTTGTGTGGCGAAATGCAAAAAGTCACTTTCACTGACAATATCATCGCTGTGATATGTTTTACTGTTTTGAATCACTAATATTTGTGTTCAGCGAAGTCTCCCGAGTAAAACAGTACCCCCCATGTACAGGTTTTAGGGTGTCGTAGAATGTTACAGGGTAAAATACAATGCTAGCAAATTAAATTCTCTGGAATTTCGGCCTTGGTTGGCAGGCAGGTCCCTCAAATTGCATTCAATAAAATTACTGAATTATGTAAAAATATTACATAAATACGCACGTAGAATTTAAATATATATGCATATTTATATATTTGAAGTCTACGTGTATATTTATATAATTATTTATGTAATTTTGTATATGGGCGTATGTATATTTCTTATTATTTTTATTTATTTTTATATACATAGATATATATACAAATTCATTCTAAGTGTATTTTGATATAAATATATATATATTAATTTTAAAATACAGTTAGAATAAAATTTCATATAGCTATATAATTTTTTTAAAATTTTTTATTTAAAATTTTTTTTATTTAATTTAAATTACTTATTTATATTTTATAATAATATATATATACAATATATATAGTTATTATATATATTATATATATATATATATATACACGTGTGTAATTTAATTATAAGTGTATTTTTATATTAATATAAGTACATATTAATATAAAAATACACTTAGTATGACATTATATAGATGATATATAGACATATATTATATAGATATATTATATGTCTATATATCATATATACACATATATAATTATTATTATTTTTTTTATTAACATTAACTTTATTTTTTTTACTGATTTTACACTAGCAGGGAGACTGCCTGTCAGCACAGGCAGTCCCCCTGCAGGCAGACACATGGACACCCATTGTGACCATGTGATCGCTGTGTTAAGCGATCACATGGCCACAGGGGTCCTAAATCAGTGGTGGGGAGACTGTCTGGGCTGCAGACAGTCTCCCCACAACCGGAGCCACGCTGATCGCCGCCGGGGGAACGACGGCGATCAGGTAAGTAGCTCTGACCGTTAGGACGGTTCAGGACCGTCATCGGTCGGCAACACAAAAATGCCGATGACGGTCCTGAACCGTCCTCGGTTGGGAAGGGGTTAATGTGTGTATTTTGAAATAAATGCTACAATTTAGCAGTTTCAGCCCCATGTAGAGCCACTGCTATTTTCCACAGGACTACCTTTTTACATGCTTTTCTTTAAAATTTCTCTTTGTGAGTATGTACTATAGATACTATATAAACTTTGCTGTTTAATTTCACAAGTAAATTACTCAAGTAAAAATTGAGCATCTGCTTGTCTATACTGTAACTATGAGAAATCTTTAGAATTTGTTCTTTGAGCATTTTCAGATATGTTTGCATGGTTCTAGCATTTATTAAACTAGGGCTGTCTTAACACATGGGCATGCTGGACAGTTGCCACATAGGCTTGCCAACTTTGCAGTATATTATTCCAGGAGATTTATTCAGAACTTTCAAACCCTAATCACTTCAGTATCAGCTGTACACATAATGTACACATACCGTATATACTCGAGTATAAGCCGACCCGAATATAAGCCGAGGCCCCTAATTTTACCCAAAAAAACTGGGAAAACGTGTTGACTCGAGTATAAGACTAGGGTGGGAAATGCAGCAGCTACTGGTAAATTTCTAAATAAAATTAGATCCTAAAAAAATTATATTAATTGAATATTTATTTACAGTGTGTGTATATGATGAATGCAGTGTGTATATGATGAATGCAGTGTGTGTGTATGAGTGCAGTGTGTGTTTGTGTTGCACAGCCTTGGTGGGGGGTGGGCATTTTTATAAAAAAATTTTTTTAATATTTTAATTTTTTTGTTATATTATTATTATTATTTTTTTTATTATTATTTATATTTATATATTATTTTATTTATTTATCGTCCCCCCTCCCTGCTTGATACATGGCAGGGAGGGGGGCTCTCCCTTCCTGGTGGTCCAGTGGCATTGGCAGTTCAGTGGGGGGAGGTGGGGGGCTGGCAGAGCTGTTACTTACCTCTCCTGCAGCTCCTGTCAGCTCTCTCCTCCTCCGCGCCGGTCCGTGCAGCTCTTCTGTCAGCTCACACTGTAAGTCTCGCGAGAGCCGCACTATGACCCCGCGGCTCTCGCGAGACTTACACTGGGAGCTGACCGAGGTGCTGACCGGACCGGCACGGAGGAGGAGAGAGCTGACAGGAGCTGCAGGAGAGGTAAGCGCTCGCTGCCAGCCCCCAGTCTGTATTATGGCAATGTAAATTTGCTGAAGACTTAAAACCAGGGCCAGATTAAGAGCCAGATTAAGAGCCCAGTGGGCCTGGTGCTGACAATTATGACGGGCCTAATTACAGAATCATATCGACCAAAAACACTAAAACATTCATACCTCTAAAGAGTTATGTATCTGGTGGAGATCTTGCCGGAGGGAAACACATAGGATGCAGCTATAAGAAAACTTAGATTCTCTTAAAATATGCTAATCTCCCTCTAATTCATGCCTTCATCTTTCAAGTAAATCCATGCCCCCTAACAGCAGTGTCCAGTGAAGTAGGAACTCAATGGGCGGTGTAAAAGGGTGGGCCACTCACGCGGATCAAAAAAGAAGGCGTGTCTGCCCAAAGAATTGTAAGGCTAGCCTGGCATGAATGCATATCAGGCTGCCTGCCAATCATACATGCTGGCCAACAGCATCCTGAGCTTGGCATAAATGCGTCTAATGATGCGCTTGCAATTTAAATTTGAATGGCAAAACTGAGACAAAAATTGTTAAATTGTGACTGTGAATGAATTAATATTTTTTACAGATCAGCAGGTTTTGCATCAGTTTTTCTAGTCTGATTAAATTGGCAAAAAGTCAGAATGCAGTGCATAACTCGTTATACACAGAATACATAGAGTAATTTGTTATATGTTGCCTCTGGCAATGGTGTTGGAGGGGAAAAAAGGATAACTGTCCAGATCATCAGTATATGCCAATCAAATGATGTTTACTGCTGCTTCCTATAATAGCTTTATAATAGCTTTCATGTTTGTTTGGTTTTGTTTCAATAACATCAGCATAAAGAAGCCTCAAACATAAAAATGACCGATTGTTATACATTAATAATAATAATCAGCCCTATTGGAGAAACCCATATCTGAAGAAGAATTTGAATGTAGTAAAAAGCTTTAAGACTAAGAAGTTACTAGGACCTGATGGGTTTTTAGGTAATTTTTTAAATTCCTGTCAGATAATTTGACTACATAGAAGATGGTACCTTTCCCCATGGAAGATTTTGTGCAGCCATTCTCCCAACACCCAAACTAGACACAAATCCAACTGAAATAAAAATATTATCAGCCATTATCTGTGATAAATACAGATACAAAAATTGATTTGACAATATGGGCAAGCCATGTAAAAATAAATAAATCTGTTGCCTAGCTTAATAAAGAAAGATTATGTTGGCTTTATTCAAGGAAAACAAATGGAGGTATCTAAAAAGGAAGATCCCATGCTGGTCCTGTCTTTAGACTCTGATAAAGCATTTGACTTGGTTAGCTGGGATTTCATATAAGAGACTTTACAAGCTATGATGCTTTGTGAAGGGATGATACCATAAAAGCAATTATGACACTTTATACAGCCACAATTACTAGAGTGGTGAGACAGGGAGTGTTTCATCTCCCCGCCAGCCCTTGAAGAACCGGCAACGCTGTCTGCCTTCTCAAGGCTGGTGATGAGAACTGCATCCCCGCCATGTTGCTCTTCCCCGGGAGGCAGTGTTGCTCTTCCCCGGGAGGCAGTGTTGCTCTTCCCCGGGAGGCAGTGTTGCTCTTCCCCGGGAGGCAGTGTTGCTCTTCCCCGGGAGGCAGTGTTGCTCTTCCCCGGGAGGCAGTGTTGCTCTTCCCCGGGAGGCAGTGTTGCTCTTCCCCGGGAGGCTGTGTTGCTCTTCCCCGGGAGGCAGTGTTGCTCTTCCCCGGGAGGCTGTGTTGCTCTTCCCCGGGAGGCTGTGTTGCTCTTCCCCGGGAGGCTGTGTTGCTCTTCCCCGGGAGGCTGTGTTGCTCTTACCACGAACAGGCAGCTTGGAGCATTGCTGTGCATTACCAAGAATTACAAGAATATGAACAAAACCATCCTAATGACATTTCTGCGTAGTACTATCCACCAGAGAAAGTGGCAAACTCATTCACTCCTAGACAAGTCTTGGAAATGCAAAAAAACAGGAGGGAGATATAGTGCTAACTCTAAATGAAGCAAATCTGTATTATGGGTACCCTGACAAGAAAAATGAAAAAAGGGAATAGGCTGCGCCAAATATGAATTTTTATTAAACAAGTGCATGAACACAATATATCAATTTAAAATAGCTTAAATAAGAATGTAATGAAAATGTGTTCTTATGGTACTGATCTAAAACCTGCTGGAAATAGTATTCTTGGAGGTCAACCTTGTTCTCCTTGCTGAATAAATAATCTGGTCTTTTAGTAGAGATGAGGCATTTACTTAAAGTTGTCCCAAATAAAATAGAAATACAAAAAGATATCAATAGTGTAACCCAATATAATGCAATAATAAAGGTACACTCACTAGGAGAAAGCCTTTAATTCAGCCCTTAGATAATGCTTTGAGCGGAATAACCCCCGCTCTTGGATAAAACTGAAGACGTCCCTTTTATATATTTACAATACAGATGACATATGAGTTCCATATAAATGGAATAAAATAGAATGCACTCTGCTTTGAATAGTAGTACTAGAAAAAAAATTTGCAATAAAATCTACTTACATTTTTGGGCGCATCATATGCTCTGTTAAATCAGCATGGGTGGTATAATCCCCACGAAAGATATATGAAGGTAGATTTGGAGGAAAGTTCCAGTGCTTGAAGAGGTTCCTCTGGAGGCATCAGATAGATGTGCAGGATCAAGATAAAATACATTTTTTGGTAAAAAGAATATTTAATGTGATATACCACACAAAATAAAATTAGATAAAAACCTTTGTATTCATGTTTGAAACTTGATTATCATGTGAAAAAGCCAATGGATGAAACCTGATTGAATGAATACAAGGACTTTTTATATGATTTTATTTATTTTGTGTTGTGTATCATAATAAAAGCACTTCAGTTATTGCTAACAGTGTAACCCTTTGTACAGCGCTATGGAATCTGATGGCGCCATATAAATAATAAAATAATAACAGTGTTTATTTTCTAAAAAAAATAAAAATGTTTTTTTTGGCTAACTGATCCAGAAATATATTCTTAATATAAATAAACTTTGTTTGAAACCCAAACATCCATCTGTGCACATTGCACTTTAATGTTTGTTATACAGATAAAAAAAAATTCTATGTGCTCTTTCAGTATTTTTTTCTGTCTTGAACTTGGGCCAGTAAAGAACTTATGCATATGATTTTCTCCTAAATTTATGATTAAAGCCGCTGTAATTGAGCCTAGTGTAGGCTGGAGCTGCATGGCGTCCTACATCTTTTATTGACTCCACCAGTAATGACACAACTAGTTACCAGCTAGAATCCCTCCTGTCCAGAAGAGCAAAGTTGACTTTGAACAGTAACTTAAGCTTGTCAGTCTCTACTCAAAAGACTAGGCTAGGGGAGATTAACCTTGGCGTTACAGATGTTTTTGAGCTACGTTTTTAGAAATGTGTGTGCCTGTCTGCTTCTAATATACTTGACTTGATATTTGTTTTGCTCAAATGTTAGTTTTCCATTAATAAATGCCAGCTGAATTTTTAAGGGACAGTTTTTACTTTTTAACTCCCTCTAACAGATCATAAAATGCTAATTATAATGCTAGCCCCTTCAAAGACAGTTTATGCATAGGTAAAAAGAGTAATTATGGGGGAAACATTTTAGAAGTGAACTGTCACTATGGAAAACAGGGGAACGTTCCATTCATATATTTTTATATTCTCTGCTCTTGATTGAGCGATCTATCTAATCCTATACAATGTACATGTTTGTCTTGTAAACGGATATTACATGGAAAGGTTAAAGTATCTTAACATGTATAGCTTGGAGGAAAGACGAGGCGGGGGGATATGATATAAACATTTAAATACATAAAGGGAATCAACACAGTAAAGGAGTAGACTATATTTAAAATAAGAAAAACTACCACAACAAGAGGACGGAGTCTTAAATTAGAGGAGCAAAGATTAAAAAATATCAGAAAGTATTACTTTACTGAGAGGGTACTGGATGCATGGAATAGCCTTCCAGCTAAGGGTAACACACTGAGGGAGTTTAAGCATGTGTAGAATAGGCATAGGGCTATCCTAGCTATAAGATAAGGCCAGGGACTAATGAAATTATTTAGAAAATTGGGCAGACTAGATGGGCTGAATGGTTCTTACCTGCCATCACATTCTATGTTTCTATATTAATGCTGTTTATTACCAGAGAAATTAAGCCTGCCTGATTGTGTCCCATCACAAATACTTTGCTGTGGCAAAATACGGACTTTGCTTGTCGTAAATAAAGAATATATGTTAGGCAGCTTCTTAAAATCACCCTAGTAAATATGAACACCCTTACCTGTACATACAGATATTTTGTTTTCATGTTCATTCTGATAGCTTTTAATTAAAAGACGGTATTTATGTTCCCTAGATTCTTGATTGGTCCTCACAATAAAATAAGGAAGTTGGCAAATTGTAAATGTTATATATTTCTTAGTCAGTTGTTTTTCCATTGCATGCTACATGGCTCACAGCCAATGAAACATTAAAGTGAGGGTACAATTGAGGTGTCAACAGTTGGCAAGATAGTTTGTGAGTGTAGCCATGTAATTAGACAGAACAGCTTGGAAACGCCAGACACATTATTACAGACCATGTTATCTATCTGAAATGGCATGGACAGGGACGTGAGTTGGATACGTGGTGTTTGTGTTTTTAGGAAATTGAATTTAAATTAATATCCTGTCTAATTTTATAGGAATATATACATCCACCAAGAAAATTATAAATCCCTTATGTGTTTGCAATCATTACTCAATTGGCTATAAGGGAAATACAACCCAATAATATTATTAATTGCACTTTAAAAAGAATTTCAGCTAAATTTGCAGTCCTTGTTGATCACTTACCGGAGATTGTTTATGAGAGTAGCTTTACACTTTTTGTATTCTGAAACACTTGATTAGAAACCACAGTAATTTCTTTTTTTACATATACTGCAACCAAATTTTGTCAGATATTGATGCAACTACATCAAAGCAAAATCTTCTCACTATACTGTGGACATGAGCAATTGCCATTAATTGAATGTGCATGACTTCTTTTTCAAATAACGAAGTATGTGGTTTGAGCGAAAGCTGGAGTGGCCCCTTTCTCCAAGCTGGGCCCCCGGCCCGGTACAGTCACACTGGCTGCATCAACAATCGTTCCGGCACTGGATTCCACTGTGCAGACTCTGCTAACAAAATCAGGGCTGTTGTTACTGTTCCTGGTCATTTTGTTATTCTTGTTGTGGAAATGGTCCATAAACTAGAAATCTGTGTACCTGGGCAAGAAGAGTCCGGCAACCCCATCCACCTAGACTGACATGGGTGGGGTGGCAGGGAGGCAATGGACCCCCAGGCCTCTAGCATACAGCCGCACTTGCCAAATCTTCCTGCTCACCTTCCAGGTCTGAGGTGTGCAGGGATAAATGTATTGGGCCATTAAGGAGGGGGGACTGATCTGTAAAGCGGAGTGTGTAGCACTCCATGCATGGTCCTATTGCCCACTCTCATCCTGCATTTTGAAATCTGCTGGCAGATTTTAATATAGGGGCAGGTCCACATGACCTATATTTACTTGGACAGTACCCTAAAATGTGGGACTGTCCTGTCAAATTTGGAACTGTTGGCACCTATGGATTTCTGGGCTGCAGCCTCACATCATTCATTTATTGTATATTAAAACATTAAGAAGTTGGATGGCATGTCTGTTGGCACAGTAATGCAAGAATAAGGCATCAGGTAAAGATTGTATATGGCCTTTGCTGTCTCCGCACAGTATTGTCTAAATGGTTTACAGGCATGAGCTATTTCCCAGTGGACTGCGGTGCCTGCTTTAACAGTCTGCCAGATGTGATGAGTATGATGTCACTGTATGTGTTAACGAGGAGACAGTTCTTATGATGATCATAATACTTGCTAATTGTCATGGCACTGTAGTCACGTGATAGTACAGATTTGTTGTGAATGTTTTGCCACACTGCGCAGGTTATTTGTGCACAATAAAAGCACATTCAGATTGGCAACATAACTGTATCCCTGGATCTATATGATGAGTTGCATAAATGTACCAAGTCAATTTATATTTGTTTATGAACTGCCTGACTGATGTTTTTATAAAGTCTTTTATGTCGTGGTATTTTAGTCTTTTGATTAGATTTCTAGATTGTCCTCATGTAATGGAGAATTCTGTTGTTATGGTGCACTGTCGGGAGCCTTTCAGCGTGATTGTGTGATGGAGCCTGTGACCAGGGTTTTTCTGTTCTTTTGAGGATTAAACCGTTGTAGTGTGCAGCTGCCATCAGCAGTGACCAGTTTGCTTTGGGCTTAGATTAAGATAAGCAGCTCAAAACATTGACGCAGCTTTTCAGGGAAGGTGATCAGAGGGAGCCCCCTTTACCCTCCCCACCTCTCTCTTTCTCTCCCTAATCTCTTGATATTGTGGTTGTGACAAACTCCATTTTAGTCAGTGCAGTACCATGGAATGAGCTTGCCTTTCAGACGATTCTTGGATATTCATTGATGCCCTGTTGCATATGACTTTATTGAAAACTCTGGAGTGGCACCACAGGAATACATCTATTTAGTGGAGTGTACACTTGGAATGCAACACTTGAGCTAAACAAATCTAGTGCTGCCATGGTACCATTCGGGAAAAGCTATTAAATATGCTTTAAGCATGGAAAACATAGGTAAGACCACTTAATGAAATGTTCAGTTACCCCATATAGAATACAAATCTTTGTGTGTCTGTTTAAGATGTTGGTTGCTATATCGCTTTTGATCCTTTTATACTATGAAAGGCAGATGTTGCAGGTGAACAATAGAGCACATGTGCGCCTGCAAATAAGAACACAAAGTAAATGCAGGATTTGAATTTAGATATTTAAAACGTGCAAGGTTCACATTAATGTTTAAATTGCCAGTGCCTGCTAAGAAGTGAGGGAAGATTCACCGACCGTGATAAACTGGTAACTGTTATCACAGGCACTCCCCTGTGCTTTGTCATTCTTGTGCTTTAAGAGGAGACAGTACTATCTTCTAAAGTTTAAAAGAGTTTATGAATTTCATCACATGGACTATGGGAAAAAAAAAAAGTGGAAGGAATCTTTCTAATTTATTAAATCATATTAATTTAAGACTTTGTGTCCTGTAATCCAGCTATTTATGGACTTCAGTTACTCCAATTCCTGTAAACCTATGTAATGTAAAAGGATATGGTAGCTGTGTTTTTCGATACCAGAACCTAGAAGAAAAGGAGTACATTATACTTTTATTTATTTGAACATTGTTTTCTAAGATATGATTAATCCACCTAAGATTAGCCTTTGGGCAGCAGCGTTTCTACACCATTGTTTTTCCTACATTGAATTGAGCGGTCAAATAGAAACACACAGTATAAAATGGTCAACTGTGAATAAATAGTGTGGTAAAATTTATATATATTTATATATATTTATATATATGTATATTTGTGTGTGTATATATGTGTGTGTGTATATATGTGTGTGTATGTATATATATATATATTATATGTATGTTATGTATTTGTACTACTGTATAAACTGGTGTTCATTTTTTTTTTTTTTTTTTAAATAGCAGGGCCAGGTATATGGGTAGATGTGCTTTTCCTTTTATATAAGTGAAAGCAGGCCATTAAACCCAGTAAACTGTATTGACTGCTGGTGAAAGATTGTATTACACACACCATTCCATGTTTGTTCATCCACCCACTGTAAAGCTCTGCGGAATTTGTAAGCGCTATATAGATAATAACCTAATAATAATAATGTGAAAAAAGCAGTCTGAGCTGCCTATATACACTGTTAAAAGACTACATTTACCCAGACCACTTTATCTCAATAAAGTGGTGTGGTAGCAGCGGTCCTGTCATTTTAACCCTGCAATGTAAAAGTGTTGTATTGTAAAAAATGCATTGTTTACATGACTGCGTTAACCCCTTCCCGCCGTTACG
Source organism: Pelobates cultripes (assembly GCA_933207985.1). Lineage (NCBI taxonomy): Eukaryota > Metazoa > Chordata > Amphibia > Anura > Pelobatidae > Pelobates > Pelobates cultripes. The sequence continues at coordinate 203,341,748 of OW240913.1, read as the reverse complement.
GCGTTCTATGCTGTCGCGGCTTTAAAGCTGTTGCGGCGGCATAGAACGCCGTAACGGCTTTGAGACCCAGAGGACCGGCAGTACTTACCTCCGCCACGATCCTCTTCTGGAGGGCTGCCAGGGTGAATGAGGCCCGAGAATAACAGTACCCCCCATGTACAGGTTTTATGGTGTTTTGGAAAGTTAGAGAGTCACATATAAGGCTTGCATTTCATTTTGTTGACATTGAAATTTGCCAGATTGGTTATGTTGCCTTTGAGACCGTATAGTAGCCCAGGAATAAGAATTACCCCCATGATGGCATACCATTTGCACAAGTAGACAACCCAAGGTATTGCAAATGGGGTATGTCCAGTCATTTTTAGTAGCCACTTAGTCACAAACACTGGCCAAATATTAGTTTTTTGCTTTTTTCACAAAAAAACAAATGTGATCGCTAACTTTGGCCAGTGTTTGTGACTAAGTGGCTACTAAAAAAGACTAAACATACCCCACGTTCAATACCTTGGGTTGTCTACTTATTAAAATGGTCTGCCATTATGGGGGTAATTCTCATTCCAGGGCTACCACACCGTCTCAAAGGTAACATTACTAATCTGGCAAATTTCAATGTGAAAATGGAACGTTCTATATTTGACCCTGTAACTTTCCAAAACACCATAAAACCTGGTAATGGGGGGTACTGTTGTCCTCGTGAGACATCGCCTATTACATATATTAGCATTTTTTTGCAGTAAAACCTAACCGTATTACGACATTTACAGCTAAAATGTGAGGCGGAACTACAAATTTTTTTTTAAATTTAAAATTTCTCACAGTTTTTTAAATTTTATTCATAATAGATTAAGTTTCATATATAAATATTTGATATGAAATGAAAGCTCTGTTTCTCTTGAACAAAATGATATATAATAAGTGTGGGTGCATTTACTATGAATGAGTTGAATTATGGTTGGACAGACATGTAGCGCAAATGCCAGGTTTTGTTTACATTTTGTTTTGTTCACAACGTGTATATTTGGCTCCGTCCTTAAGGGGTTAAACAAACCTCTAACAGCTGTCTACAGACAGCCGCTGAGACTCTTTCTCTGCAACAACCAAGTAAAATGCAGTCATGTGACATTGCCGCTTGTAGGCGAGCATTGAATTTAGTGGTTTTCTATAAGAAGCTTTTGGATACACACACAGCGTTCATCATGCATGCACATGCTTTCCTAATTCTCCTCTATGAGGAGCATTGCATTGGATAATCTGCGAGAGAGCCTGATGAAACCATAGGAAGAGGTGAAACTATCAAAACCATTTTGTGTTTTTTTAATTTTTTTAAATTTGTTTTTACTGAAAATGGGGGTAACTAAAATCTGCAGTATATTGTGAGGAATGCAGGTTTCTATTCATAACACTATAGTGTTTCTTGAAAGCAATGACACATGACTAAAAAGGCAGATATCTGCGAAAGGGGTGGCCAAAAATTACACTCCTACTGTTACCAGCCTGCCACTGTTACAACCCTACATGGAAATTACATACATTCTTTATTATTTGCAAGTAACCTGTTCTGTGGCAAGTATCTTGTTTTGTGTCCTATTACCTAAATTCTATTTTACCTCAAGTTCCATACTGTCTAAAATCCCTAATAAAGTACTTGAAGTCAACTTTCTCGAACAGGCACAAATTTTTATGTCCCAAAGAAAGCAAAAGGAATGTAATTTATTGGAGGGATTTAAGAATTACCCTCTATTTGAACTAGAAGTTTCTGGGGATTACCAGATTTCAAGTAATTCCCCAAGCCTCATTCCGTACTAAATTAAATATTACTATTAAATGATGTCATTAGCAAACTAAAAACTAATCTAGTGTTCAATTTCTTGCATGGTAAAAAAAATTGTATGTGCTATATCGAGTGGCCAAAAGGCAGATAACACAGATGTTTCAGGCAGGGGTGCCAATAAGTGAATTCCCCAGTTGTAATTTAACTACAACTGCAATGATCCATTGCCAGGCTTTAAAATGGCAAACGATCATGGAAGTTAAATTCTTAAGCATCTTGAAGTGATTCAGGTAAATCACCAACTTCAATGTAAAGGGCACTGGTATTCTCGGATGTGGCCTTTTGTAGGATCTGTAATTAGTCCTAGGCGGGTGAGGACTGAGGTGACTAGTGGCTAGGGAGGCCACTAGTGGTGGAGAGCTATAACTTATTTTAAAGGAACATAAATAAATAAAGATAAAACATAGTTGTAAGGATACGATCCGGACACTCTGTTTCTAAATTACAATCAGAATTTTGTGTAGTTTCCAATCTATGTAATGTTTTCTGGTTATTGTCTGGTTATTTAGAAAAAAACTGAACAAATGATAAAGCAAGAAGACAACAATATGCTCATGCTCTATTAGTTATAGTGCCTTGAGTACCTGCTCTGATGGGGTAAAACCAATCAGCTGACACTTTCAGCCAATCACTGCTGTCCATTGCTGCTCAGGTTAATACATCCTCCTTAGCCTAAGCAGCACAGAAAGGATGGGCTGGTGGGGACTCATTTAGCATTAGAACATAAAACCAGAGGAGCAGGGCCTGACTGCTGAGTGGATGATAGCTCCTGCAGCTCCTCCAAAACTGGGCCCTTGTTCTCTCACCCCTCTGGACTGGTTGAGGTTATCCCGGTCTACCCTCTGGTGGATCCGACACAACATAGTGAGAATGCAACACTATCGCTAAGGCTCAAGTCAAGTTTCAGCAATACCTACAAAATCGCGATGCCTAATGCTGCCTCGACCCTTGCGGTGAGAAGTTGGGTGTGGCGCTCCGATTACACAAGATCTTCATCTCCTTTCTGGAGAAGCTGGAAGCTCGCTTGCACTCTGTAGATTCAGCAATCCTGTCTGACGACTTGCCACCATGTCCCCTGCGCGTGGTCAGATGGAAGACCACGGAAAAATCTCTAAAATCATCCCGCTGGAAGGACATTCTGGTGTTGGGCACACAGGGCTTCTCGGGGGAAGCGTTTGCCTGAAATAGGCTTCCTGGGAGCGCCTATGCTGGGTCACCCAGGTCCACACTATCTCTGAGCTGGGTTTCGGCGTGAGCTTTGGAAGGAGCAGGCTTTCCTGAACCTACTGGAGAGACATGTAGAGAAAGCATGAGGTGAGCCATTGGTAATTTCATCAAATTAATTAAATCTCGTAAATTTCTATATTGTTTTTCTCAGAAACCGATATAGAAGACGGCAATTTCAACAGAACACTCCAAGCATCATAATGACTACAGCAGGAGTGCTCAAAAGGTAGATCCAAAGATGTTGTAGAACTACGGCTTCCATTATGCTTTGTCATTCTAAACCATTCTAAAGGCATGCAAAGTATCATGGGTGTTGTACTTTTGACATCTGGGGATCTAACCTTTGGGCAACACTGCACTGCTGCATGCTATAGTGGTTATGGTGACATAAGTATACGGGCACTACCCCTTCTGCCATGTCAGTAGACCATATTTTAACAGTTTAACTTCTTACCTGGGAGTCCGCTGGTTACCACTCCCAGCCTCTCTCCTTCTGATGCTGTGAGCTTCCATTAGCTCTCCTGATTCAAGCTATTCAGTGCAGGGCTAGCTCATTGAGTGCATTGGTTAATCACACCATTGGTTATTTTAAATCCTTATTTTATAATTACACAAGACTCAGGAAACTGTGCACATGTGCAACTAATACAAAATTGTGTTGCATGTTGTATACATTCATGCCTCCCAACTATCCCGCTTCTGGCCTCAATTTTGGGGTGCTGTCTAGTATCTGATGTCAGCAGAGGACCAGGAGGGAGGTCTTTAGCAGTGCTCCTTGCATGATCCTGATAGATGAGGACTAGCCAGAAAGTTGTCAAGCCTGCCTCTTTTTGCATGCCAGACTGACCCATTTCAGGCGAGACCTTCCCTTTTTAGGGTTGCACACCCATTGTAGCTTTTATTACAGGCAATGACACCTGAAGACTCCTCCTAACTGTCCCAAGTTTGCAGGGCGATTATGTTGGCAACTAAAGATGTATGTGTTGCTGTTAAGTTACATTATATCTCTTCTTTTTTTTCCTCCCTTTTCTGTTTGTTTGGGTTTTCTTTCCCCCCATCTAGTGACTCCAGGTCGCTCCACCACAAAAGGTAATGAATATTCCACAACTTTGTGGACGATTAGGTCTGGTTTTGAGATTGGGATGTAGAAGGCTTAGCTTGTTGCGACACAAAGGGTTTAATAGAGGAGAACCTAGGGGCAGATGTAGAGCTCTCCTTTTGGCATCATGGACAAACCAAAGAGACCTAGCTTAGCCAGGAAAGAGTTAATCTAGGAGGCATACTCCAAATAGTGTCTGGTCGTGTTATGGGCCCTAGGATCAGCCCAGCGGTATCTGATATTCTATTGCTGCAGCTGCACCGTGCCTAGACATAGTGACTGTCACCACAGGACGGTTGAGAGACATAAATCTGGAAAGTTTACACTCTTCACATGTATAGGGTTTGTTTCCCTTCATCACCATCAGAAAAGGTGTTTTATCGTCTTCCCTAACGAACTTGACAATCACATCATGAGGAGCATCTTTTGGTGCTTTAAGTGAAGAACTTGAATTTTTAATATAGTTATTTTTTTGCCAGCATATTAGACCGCACAGACCACATGCCTTTGAACATATTGGGGCAGTTCTCCATCATCCACTGAGTCCAGTATGTCTCTCACCCACTGAATCTAAGCAAGCATCAAAGTGGCCTGTGCTGCCTCCAGGCACAGAGCAGATTGGATGCTGTCTCATGTCTTATTACAAAATCCAGGTAATCAAACAAAGACCTTATGCGGTCCATGGCCATGGTAATTTTGGTATGTATAAGTACCCCCTTCGAATCCATGTTTTTTTTTTTCAATTCCAACAGCAGTTTGTGGATATCTTTTTTTTTTTTTTTTTTTTTTTTTTTTTTTTTTTTTTTTTTTTTTTTTTTTTTTACAAGGCATAAAGCTATCCTAGCTATAAGATAAGGCCAGGGACTAATGAAGGTATTTTAAAAATTGGGCAGACAAGATGAGCCGAATGGTTCTTATCTGCTGTCACATTCTATGTGTCTGTTTCATAGGGCAAGTCCTCATCTGTTCCAAGATCTGCAGTACCTGATACTTAAGGAGGCTGGAAGACATCTAAGATGTCTAAGGAGTGCTCTGGAGAAAATCTCACCCTACTTCTTCCCACACTTCCCCAAATGTAAGTCGTTGGTTAGGCCCCTTTTACATGAGGTCTATGCAAGAGCTCTCCTAAAACACATGCGACTCGATCGGCTTGACCTGTTTTTTTTGTTTGTTTTTTTTTTTCAATTTGTATTTTATTGAGGTTTCTCACACAAAACACACTATAACAACTTATGGTAGAGATATTATGTTAAGGACAATAGTCAACAATTTCTTATTCCAGTGCATCTGTATAGGCTTACATCTTTATGGTACATCGTTTGGGCAGGGCCGGCTCTACCTGTAAGACGACTTAGGCAGTCGCCTAGGGCGCTACTTAGCGGGGGTGCCGGAGCCCTGCACCCGGAATCATCGGTGCAGCTCCTCATGCTGCGCTGCCTGAGCGCTTTAGCAAGCCTCAGGCGGCGCAGCACTGCTGTATGGAGGGCGGACGGATTTGAGTGACTGGCAGGAGTAAGAACCACTGGGGGAGGGAGGAGGGGAGAGTAAGAACCACTGGGAAGGAGGGGGAGAGTAAACCACTGGGGGAACCACTGGGAGGAGGAGGGGAGAGTAGGAACCACTGGGGAGAGAGGAGGAGGGGAGAGTAGGAACCACTGGAGGGAGGGGAGAGGAGGGGGGAGAGTAGGAACCACTGGGGGGGGAGGAGGAGGGGGGAGAGGAGGAGGAGGAGGGGGAGAGGGAACCACTGGGGGGGAGGAGGGGGAGAGTAGGAACCACTGGGGGAGGAGGGGGAGAGTAGGAACCACTGGGGGAGGAGGAGGGGAGAGAGGAACCACTGGGGGAGGAGGAGGGGGAGTAGGAACCACTGGGGGAGGAGGAGGGGAGAGTAGGAAACCACTGGGGGAGGAGGAGGGAAGTAGGAACCACTGGAGGAGGAGGGGAGTAGAACCACTGGGAGGAGGAGGGGGAGAGTAGGAACCACTGGGGAGGAGGAGGGGAGAGAGGAACCACTGGGGGGAGGAGGAGGGGGGGGGAGAGTAGGAACCACTGGGGGAGGAGGAGGGGAGAGTAGGAAACCACTGGGAGGAGGAGGGGAGAGTAGGAACCACTGGGAGGAGGAGGGGGAGAGTAGGAACCACTGGGGGAGGAGGAGGGGGAGGAGAGGAACCACTGGGGGGGGAGGAGGAGGAGGGGGAGGAGTAGGAACCACTGGGGGGGAGGAGGAGGAGGGGGTAGGATGGGGGGGGGACCACCAAAGGGGTGAGGGGGGTGTGAGAAGACCAAGGGGGTACTGCAGAGGGACAGGGGGCCAAGGGAGAACACGGAGGGAAGGGGAAATCACTAATTGACAGGAGGGGAGAGCACTATGAAAAATTAAAAAAATAAAGAGCTGCTCCCCTCTCAGTCCCTATCTTACCCCACAAACCCTCTCTTTTACACTACACACATACACAATTCTTCCCCACACACACACACACACACACACACACACACACACACACACACAAACATACAATGCATCCCTACTCACACACAGACACACCCAAAACACACAATGCATCCCAATGCTCACACAAACACTCATTCTCTTACACTCAGAAACAAAATGCATCTCTTACACACTCAATGCACCCTGTACAGACACACACTGCATTTAATTACATACACAGAAACACACCTTGCATCCCTTACACACACACACACACACACACACACACACAGAAACATACAATGCATTCCTTACACGCAAACACACACTACATCCCTTACACAAATTGGTATCTCTATACACTACATTCTATAAGAACACACACATTACATCCTCTAAAATAACACATAAAACATCCCCTACACAAATACACTCCACTACCTGTGAGAGAACTCATGAGTGGGCATTGTAGGCATACTCACGGTCAAGCCCTTGGGCCCAGACCTTGAGCTGTGTAAGGGGCCCCAAAAAATGGCGCTGCTTCCTGTTCGTTAATTGTTGTGAGCATTGTTACAAACAGTCTCCAGAGAGCCTCTTCTACACCAGACCTGTGGAGCCAGACTGAGCCCATCATCAATCTCTTATCCTCATCTGGTTGTAAGTAGGCAATCCAATATATTATTAGTGGCACTAATCTCTAATTTACCTCACATTAAATGGATACTATAGTCACGAGAAGCACTACAGCTTAATGTAGTGGTTCTGGTGTCTATAGCCTGTGCATATAGGCTTTTTAATTTAAACACACTGTCTTTTCAGATGAAAGACACTTTGTGCAGACTGACGTTGGCCCATATGGCAGAGCATATGGGCGGGGAATTGTGATTTCACATGGTGGGCAGGACATATGGGGGGCGGCAAATTCTTTTTTGCCTAGGGCGGCAAAAATCCTTGCACCAGCCCTGCGTTTGGGGATGCTTCATGTGGGGACCCTCTCGTGGGCCAGTATATATGTGGGCTGCCCTGGGCTTGGGGTCTCCCTCCAGTCATAGGTTAACTAGGTGCTAATACCCACCCGCGCAGCCGTGGTAAATTGGTAATTATATTTTAACCATATACCTCACCTCTGAGCGTTCTCAGTTTTTTGGCTGTAGGGGAGTGTGTTATGTGTTTGTCTTCTGGTCATAAGAGAGATCTTGACTTCTCCTGTCTGGGCCAGCTTTGCAATGTCGTGCGTTGAACAGTCTCCCTGTGACCTAAGTGGTTATAGTGGGGTACTTGTGACTGCCGTGTGATGGCCTTAGGTGTGCAGTGTGTGGGGGTTTAGCGGTGTGTACCAGATCTGGCTCTATGGACCCTCTCTGGGTCTCTCCCAGTTACTTGCAGGCTTCTGAGGAATGCCGCTTGGTCTCCCTGGGGGGTTAGCGTATATGTTTCCCCTTCCCTCTGGGCCACTAAGTATCCCTCAGCCCCCCACCTATATTTAATGTCTGCCTCCCTCAATTTTTTTGCCACTGGTGTGAGGTGCCTCTTTGCCATTAATATGGCAAATGGGAGATCCCCATATATGGCTATTATTGAGCCCTCAAATCTGATATTTTTCATCTCTCTGGAACGGGACATTATGGTGGACCTGGCTGTGATGTCCTTGGTGACTGCAATAATGTCTCTTGATGCTTCCTCTGGAGCAGCTGCCGCCTTTCGGATGCGGAACGCTGCGGTCACTATTTCCATGCCAGCACTCCTCGTGGCCCCTATGTGGTGCAGTAAGCGGTGCATGAAGGGCAGCAAGTCTTCTCCCTGGATTCTTTCCGGCACTCCTCGAAGGCGTATGTTCTTCCTTCTGTGTTTGGACTCCATCACCGTCACACTTCTGGCAAGTGTCTGGACCTTGTGGGTGAGTTCCTGAATCTCTTTCTGTGCTGTTTGTAGCTGTTGGTCTCTGGCTCCTTCTCTGGCTTCCCCATCCGCAATCCGTGTGCGCAGGGTTCCCAGCTCGGCTTGTGTTGCACGTAGGTCCGCCTTCCACACTTGCCTCATTTCTAGCAACAGGTCCTTTATGTCCCTTTTGGTAGCCGGTGAGGAGTCCTCGTCGGATCCAGACTCGCTGTTGTTACCGCTTGCAGGGCCAGTCCCGGTATGTTGCTCCGTCTCGTGTGTTTCCTCAGAGGTTTCGATATTGCTCAGCTCTGCCAGCGCCATTTTAGGAGCGGCCGGCGGGGTTGGCCTTTCAAATGATGGCCTAAAATCAGGCATTTAAAGGGTCTCCTGCATTTGGGTCTTTTTATTTATACGCCCATTGTGTCGTCTGGGTGGGGGTTTCTGTTTTCCTTTGCTTTTGGAGTGATTTTAAAGGTGATTAGTCAGCTTTTTTGTGGTTTCTTTGGCAGAGCTCATTTCAAGCAAGTCTTGCCTGCAGCTTGGTCAGCTAATTGCACTGCCCATTCGATGGGCCCGGTGTAACCTCAGCACCAGCACTCCTTGTAGTTCCACTGCTGCGCCTTGCTTATTACATGCAAGACACCTTTTTCATGGAAACTGTGTATGTGGGTGAAGAGATGTGTGTGAGGGGTGCATTGTGTGTGTATGCACAGTGTACTCAAAGGGGGCTGACCGTGGCCAGGATCAACAGCCCTGGAGGACTTGGGGAGAACACCAATGTCCTACAATTCCCACCTCAGACACATCATAGAGTAGTGATTACTCAGGGTCTATGATGTGTCTGTGCTGGGAATTGTAGGAACCTTGAAGACTTGAAGAGAGAACAGCACATTGTTGTCAGTGCTGTTCTTCCAGGGCCACAACTCCTTCAGGCTCCAAAACAGAATCATTGTCAGAGGCAGCCCCCAGTGTCCAGCAATACAGACACAGTCTGTCTGGTTTCTGTGTGCCTAGTGCCAACACAGTGGCCAAAAGTTAAAATGGCCACCACAGTTACACTGGGAGCTGTGACCACCCCCTGAGGCCCTTATTTCATTCTCATGTAAGAGAGAGGTTAGGAGGTGCAGATCAGTGGGACAGGAGCAGGAGGAATTTGGAAGTACAGTCAGAAAATAGACAATGGTGAGTAACTTTTTTTTAATTATTATTTTTAATTACTCAAAATAGACACACTCAAACACACACAGATATATTTGCATTCATGGACACTTACACAAGTACACAAAGGACAGAAGAATTTAGGGCTCAAATTATCTTTTGTTATATATATCTGTGGATTTTTAAAAAATGTTTGCTTTTCTCCTGTGTGGCTGTAAACTAAAAACATATTTCACTTAGAGTAACCCCTAGGCAGCAGAGCCCCTAGGAGGCGCCTCAGCATGTGTGGTAACTCTGCCGTCGGCACTTCTTCCAATACGCTCCATATCTTGATGTTAAATTTGCACTGCATGTCCTCCAAGGCTGCCAATCACACCTCATGTTGCCTACTGAGCTCGAGATCTCCTGCTGCATGGAGGCAATGTTTCGGGTGTGTTCCTCAGAGGTATTTTCCACTGTCACCAGTGTGCCTCTCAGGCCCTTTACGTCAGATCTCAGGGATGCCATATATGCCAGTATGTTAGTTTGCAAGTTGACAAAGAGTGCTTTTAATACAGCTGTTGTCATGGGTGAAGTGTCTAGTACTGGTGCTGATCTGGCAGGTAAGACCATATCTTCCTCCCCCATAGACAGATCATCAGAGAGTTCAGAGTAAGTCTCTGGGTAGTCGGGCATCTTGGGCCTAGTTGAACCCTATGCCTGTTGCAAGGGGTCTCCGATATTAAGGTCCATGCTGGGCTTATCCGGCTTTCTTTTTTGGTCTTCCGACCCATTGTGCCTCCTTCACCTTGTGCCTGTGGCTTTTTCTATGCCAGTCGAGGTACAGTGCCTGAAATGAGGGTTTAGATAACGGTGTATGCACGTAGCTCTGCTGCGAAACTACGCGCGATCTGCTCTAATTATTGATGAATTTGTAGTTTGTTTATTTTTAGAAGACTTGATGTGTCCCGAATTTTTGGACTCTGCAAAGAAATTATTATTATTTAAGAATGTCATTTCTCATCTTGTCAAAGCTTATGAAATCAATCCATAATACTGCATTTTATTCCTATACTCCTATTGGCATCTTACTTCTATATTCTTATTATACTCGGGAGTAATCAAGTAAAAAAAAACAAAACCCCTGGCAACAAAATGTTAAAACATCCATTAATGAGGGGGGCGGGGCCTGACCAGCATGGAAGATAGACGTACTACTGCAGAGCTCCCCAGACAACAAGGCAAATAAAGCTATTCCTGGCCCTAAATAACTCGAAATTGGCAACCCAGACAGACCTACCTGACCCACAAAAGGGCACAAAAACAACACTGGGGCCAGCTGGCCAACCAACTTGTGACATGAGGCCTGGGACCCGTCGAGCAGGAGAGGCAGCCAATCTCCCGGTCTGGCGTCATGGGATGCTGACACATTATGAGTGTCCATTACACCCCCCCCCCCCGGACAGTCGGGGGTGATCGCGGTCCATACCAGGGAGGCAAACCTGGAACAGAGAGATTGCAAGGGGGAGCAGCACCGACATGCATGCTACACGACTCGACACCCAACATGGCGGATGCTTCGTGTCTCTCCGAGCCTACAGACCCACAGCAAGGGGTCCTACAGAGGCTGGAAGCAATCTTTGCCAACTTCTGGCGCAAACTGGAGGTCAGAACACAACCACTTATCTCCACACAGGCAAGCAGCCTCCCTCCCAAGAAACTGCCTCCAACCAGAAAGAAAGCTCAGCAGGGCATAATTGCAGGAGAGTCCACACTAACACGGCAGGCAAAGCTACAACGATCCCAACGCAAGAGGGCGAAAACAGATAGGAGACACCACAACAGACGCAGGGCCGACAACACAGAGGTACAGAGCACTGCGGAACTCAGCCCCAAGGCAAACACAAGCCCGAAAAGCAAACAGGTCACCTCATCTGACACTCGGGCACAGAAGCCCACACCGCCCCGCTGAGACGCAGAAAAGCAGGATACTCAGGAGAGCTCTCAAGGACTGCATCTGGACACAGAGGTGATCGGATAAGCACGGGCAGCAGAATAGAGTCTGTCGAGCATACCTCATTGCAGCCGGACCTCCCCACCGTGTCTCTTTACACAAGAACTGCATTCTGCATACCTACTAAACTTAAAGTACCAATCTTTGAGCTACCACCATGTCACCCCTTGCTAAGCCTTTAACGTTATTGCCTGCATGTATTTACCTAAACCGCAATGTGTTGCTAGCTAACCCTATCTAAATCTAAGCCCAACTAGCACTGTTTTATGCATATACAGCCTAGCATGATGTATTAGGAGCAGTGATACTACCGGCTACCTGCGAACTGACTGTCATGTATGACACACAACGTTAGTAACCCAATGCTAAGAGGACCACAAATTCAATGCTTTCCCCCTGTGTCTCTCCTCTGACTTTTCCTACCTGTCAGGCTCATGTTGATTCTTAACTAAAACAAGAATTTATGCAGTTATAATTCTGGCATAAGTATACATGTTTGACCTTCTCAGAAATGCAATGCCATAAATTTAACATAATTTTTAAACATAACAAAACTAATCATAAGCCTGTCTAGCTTAGCAAGTTTAAAACAATCTGCTGATGTTATACAGCCAGATACTTTCATGTTTTGTTTTTTCTTCTAAAAATGTGCTGTTTAATCTACCACACACTACTGTTACTCGTCTTTAACCTTACAAAATGTGCACAGTCTCTCGTACCATGCAACTGTAATTATATGTGTCTGAAAACTATGGTAATTGCTGTTGTGGCATTATTAGACTAAATGTTATCTATATCTATGCACGAAAAATAAAGAATTTAAAAAAAACAAAAACATCCATTAATGTAAATTGTCATGTGTTTCTGTGTTCAATTGCTGGTTATTCTGTAGATCAATACACATTAATATTATATAAAAGGATAGTTTAATAATATTACAATAATAATATTTTATAAAAACTACATTACTGTAGTTCCTTAAAATCATTGATGACTAAAGGCCCCCTGGCTGAAAAATCCATAGCTTGTACATCACTGATTTATTCTCTCTCCTTTACATCTAATCTAAAATATAGTGCAGTCGTTTTAATGCAGTTTGGACACTGCTGACATACGCCTGCCTTCTATATAAACAAAAGGTCACCTCTCTAGCAATGCATTGAAAGTTAATAGATTTAAAATCTGTTTATGCTCTGTGCAAAAGGTATATTGTATAATGTATTTACCCAGTGAACCTTTTTGTGCTGATAACCTAAACTTCCTTACCAAAGTATGCATCCCTCCCTAATATATATTCTTGTATCTACAAACTATTCTATATTCATCAAGATATACTTGGCTGGCTCTGTTATCCTTTGGCATCTAAAATTCTCTGGGGTGACATGTGTACAGGCTGTTGCGCGATAACGTTCCTGCACAGATTTATGTATTGCTCAGTGCAGAGAAAAGAAATACAATGACTTAATGTTGAGAAATATTGTACTGAAACTTGTTTCCTTTACACATTTCACGTAGAATTTGCATCACAAATTACTTGAGCTACGGAAGCAAATCTGACAGACTTAGAATTGCAAATTTTCTGTCCAAATTCAGTCAAGTCAAATGTTTTGATTATATTTTACAAAGGTGAAATATATGTAGAATGCATTGATCATCCACAGCATTTAAACCAATCGTTCCTGCCCCCTCATGCTGCCAAAACAGTTCTGAGCATGTCCTGTGGTATCTGGCACCAAGACAATATGCAGCAGATTCTTTAACTCCTTTAAGTTGCAAGGCAAGGCCTCCACTGATCAGATTTGTTATAGCACATTCCATAGAAGCTCAATCAGATTGAGGTCTGGGTAATTTGGAGGCCAAGGCGACACCTTGAAATCTGTGTCATGTTTGTGATTGTGATTCATCAGATCAGGCAACATTCTAGGTGCTTTTGGCAATGGACAGGGGTCCTCATGGGCACTCTGTCTGGTGTGTGGCAACTCAGCCCTGTGCGCAACAAAGTGCAATGCATTGTGTATTCTGACACCTTTGTAAGAGCTACAGTATCTTTTCTGTGTAATCGGTGGAGATGGGCTAGCCTTCGTTCTCCACGTACATCAGTGAGCCTTGGGTGCCCATGACCCTGACTCTGGTTCACTGGGCTTCCTTCAGTGCACCACTTTTTGTAGGTACTAATCACTGCATACCAGCACAAGACTTGTCATTTTGGAGATACTTTGACCCAGTCCTCTCGCCATCACTATTTGTCAAAGTCACTCAGATCTTTTTGATTGCCCATTTTTACCTCTTCCAGCACATGAATTTAGAGAACTGACTGTTCATTTGCTGCTTAATATAGCCTAGCCCTTGATAGGTGCCATTGTAATGATATAATTTAATATTGTATTTGAAACAATACTGATTTTTATTGTTTGCTTTAAATCTTGATTTTTATTTTTTCCTAGTTTGTGTTAAAAGCTTCCATGGATTTTTGGCTTGGCTTATTATTGTGAAGACCACTAAAAATAGTATATAATAGAATATTACTATATATCATTCTTGATTGCTACTTGTCTATCCATACCCTAAGGTAGGGTAAATGAACATCTGCTCAGGGTTTTTGTTGCTGAAGAACAAGACACAAAACTGCACACTGGCTCTAGAATTCTTTAGGTCTTTGCAATCTAGTCCCTGTGGACCCCATAAAGTTTCCTGAAGCATACAAAAAGAATTAATGCACCCAAGTACCCATCCTCTGCTTCCATAATTATACTAGAAAGGTTTCATAGTTTCAGCATTGACTCATCTTTGTCTATTAAAGCTCATGGCACTGTCAGGGAAAAAAAAAAAAATTATAATTGGAAGGCTTGCTAAGTAACATGGGAAATGACGTTTGCAAACATCTGGGGTGATCATATTGGCCATCACTGGCTTTGATTATCTATTCTAATTTCTCTGTAATTTCAGTTAGCTAAACCTCATAGGGGTTTTCCCACCAGTGTAATACATAATGTCCTCGTGGGTGAATTCTAGGACATAATGTCCTTCTGGGTTTTAATGTATTCCTTTGCCCTTTGATGTAGGGAGTGGCAAAGTCCTTCCATTGAGTTATGTTGTCTAGACTGAATCTTCTTGAGATATTGCAAACCTGTGACAGTTGTGAACCTCTATATTTTTTAACCTCTGCTAAAAATATATATTTTTGAACATATAAATATTGCCTTTGTTCTAGGCAAAGATCGCAAGTGTGGGATGTTTTTAATTATTCAAAACAACTGGGCCCAGTTCTATAATACTGTAAAAAAGATCCCCACCCCACCCCATTCGGTGCGAGCCAGGGATGCAATTGCACCCCTGTCTCACCCCCTTTACCCCTGTCCTGCTTCTAGGGAAAGCAAAGTTGGAAGGTCCAATTCTCATTCTGGTATAGATGGTCTACAGTTCTACTCAGCTTGTGTGTGATCAGTGGAACTGCTCTAGGAGGATAAATTACTTATCCCATAAAGCACTGTTCAGCAATATTTGTTGGATAAGTATAATAATTTCCAAGAGCACTTCTACTGATCTTATAGGATGAGTGAAACTGCTTTGCAAACTGATAATTGACAACACCAGCTATAAATATTGATATTAAAATAATTTCTTCAGGTTAGTCATTTAGGTTTTGAAACATAGAATGTGTCGGCAGATAAGAACCATTCAGCCTATCTAGTCTGCCCAATTTTCCAAATACTTTCATTAGTCCCTGGCCTTATTTTAAGTCTAGGATAGCCTTATGCTTATCCCACGCATGCTTAAACTCCTTCACTGTGTTAACCTCTACCACCTTAACTGGAATGCTATTCCATGCATCCACTACCTTCACAGTAAAGTAATACTTCCTGATATTATTTTGAAACCTTTGCCCCTCTAATTTAAGACACTGTCCTCTTGTTGTGGTAGTTTTTCTGCTTTTAAATGCAGTCTCCTCCTTTACTGTGTTGATTCCCTTTATGTATTTAAATGTTTCTATCAAATCCCCCACCCCCCCTGTCTCGTCTTTCCTCCAAGCTATACATGTTAAGATCCTTTAACCTTTCCTTGTAAGTTTTATCCTGTAATCCATGAACCAGTTTAGTAGCCCTTTGCTGAACTCTCTCTAAAGTATCAATATCCCTTTGGAGATACGGTCTCCAGTACTGCGTACAATACTCCAAGTGAGGTCTCACCAGTGTTCTGTACAATGGCATAAGCACTTCCCTTTTTCTACTGCTAATACCTCTCCCTGTACAACCAAGCATTCTGCTAGCATTTCCTGCTGCTCTATTACATTGTCTGCCTACCTTTACGTCATCTGAAATAATTACTCCTAAATCCCTTTCCTCAGATTTTGAGGTTAGGACTCTATTAAGTATTCTATACCCTGCCCTTGAGTTTTTACGTCCAAGATGCATTATCTTGCACTTATCCACAATAAATGTTAGCTGCCACAACTCTGATCATTTTCAACCTCAGTATGTTTTGCATCACTGGGCAAGACACTTAAATTTTTCAACAGTACAAAACCTACAGATAGTTTGGAAAAATTGTGAATTGGAAATAATGGAATTAAAATGCTTAGAGCTGTCCTCAAAGGAAGAGCTTCATGACCATTTGGAGAGGTAGAATAATGAGATTAAAAGGAGACTGAGAGAACATTTGAGGCTAGAGCAGACTGTACAAGAGCATTTGGGTTAGAGCCGACCATACATGAGCCTTTTAGGTTGAAACAGGCCATGTAAGAGTCATTTGGGTTGAAGTAGTTTGTGCAGAGCATGTGAGTTTAAGCAGGCCATGTGAGAGCATGTTGGATTAAAGCAGGCCATAAAAGAGCCTTTCACGTAAAACCAGACAATGACAGAACTTTTTGGGTTAAAGGGCTACTTCTCTAGAATGTACATAATTGAATAAAACTTTGAAAATAATCTAACTCATGTTAATCTATTTTTCATGAGATGCTTTGTTTTCTTTTCTTTTCAATTTGTATTAAATATTAAGCAAATTACATCACAATCCAAATTAGGCAAATGTTGCCAAGGCATATACTGCAAATGAAGAGGAGAAATAAATATATATATATATATATATATAATAATTTTTATTTTTTAAAAAAAATTTTAGTTAAATTTTTCCTCTTCTCTGTATGCTTGCTTTTTTTTGTGCGGACTGCTAGGTGCAAAGGACAGATCTTCTAATAATGACTGACAGGGAGCTATGAAGTAGGCACCCAATTGTAAGGTAAGGGGCTGTAGTTTTCTTCATTTAGTTTTAGGACAAGATGCATTGAGAAAGGACTTTGCCCAAAACATTTGTATTCTCAATTAAAGCTGTAGCACTTGTTGCACATACTTGTGGTTCTGCTTCCCTCCTTTTTTCTAAACTTTGTTTGCATATATCCCTGTAGGAGCCACAGTGAGGTGAGATAGCAGCACCTGTACCTTGTTATTTTACTGCATATTAGACTGCCATATGGGTTTAATGGCAACATAACCAATCTGGCAAATTTCAGTGTGTAAAAACCGAAATGGGCAAGCTTGAATTTTTACTTGTAATGTAACTTTCAAAAACACAATAAAACCTAGAAATGGGGGGCGGGGGAGGGGGGGTGGGGGGATGGGATGGGCACTTTAGTACTCGTGAGAAATCCACAAACACAAATATTAGTGTTTTAGAACAGGAATATGTATAATTCTGATGATATAATCGGTGAAAAGGCATTTTTTCATGAAAAATAACACAATTTCTTAAACTTTTTTATGTTAAACATATATCAAGTTTATCCTAACCCCTACTACAATATCCCTAACCCTACGTTAACCCAAATCTTAACTATATAGCTATTGGAAAGGGATTACCTCTGCTGTCGCTAGTACGGACATCAGCAGATGGATATTCCAGTTTACACAGTCCAGAGCGCATTGTTAGCACTCTTGTACAGTACTTTGTCATTACAGCATGAGGAAGGTTGCTCTCTCATGCTACAGGGCCTGCATGCTGTCCCTGCTGATCACTTTATAGGCCGAGTTGACTTTGCAAGGGAACTGACCTTGCAATCCTTGAACGCAAACTACTGGGCCTTGCCACCTGACTTTAATTAGTCGTCTTGCAGACTATAGTGGAATTTAATGTTCTATTATTATTTGTAAGAGTACAATGCCAGTAGGTCATGCTATGAAATTGAAGATCTAGTGTTACAGATATGCTAAGCGTCTGGTTACCGTTGCAGTTATAATGCTGTGCCATTAAAAACATCAGCATTAAGTGATGAGAAAAAAAGGTGTAGATATCTCAATAAGGAACATAATCCCCTTTCCTAAACACCTGTTTAAGAACAAAAGATACATATGTGTTTTCAATATGCTACAGCATTTCCAGTACACAGGAAAATTTTCAAGATGTGCATGTTTTGGGAATAATTATGGAAAAAAGCTGCACTTCCGTACTATAATATATATACATGTAACTGTAATTACATCATTATATACTTGATAGGCTCCCTGCATGCATAGGGCAGAACAGGAGAGGAACAATCCCCTAACTCCCAACAACTCTAGCCAGCAGAAGCTGGGTGTCTGTATGTCATGTTTTTATCTGCGTGTGTGTCAGTATGTGTACCCATTTCTGTGCAACTGTATGTGTGTCAGTATGTGTACCCGTTTTTCTGTGCAACTGCATGTGTGTCAGTATGTGTACCCGTTTTTCTGTGCAACTGCATGTGTGTCAGTATGTGTACCAGTTTGTCTGTGCAACTGTATGTGTGTCAATATTTGCATCTCTGTGTCTGTATATTAGCATGTGTTGCAGTGTTTGTGTCTGTCTGTGCAAGTGTATGTGTGGCAGTGTATGTATTTGTGTGTGCTAGTATTTGCACATGTCTGCTTGTATCTCTGTGTGGCAGTGTGCGTAACATTATGTCTGTTTATCTACAAGTGTGCCAGTATTTGTATCTGTATGTGTGCCAGTGTGTGTCTGTGTATCTGCATGTGTGTCAGTGTATCTATCTGCACTGTAAGAAGCAGGGGGAACCTGAAAAAGCTGCTGGAACCTGGGGCAGAGGAGAAGCAGGAAAATCCCGGGGCAGAGAAAAATGTATACATTTGAAATAACAGCAACTATAATAATTACAATTAACTAATATGAGGGGTTTAATTTATGGAAATGGGCAGCCAAGGGTCACTCAAGTGAAAAAAGTTTGGGAACCACTGCTTAATCACTAGAGTGAGCTCATGCCCCCCCCTTCCGTGACAAATATAACAAATATACTCCGGTGTTCTATCATATTTCCTTACCCTGTGAAAATTCCCTACCCCGTGAAAATTCCTTACCCCCGTCACTTGTGGTGATGCTGCCACACTGGAAGTGATCCGAATCATCTCTAGGTCTACTTGCGTGTGTGTGACGTCTGACTGGGGGGGTTGAGGGATTCTCCTGTATGATGTCGTAACAGACTTTGGTCCGTTATCTGACGCTGGACGTCCTCACGCTCTGCATGACGACCTCCACCGTCAGATTTTTTCCCCCATAAGAAATCATTGATTCAATGCTTTCTTATGAAGAGGTCTAATGCGCACGAGGGACATCGGCGCTGGGATCAGGTAAGTAAATGGTTTTTAAGGGGGGCGCGAGGGAGGGGGAGGCAGAGGGATCGGTAGTGCCAGGAATACAGCTTTGTATTCCTGGCACTACTGTATCCCTTTAATGTTGTTTTGTACACGTTTCACTGTTTAGAAAAAAAAAAAAAAAAAAATTCATAATAATTGATTGTCATTAATACACAAAAATCTCAAGGCATGAAGGAGGTTAATGATCTAATACTTAAATCACAGTCCGGTTGAAGTGCCTTTCAATTTACTATTGGTTTTCATTCATTAGAGACATTACTAATAATTGTGTTTTTCTTAGTTTAAAAAAAAAAAAAATATATATTTTAAATGTCACATGTAAAGATAAATTAATTGCCTCAATACAACTGGTTTGGCAAGTGTGTGCAGTAAAAAAAAAAAATGTCTGAGTGTCAAACAAAAACTATATTCTATTTGGTGGAGAAGCAGGAAATGGATTAAACCCTGGGACACGCCGGCATATCCACATAAGTGTTTTGTAAACCTTGGCTTTATCACATGGGTGTCTTTGGCTTGGCTGATTGAATGATGACTTTGCAGGTTACTAGATCTCTAGTAGAGGCAACGCAGGCTCCTGGTGATACTTTTATCAGATGCTGCCCTCTTATGTCTATAAATGGAATAAAGTTACTTGGCTGTACCTATGTTTGATAGTGGCCTTTAGCTAAAAGTAAAGCCTGTTGCTATTTTTTTCTGCTTGTTAAAACATCTTTATTTAGAAACTTATGTATTAATGCAGATAAATGCAAAGTTATACATATTGGAGTGAGGAATTCATAAGACACATTTACCCTAATGAAAGAAGATATTGTTTATACTAGCCAGGAACAATAACCTGTGACACAATAGAGAAGAAGATATCAAAAGCAAAATAATTATACAAACATATTTTCTTGTTGTGAACTGTAAACAAACAGTATAGGAGAGGGAATGGGATTTGGACTCTCACTCACATGGCCCAGAGCTGTCCCAGGCGCTATATAACTGGTTCAGGGATGCCACAAATGGGTAAACCGGCTTTCCAGAAAGGAGAATGATGATGTATCTTTAGTAAAAAAAACAAAGCTTTATTTCATAAAATATACAAGCAGACTAATAATATATAAAAGAATATGGGTACTAAATTACATATAGTGGTGGTGAAAAACTATTGTTGTATATCACTCACCACCTGTATAGATACCCAAACGTTTTAAAAATAAAGTACTTGCAGTAGTCAGCAGACGCGTTTCGGCTGTAGATGCCTTCTTCCAGTGCTGATATTAACAAGTCCGTAAATGCTTAATATACTGTTGTCCATCATCTGTCTAAATTCATCTGTTTTTCATTTCCTGTCTTTCTCATCGGCCGTGACGTCATTTCTGGCTTTCCTTATTAACGTCATTCGTGTGTGAAATGCACTTTGGAACGCATGTAGTTCTGGCATTTCCTTATGACGTCCAAATAGATTGTTTTTCTTAAAAATTCTTTACAAGTACATTATGAATAGTCCATCTTACTATAGAAAACTCTGAAAGAGAGAAATGTATGTTATAAAATATCTCAAACAAGTTCTTAAAAAAGGGAAGAAAAGAATGCATATTATTATACATATTATTTAGGAGGAAACAGAGGAGAGGGAATTTGTCAAAAAATATTCATAATATATTCAAATCTGTCTATATTTTC
This sequence comes from Pelobates cultripes, assembly GCA_933207985.1. Classification (NCBI taxonomy): domain Eukaryota; kingdom Metazoa; phylum Chordata; class Amphibia; order Anura; family Pelobatidae; genus Pelobates; species Pelobates cultripes. Next base: position 203,320,841 of record OW240913.1, on the reverse strand, counting down.
TTTATACAGATGTTTTATTTATATATATATATATTTATATATATATATATATATATATATATAAATAAAACAAAAAATTAGTGAACTCAAAATCTAAATATAACCCTTTAGGAGAAAGGGTATCTACATTAAAAATCCATTCACGTTCGACTTTAGCTAATAATTCTTTTTGTTTTCCCCTTATATTACACTTATTAATTCTTTTGTTCTCATTTACCATTATCGCTCAGAGTTGGAGAAAGCTGTTAATGAAAACAATGTGTAAACAGCTTTGCACGACAGACTAAGCAATGTGAAATATAGGGTTTGCAGTTGCTAATATCAGTAAGGTATTTTCGTGCATAAAAAGGGAGTTTTAAGTTAAGTCACAGGACAAGGCTACCACATTGATTATGTGATGCGATTTCGCCAGCTATTTTCAAAAAGGAACTAGAAAGAGTGCAGAGGCAGGCTACAAATTAAATTTGGTGGAATGGAAGATTTTAGTGATGATGAAAGATTAAAAAAAATGTGTTTACAAAAAAAGACTAAGCTTGCTGCAGTGCTTTAGTGGTTAACAGAGTGCCCCCTCGTTCACACTTTATTACAGTGTTTTCAGGAAAATGTGATTATTGTAAAAAGGTGCTGTACTGCACCCTCCCATCTGTCAGTCAAAAAGTGCTATACAGTTTGTGTCCCAGCATGCAGCAGGAACCAAAAGACACTGCTTCTCATAGAGAAGCAATTAACCCAATGCTTCACTATGAGACGTGTTGCAGACGAAGCATTGTAATTGTCAATCATGCCCCTTTCTTCCCAGTGCTGATCTATGGGAGACATTCAATTGGTTGGAAAATTATGAATATTAATGATCTCCCAAGTATGGAGCAAAGCTGTAGTGATAGGCTGTGTCACCTCGAGATTAGAGGTAAGTTATCCATCAGTTCAAAATTATTGGGGAGAGCAAAGACGCAAGGTGCAATTATTATTAAAAAATATTTGAAGGTCCTTTAAATGTTGTTAGCGGGTGGAGGAACAATAAATTAGATGGAATTAAACAATTCAATGTTCCAAGTAAAGGTTTTTATTTGTACTGTTCCTTTATCTAATGGGATACAGTGCCTTTTTGCCATGTTTCAAAAACAAAGCAAATACATGACAGTAAAGTAATCTATTAATAAAGTCTCTGTAAGTATGATCATAGACCAGTAGCCATTGTTAAATGATTATAGATTGCACAATCCAGCTATTTATTTATTGACAGATGAGTATTGGTCTAATTTAGATTTTCCACTGGGTACTATATCAATTAGTGTCTGCTATTTTTCATGGTTTCTCTTTTATGGCGGGCAAATATCAGCATCTCTGCCTACCTTTACCAACTCAAATAGAATTGCACACAATACTTTGTAAGCAGATTTAAGCATTTCAACTGTTGTTGCACATCCTGAACACGTAAGGACACTTACCCCTGATTTGGTGGAATATATTATAATGTGCATATTTGTATTTTCTGATACTGGGACCAGAGGCGGCTCTCTAATTAGGCGGTTTAGGCGGCCGCCTAAGGCCTCGCGCCGGCTGGGGCCTCGCGGCCGCCTAAACCGCCTGTGGGCAATCTGTGTCAGGTCCTCGGTCAGTGACCGAGGACCTGACACCAGGAGGGGGCCCGGCGGCTTGCCGGTATGCCGCCGGGTGCGAGGCCCCTCCTGGCGAGAGACCGCCTGCAACCCCTGGTCTGCAGCTCCGCGCAGTGTGCAGAGCTGCAGACCAAGTGTCTGGCGAGATCTGGCCAATCAGAGCGTTGCCGCGGGTTACCGTGGCAACGCTCTGACCGGGTCTCGCGAGACTCTTGGTCTGCAGCTCTGCACACTGCGCGGAGCTGCAGACCAGAAAGCACCACCGACCACCAGGGAAAGAAGCCACTGGACCACCAGGGAAAGAAGCCACTGGACCACCAGGGAAAGCAGATATTTAGTCCCCCCTCCCACACCACCATTACCCTCTCCATTATACCCCCCTCCCAGTAGCCCCTCCATTGCCACCCCCTCCCAGTAGCCCCTCCATTATGCCCCCTCAGTGGCCCCATCATTGTATGCCCCTCCCCAGTGGCCCCCTCCGTTATACCCCCTCCCGGTGGCCCCTCCATTTATGCCCCCCTCCCCGGTGGCCCCTCCATTTGTACTTACTCGGTAGCCCCCTCCATTATACCCCCTCCCAGTGGCCCCCCTCCATTGTACCCCTCCCATTAACCCCCTCCATTATGCCCCCCACTCCCAGTAACCCCACCCAGTAGCCCCTCATTTATGCCCCTCCCGGTAACCCCTCCATTTATGCCCCCCCCTCCATTATACCCCTCCCAGTAACCCCCCCTCAATATACCCCCTCCCAGTAATCCCCCTCAAATATACCCCCTCCCAGAACCCCCCTCCCGGTAACCCCCCCTCAATATTCCCCCCTTCAGTAACCCCCCCTCAATATATCCCCCAGTAACCCCCCCTCAATGCCACCCCTCCCAGTAACCCCCCTCCAATATACCCCCCAGTATCCCCCCTCCAATATACCCCCTCAATATCACCCCTCCCTCCCAGTAACCCCCTCCAATATACCCCCCTCCCAGTAAGCCCCTCCAATATACCCCCCCTTCCAGTAACCGCCTCCAATATACC
>OW240913.1:203209105-203318093 GCA_933207985.1 Pelobates cultripes | reverse complement strand
CCTATCACCCCCTCCTAGTAAACTCCCTCCTTCACACTACCTCCCCCTCTCTCCCAGTATCCCCCCTCCCTTACACCATGACCGCCTCCCTCCCAAAATCTCCCTTCACTATCCCCCTCCCAGTATACACCCTCACTCACACTATCACCCACCTCTCTCCCAGTATCCCCCCTCCCTCCCAATATTCCCCAGTCTTTCCCAGTATTTCCAAGTCCATACCAGTATTCCCCACTCACACTATCAACCCCCTCCCTCCCAGTATTCCCCCCTCACACTATCACCCCCTCCCTCCCAGTATCCCCCCTCCCTCCCAGTATTTCCCCACTTACAGTATTACCCCCTCCCTCACAGTATTACCCCACTCCCTCATAGTATCCCCCCCGAGATTCCACCCTGCCGGCTAATGTAGGGCTGGCATTGTCCAAGTGCCAGCCCTGCAATGTGCCTTCAGACCGGGAAGAGATATCCCTCCCCGGTCCGCATGCACTGTGCTGGCAGCCGGCAGGGGAGAGAGGGAGAGAGGACCCGGGAGCTCAGCCTCTCTACCACGGCAACGCTCCAAATCTTGCGAGAATGAACTCTAGCCCTGGAGTGCGGGCTAGAGTTCACCTCACCACCACTGGGACCACCAGGGAATCCCCACCGGACCACCAGAGATGGAGAAATGTCCCCCCTCCTCCCAGTAAAGGTAAAAAGGGAGGGGGGACATAAATATAGTCATTTTATTAAATACATTTTTTACAATTATTATTAAAAAGCCTCCCTAACCTCCCCCCCATACAAATACTGCCCCCATACACACACTACACACACTGCCCCACAAACACTGCCCCCATACACACACACTCCACACACTACACACACTGCCCCACAAACATTGCCCCCATACACACTGCCCCACAAACACTGCCCCCATACACACCCTGCCCCACAAACACTGCCACCATTACACATTGCCCCCATACACACACTGCCCCACAAACACTGCCCCCATACACACACTACACACACTGCCCCCATACACACACTGCCCAACAAACACTGCCCCCATACACACACTACACACACTGCCCCACAAACACTGCCCCCATACACACACTAAACACACTGCCCTGCATCCCATACACACACTGCCCCCATACACACACTGCCCAACAAACACTGCCCCCATACACACATTGCCACACAAACACACATTGCCCACACACACATACAGTGCCCCCCCATACACACCCTCCAAACACACATACAGTTCCCCCCATACACACTCTGCAACTCTCACACACACACTGCACCGCTCACACACTGCCCCACACATACACTGCCCCCTAACACACACACTGGAACCCTGACATAAACTGCCGCCTAACGCACTCGCACACACATTTCACCGCTCACACACACACACACTGCACCTTTCACACACTTCACCCCTAAAACATACCACTGCTCCTATACCCTATATCCCAGCAGACCCCAGGTAAGTTGTCAAACTGTTCTTAAACGGTTTGACTACTTACTCTGAGATGGGATCCTGGCACTACTAGCACCATAACTACTACACTGAGCTGTAGTGGTTATTGTGCCTGGATTATTTCTTTAAATAATCTACAAGTGCCCCTCCCGAGATCAGGCTCTGGATCTGCCCCTGCACAGTATTCCCCCCTCCTACACACCATGACCCCGCTCCCTCACAGTATCATCCACCTCCCTCACAGTATATCACCTCCCTCTCAGTATTACCCCCTCCCACACACTATCGCCCCTATATCCCACACACTATCACCCCCTCCCTCACCAGATCACCCCTTCCACACACACACAAACTGTCACCACCTCACACACACAGTATCATCCCCTTCACACACAGTCACTCTCCCTTATACACACTGTCACCCCTACAATGTGGTGTCACCATACTCATACACTGTCACATTCCCACACATTGTCACCCGTCCTCACACTGTCACCCCCTCCACACTTTCAGCCCTTTCATGCATCCACACTCTCACTAACCACTCCTAGTCCTGTTATTCTCACCCCCTCCAAACTCACCTGCCCTCTCTTTGCCACACTCATTAATCCCCTTAATCCTGGCACACTCCTTCCTCCAACCATGACACATTCACCCTTCACTCCAAAACTGTAATACTCACCCCACCCCAACTATGCCACACTTACCGTCACTTAAATCTTAAATTTTCATTTTTGTTTTCGAGAACCCCTTCACACCAGTACTTATTTATACACGACTGCCGGGCTATGTGACCATACCCCACAATTGTGTATAAACGATTGGCATAATTGCAAATTAAATTTATTTATTGCAAATTAATTTTGTTTGCAAAATGTGCTACAACTATAGCCAGAGAGCTCACAATGCAGGGGCACAGGAAGCTCTGACATTGCAAGCTTCTGAACAATGAATGCAGAGACTGACTCTCTGTATCCAGTGCTGCAAGCACGCCTCTCGATATAGCAAATGCTCCTTACACTTATACAAAATACAAGCCTATTATTTTATACTTTGGGTGTAAGTGGGGCCTCATGCTTGAAGTTCGCCTAAGGCCTCATAAAGTCTAGAGCCGCCTCTGACTGGGACATCACATGTAATACACCTTCTGAATATATCACTGTCCCAAACAGTTTGAACTATTTTCTATTCTCCAAAACAAATGTCTATTATGTAGAACTTCAAAAAAGTTAAAAAGAATACCGCACTCTTACCGTGATCCTGGTGCAACAAGACCTGGGGCTGGCAACCCCCACTATGATAGTTGAACAAAATCGTGGTCCATGCACTCAAGATGCATTTATGCAGCAGATTTATTGGGAAAAAGTGCAACATTTCGATCTCCGAGAGATCAAAACGTTGCACCTTTCCCAATAAATCTGCTGCAAAAATGAACCTTGAGTGCCTGGACCACAATTTTTTTCAACTATTATGTAGAGCTTGACTGATTCTCATGAGCTATGTATCCTAAAAATAAATAGTGGTGCTGGTATAGGTCACGTAAGGATTTAATTTTCTGTAGATAATATACCTGTGCTCCATTATACATATCTAATTGATCAATTCTACAATCTGTTAGCCTGCATTGTAAAACAGTATTTCTATGATGAAGTCTGCTTCTCCCTCCATGCGCTCTGTTGTGGAGACTAGGAAAGGAACTGTCAAGATGATCATGTAACTATGACCTCTCTCTGGTCTGCTTTTTAAGTGGAGAAATGCCTGTGTACATTTGTTGCCTACAATGAATCTAGATTTTCTTTTTTAATAGTTGTCGCTATACGCCCACAGCAAGTTCCTATAATTAGACCTTTCTCTGAGCCCCCCAGCTAAAATCCTATTGAATTTAAATCAGTTATGCAGCCATCATCTGTGTCGTAGTCCCCGGGTCTGACAGATATTTTCAAGCCTTTTGCATTTACAAAGGTAATCTGCAGTCTTCATCTGTTCCCTGCTTTCATTCAAAGTAATGCTTTGGAATCTAGCTATACAAATGTAGCTGTGATGGAATGGTAATTGTTTGGAAAGGTCGTGTATGGGACTTAATGAACCATTATATAATTGGATCTTTCTCGTGCCAATAATATAAGTTACTTGCTTCTTTAAAGACAAATATGTTGGGGTAAGGAATAAGGTAACACATCCTGCAAACATAATCATTTTCACATCCGTTTGTTTGTAAAAAGTAAAATACATTTGTAAACATGATGCTAGGAGTCATTTTAGTTATAAATCCTAAAATGTTAACTTTTACAGTCAAACTTTATTTACAAGATTTGCGGTTTACAAAGACATCAGAAAGTTTTAGGAGATATGTACAATACATTAGTGTGAATACCTGAATCTGTTATTGATTTCTGTTTTCTGACTGGGAAAATTCATAAATCTTGGATGAATCATGTTAAAAATTCAGCAAGTCTGTACCTTTATACAGCATCTTTGAACCACAATTTGACGATTGATTACCCATAATCTCATGTTGCCATAAGCACCAGTGGGAGAGAGTTTGCACACGATTTTTTAAGTTTTATTTCCAAAGTCTTTTGGATTTATAATGTAATAATCTTATTAGTTGCAGAACATGTTTAACATAACTAATAAACATGACAGACTCTTTCCCCACATGTAGTTTTTAAAATTCTCTTGGCTTAAACCTTGTGGAAAGAAACTGAACATGTACTTTTTCTCATTACACATTTCTAAACTGAGGAGTTTGTGTCTCAGTTTACAGCATCAAGTAAAGAGATATCTGCTGCAGTGAATCATGGTTAGTTTAATCAAAACTTGAGTTAAAAGACCCAGCAGACATTTCCTTGTGTCTATTTTATTGTAAATGTATGGGACAATGGCATATTGGATCATGCGTATTTGGTTTTACCTCAGTTTACCAAGACAGCTTAAAGCTGAAATCAAAGATAAAGCCTTGAATTTTTGAAGAAAAAAAAGAGCAAACTAAACAAAATTTTTTTTTTATTTTTTTTTTTATTTTTTTTTTTAAATACTTTTGCCTCTTTAAATGGTCAACCTCCTTCTGTCATCCCACATTAGGGAGACGGGTTTTGAATGATTTGACACTTGCTTTGTCCCCTGGGCACTTGCGATGCTTCTGATCTTCTGTGATATCTCTAAAGTCCATCTCTGGAAGTGCCCATTCTACTTTTGCCAAATTACTTTTGATTGCGTATGGGGATCATTCATTGGCTGTGCGTGTTAGCTGACTCTTTTTGTCAAAAATGATGTACAGAGCTGGAAACAAGGGATACTGATAACGTAGAAAGGGAACTTTGATTTTGGTGATAACACAAAAGACTGGAAGAACCGATGGTGCATGAGGGACCCAGGCAAGTATCAAATTGTTTAAAATAAATAATAATTTACTATGGGAATATGCCATTGGACTCCTGGCCTCATAATTTCTATATTACACTATAGTGATTATGGTACCGCAGGTATCCTTCAAGATTTATTAATATGTAACCAGTAATTTCATACTTAAAATTAGTGGGAATACATAATAAAAATCTGTTTATTAGAATGAAATTGGGGATACATTGATTTTGAAAAAAATATAGCTATTCATCCTGTATTATAGTACGGTCAACAATAATTCTCTACAAATCTTTCCCTCTATGACTAAAAGTTAACAGTTATGTGTCTTTTTTTTCTCTTCCAGCTCCTGATGGCTGTAATGCCAACATCCAAGAAAAGAAGGTTATGTCGAGTCGCCCACCTCCACATGTTGGATCTAGGCTAGGTTAGTTATTAGTGTGTTGAAGCTGGAGTGTGCCAAAATGTGTGGTCCTCTTGCAGATGGCAGCTTTCCACTTACCACTTGTTTTCTTCTATTACAATTGATTTGCTAAATACAAATACAAAGTGTGTAATAATTTGTTGGGGGAATAAAAAAGTAACACAGGGGATTCAGACTGTGTTGTGAAATATGAAGATTGTTTGAACATAGTCCACGTTCAGTGGGATTAGAATGAAGAATGGGCAGAAATGATGGTGAATCTACTTTTACCACTTTTTCTATTGGTAATTTCCCTTTTATTCAACTGCCTTGATGTGAAATTAATTTAAGTTTTAAAATTGTATAATTCAATATGTGCAACAATTTGCTTTCATGTGCAAATTGTTGAAGTACTTGGGTTGTTGATTTTGGCTAATTAAACATTTTCACATATATTTTTTGCCAGAAATGTCATGAAGCAAAGGTATTTTCCCAAATACATTACATGGGTGAAGTAAACTTTCCCACACAATAGTAAATTTGGAAACTCTGGTAATGGTCATTCGAAATATGTTCTACAGAGTTTGTGTTAAAGTAAACTGTCCAGTAATTATTAAACCTCATATTATTATTAAACCTATTGTGTGAGAGAGCTGTAAAAGACTGAAGCCGAGTAATAAAGAAATCCATATATAAGGTACAGGTTCAATGAAACCTTTTAGGTGTTAGAAATTTGAATGGTGCAATAGTTAAAGTTGGCCTATTTTTGTCAAAGGAACACTACAAGCACCATAGCCACAATAGCGTGCTCTAGAAGTTATGGTGCCATGAGTGCCCTGGTGCCACCATTGTTAGTAGTCAACCAATTTTATAATGGTTTGACTTCTTATCTGGGTTCCACTGGGCACCAACTCCTGCCTCTATTATTTCAAACAGTGAGCCAGAAATTCTCTGTCTAAACTAAGCCTGGCTGTGTAGGGCTTAGCTCAGTTTTTTGAGTGTGATGAGTTGATGCTGTCAATGAGCTAGGTCTACACTTGGAGAGTGAACAGAAGCTCCTAAGCAGGCATGGAGCAGAATCCGGCAGACCTAAGGTAAGAAGTCAATCCACTTTAAGACATTCAGATACTTACAATGTGGGAGTGCCAAGGCTCTCCTGTCACCTTAACTTAACCACTGCAGTAAGGGTTCTGTAATGGCTATGGTGCTTGACATGTTCCTTTAAGTTCTCATCTTGCTTGTTGCAAATTCTAAATAATAGTAAACTCTAGAACCCAGCTCAACAATTATCACTGTGGTGGCATTTTGTCATCAAACTAATATGGTGACCAGGGGTCAGGGCTGGACTGGGGATACAGAGCAGCACTGTAAAAAAAAATCTATGCCAGACCCATAAGTCATTGCTCCATATATTGTCGCATGTAATATGTAAGGGTATGTCTTGCCACCCCAGATGATTGAGTAATATATAAACACATATGTATGTGTGTGTGTGTATATGTGTGTGTATATATATATATATATATATATATATATATATATATATATATATATATATGTGTGTGTGTGTGTATGTATATATAAAAAAATAAACCTATATACAACATAAATATATATTTATTTTTCTAATATAAAATATTGGTCCTTTCAGAGTAAAATGTTTAATTATACAGTAAGCATACTCACATACAGACACAGACAATCTCACTGACACACAAGCTCATTGATATAGTCTCCTAGACAAACAATCTCACTGATAAATATAAGCTCATTGACATAAAAACACAAGCTTGCAGATGCACACACATAGGCTCACTGACACAAACAGACATGCTTATTGGTATACAAACAAATGTAGTACAGACAAACTCTGACACGTGCAAATGTTCTACAGACAAACTCACTGTCACACACACACTTAGGCTCACTACAGAAAAGTCCACTGATGCACACGCTTCCTACAGACAAGCTCACTGACACACACATGCTCCATACAGAAAAGTTCACTGACATACACAGAAAAGTTTGTAATAAACATGGTCAAGATATTCTGTGGCCACCCTTCACTTTTTCCTGTGAACGAGTCATTACAATGCCACACCTACAATGGAACAGATATGATGTTCCATTGTAGGTGTGGCATTGCCTTGCTTTAGAGGGATCTCGTTTTATATGCAGTGGAGAACCCCAGGCTTTATCAAACTGTTCCAAAACAATCTGACAGAATTCATGAGTAGTATGCACCAATAAATAGAGCTATAACCAATGAAACACATACACACACACACACACACAAGCTCACTCACAAGCAGGCACACACACACACACATGCGCACTCACTAGCAGGCACACACACACACAAGCGCACTCACTAGCAGGCACACACACATAGAAACCATAGAATGAGACGGTAGATAAGAACCATTTGGCCCATCTAGTCTGCCCAATTTTCAAAATACTTTTAATTAGTCCCTGCCATTATCGTAAGTCTAGGATAGCCTTATGACTATCCCATGCATGCTTAAACTTCCCTCACTGTGTTATGCTCTACCACTTCAGCTGGAAGACTATTCCATGCATCCACTACCCTCCCAGTAAAGTAATACTTCCTGATATTATTTGTAAACCTTTGCCCCTCTAATTTGACTATGTCCTCTTGTTGTGGTAGTTTTTCTTCTTTTAAATATAATCTCCTCCTTTACTGTGTTGATTCCCTTTGTGTATTTAAATGTTTCTATCATATCCCCCCGTCTTGTCTTTCTTCCAAACTATACATGTTAACCCCTTAAGGACGGCGGGCGTTCTATGCCGTCCTTGGGGACCCCTACCTAAACGCCGGTGGGCGGCATAGAATGTCTCCACTGTCCTATGTAATTACCCGGTCGCTGGCGATCGCGGTGGGGGGATTCACCTGGCATCCCAGGGAGTCCCCATGCTTCCGATCCAACCCTTTATGAGCTATGTTATCGCGATGTCCTTGCGAGGACCTCACGATCATATGGATATATATACCTATAGATAAATAAAAATAATTGCATTTTTTTTTATAAATATGTGTGTGTGTGTGTATATGTATGTATATATGTGTATATATATATATATATATATATATATATATATATATATATATATATATATATATATATATATATATATATATATATATATATATATATACACACACCGTATATACTCAAGTATAAGTCGACCCGAATATAAGTCGAGACCCCTAATTTTATCCCAAAAAACTGGGAAAACTTATTGACTCAAGTATAAGACTAGGGTGGGAAATGCAGCAGCTACTGGTAAATTTCTAATTAAAAGTAGATCCCCCCCAAAAAAAATTATATTAATTGAATATTTATTTTCAGTGTGTGAATGAATGCTGTGTGTGTGTGTGTGTGTGTATATATATATGTATGTATATATATATATATAATATATATATAGGCTGTGTGTGTGTGATGCAGAGCCTTGATGGGGGTGGGCAGTTTTATTATTTTTTTTTTAATTATTATTATTTTATTTATATTATTATTATTATTATTGAAATTTTTTTTTTCAGTCCCCCCTCCCTGCTTGATACATGGCCAGGGTGGGGGGCTCTCATTCCCTGGTGGTCCAGTGGCATGGGCTGTGTAGGAGGGGGGCTGGCAGGAAGCTGTAACTTACCTTTCCTGCAGCTCCTGTCAGCTCCCTTCACCTCCGTTCCGGTCAGCTCCCTTCTCCTCCACTGTAAGTCTTGCGAGATTTACAGTGGAGCTGACAGTTTGCTAGCACTATATTTAACCATAAAACCTGTACATGGGAGGTACCGTTTTACTTGGGAGACTTCGCTGAACACAAATATTAGTGTTTCAAAAACAGTAAAATGTATTACAACGATGATATCGTCAGTGAAAGTGGTATTTTTTGCGTTTTCTACACACAAACGGCACTTATACTGACTATATTATTGCTGTGATACTTTTTACTGTTTTGAAACACAAATATGTGTGTTCAGCGAAGTCTCCTGAGTATAACCGCTTACATTCTAGAGGGAGTGGAGTATAGTGACACAAAGGGTAAAAGTAGAGGTACGAAGTAGGTTGTTAGAAAAGTATTCAATGAGGGCTTAGTAGGTAATTGTTGACAGTTGCAGGAGAGGCGTCATGGGGAGTGGGAGATAAAAACCTGCTAACAGTTTAATTGATATGCTTTCTTGAAGTAAGTTTTCAATGATTTTTTGAATGAGTGGAGACTGGGTGAAAGTCTTACGGAGAAGGGAAGGGAGTTCCACAGAAGAGGTGCAGCCCTGGAGAAATCTTGGAGGCGAGTATTAGAGGTGGGAGTACGGACAGAGGATATATATAGGTCTTTGGCAGAACGTAGGGGCCTCGACGGGACATACTTGTGTATTAGGGAGGATAGGTAGGTTGGAGCAGCATTATGTAGGGACTTGTAAGCAAGCACCAGAATTTTAAATTGAGCCCTATATCTAACTGGAAGCCAATGCAGGGAGTGACAGAGCGGGGAGGCATGGGAGATGCGAGCGAACTGGAACACACACTCCTCACTTCTTTCTCCTCTCCTGCATGTGTTGCCCCCTCCTCTTCTCTGCCTCCCTTGCGGCTCTTGATGTACCTGGAAGGAAGTGACAGGTATTCACTTCCTCCCGGCATCGGTGATACTACTTCCGGCCACTGTTCAGCAATGCCCATCGGGTGTCTCTAAGTGCACTGGCTACCTGATGGGCCGACTCAGTGTGGGCCCAGGTGCATCTGCACCAGTGTTGTTACTATCACTGTGTGGAAATAATTTTACTGGTGGACTGTGGGTAAATATAATTGCCAATTGAAACAGAACCTTGTTTAAGCTCCACCCATTGTTATATTTTGTAAACTTCACAGCTATATTTAATGAAGTAATCCATACTTTTCCTTATGTATCTTATGAAAACCAGAGTGCATAAGGACAAAATTAAGACATTCAAACACAAAGAGCTGTATAGAAACAAATTAGATAAAGCTATTTTTGGTGAAAAAGCCACCATGAAAGAAAATTATAAACAAATCAGCATAGTCAAAATCTATATCAAATAGTGTCTCAAAACTAGTTAATGAATGAGCAAATTTTGGAACTTGGCTAGTGTGAGCCATTTTTGCCAGAGAAAGTCAACAAGATCATAAGTTGAAATGTCTGACATGCTAGTGGCAGTGTTTGGTATGACCCCCCAGATAAGATAAAATTATCTTCTATATATCTCTGGAAAGGGCAGGGTTCCCTGTAGTCATCCCACAGTGGAGGGTCTGCAGAAGCGATTCTCTAAACTGTCTAAGGGCTGACTGTTTCGGGTCCTCGGTCAGTGACCGAGGAGAACTGTGTCTCACAAGAACTGGCCAATCAGAGCGTTGCCGCGGTTTACCACGGCAACGCTCTGGCGGGTCTTGCGAGATACATGGTCTGCAGCTCTGCACATCTCTCACCATCACCCGCCCATTCTCTCTCACCATCACCCGCCCATTCCCTCTCACCATCACCCTTCCACTCCCTCTCACCATCACACCCCACTCCTAATCCTGTTAATTTCACCCCATCCACACTCACCTGCCCTCACTCTGCCAAACTCACCCTGTCACATTAACCCCCCTTGATCCAGTCACACTCGTCCTTCCTACCATGCCACAATTGCCCTGACACATTTATCTCCACTCGCCCTGTCACACTTCTTCATCAAACCAGGTCATACTCCCTCTCCCTCATTCTCTCTTAACCCCCCACACCACCACCCTGTCCATTTACCCCCTTCGCCCTGTCACACTCTCCCTGCCACTGGTACCCCTTTACGCGCCTTGTCACAGTCACCAGCTGAAGACATTCATCATACACACACAGTCAGGAAACACAGATTTGCCATAAACACAATGCAGAAAAGCCACAGGCAGGCCCCCCCATACACACAACACAGTTCACGCAGCTACCCCATACACATAGGGTCCCAGGCAGAAACACAAACATGCTCATAGAGACATACATTCACACACACAAGAATACTGTTATGCACACTCTCAGGCACATACACAGGTAAACAATGCATCAATGTGTATAGGTGACTGTGCATGTATTGCAATTCTAATTTTTTCACTTAGGCGAAAGTCAAACATCAGGCCCCACTAACACCAAAAGCCTCCTAAAGTCTAGAGAAGCTTCTGCGGTTCTCTGTGTGCTAATGTCATCCTCAAAGTCTTGAGAAACTATACTGAAAAAAACTGGACGTATGTCACCAAACCAGCAGTTAAACTCTGCCCAGTCGGACCCACATAAGAGGGCAAACCTTTTTAAATGGTTCACCACATTTCCATGTAACAGGGCCAGTGTACTCCTGCCATAACCACTACAGTGGACTTTACTCTAGGAATGATTACTAATCTGTAGGGGAACAAATTTCTCTGCCAGAAGCAAATTGTCCCTGATTTAATGCCTGCATGTTTGCTGAAAATGTCAGCTTGCCCCCTGCTAGCAAACAGTAAAGGAAATATCAGGGGAACATATTATTCCCACATTCAAGGATAATGGAGCAGTGAATCGATTTTACCTTTTCACCGTGAGCAATTCATCAGTAGATATTTCTAAAGATTGCTGTAGAAGTTTTAAATGCTTGTATTTTAGTAAAATATGATTTAACTGTATTCACTTTGTGAGCACTATGTTCAAATACAGACATTTATTTTTCATTATGCTGCCACTTTTAATAATCCATTCTGCTAGCAATGCCTTTAGGCTCTTTACAAATATCTATAGGTGGGATACTTGACAGTTTTTTAAATCTATTTTTGTCATGTCTTCTTTATTTGAAAAGTATTGCTTTTCTGCATTTATACAGACATGTTATTCCCTGTGTGAAATATTGCAAGGTGAAAGCCACTATATACATTCTATATCTTTTTAATTCCAAAAAAAAAAGGCTAAACGTAATTTTTTTTTAAAATAGTGTTGTAACGGCACCCCCAGGCATAAAAGGGGTTAAAAGCCGTTTAGTAGATCTTCCCCTTCCAGAGATACAGTCACAGCTACTGCAGAACACCAAACTCCCGAACTGCATACAAGGGAATGCTCCAAACTCCCGAACTGCATACAAGGGAATGCTTCAAACTCCCGAACTGGAACCTCACGAATAGCTGCTAGCAGACGAACAGGAAAAGCTCCCAAGCAGCTTACACTCCTGGCAATCAGTCTCTAACAGCATACAGTAAATCCCCCCCCAAACACGAGACAGAGCTCCGTGTTGAGGGTCAAGCAGTGGTCTGGTTTAATGAGGGCTACCTGCCCAGTATTTATGCAGGTCTCCCACCTGGTGGACACTCCCCTAGGGGACCAAATGGGAGACTGTGACAAAGGACAAACATGAACCAATGACAGACACACAGAGGTAAAACATCCTCACAATGCATCCTAACTTCCCTCCCTCTGTCCTGGAGATAATTGGGAAGTAATCCAATTATCTCCCAAGACAGAGGCAAAACTCCATTAACCACATGGCAGTAAAAGACATAAAATGTATAAAGTTACAACTGTTGCACAAAACATATACATTCTACCTATCCCCAGATAGCTTAGATCTGAGCGCACAAAAGTACCGAATAGCGCTCAGATCCTATGCACACATTCCAATCGCTGTGGAGTTAGTGTTCACAAAGTCTGTTCTCCATACGAATAGACTCCACAGGATGGCTATCTGGGGTAATGCTGTTCATACGGTTTAAACTACCAAATGAACAGGCATCCGGTTAAATGACGGAATGCAGAAGCAAGGAGGCTGACGGCTCCGCTGTCCGTTCGGGACTTTAAAATGGCCGCCGCCACGTGTTCGGCAACCGAACAAAGGCCACCCAGCATTCATCAATTAAGCTGCGGTTAACCGCAGCTTCTGGGAGGTAAATTGCCGACACACTCCAGCTCCCATGTGGTCCAGTCATTTGTGCGTTAGTTCGGTAGATTGAATCTACCGACCACCGGGCAGAAAGGCATGAATAAGCGTTTTCTGCCAGAGAAAATAAGGCTTTTAACATGGGGCCATAGTCCAAAGGTAACAGGCGAGCAACCAGGCTTCTCCAATGCAATGTGGCGAGATTGGTCTCGTCTCAAGTGTAAAATGAAAAAATTTACATAAATTACATAATTTTCACGTTCGTTTGCCAAGCAATCTGAACACTAAATTGCTGTGTTGTGATATATTGTGTATATATAAAATGTGACTGACACCCCCTGTCGAGGTAAGTGTGTTATAACCAAAAATTGCTTTACATATAGAAAATAGCAGCTCTTTACCATAATGTGGGATACCCTCTTCCCCACACAGCACAAAAATATAAACACCTTCTAACGGTACAAGATACACTTGTACCTATAGTGGAACACTAAAGTGCAAGGTTAAGGGGAATGACATACCCCCGTATATAACAGGGATATACATTACAAAATTTAGTACATAAAAAAAACAAAAGAATAAAAATATAGTGCAGATGGTAAAAATATTTCAATAATTAAATAGCATAAAATCAAACCACTCACATGTAACGGAGCCTATGTGCATTGGGTCCGTATATCAGGCGCCAATGCTCTTAGGGCAGCATCACATAACTCCTTCATAGAGATACATCCTCCAATAAAGAGAGAGAAAGACCAGTATGGTGTAGTGTGTCAATCAAATCGATGACCAATGTGAGGTAGATATTGAACTCACCTTATCTAGAGCCAAAGGTCATGGCTCTAAGATATATAGATATAGTGCCACTATAGAGGGGGGTGGCACGTCCCCAAAAATGAAGATTCCTGAGGCTGGATAGGATATCTTAAAATACTAAAACAATTTATTAACAAAAAAGTTAAAACCATAAAATAAATACTGTCCACACTGTATCTGGATATCCAAGATCAGCCAAATAGACTCTATGTAAGAAAAAACAACTTTAAGTTGTAAGTACAGCATGATTAAGTCTCTCCATGGTTTTCTATCTAAATAGGCTAGCTTTAAAGTGCTCTAAAGAGTGCACATATGCAGCAGTTCAAAAGTTGTTGCAAAGGGCAATTTCATGATAAAAAAGTAATTAACATATGAAGCATTCATTCTTTTCAATCTCATCTTCACTATATATTATGTCTATTTATATTTTCCAAAGAAAAAGTAAAAGATCACTTGTTTAAATATGACAGAATGTTGAAACTTTAATATCTTTTCAAAATTAACATGAAAGTAATATTTTTTCCATTTGTTTTTACAGAACTACAAATTACTATGAAGGTTGATGAGCGTCAAAGACTTGCTCGAGAACGCAGAGAGGAGCGGGAGAAACTAATCGGTATGTCAGGTTTGTTGTAAAACATTACTCTGGAGCCTCTAGTGGATGCATGAATGATAGCCACTACTAGGCATGTAGATTGCAAAATGATTAAGATAAAGTGATTTTGGTGCTTCTTAAACTGTTCCTTTTAATCAAATACACTGGCAGAGCCATAAATAGAAATCAACGGGCCATGGTGCTATCACCCCTCTTCCCCATATGCCTCTTCCCCTCCCCAGCTTCCCCATGTGTGTCTTCCCCCTCCCCAGCTTCCCCATGTGTGTCTTCCCCCTCCCCAGCTTCCCCATGTGTGTCTTCCCCCTCCCCAGCTTCCCCATGTGTGTCTTCCCCCTCCCAGCTTCCCATGTCTCTTCCCGTCCCAACTTCTCCGTGTGTCTCTTCCCCTCCCAGCTTCCCAATGTGTCTCTTTCCCCCTCCCCAGCTTCCCCATGTGTCTCTTCCCCCCTCCTAGCTTCCCATGTGTCTCTTCCCCTCCCCAGCTTCCCCATGTGTCTCTTCCCCCCTCCCCATCTTCCCCGTGTGTCTCTTGCCACCCTCTCCAGGTTCCATCTGTCTCTTCTCCTCTCTCCAGCTTCCCCATGTGTCTCTTCTCTCTCTCCCTGGCTTCCCATGTGTCTCTTCTCTCTCTCAGCTTCCCCATGTGTCCCAATCTTCTTCCCCACTCCAGCTTCCCCATGTGTCTCTTCTCCTCTCAGGCTTCCCATGGTAATCTCTTCCCCTCAGCTTCCCCATGTCTCTTCCCCCTCTCCCGACTTCCCCATGTCTCTTCCCCTCTCCAGCTTCCCCATGTCTCTTCCCTCTCGGCTACACATGTCTCTTCCCCCTCTCCATTTCCCATTGTGTCTCTTCCCCTCCTGGCTGGCCGTGTCTCTTCCCCTCTCCAGCTTCCCCGTGTCTCTTTCCCTCCTCCGGCTGTGTGTCTCTTCCCCTCTCCAGCTTCATGTGTCTCTTCCCCTCTCCAGCTTCCCCATGTTTCTTCACTTGGCTTCTCCATTCGTCTTCCCCGACTTCTCCATCGTCTTCCCCGACTCTCCATCGTCTCCCCGACTTCTCCAGTCGTCCTCCCCGACTGCTCAATGGGCTCCCCGGCTTCTCCATGGAGTCTCCCCGACTGCTCAATGCGTCTCCTGACTATCATCGTCCTCCCCGGCTTCTCCATCTCCCGACTTCTCAATGCGTCTTCCCGTCTTCTCATGGCGTCTTCTCCCATGGCGTCTTCCTCCGCGGCGTCTTCTCCCTTTGGGGATCAGTCTTCTCGGCGATCTTCCATGGCGATCTTCTCCCCGCGTCTTCTCCACGCGTCTTCTCCACGCGTCTTTTCCCCAAACTTCTCCGTGCGTCTTTTCCCCAAACTTCTCCGTGCGTCTTTTCCCCAAACTTCTCCGTGCGTCTTTTCCCCAAACTTCTCCGTGCGTCTTCTCCCCAAACTTCTCCGTGCGTCTTCCTCCCCAAACTTCTCCGTGCGTCTTCCCCCCAGCTTCTCCATGCGTCTTCCCCCCAGCTTCCCCATGTGTTTCATTGCCTCTCCATGTGTCTCTTTCTCCCCTCTAGCAGCCTCCATGTGTCTCATCCCCCTCAGCTCTTCCATGTGTCTCATCCCCCTCAGCTCTCGGTAAAAAATGGGTATAGTCATCTAGACAACTATATCAAATTTAATTAATAAGGCGTGTGAGGTACAAATATGTATGAGACAAAGGTTGGTATTAAAAAGATAGGCCATGATATATGATCTTGTGACCTAAATATGATTCTATTATTTATCATTCAATTACATTTTTTGTAGCTTTTTTTTTTTTTTTGTCCTCCACACAAAGGAAAACTAGAATCTAATTTCCCTTTGGAGATATAGTTACATTTAAATTCAGAATAATCAGTTAAACATTAACCTAGATTTGTATTTGTCTGGTGATTTCATTTCTGCAGGATAGTTTAGCTGTCCCAGTTATAAAAAGATGTAAAAAGGTAATCTGCCAACACGGTTATACGGGGGCTTAGACTTGACAATTCAGACATAGACCAGTGTTGTAGTGTTACAAATTATGACATACAATGTATAGATAAAGTGTATTTCATTTCTTTATACCTTTCAATATTACACTTCTGGTGCATATGTTTAGAAACACTAAAAACATGGCTGCTGGAAGTGATGCACACACTAATCATTGCAGGAAGGCGTACTTGTCATTTGGGGTAAATAGTTGCACCATTTCACGTGGTCATGTAAGTGTAACCTTTAGTATGTTCATTTCTGGTGGTTTTGCCTCTATCTTGAAAAAGCCTGAGGATAATGGGAGAAACATGTTGATGTGAAAGCGCCTAGTGAACTGTTGTAACAGCATGAGGAGTTACTCTGCATGCGGCTTTGAATTCTACTTATGCTTATATTGTGGTTAATGGAGACCGTAACCCCATCTTTTAACGTAAGCGTTCCTATAAGAGGTAGGGTTTGGGATATCTGATTAAACAGTATTACACTTTATATGTTTTATTGTATCTTTAAAAGTAATTGGAAAAGGATACATTGTATGCAACAAAGTATCATATTGGAAGTGAATACTGAAAAAGAACACAGTAGTATCCACTTTTATATTCGACCACCCAGGACTCTACTATTGATTGTATTTTGTATATATTTGTGCAATGATTTCTCTGTGCAATATTAAGTGTAACCTCTGAATACTATTTAAGGGGATTATTCAGTATGTGTTGCCACTTGTTTTTATGTATTTGAATTGTTGCGAATTTACTCTTTGGGGAAAAAACATTCTGTTTAAAACTAGTTTAAAGGACCACTATAGTGCCAGGAAAACATACTTGTTTTCCTGGCACTATAGTGCCCTGAGGGTGCCCCCACCCTCAGGGTCCCCCTCCCACCCAGCTCGGGAAAGGGGTTAAAACGTACCTTTTTCCAGCGCTGGGCAGGGAGCTCTCCTCCTCCGATCTACCTCCACTCCTCCCCGTCTGCTGAATGCGCACGCGCGGCAAGAGCTGCGCGCGCATTCATCCGGTCACATAGGAAAGCATTCATAATGCTTTCCTATGGACGCTTGCGTGCTCTCACTGTGAAAATCACAGTGAGAAGCACGCAAGCGCCTCTAGTGGCTGTCAATGAGACAGCCACTAGAGGAAATAGGGAAAGGCTTAACCCATTCACAAACATAGCAGTTTCTCTGAAACTGCTATGTTTATGAAAAAATGGGTTAACCCTAGCTGGACCTGGCACCCAGACCACTTCATTAAGCTGAAGTGGTCTGGGTGCCTAGAGTGGTCCTTTAATGTAGTAAAACAAACATTAGATTCTTAGAGAAACTATCCAAGCACCATAACCAGTACAGATCACTGTTGTGGTTATGGTGCCAGGAGTGCTCTGGAGCCCCCTCGTGTAAGTAATCAAACCTTTTGCTAACTATATGACAACTTACCTACGGTCTGCTTATCAACAGTCTCTTCCTCCGTGAGAGTTGGTAGCTTCTCTGCCTTGAGCTAATCCCGGCAGTGCAGGGCTTAGCTTCCTGACAATCAGCTGATGCTCTTGGCCATTGAGCTGGCCCTGCATGGCAGAGTTTAGGTCCGGAGACCAGCTAACTGAAGTTTTGTGTAGGTGCTTTCACCACTAACTGGTTGGAGGTCTGCAACGTCCAGGTGACCCTAAATAAGTTATTAAACTTTAGCCAACAGTATGACTATTTACATTGAGAGGTGTGCCAGGGCACTCCTGGTACCAATCACTACCATGTGCTGTAATGGTTATGGTACATGGAGTGTTCTATTTAAGTCATTGGGTATGTTAAAAACGAGTGCAAAAGAACCCCTTAAGGTTGAGATAAAAAAGTCAAAGAGACTCAATTACTTCTACTGGGCATACATATGTGTCCACTTTGATTTATGGTCCCAAAGTCCTAATGTATGAATGTAAAAGTGTATTGTCTTCTGACAATTACACCATACCTCTTTATACTACAACTTTGATGAAAATTATAGTGCCCACTAATAAAAGCATATGGAAAATGATACTATATGATGAGGCAAACCATGGTAACCAGACTTGAAATTGTGTTTTAGTGTATAGCAGTCACAACATTTTATAAACTTAAAGGTATTTGCTTAAAAGAAAGTACACACATGCATGCTGCCGTGTTAGGAGAGTCTTATGTTCCACATTTACATCAGCTAGCTAGATTTAAAATAAGGGAGCAATGGAAGGGTGATCTCTGTATAATATCAGCTTTTTACTCTGGGGCATGTTCTCATGTTATGTATGTGAAAGGAATGTTCTCATCACCCTATTGCTTGATGCCAGTTATCACACGTAAGTTTTTGTCAATCCCCAGATATCTAGAGTGACAGTAATTTGTTAAAAAAAATAATAAAAATGTAAACCTCTATTGTCAAAAGATGTATGTAATTTATTTCATTAGTTTACTTGATATATTATATACCAAGTAATAGAAATGTGTGTTGTGCACCAGACTCGTTAGATGGAATAGATATTCAAACAGACATGGCCTTTCAGGAAATGTACATGGCATTTAGGATGTGTATACATGTGTTGGAATTCATTGCTCTGTAGTTTTAAGTCAGGTAGCACTGTGCAATGACACATAAAAGCAGATACATCGCTTTACTGTAACAGTTTAAACAGTGCCCCTATCCCCAGAGCATTTTTTTCTCAAATTATAGCAAAAGTAGACCTGTCACCTGAAATTAACTTTAGGAAATATCCAGTGAAAATAATATTAGTAACAGATTCTTATCGGTATCAAACCATGTTTTAGTGAGTTTAACTGTGTTTGGCAATTCAGTAAGTATGTAGCATCTATAGCACTCAATAAAAGGTTAATGTAGGTACATTGCAACAGCATGGGTGGAGTGGCCATATGTGTACTGTGATAAAGGAGAAAAACAGCTATCTGGTTATTCAAGCTGTAGAGTTTATGGTGCTTAAAACAGAGTCTAAGTTTTGAATATGACCAGAGTATTGCCAGTTCTGCTCTAAAGAAGGTAGTGTACCCTTGTGATATTTAAAAGGTGATATTGTAGAATGTGAAAAAACAAAGTATCAGACACACTATTGTATTTCTGTAACATTACTCCTTTATAACTGAAACCAGTTAAGTGATTTGAACTGGTTTGGGTTTAGATTTATGAACCTGCCAGACACCACCTCGTGTGTAATGAATTGCTATAGAAATGAAATGTATGCCATTACTCTGGAGTCGAGTCAACTCTTGACAATAACAGATTAATGTTCACTATTCAATTACTGGTACTATGATTATAAAGGGGAGCTCTTGGTCATATTTTTTCAAATAACTACTACCTGAGTATTTAGTATTGTTTACTGAAGTGAAATCAAAAGTTATCAGAAATTTTCTCAGCTGCCAAATCAAGGTAATGAGCACTGTCGTATTCCCATGGTTGCTAATCGGTTTGTGAGTTTTTGGTAAATTGCCATTAATTGTAATTTATTCATTTTTAATTCTTTGTTTATGGACATCCAGAATACATAGCCTGAAAAGCATGACCTCATATTCAATGCTATTTGGCATCAAGATTTCACCTTATTTCATGAGAATCACCGAGAATTGTAACAAAACTGTTGCAACCACAATTTAGCTATGTAGAACATGTATGAGAGTTGAGAACAGGAGAAAAGAGAAGAAAATAAATGCAAAAGAGGAGTTGCCATAAGACCCCACTCCACACATACTGTTACCTCTTTCATACTGCCATGCTCTCAATAACTCCCCCAATCCTGTCACTAACACATGGGGGTAGATGCATGGGGCTTCTTTCTAGTTACGCCTTTGCTTGAGAGGTTGGGTACCCCTTGCCGCTATGTGCCATTTAAATGCTCCATATTGAGCAGGACTACTTGTATTTCCATTAACTGGTCATTTTGGATTAATACAAGCTATGTTGTGTAATTGGGACTTACTAGAATATATCAGGAGACATTCCCTTGATGCTTGTTTGTAGTTTTAAGTTTTTATTATCAATTCAGATAGTATATTTGGCGTACCTGTGGCTTGAAATTCGAATTCATTTTCTTAATAAATAATCAATGAGCCCCTTAATTTAATATTTTTAGCATCTCAAATATGACCAGTTTTGACCATAATATACCAACTTTGGTGGAAAATACATGAACCTTGAACATGAGACAGATGATTTTACCAGATACAAAAAAATACACACAAAAGCATGAGGCAAAGGTAGTACTGTCCACAACATGTCCCAAACTATAAAATTGCTTATGAATTGGAAACACAGATTACAATCTGTGGCTCAACCTCAAATGTTGTACTTCTTATAACTTCTTATTAAGTATGCCACAATTCCATAGGTAAAAGGTAAATGTAGAGGGATGAAGCAACTTAAGGAGAGGTCAGAACCTTATGACTTTACGCCAGTGTAAAATCAAGCATTAAAAGTCCACTGTTCAGTTTCCTAAGCCATGAGGTTCAGCTCAAATGTATGAGAAAACAAATGGGACTGCTGTTATTTAATATGTAAGCTTATAGTTTTCTTATTTGGTTACCAGCTGCCAGAGAGTCTTTATGGTTAGAGAAGGAAACCAGGGCTCGCCAGCATTATGAGAAACAACTAGAAGAACGCAAGAAGAAGCTGGAGGAACAGAGGCTTAAAGAGGAAAAACGACGAGCTGCAGTTGATGAGAAGCGAAAGATGAAATTAGAAGAGGAAAAGGTAGGATTACTCATTTACAATATCAATCCTGTGGTCTGTGATACTATGCATATCCTTAACTACATTTTAATTTAGGGAACACAAGATGGAGGGATGATAAGGTTATATTATGAGTCATTGCATTTACTAGGAAAGTGATGTTTAGTTCTTCTGTACTTCAACAATAAATATTTATCATTCTAACAGTAAGCATATTTCTTTTGAAGGAACGCCATGAAGCTGTGGTAAGACGTACGATTGAAAGGAGCCAGAAGCCTAAACAGAAAAACATCCGTTGGTCCTGGGGTGGTGCCCTGCAGAGTAACACTAACATAACTAGCTCAGGTAAACAGGAGTGAGATATCCAGCAAAGTCAGACTTTCCATGCAGTCATTGGCGGTCATGTATTTGTTCAGTACATGTATCTTCTTGAAACTGATTATGGATATGGTTAATTATGGTTTATGGCTTTGCATTTGCAATGTATTTTATGATTAAATCTTTTTTTAAAAGGAATTCTTCAAACACTATAACACCTCTAGCGCACTGCAGTTATTATGATATTAGGAGTGCCATGACTCCTGCCCAGTGTAATTAGTTAAACTGTTTGCAGTTTGACTTTTTATATGGGATGTGCCTTGCACCGGTCTACAATACTTCTCTATATAAGCATCTGACTGGTCCAAAGATCATCAAGCATGAAAAATTAGGCTGCATCAAGGAGACTGTCTTGGTGATGGGTTACAGGTAAGTTTAAAGGGACACTTTACTTACTCACCCGATTCCAGCACCAGTGTCCCGCAATGCTGGGTCCTCGCTACGCCACCTCCAACATCATCTGACGTGGGACCTCATGTGCAGCAAGCGCATTAGGCCCTCCTCATAGGAAAACATTGAATCAATGCTTTGCTATGGGGATTTCACTGAAGCTGGATGTCATGAGGACGTCCAGCATCATTTAGGCATTATCAGAGTCTGGTAAACTCTTGCAAGGGCCTCTAGTGGCTATCTGGTAGACAGCCACTAGAGGCTGTCTTAATGCTGCAATGTAAACAGTATAGTTTTTGAGAAACTCTAAGTGGGACAGGGACTCTGCATCCAAACCTCTTCAATGAGATAAAGGGGTCTGGGTGCCTATAACCCCTTAAGGACACATGACATGTGTGACATGTCATGATTCCCTTTTATTCCAGAAGGTTGGTCCTTAAGGGGTTAAATGAACACTATTGTGCTAGGAGTACAAATATGTATTCCTAACACTATAGTGCTTGAGTAAATATTTAGGTGATGGGTCCCCCTCTCTGTGAAATTAAAAGTTGTTTAAACATAATTTTTCTCCATCACTGCACCAGTCTCACAGTAGCTTGATGATCTAAGCCATGGGTCCTCGAACTCCGGCCCCCCAGATGTTGCTGAACTACAACTCCCATGATTCTTTGAATTACATAGATAGCCAGAGAATCATGGGAGTTGTAGTTCAGCAACATCTGGGGGGCCGGAGTTTGAGGACCCATGATCTAAGCCTTTCCAATTCTTTCCCATAGGAAAGGGGAGACAATTGTGCATGCACAGCAAACACTGCGCCAATCAACTTCTCCACGTAGAGATGCATTGAGTTAATACATATCTATGGGGGCATTCAGCATCTACATGCAGAGTGTGTAGATACTGAATGTAGGTAACTGCCACTAGAGGTGTTACTAGTCAGTAAGTAAACACTGCCTTTTTCTTTCTTTCTTTCTTTCTTTCTTTTTTATAGAATGAGAAATTACCAATTAATTATATTTGTGGGTTTGGTGTTTGGTGAGAGTTTGTTAAAAGGACTATCAGGACTTTATCAGTACATGACTGTTATTTTCATGCGTTATGTGATTGTTCTCAAGTATTATTCTGTTTATATCAGAGGTGACATGGGCACTAAAGTGTCACACTGTGCATGTGTTGTGTACTATTTCAGAAAACAATTATTATTTAAATTATTGCCAGTAAATTAGATTAGTTTATTACTAATTGGCTTTTTGATTTGTGTAAGTGGGACCAATAACAACAGGCAAACTATAATCTAGCTTGGGGTAATAACTGCAGATCTCTTACCATTTGTCAATCAAGATTTTGTTGCATGATGATATTTATCTAATGTTGTTAATTCTTTACTTGTATGAATCATCGATGCATACAGAATGTGATCCGACACTGTAAATTTTATTGATCTGTTTTTTTTATCTTTTCCTGAAACACGTTTCTTTCTTTTTCTTTCTGTTTTTGCTTTTTACATCATTTTCACGTGTTCTATTCCTAGGTTATTATGTTGAATCATCTTTCACCACTGTCGATATGTGTGAATTGGCACACCATTTGCGAGCCAGGGCTGGTGTTAAAAGAGGTGGTACCTAAACCACTATGTTGTGTTGAATCTTCCCAAGCTCCTGTTACTGTAATGTTCAGTGTGTAGAGATTCTCCACACGCAACTCATCCTCTTTCATGTTACTTTCAGCATCAAGAAACCCAGAATGTATTCATTGCGTAAGGCATGGGAAAGTTAGTTCTAGGCTTCCAATTTGGTTAAATAAACAAATAATAAAGCACAACAAAAATACTTCTGTATGCCACCTCCCAAAACCAGGTAGTTTCTTGTTACAGATCCATGATGCAACATTACATGGATTGTTCTTTTCAAAAATTTATTTTCCATAGAGTTTTAGAAGAAGAAAAAGAGGCTGGTGCAAATATATCTAAGTTTAGCTTAATGACAATGAAATGAGGGTAATGGTGAAGCAAACACATAAAAAAGTGGATTAAAGAGAATGGTAGAAAAAGTGAGAAATGTTTAGGATGAGATTAACAGACAACTTTCTTTAAATATTAAAAGTTGCTTTTATTTGAGAAATTATATATATTTGTATCTTCTCCTGTACAGACTATCATCCAATCTTAGTCTTCTTTTGAATATAATTTGACTTTTATTTCACATAATCGAATACTTACAAACCCACATGATAACTTAAAGGAACACTAAAGCGTTCACAATACAAACCTCTGACACTCATTAGCCATTCCCCATAGGAAAGAAATGACTACATGCTTTCCTATGGGATTTTGCTTGATGCTGAATTTCTGCTAGACAGCCACTAGGGACAGTCTTAAGACCCTATAGTCACCAAAACAACTTTAACTTAATGAAGCAGTTGTGGTGTATAGATCATGTCAATTCGGTCTCCCTGTTCAATTCTCTGCCATTTAGGAGTTAAATCACTTTGTTTATGAACCCTAGTCACACCTCCCTGCCTGTAACTTGCACAGCCTCCCTAAACACTTCCTGTAAAGAGGCATCTAACGTTTATCCTTCCTTTATTGCAAGTTCTGTTTAATTTAATTGTTTTTATCCCCTGCTATGTTAATAGCTTGCTAGACCCTGCAAGAGCCTCCTGTATGTGATTACAGTTCAGTTTACAGAGAAAGAGATACATTTGTTTAAGGTAAATTACATCTGATTGAAAGTGAATCCAGTTTTTTTTTTCATGCAGGCTGTGTCAATCAGAGTCAAGGAAGGTGTGACAAGGGCTGCATAAACAGAAACAAAGTAATTCAAGTCCTATATGGCAGTGAAACCTGAGAAGCATGATATATACAGTAAAACTGATTCATTAAGCTAAAGTTGTTTAGGTGACTATAGTGTCCCTTTAATACCTCAGTGTTAAAATGGCAGTTCCCCTAAAACTGCAATGTTTTAAATTACAGAGTTAAGGGAACAGGGGTATTGCACTCAGACAACTTCAATGAGATGAAGTGGGCTGGGTGCCTATAGTGTCTCTTTAAGGAAAGTGCACTTCTTAGTCAATTTTCATGTCCACCTTAATATCTCTATTAGACTTTTACAGATTGTGTGTCCTAACCTAGAACCATCTCATCCATCTACAGATGCCTATATAGTGCATGAGTAATCCATCTTTGGGGAATTATATATTGTAATCTATACTTATGATGGTGATTTTACCATCTTAATGTATAGATAAAATGTATACTTGCCTGAACGTGACAACCGTTTCACTTGTTGCTGAGATTTATTGCTATGGATACATTAAAATGTTCTGGGCCACAAGAAAGAAAAGTAGCACAATGAATAGGAGAGAGGAACTGGTAATTTTGGTTCAAAATGTGTGGCTTTCCCTTTTAAAGTTGCACACTTTAGCAGTTTATAATACAATACATTTTGTTCCATAAAGTCAAAATAAATAAACTAGTTGATCTATCCCTCTTTAAGTATGATTTATACAGTGATCCATTCAGTGGCTTACACTAAAATAAGTTTCACTTTTTATGCATAAAAAGTCACATGCAAAAGATGGTGTCATTCTCTCCTCTGTTTCTTAATATTGCCTTCATTAGTATGTGCACCTTTGTCATGGTGCGTGTTATCCTCATGGTAGCAATTCCCTAGTTTGGGTACTTTTCAGGTTTATTCATTAAAAAGAGAATTTTTAAGTGAATTTAAAATTTAAGGCCAGAGTAGCTAAATGAAAAGCATGTCTGACTTTTTTTCCCCCTAGTTCTCCTATTTGACCTTAAATTTGAAATTCACTTTGAATTGATCCCAAATTCTCACTTTAGTGAATCAACCTGTTAGTCTGTAATTCTATGCCAGAATTTTCTCCAGTACTGAGTGGATCTACAGCGCAGTGCTTGAGGCAACTATCCGGTTACACCAATACACTACTAGTGTACTACTGCTAACTGTTCAAATCATAGAGCTTACATTATGTAGTTTAATTCTCTGAGTTATTCACTTAGCTCCACATTTTTGCAAATTAAATCCAATGGGAAACAATTAGGCAAAAATTGCACAATTGGAGAATTTTTCCAGAACAGCCATTTTTTGCCTAAGTTTTGCCATTTGAATTCAATTTGTAAAAATCTGGATTTTAGTGATTTACCCTTTCTATGTGTGCATAGTTCTAAAAAGAACTGTTCCATTCATACTGTCATATTCTTGGGAATCAAGCTTTTCTGAATGAATTGGATAAAAGCTTAGCAGGTAGTTTGTGTTGGTGTGATCATTGTTGAATTCCAGATTGCAGTTGTGTTGATGTCAAGTCGTGCAAAAGCACTGCATTGCAGATCTTCATAATGAGAAATGGAGTGTTCTAAGGCCAGTTATGTTCTAACTCCAATTAATGGTAATCTATTGGCTAATGAACTTTCTGCCAATTAGCTATATCTTCATTTATTTTAGATCCAGACAGGCGATCCGTTTCAACAATGAACCTTTCGAAACATATCGATCCAGTTATTAACAAGCGACTCTCGACCTCATCTGCAACATTACTTAATTCTCCTGACAGAGGTACAGTACAGTGTACTGACAAGATGTAGGTTATGTTAAACTCAGTGGTCAAAATGTGCCCCTTCTCCCCTACCAAATATATAGAGAATAGAAAAAAAAAAGTATATAAGGTGCCAAAGTGGAAACCTAATTTTGAGCATTTTGAACTAGACCTTCGTATATTTGTGCTTTCAGCCAATGCCAAAGATCAGAATTTAGGGGAAACTAAATATTTCAACAAATATGTAAATTCTGACATTCATAATTTTTAAAATGTATTATATATAATACAATTCCTTTTCATGTTGACCTTAAGACATATTGCCCAAAAGAATTCAGACAACTTCAGATTGTTGCTATAGTAACCAATGCCACAACTTCACCTTTACAAAATAACAGTATAAAAATTTTAACCAAAAGTGATGGAGATGTAAAATATATTCCCATAATCAAGGAAGTACAACTAGGGTCTTAATATTAGCTAGTATGTGTCTATAATAATGCCATGAGTGAGCTTGGTATTAGCATTAATTTAAATTTAGAAAAATCTTGATGCTGTAGTTTTACTAAGGAAATAAAAAAAAAGTTAAAAGCATATCCTGTTTTATCACAAAACCTCTTTACAGCAATCATTATTATGTTCTCATGCTTTCCCATGATCACTCATTCAGTTTTGTTTTTGTGGTTTGTTTGTTTTGTGGGGTTTTTTTTAATGCTTTTTTTGTTATTTGCTTATCGGTATTGTGTGCCTATACGTTTGTGTTTCTGTATAATAAAAGTGGGTGCTGTACACACAGACTCCATGGTTTGCTGTCCGTGACTCATATTCTGTAAATCTCATGCATCTTATATTATAACTGGTAATATTGAGACTTTAAGCATATCTATTATCCAGTCCCACATGTTGCAATATCAGCTCCTTGATTTTCATGTTTTAGCATTTCATTATGTTTGATGGTTAATGCAAGACCAGTGGTTCTCAAATTGTGTTCTGTGGACAATCAGTAGTCACCAACATATTTCAAGACCATTTTTGAAGTATACATTTAAGGGCTTACATTTTTTTATAGAAACTGGAAACTTGAGGGAAGAGGGATTTTTTTTTTTTTTAAATAATGCTATTGGTCTTATTGTATGAAAAATAAAATCTATTACAATGTCTATTTTTTTTTTTTAAATATATAACTACAAATGACACAAAACTGACAGTTGTCTTTCTGAAGTAGCCACCAAACACAGCGTTTGAAAGTCAATGTGTTAGTGTGTAAGGCTACATAGTCTAATGTTCTAACATGGTGATAACGTAGGACATATAGCACTGGATCTTGGGATCTCTTATATGAACGGTGATGATTTACTGACTGACAGCCTGACCAAGCTTTAGATGTATGAAAGTGGTCTTGACCATAACCTCTACTACTTGTAAAGCTGTACTTCTGGAGAAATTGGAAAACTGCGTTAACTTCTCTCCCCGAAGGTGTTCCAAGTTCTAAATGAAATCCAATCACAAATTAATTTCTATATTTTGCTAGAACTTAATCAGAGACATTTTATATTTGATTCAGTGGCTCTATTACTCACGTGAATAAAGGTCAGTTTAATTGTATACCCTTTCTTTGTTTGTGTTTCTGGATAATCCTTATATTTTCTATCTGTGTGGTACATAAAAGTCAAAATGACCAGTTCTGACTGATTTTATCTCTATGGTAATGTGTAGGTAGGAGACCACGGCTCAGTCCATGGGACAGCAATGTTGTTAGCAGACTGCTAACACCCACTCACTCGTACCTGGCCAGAAGTAAGAGCACAGCTGCCCTGTCTGGAGACTCAGGTAATCTCATTAGAACTTAATTTGTATAGTTTAACTTTTTTCAAGATTTTCCCTGCCGCTCACAGATGTTATCTTCTGCTCTGTAAGTAGAACAAGTTTTGCATATCATAGTGATATGTATTGAACGGTGAACAGACATGATGCTGTGCTTTGTGGAAAGGTTAACTCCTGATCTATAGAGAAGCAATTGTATGATCTTTTCCAGGCACATACTGTTTATTTTACATGGTTGGTGTGTCAGGGAAGAGAACATTGCAGATGGGTTCAGAACTTTATTTCAGTGCAGATACCAAAAGCCACTATTTGTACAATTGGCAGCTGTGTTTATTAGCAACCACCACATATAAACTGGCTTTTGACTAAACACTTGTTTTGTCTGATTGCTAGTAATGTGTCAGTTTGCATAAATGATGTATTAATATTTAATGCATCTTGGCTATGAACACTAACCAGATTTGCTTCCTAACCAGCAGGCAACTCTGCCGTGGAGTTTTTTTTTATTTTTCCAGGAACATCTTGTCAAATTCAGGTTCTTGTTATGCACCAGTCAGGAGGATTTACACTGACCATCACAGGTTCCCCAGGGTTTAAGATTGGTGACTATCTTTCCAGGTGATAGTTTGACCAGTATCATATTAAGGATCATGTTGGCCATGGTGTGAGGCCACTTAAATACCTTTATGGATGACATGCTAATGTCCTCAGTCCATCTACAGTTCCGTAACCATTAATACCATTCCATGATCTGATATCTCAAATCTCTGCCTACACAGTGTTTAAATATGGAAGCAACATTACTTTGTTTATGAAGCAAGTTTGATATATCAAGAACTGTTCAGAATCATATTCTAATTCTTGTACAAGATGATTTGATTAGTGCTCATTTACATTTAATTAGGTCACATTCCATAGGGAGGTTGTTCTATTAGCAACTAATAGAAAAGTCAGTGCTGCTGTAACTTCTTTTCCAGTGCAATTATCTATTTGATGCAGCATTAGAGGTTACATTGTCCAATAAAACTTACTGATAGGAAAGGGTCACTAGGCTATTTTGTATTATTAAATGCTGATAAAAGCATGGTGGATAAAAAAAAAAAAAAAAAAAGATAATTTTATCATTGAAAAAAATGTCAGATTTCTTTTAGTAAAATGATTTTGGTGCACTGGCATATATACAGGGATTATTACAGTTTGGAACTCTGAATATGCTGGGAGATTAACTCCACTTCACAAATAATTTAAATCTGTTTTATCCCTGCTTAGTTTGTCCAGTTGTATTTCTTCCATTGTTTACTTTACATATCTTTGGATGCATACCGATCACATCACAGTTGTAATAATCCCTATGTCCTGTTTAACATCCTGATGCAAAATGTTCTATGCATTCCCTAGTCTGTCTGGGATGACCATTGATTTGGGACATATAATGTTGTTTGACATTATCTGCTGGATGAATGTTTACTAGTGAATACTATCGAATGCACTGAATGTATATGTATTTGATGTTAAATGAATTTGCAGACCTAAAAGAAAAGTGCCTCTCCACAATAGGAGGAAGGCAAATAACACTAACATTCTTGTGACCAGGCCGAGCCTGTCTTTGCACATACTACTCCTGTCCTAAAAGTAATAATAATCTGAAAGAAGGGGCAGGTTTATCATTCAGTTCTTGCTCTAGGACTTAGTAGTCATGTATTGTTTATGGTGCTTAAATGGTTATTCTAAGTCCCCTTAGTTACTGTGGTTTTTTTTTTTTATTACAATGGAAGGGACTAGGTCTACAAATTAAATTAGCCATGTGTCTGTTCCCACCAGCTGGTTTATTAAGATTAATTCTTTAAACAAATGTTAATACATATAGATGTCCTTATTTGTCTGCATTCCCAATTCTTGCTGTCCAATGTTTAATCCTCAGTCCTGCTCACCCAGATGTAGTTTTAAAAACCTAAGTAAGATGTAAATTATACAGGGGTTTTTTGCAGGCACTAGAATTAGGTTGAACTTTCATGGAAATCAGTCTCTTTCTAAACCTACTTGACTATGCAACTAAGTAATTAGTCTGAAAAATGGATGCCATTAACACAGACTGGTCATCCCACCTCTTCACTTCATCCCATTTATTATCCGTCCTCCCCTACCTTTGATTACACCATAATGATTTTCAAAGAGTAGTATGTGTCATAACTTTAAATATATTTTGAACCACAGAGAAGCATTTCAAAGATATATATACTGAAATGAGAAGAGGGTTTCTTTTTTTTGTGGTCTGTGATTTTTGATTAATTGAATCATTAGCCTGAATGTCTAGAGTAATTAGCAAGTAGCTATTTAGCTTTTGTGGAAATAAAAGTCCTATGACACAGTCATCCTGGAAGGATTGGGACTAACTGCCTGAGCACAGCTGCACAGACAGACGTTTTAGCTACTAACAGACCCCATATCTATTGTCAGACTTCATATAGTTCCTGAAATGAATTGCTGCAGATGTGTCACAGAGCAGAGGCACATCTACTGTGGTTGAATGTCCATATAATCCTGTCCTTTTTGTGATTAGACAAAGTGTTATTTTGAACTTGTCTAAAAGATAATAGACCATTTTTGCTAGCAATAAGCCACAGCAATACTGACTGAGCAAAAACACCTTGAATACGATTATTACACCTAGCTGCAGACTGACCCTTTTATACAATGGGATGTAATTGTTAAATGTGTGAATATTTGATAAATATATATATTAAAATATATAACTGTAAAAGTGCATATTTCTTGCAAATATTCAATTTCATTTCTTGTTTTGTTTACAATTTTGAGCATACTTTTTGCCTGTATTGTTACTTTACTGTTTGTCCAAACTTGACACACCATAATTTCACTATATGATTTGTTAATTTATCATTATGTGGGAGTAAAGAATATATATATATATATATATATATGTTTTACTGAATGTCATTTTCTGGTTTGTGTCAAGTTCAGCCATCATAATGTATTGGTTCCTGAATATCCTGTGATTTTTATGTATTTCACTGTTCAGTACAATTGTATTTTTGAGCAATACAGATTAAAGAACAGCGCACACATACAAATACATTTTAAAATCGTTTAAGGCTAATTAAAATCACCTATCTTGGCAAACAAATATGGGGATTCATAGCCTAATGAAATGTAAAACTGTATTTGTATGTGTGCGCTGTTCCTTAATCTGTATTATGTATATATTTTGGTCTCTATGGCAGCTCCATTCCTGAGAAAAGCATGTTCCGGGAGTGCCCTCAATTCTCTTTTTTAATTATTGAAGTTGTATGTCATGCATGTTTGTTACGTCAGCCTGTGCTTTGCGTTCTTTGATGTGTTGTCTTGGGCTGCTGGTTTCCTTTTCTCCACTCAAAGTTTAATTTTGCTGTTTTTTACTCTTGGGTTACATGGAAATTACCACCGCCTTCTTTAAAAATCTTTTCCTTTAAAAAATTGTCTGATGTGTTGTTTTTTTTTTTTGAAGACATTTTCAAACCCATCACTGTATCACTTCATAACCTCATAGTGAAAATTTGAATTCTCTCCTGACCTTGGCACAAGTAGATTTGTCACAGGGAATAACTGGCTTGTGCCTAGGAGATCCTTAAAGCATACAGGTAAATGTCTATGGGAAACCTGCAGGACAGTGTATGTGTTTTATCTCATTTTTTATTTTTTATTGGTTACTAAATGCAAGTTAACCACCAAATATCCAACAGTGTAACATGTAAAGTGCAGTGATGGTTTTGAGATTGATCAAGATTTCTGGCAGGTATTAACAGCGGCATTCTTCTCTTTCTTTTCTCTTGCCTCGCTGCTCCCTGCTTTCTGGCTTTTCAATGTTCGTCTCTCCAAATGTGTACTCTTAAAAACACCCTAGTTATGCCAATTTGTCCTCGTTCAGCATCTTGCAGCCCCATCATCCCTCAGCCCTTCAAGAGTACAAATATTAAAAGCTCAGAGAGACCAAAGCATTTTGTTACGACTCCAGAAGCCATATTCAGAAGGAGAACAACACAGTTTACTGGTCATGTAAGTATAGTATCCCAACTAGAATGTGTTACACAGAAGTATAAACCAAACCAAAAATAGATAAATAATAGTTTCTAATGTTTTAAAGATTGAGGGGCATGTTTATCAGAATATGGCAGGAAAAACATCTTTTCTGTATAGTTTTTCTGTTGAATTATTTGTTTTTTCACAATTAAATGTATTTTTCACAAGGTCTTCCTTTTGTACCTTTAAAGTATTTCTCCTCCCCGTCCCCCCATTATTTTACGGAAAAAAATGCTTTTTTTAAATTTTAAAATGTTATGCTGGAGTAGAAAGTGAACCAGAATATGCAGATAATATTATAGTAGTAAACAATTCTAAAAGAGCTCAAACTGTTGAAATATAGAAAGAAAGGCCATGCTAAAAAAAAAATAGATGAATCTCCCCTATGTTTTTGGAATCTTGGCAGCCGTCTGATATGCCGTGCTGCGATGAGGTTCCCCACCTCTTTCTTAATGTACTTTTTATCTCAGTAATGTTATCATGAGAAGTTGAATATGTGGTACTGTCAGTGCCTTAGAATTGTGAACATCAGGGGTAACCCCATGCCCCCTGCCCCCCCCTTCTCCCCAAGATTCAAAGCAAAGACTGAACAGTATAGGGAGAAAGAAGCATCACATAACACCAAGTCTCAGTGGCTACTAGACCTGAAAGCAGACCATTGCAAGTCACATCACAGTTGGGGATAACCAACAACTAGTAGCTCACATGGAGAGTTGGTCAAGCCCCAGTTGGTACACATCACTGAATAAAGACCTTAACAACACTGCATGAACTACTAGCAGTACAAATTATTCTGTTACTAGCAACAGGCTCCCACCCCGACTGGCTAACAGAAGGCAGAGCAATACTGGTCATGAAGGACCCTCACAAGGGAACAACACCCTCTGACTACCAACCAATCACCTTCCTCCCCACAACATGGAAGGTCCTGTCAGGCATCATAGTCTCCAAGATCGACAGGCATAGGCATCAATACATGAGTGCTCAAAAGACATTGGAAACAACACCAGAGGATCAAAACACCAACTGTGTGAAGGGTGCACTGTGTGTAAATTGTGTGGTGTAGTGTGTGTGAAGGAGGTATAGGTCTACATTTATATATATATATATATATATATATATATATATATATATATATAATTAATTTTTTTTATTTATTCCAAATTTTTATTAACTTTATATCCCCTTACCTTATTACCCTTGGTCTGGTTAGGGGGGCGTGAACTATACCCTGGAGCTCCTCTTTCTTACAAGATTCAGCCTGTCAAAGCTTGCGATAGGAAATAAAATACAGAATCCAGCGCAGTGAGTGCACTGGATTCTGTATTTTGTATATTTTGGCCCCAGCAGCGCCCTATAATGTATGCATGTTCAGGTGAGTGCAGCCCTCTTGGTAAAGCTTGCAGAATGAACATTCAGAACCCGGCTGAGCTGCTGGCTAGAGCTCCTGGCACCTTCTCTCCCCTCTCTTCTCAGGGTTTAATTGCCAGTGTTCCATTAAGGGAGATATTTGATCTCCCCATCATCCCATTGTGGCACACATCAAGGCCAGTGCTTGGATAGCGCTGACACTGCATGGGCCAACAAGGTAAATCCTCTGATCTCCCCTGTAGTCCTCAACCCATGGCCATCTCAGCCCACCCATGACCTGGCTTGCTTAATGGCCATTCCTGGCCTTGCTACATTATTAGCACACGTACAGTTTGTGTCCTGACTGTCTTCATTTTATGTTTTCTCTTTAGGCAGAGAAAAAAGATAAGGAACGTGAAAATGAGAGGGAACATTTTCTGGTGATACCCACAAATATTAAAAGAGCTCATTCTCCCACTGTTCCAAAACTTAGATCCCCAACACCCATCGTTGCATGGTAAGTTTGATGCTTGTACTGACTGTGTAAAAATAAACGTTTCCTATTAAAGTAGACTGGATTAGCGCTGTTGCTGGTACACTGGAAAATCAGCTTCATGTGTGGTTACGTAGTCTGAAAAAGATTGTTTGGTATGGTTTATTTCAGGCTTCCACAGAAATCACCAGCACCTCTGCACAGCACAGTAAAAATTGCAGCATCTTCTACCCATCCTGTCAAAGCTGTAACTAATACCCAACGCCCACCCTCACCTGGAAATGTCCGTCCAATCAAAAAAGAGGTGAAAGAAGACCGTAAGAAAAAACCTGACATGATGGAACCTATTGAAGCCTCTACTGAAAATTCAGTGGCTACAGAGCCAGTAGATTCATCAGATGTAAACACAACTGAACCAAGGCCTCCTGCTCTCAGTCTTGATGGTGTACCAGGTAGGACTATAAATATGTGGTTGTAAGCAATATGTGGGATTGTTTAAAAGAGTAATCCAGACGTGGACCCTGTGCCCACTGTGCTCAGTGGGGTATTGGCTACACCTCACTGACAAGGCCTAAAGTAGGTTGAAACGATCATCCAGAGTTGATGTATCTCTCGCGCAGAGAGAACTTACTGGCTTTTCTGTTCTGAACTGCCCTAATGGGTGGGATCAGTCTGATATGCTATATGTTCTTTCTGTAATGGCACAAGTGAGCATAAACTATTTTGAGCCCTGAGTGGGGAAAACTATTAAGTTTCTCTAAGCTTTTGACGTTCTAAGAGTATTTATATTCTCTGTTTTTGTAATAATGTTAATAGTATCCATGATCCGCTATGGCAGCATATAACATATAACAGCAAGTTATGTGAGCAGCATTTGTGTATCTTATATAATTATCTGATCTCACTGTACAGTACTAAAGATTGTATTAATGAAAAAAAAAAAAAATACTGATCACCATCTTCTCATTTGTTTATAGCATACTTAGCCTAATTTCCAGAATGGAGCAATAAGTATTGACCACAGAGCCCAACCACTTAACAATTGTGGATTTTTCTACTCACACCTCTGCTTAGATACATACGGGGGCAACTGGTATTATTCAGTAGTGGTTTGCACTCCTGATGATACTGAAGCCACAGGTGTAACATACTTCAAGTGCTGTAACGTGTCCTTGACCGATATTCACTTAAGCAATTCTCTGTTTCTACTTTTAATTCCTTATCACTTTTTTTTTCTATGAGATTTATTATGACTGACTAGAAAATATCTAGGGATGAGGCAGCAATTCATTCACACTAGGGAACTGCCTGCAGTATTCCTCCCCGCCTCTTCCTATGAGTCTAACTTTGTTTTCCTTGTATTGTTTCTTTAGTGCAATAAACAGCTTATATTGAGGCAGTGAG
Source organism: Pelobates cultripes (assembly GCA_933207985.1). NCBI lineage: Eukaryota > Metazoa > Chordata > Amphibia > Anura > Pelobatidae > Pelobates > Pelobates cultripes. Next base: position 203,282,355 of record OW240913.1, on the reverse strand, counting down.
ACTCCTACAGTTAGAACTGTATAATTGCTATCCTTCCATGTTAATGGATGTAATTGTTAAGAATTCCAGTCGATGTAGCTAGAGGGGAGCCTTATGGTAGTGGCGATCCCTGTTGGCAGTTAACCTGTAATGTACTAATATTCATTTAATTAGGAATGTTAGCTGACCAACTTTGTAGTTTATGATCAGACATTTAATGTTACAATCTCCCTCTTTTTGGCACTTAACATACTGAATACCAATTTATATACCACTAAGTTTTTTTGGTTTGTTTAGTTTTGTTTTTTAAATTCTTTATTTTGGATGCGCATTTGATAACAGATAAGCTTGTGATGCCGCGACAACAAAACCAAGCATAGTGGTAACAGATGATATGAAATATTAACATGGCATTCAGAGAAACTGCACATTTTTAGTATTAGTAATATAGACATTGTATGGAGCAGAGGTTGGTAAGTTATGAAGGGAAATTAGACAAGGTACATCTCTGCACGTTCAGATATAACCAAATTGCCAGATAACATGCTAGATCAACTTGAAAAACAATATAGGAATAGAATGATATCCCAGCTGGAATTGTTGAAAATATAGCTGTAACATTCTAGTAAGTTGTGGTAAGGTGCTACTGGGTATGGCACTCAGAAAAATGAACATTAAAATTAGGAGGACAAGACAGTTCCCAGCATTGCTGTAGGAGAGGAGCCTAGGACGTGGTAGTGTTAGTCTCTGGTCAGCCGATGCCACATGAAGGCCATGAAGAAACAATAGTTCCCATGCAGGTCACAGGATCACCACTTCTCCCTCCGCATTCTGAGTAGCTGCCAAAATGCATAGAGGTCGGAACCGTTGCACCAGATTTTTCCCTCACATTGAGCCCAGGTCTTGATGAGGGCTGACGCCCTATGTCCAGGGATCGCGGGCCACCAGTGTCCCTCAAATATGGAATGCTCCTTGGGTAGGTGGACAGCAGGGGGGATTTGATGCCTGGTGGGCCCTCAACCCAGATGAGGCTGCTTCCAAGGCTTGTGGTGCATGTTGGTGAGTTGAGGAGTGAGGTCGGCTGTTTAGTCGGCTGCAGAACTTCTGGCACACTTCATCAAATTTTGCCTCAAAGTGTCTCCTCCAGTGCCATTTTTCAGGGCCCTCGTAGTTCATAGCAGGGGCTGTCCCGGCAGCACTTTTAGTTTCACAATGAGGTCCCTGTATCTGCAGGCAACTAGGTAGGTATTGCAGGATGGTAAGTTTCCTCAGTGGGGACTTGGATATTCCCTGCCGGTCCAGAAGGGGGGCGGGGGTGCGCAATGGGGCTGTCACTTCAGGCACTGTAGATGCTAGTGAGTCCAGGTTGGGAGATTGGCTGCTTCTCCCTTCCGATGGCTGCTGCAAGTTTGTGGGCCACAATATGTAATCGGACCACAAAGAGTGGAGTGGTGGTTAAAACATGCCCAAATAGACTCCACAGCAGTCAGTGTTCGGATTGTGTCTATGGGTATAAACCCATTGCAGGAGTGAAAGTTACAAGAAGTTTGTGAGGGGCCATATACCATATGTCATATACCACTTAGTTAATTGCATACTTTGCATAATTTATGAGTAAAAGTTATGTTTTAGAACCACATTTAAATTGCTTGAGCTTTGCAATCTATGACTATTTGAGGTAGGTGGATATATATCCTTCGGTTTCTTTGCCACTACTGCTACTACCACTGCTTTAAAAAGCCGATATATGAAATGTAGAAAGCTATTCCAGTATAGGCAAGTATGAAATGGAAGAATCGTTTCTAAATGCGTTCATGTGATTTTATTTTTTAATGTATGTTTGTTTTTTTCAAAAATATTAACACACAAAGCGAGAACAGAAAAACAGGGGCTTTCACATATGCTTTTGGTGACAAGTAACTTTAAATCCTGGCTAGTAAGAAAGGGCATGAAATTTTGAGCCTTGATAATGTTTCTTTGGGATTTGATACAGCTTCTCCAGTATTGCCATCTACACCAGTTTTACCTTCACCCACACTGGCTGGCAAGCCTTTTGCTGGAACCAACAACCCAGAGGAAGCAACTCGAATTTTAGCTGAGAAAAGAAGACTTGCTCGAGAACAGAGAGAGCGTGAAGAGGAGGAAAGGCGAGAAAAGGAGGAGGAGGAGCGGTAACTAGATGCCTTATTATCGTAAATAAAATTGCAGCATTGTTTATTTAGAAGGGATTTTTTTTTTGTGTGTATTAAGTCAATAGCCAATAAAATATAAATATGGATATTCATTAAAGTGAGAATTGTTGGTACTTCAAATTTGTCATTGTACCTACAACTTATGCACTTTTAAAGAGCATAGAATTTGATCTACACATTATGCTTCAGATCCTCTTCCTGACTCCAAGTCACAGTCTGAATTTTCACCTCTCAGTCTAAATTGTCAGACTTTACTGCTTTTGTATATTACTTCTTCCCCACCGTTTAACTTACTGCTGCTTTTTCTTCCCTCCTCCCCAGCAGCATGCAAAGCTCCACAACACGTCTTTTTCCATTTGCCACTGTTAAACATGACAACCTTGTAGAAAAATATTAGATTCATGTATTTGTTAAAAACTGTATTAATTGCACTAATTCATAATTTTAAAACTTTCTACATCTCAAGTCTGTCTACTCTTTCCCACCTCCTAACCTACAGTGTCCTACATTGTCCAGTAATGCAGGTAAACATGTAATCAAAAAGCACAGCAAAGTATTCTATGAGTTGTTATTCAGTTAACCGCATTTGAAAAGTAGAAAGTTTATAACTGAATTACAAGTCACAGAAATCCCTGCTGTGAGGTGAACTGAAGCTATGCCCAGAAACCTAGTCAGTCCTCCTCCAACAATAACTCAATTATTTCCAGTGCTCTGTTAAACAAATAAAGAATTTCAAAAGTCAAAGATCTGAACGAGAGTGTCCTGACTGACCAAACTTTATCCTGTAGTAAGGCTGACATATGTATGGATTTGTTAGCTCACAAAATAAGAGCTTTATATTTCACCATTTTTATTGATTCATTTTACATATTTCTTAATATATTATGTTTACACTGCATAGAAAATCAGGCCTTCTATGCTCCTTTTAATGTTTATTACAGGTCATGTTTTCAGAATGTTGTAATTATTCTTTAGCGTTTAGACCATTACGGGTGCTGCATTATCTTTTACATTATTACATTACATTATTTCCATGCCTGCAAAGAAGTAACCAAACCAACATTGTTTAACATGAAGACATATATTCTCCTTCATTCCATAATAACTATTCTTGCATTCCAGCAAGAAGAAGGAAGAACTGGCAAGAAGGAAAGCAGAAGAGAGAGCTCAACGGGAAGAAGAGGCACAAATGCAGGAGGGTTTGCGAAAACAGAAGGAGGAGGAAGAACGTCAGGAAAGAGAGCGGATGCTATTACAATTGGCAGAGGAGAAGGAGCAAAAGGAGAAGGAAGAGGCTGAACGCTATCAGAAAATAGTATGTTCCAAGCTATAGCCATCATTGCTAACCATAGACATGTGCTACTCTAATCATTTATAATTATTATATTCTTTTTTTTTTTTCTTTTTTATTCTTTAAAATAGAGAGGGTTACTCAAACAACCATGATCACTTTAGTGATTTCAGAGATTGAAATGGTGGTAGGAGTCAGTATGTGCAGTGTCTATACAAGGTTACCAAATGAATAATCGCTTGTCTGGGAGACTGAAATCTGATTTGATATTCAGTGTGATTTCCAACACATAACATATATGGAGACAACGGACTGGTGCTGTTCTTTAGTGTGAGGGCTATTTGTTTGCGCAAACTTGTCAGCTGCTTGTTTAACTTGTTTTCATTTTTGTTTTATTCTACTCTAGAAGGAAGAAGCTGAACGTATTCGAATACAGCGTTTCCAGAAAGAGGAGCAAGAGCGCTTAGAGAGAAAGAAGGTAACTGGATGTCCTGATATTATCTATGCCCATGAATGTAAAATCTAACACCATGAAAAATGGCTTACCATTACATCACTTCAAAAGGGGTTCTCTTTATAATTACCAAAAAAGGTCCTTACCACATCACACCCTGCCCTTTTATTTCACAGAATGCCTATAGTGTCCGTAAACCTCCTTTGGACCAACAGGGAAAAAAGGGAGATTATTAGGGTGAAATAGCTCCCAGGCCTTATTAAACTGGATTTCCAACATCCACAGTAGATCAAAGAGATATTTTCCTACTAAAGACTGACTGTTGATAATATTACTTTATCTGGCTTCTTCTTTTACAGGCAGTAGTCACATGCTCATGTATGTACGCTAACACTTTCTACTTCTATATTTCTTTCTAGCGCCTTGAAGAAATAATGAAAAGGACCCGGCGTAGTGAAGCTGGTGAAAAGGTATTGTTCAGAAAATGTTGTTTTTAGGAGTTCAGTTTTCAGATATTAGTATTTTTATTTAGTATCTCTTGGTTTTTCAGCAGCCCAGTGTGCAGAGAAATGGAGAAATACCAGCACCAACTGAAAACTCAGGTATGGATACAACACAATTAACTGGTATATGTGAAATAATCCAATAGATGTAAAAGAGGTGTTCAAAAGCTCATTAAGTACACAAATAGAATGTCCTAAATGCCCTTATGTTGGCTAATAAGTATCTTGTGACTGTCTTGTCTTGTGTCAAGGTTGGTGTGTTAAAACCAAGTGTGTGGTCCAGGAGAAGTGGATGCACACCATCATCATCATTTTTTCGGGGGGGGGTGTTGAGCATAATTGTACATGTTTGTATTCCTGACACTGTAGGGTTCCTTTAATCAAATTAATCTAAATGAAAACGTAATCTAAATGAAAATGCTATGATGCCAGGAGGCCCCTGGATGCTCTTTCATTTAAGGGGTTAAACCGCTCTCAAATGGTTTCACCCCAAAGACTTCCTCCACAGGGCTGCCATCAGAAATTTTGGGGCCCCTGACACAGCTCAAGGTCTGGGCCCCCCGGTGCCTGCACCCGAGTCCGCCCAAAGTGCTGCCCCCCTCCCCGAGTCCGCACACAGGGATGCAGTGTCTGCAGGGCCGGTGCAAGGATTTTTGCCACCCTAGGCAAAAGTAAAGTTTGCCGCCCCCCCATGTGACATCACAATGCCCCACCCATATGATCTGCCATGTTAACTAACACCAGTGCTGCAGTGCCGCCGTGTTTACATTAAAAGGCCTGCAGGGACAGGCTAGACACCAGAACCACTACATTAAGCTGCAGTGGTTCTGGGGACTATAGTGTCCCTTTAATGTGAGGTAAATTAGAGATTAGTGCCACGAATAATATACTAGATTGCCTACTTACAACCAGATGAGGATGATGATGGGCTCTAGCTGCCATCTGGCTCCACTGGTCTGGTGTAGAACAGGCTCTCTGGAGGCGGTTTGTAACTGTGGTCACAAAAATCAATGTTCTGGGAGAACGGGAAGCAGCTCCATTTTTTTGAGGGCCCTTTACACAGCTCAAGGTCTGGGTCCCAGGGTCCACCTTCATGTTCCACCAATGAGTTTGTTCACAGGGGTGGAGTGTGTGTGTGGGGGATGTCCTGATGTGTGTAAAGAATGCATTGTGTGAATCTGTGTTTGTATGTGTATGGGATGCAGTGTGTGCGTCTGTAAGGGATGCATTGTGTATTGCTGTGTGTAAGGGATGCATTGCTTGTGTATGTGTGTGTAATGCATTGTGTGTTTTTCTGTGTGCAAGGGGTGCATTGTGTGTGATGGATGTCAATCTCTCCCCCTCCCCCTCCAATTTCCTTCTTCTCCCCCTCCCTCTCAAATTTCCTTCCTCTCCCCCCTCCAATTCCTTCCTCTCCCCCCCTCAAATTTCCTTCTCTCCCCCCCCCTCAAGTTCCTTCCTCTCCCCCCCCCTCAAATTTCCTTCCTCTCCCCCCCTCCTCATTTCATTCCCTCTCTCAGGTTTCTTCTCTACCCCCCCCTCAAATTTCCTTCCTCCCCCCCCTAAAATTTCTTCCTCCCTCCCTCAAATTTCCTTCCTCTCCCCCCTCCTCAGTTTCTTTCCTCTCCCCCCTGCCTCAAATTTTCCTCTCCCCCCCTCAAATTTTGCCTTCCTCTTCCCCTCCCTCAGTTTTGGCTTCCCTCTCCCTCCCTCCTCAAATTTCCTTACTCCCTCCCCTCCCACAAATTTCCTTCCTCTCCCTACCCCCCTCAAATTTCCTTCCTCCCCCCCCTCAAATTTGCTTCTCCGCCACTCGAATTCCTTCCTCCTCCACCTCAAATTTCCTTCCTCTCCCCCTTAAATTTCCTCCCTTCCTCTCCCCCCCCTCAATTTCCTCCTTCACTCTCCCCCCCCCTCAATTTCCTCCTTCCTCTCCCCCCTCAAATTTCCTTTTCTCTCCCCCCAAATTTCCTCCTTCCTCTCCCCTCCCTCAAATTTCCTCCCTTCCTCTCCCCCCCTCTCCTCAAATTTCCTTCCTCTCCCCCTGACACCCGGCGGGCGCGCAAGGGAATTTTATCCTCTGTGTGCTTCCTCTTCAGCTCCCTTGCGCGAGGGAGCGTAAGAGGAAGCACACAGAGGAGACTGCTCCCTCGCGCGCCCGCCTGCCGGGTGTCAGCAGGGCCAGCCTCTGGGGGGCCCTGAGGTGACCAGCTTCTGGGCCCCCCAGGAGAAGAGGCTGGCCCAGTGGGTACATACCGGGGTCGCAGGGCCCCTTGCGACCCGGTATGTACCCACTGAATGTGGGGCCCGGAGGACCTGAGCAGTCCGGGCCCCCAGGAACGCCGGGCCCATGACAACCTTTATGGTTGTCATGCCCTGATGGCGGCCCTGTTCCTCCAGCTCCAGATCTCCAATTCGCTCAGTGGTATTCGGCTTCTGAAACGGAGTATCAGGAAGTGCAGATTGACGTCAGGCATGGGTGCCACTGATTGGCTAGAGCAACGGTTCCCAAAGTGTGGGTCGCGACCCACTGGTGGGTTGCAGGGGGATTCCCAGTGGGTCGCACTGACCCACACATCCAGCACCGCCGGGGAGTCAGGCAAGAAGACTGATTAGTCAGGTTCTCGGTCCGTGACTGCGGGCCCGACACCAAAAGGGCGCCCAGCGGCTTGCCCTGTATGCCACCAGGCTCCCTCCAATCAGTCTGCCCAGCACCTCCGGTCTGCAGCTCCGCTGGGTGCAGAGCTACAGACCGTGTGATAAGTCTTGCGAGTACCTAGAGCGTTAGCATGGCAACACTCTGAGAGTTTGCGAGACTTTTATTAGATGGTCTGCAGCTCTGCACCCGGTGGAGCTGCAGAGCGGAGAGTTAAACCACCATGGAGGACACTCTCCCTGCCCCCACTGTAACCCCTTTTCTCCCTGCCTCCACTGTAACCCCTTTTCTCCCTGCCCCCACTGTAACCCCTTTTCTCCCTGCTCCTCTCCCCCCACACTATAACCCCTTTTCTCCCTGCCCCTCTCCCCCCACACTGTAACCCCGTCTATCCCTCCCCCACACTGTAACCCCTTCTCTCCCCCCCACACTGTAACCCCCTTTCTCCCTGCCCCCCACACTGTAACTCCTTCACTTCCTGCCCCCTTCTGATTCTTACTGCCCCTTTACCTTCCTGCTCCTTGCAGACCCTTCCTGCTCCTTGCAGACCCTTCCTGCTCCTTGCAGACCCTTCCTGATCATTTCTGCTCCTTGCTGCCACTTCCTGTAGGCTGCCCCCACAATCCCTCACTTACCTGATCTGTAGACTGTCTCTGCAGGTTGGGAGTTGCTGGCTGCACTGTCTATAGCTGCTCCCCTGCGGATTCAGTCAGGAGAGAGAAGCAGGGATAAGATGTAGCTTCTTATCCTCGCCTCTCTCCACACACATCGCCACCTACTGACCGGCGCCGATATTGCAATGTATTCTAAATCTGAAAAGAGAAATACTGGCACAAGCTAAAACATCCATGGGGGAGGTGGGAAGGGGGCGACAAGTGCCCCCCTTTGTAACCCTCCCTGCAGACACCCGTGCACACCATGTAGACCTCTCTGACATATTGATGGAAAGGGTTCTGCTAGATGCAACTTCAATTATGTTATTCATGATTTTTGGAGACTATAAACTTTTGTGTTTTTTGGGGTTTCTTTTTCTGTGCATCAGTTGTACCAGCATCCTCACAACAAGAGCAGGAGCCTGTATTTATGCAGAGTCCCATGGAAAGCCCTCGGAATGGAGAGATCCTAGTTTCTTCACAAAGGATTGAATATTCTGTGGATAGGCAAGTAGCACATAAGCATAATATGAATTGTGGTGTGTGACTTGTGTGGTGATGCAAAACAATTGTTGCAGTAAAGGAGTAAGTTATTGTGATTCATGCTGTATGTCAGCAACTGGCTAAATAGAATGAAATACATTTTAAAGAAAAAGTAACTAATCTTTTCATAACTAGTGACTGTTAAATAGAGCACATTTATGGGATATCATCCAATTAGTGTTGCCTGCCCCACGTAAATAGTGTAGCAAATTCTGTCCCTTAAATGAGCATGAGAAATCTTATTGAAATTAAATGCACACTGTCTAATGTGGGTTTTTGTTTTTGTTTTATCCCCCATTAGCACGGAGAAACAAACAAATGAAAATGGACTATTCTCCCCAAACAATAACTTCGAAGAGATCATAAACTTACCTATTGGAACTAAACCAATAAAACTTGACTCTTTAAACAATGAAGGAAACAACATCCAAGACATTCCTTTGAATCCCAAGTTAGCATTTGAAGAACAGGCGACCCTTGTAACGTTGCCTCCAGTTGATAATGTACAGACACAACAAACAACAGGTCAGGTGTTTTTATTTATTTATTGTTTTCTACTTGTTAATTCTATTTGAAACAACATTTAAGACATTACTTTAATTTAGTAAATAATGTAAATATCAGCCTGTGGGAATATTTTCGATTTCTGTGCAGTTGTATTCTTCCAAGATTTTTCTAACTTTTAACCAGACTCTCACTGATCTGCTAAACCTCCTGAATTTATAGGATTAAAGGAAAACTATAGGGTCAGGAACACAAACAAGTATCCCTGACCTTCTAGTGTTAAAAACACTATCTAGCCCCCTTTGCTCCCCCATGCCCACTTGCCCACCTAAATATAGTAAACTCTTACTTTCATTCCAGTCAGCTGTTGCAGTCTCTGCCCCTGATCTGCCTGCTTTGCTGACATAATCAGAAGTGGTTTTCTGAGCCAAACACGATGCTTTCACATAGGAAAGCATTGGATTTGCAAAGAGTGTCAAATTTAAATTTACAGATATAATATAAATATTTGCATTAGGGAATGTAGTCATGCAAATTTTATTGTTGTATGTCTGATTTATCCCTGTTCACAAATTGGGAGAAATAATCATAAATCTCTTTTGGACCACAGGAGAAGTCTCAACATAAACATTTTCATCTACCGTAAAAGTCTTGTAAAACAAGAAAGCAGTACTTCAGCATTCTTTTTTTTATTTCTTGTTGGGATAGATGGGATATTGCCTGGAAACTATTCAAAAGTATGTTTGAGCATCATGTTCATCTATGCAAAAATTGAGAAACCAAAAAAAAGTTGATCTGTAAAACATCTCAGCATAGCTTGCACTGCACCACACAATACAAACTGCTTTTCATTGAATTAAAAAAGTTGTTTTTCCTTTTTTCCAGAGGTCATCTGAAGAAGGTAAATAGTGAAGTATAGAAAAACAGCTTTTTTCCCTCAAGGATTCTTCTTAAGGAAAGATTATTTAAAGGATGGTTATTACTGACTAACCATTTTAAGAAGGACCTTATATTGAAGCAAGAGCAGAAACTATTTTGTCTGAGTGGTAACATTATAACAGCTGGGTAAAGAACGTTGATTTTTCCTGTGTGGTGTATAAAATGGCTTCTCCCCATCAAAAGGCTACTGAAAGCAAGATTGTTTTCTCAATTTTTTTACCTACTGCAATATAGCAAAGAAAGTGATCAGAGATATCAAAATGGATGGAACTTTTTTTATCAGAACTATCCAGTTTTAAACATAATTGTTTAACCTTCTAATAATCTTTTACACTGTACATGGTTAATACTTGAAATATACCTTTGCAATCCTACATTTAGGACTACTGAGGTGTTGAATTTAAACCTTTTGGTTTAAATTTTATTGCTGGGAACCCCATTAAAAGGGCCTACAATGTTTAGTCTTTCTGTATCAGGGTCTCTCATGTGTAACTAGTGTTTAAATACCCAACAGTGAAATCCAGTTTTAATGGTTTCTATTTTTTTTTAAATTAATGACAAAATATTCTAGAAATGTCTGTGAAAGAGGCATTAATGAATAAGGTGGGCACAGCAGATTTGTGAGAACTATATTTTTCTCTTCTTGGACCATGAGAAAATAACTCTTATACATGCATATGCAGTGTCAAGGTTAGTAATCACTGGCATAGGGAAATGTAGAGATTATTGAGCTGTATTGTTTTTGTTTTTTTTTTGTTTGTACTGTTTATGATTACCCAGTGTTCAAATAGAAAATTATACTACACACATATTTTCTCATACACTTCAAATACCTGTTGTAAGATAACCTAAAACAAAAGAAAGATATATTGTAGGTTTTCACTTCGCTGCTTTTCTTACTTGTAGATTTTTCTCTGCCTTATTGAAATCTTAAAGTCACTTATAGTAATGGAGGGGTAAAAAGAAAATAAATAAATATATATATATATATAATTTTGTGCAAACACTTTTGCTCGTTTCAGAGCAACAGAAAATTATTTTTGTGTTTTTGTTTGTTTAAACTGTTAAATTGAATCTATATTTTTCATGTATAAATTAAGAGGGTGACTTTATTGTCTGCTTTTTTTCTTTTCTCACAAAAGTTTTCCAATTTGCACACCTTTATGAATACATACAAAGCGCTGGTAAATAAACATGCACTCATTAATATGTTTCACTACTGAACTTTTTAATTTATCATTAAATTAGTATGGCTAGCATTGCTTCTACTATCATTTCCAAGCATCTCCTTGCTATTGTGATCATCTCATCGAAGTGGCTATGGTGCTTGGAGTCTTTTGCTGTCACTCTATTCAGTTTTGAACTGTTCTTAAATGATTAAACACTGAATGAGGGTGCCTGCAGCCTACCCCCTCCTGATGGTATGGATAAGGAGGAGTTACGCCATAACAATGCATTAAAGAGATGAATGGCTGTAATAGGCTGAGAGCAGTCAGCTGGTGCTCTCAGCCTATCACTGTTGACCATTTCTTTTTGAATTAGTGCAGAAGCATGGAGTGAGCAGCAAAGGGAGGCCTGGCTGCGGGCATCCGGGGACCCTCATTCAGTGTCCAAATTTTTAAAATTGGTTTAACACTGAATAGTGGATGGCACTAGCAGACTTCGGGCACCATTACTACTACAATTAAATGATATGATTATGGTGCCTAGAGTTCATTTAAGGATATCCTAATTTTATCACAATCTGGTCACCAGAGAACCCCTTATATTGTGGTTCTAACACAGATGTTTGGTGTCACATTTGACACCGTATAGCAGACACAACCCAGTGTAATACACAATGCTTTGTCTTTTTTGTTTCATTTTAGTCTGTGTCCATGTAAATAGAAGTTATATTTAAAATGAAGTTCAAATGATGTCGTTTTTATTTAGTTTAACCTATATAGCATGTAATTAATGAATAAATCTGTTTGAAATAATTGAAATTTGTTTGCTTTTCAAGTGTGTGTTCTTAACTCCTCACTAACAACATGTACACATAGGCTTGCAATTCACCAACAAATTATATTAAATAAAAGCAGCACTTAGGTTCCATCACCACAAACCCTCATTTGTATACTGAAATTCTAGTCAGCTTGGCAGAAGTGGATATAGAAAAGTCTCTGAGCACATACAGAGCATGTTAGAAAAGTGCAATACTCTTAAATAAAGAAGAATGATTTAGCCAGTATGATGCCAACATGCATTCAGAAAGGTTGTGTTTTTGTGACTTTGTGAGAATTTAAAGCCCCAGAAAATCATTAAATTCTTTACCAATCACTTGTTCTACAATACTTTTATGACACTTAACAGAAGTATTAAAAGATAAGTCATAACGCATTTAATATTTGTATTAGCATTTGTAGAGCACTACCATTTCCACAGCACTTTATAAGTAATTGACAAAATGTTGGCAGACAAAAGCAGTGGTGTATCCTGGTTTTGTGCTGCTCTAAGCATGACAAAACTCAGACGCCCCCCCCCCCAGCACCCTTCCCCGCCTTCTAAATACACACCCACACACACACACCCACACACACAAACATTCACTGACAGACACGCATACACTAGCTAACACACATACACACTCAGTAACACACATACAGTCACTAGCAGACACACACTCACTAACAGACACACACATAGTAACACATTCCCTGACATACACACACTCACTCACTAACACAGAGACACACACTCACTCACTAACACAGACACACACACCACACACTTGCTAACGGACACACACACCACACACACTAACAGACACACACAACACACACACACTAACAGACACACCAACTCACTTTTTTTTTTATTCAATCCCCCCAGCCTCCTTACCTTTGGGTATGCTGGGGGGGTTCTCCTTTTTCCCTGGGGTCCAGTGAGGCTGCTGGCCAGGCGGCGCTGGCGAGGGAGCACTGATTATTGAGCTGTTTGCTCAAGCTCCCTCGCGCGCTGCAGAGTGATGCCCGGAGCAGGAATATGACAGCTCACTAATCAGTGCTCCCTCGCCAGTGCCACCCACCTGATCGGATTTTTAGTTAGCCATTAGGCTAGCAAGACATTTGCCCTGGGCATTTGCGGGTGGCTTTTTTTGCCGCCCCCTGGAAAATGCCGCACAAGGCAAATGCCTTGTTTGCCTCGTGGCTAATACGTCCCTGGACACAAGAGGTGCATAGGGCCCTACTAAAATTAGCTTACAGCTAGGAGGAAAGTGTAAAGCAACACAAAGAAGATCAGTGTGTCAGAGGGGAGGAGAGCTTTATAGATAAAGAAAAAAATATCCGACATGAAGATTATTAAATACAGTAAATGAGTTAGTAACTGAGCAAGCCAGATTAAGTCTGACATTTGGTAGCCGCTGGGTACTTAGGGAGGCAACCGGGTATAGCCCTAATGAGACTGGGGACAACCAGTGAGAAATGGCACGGCATATAATAAATTTGCATAGCGTGGCTGGTTTGAAAGCTGCGGGTTGCCAGTGGTGCTCCTGTTGTTCGTGGTACCCATAGTGGGAGATAGGCTATCCCAGCCACTAGGCCACTTTCCATGGTAGGCCTCATTTCTGGAGTGTGGAATATTCACACTGGAATTGCACCGGGCGTGTGTCCATGGGTCTCCACTCTGTTCAGCGCTGCTGTGTTGCCGAGCTGGGCTACTTTAGTCGAGTTTGTGGCTTTTATGTGCCAAAATAAGGTTGCCTTTTGCCAGAGCTCTCGGCATGCATGTCTGGTTAGCTCGGCTGTTAAATGCTCCCTGCATCCAGGGCCGTCTTTAACACGGGGCAAGCGGAGCAAACGGGGCAGCCACCCGGGCCCAGTTACTCAGGGGGGCCAAAGCAGCTGCCCCGTGGGCACTGCTGCCCTCTACTATTTATTTTTTCCCCGCACACTAAGAAGGTCCACCGGGTGGCCCATGCACTAACGGCCACCCGGTGAGCCTTTGTAAGCAGGAGCCTGGTCGCACGCTGTATCCCTTTAACAGCGCGACCGCCCCATTCTTTTCGACAGCGCTGGGAGGAAGTGACGGCCGTGCGTCACCTCCTCTCAGTGAAAACATAGAGCCGCGCAGGAGAGATCAAGGAGGCAGTGAAGAGGGGGGCTGGGCCGGGAGACCCAGCCCCTAACTCACAACAGCCTCAGCCACCACTCTGGACACCAGGGAAAGCACCCTTCAAAGTTGGACACAGAAGGTAGGTTAAAAGTGTAATTTGTGCATGTGTGTGTTAGTATTTGTCAGCGTGTGTGTTATTTGTCTGTGTGTGTGTGTTAGTATTTGTCAGTGTGTCTGTGTGTCAGTATGTCTGTCAGTGTGTCTGTGTGTTAGTATTTGTCAGTGTGTCTGTCTGTATGTCTGTCAGCGCGTGTGTTATTATTTGTCAGTGTGTGTGTTAGTATTTGTCAGTGTGTGTGTGTGTCCGTATGTCTGTCAGTGTGTGTGTGTGTCCGTATGTCTATCAGTTTGTGTGTATGTCTGTCACTAACGCAGTCAGTGGATGTTTCTGTGTGTCTGTTACTGTGTGTCAGCATGTCTGTCAGTATGTGTGTGTGTCAGTATATGTGTGTGTCCGTATGTCTGTGTGTGTCAATATATCTGTCAGTGAATATATGTATGTCAGTATGTTTGTGTGTATGTATCAGTATGTCTGTCAGTGTATATGTTTGTGTAAGTATGTATTGTACCTCTCTTCTTTAGTTCCCCCACTGTGTCATGGTGAGATGTGTGATTGCCCGCCAGGGAGCGGGGGCTGGTGGGGGAGGGGGAGGGGAGGGTACAAGGGGCCCAAGAAAATGATTTGCCCAGGGTCAGATTAATATTATAGGCTTAATGTTTCCTGCGCGGCTTAGCAAAGGGCTGACAAATGCCAGGCACCAGGGTGAAATGTCTTGTCGACCTGGCGCCTGGAATTTGTCAAGCTGTGTGTGTGTGTATATATATGTATGTGTGTGTGTGTATATATATATATATATATATATATATATATATATATATATATATATATTTATATTTATATATATATATATATTTATATTACACACACACATATATACACATTTTATAACTGGCCCCCCTAAGTATGAATCCTGGAGACACCACTGTTTTAATTTAAGTACTAAATTTAAAAATGTCTTTCTTTCTCCTTTTATGTCCAAAACCTAATTTTGGTGCCAATTTTAACCATTTTAGCCCTAAATAAACTCCAACTGCCAGGTTTTGTACTACTCTATCCAACGCCTTTATTTTTTTTAATATTGTGTATTAAATAAAGGGTTTTTTTTTTTTTGGTCACTACCCTGTGCCAATTATCTCTTGTCTTTTACACTGATTTTACGTTCTGGCATTTTACTTTTCCTGTTCCTAGGTGGGGTTGATACCAAAGAGCAGTTAGCCTGCTCTGTCCTTGTAAGTACATTTTTATTCATTTTATCTATTGATATCTCTATATTGAGAGCACTACTAGTTGTCTTTCTATCCCTTTCCTGAGTTTTGAATATCGCTCCTGAGGTGGATACCGGGTAATTTCCCGGTGGGCCGTGGCATCTGGGGCTGGGCTGACAGCCCTTATCATTGCTCATGCTCCTGTGGCTACAAAGGCAAAGGTGCGAAAATAAAATTGCATCTTCACCTGTGTGTCTTGTAACCTCCGTTTTGAATTTCCCTCTTAAGCGTATTTTATCCCTCCTTTACTATGTCTTACACCCTCTTGTGTGTCTATTAAAACTCCCCTTGTGTATCTCTTACTTTCCCTAGCCCCTTTGTGTGTCTCTTTCTGCTCACCAGCCCCTTTGTGTGGCTCTTTCTTTCCTCCAGACCCTTTGTGCGCATGGTCAGCCCTAGGGGTGTGCGAGCTGTGCAGCTGCACAGGGCGCCATGGGAGCAGGGGGTGCCATGTGACTGACATGGCTCACACATGGCCAGCCAGCCGGGATAAAAAAAAAACACAAAAAAAACATTGTGGCGGGGGCCGAGCTAAAATGGCATCGGGGCGGGGCTGAATATGCAGGGTAACTGCAGCATGGGAAGCAGGAAGGAGTCCCTGCTTCCCCAACAACCGGTTTCCAGGAGCTGCACTGCCCCACTACTCCATAATGAACAGAGGTAACTATGTGTATATGTAAGACTGTATGTGTGGCTGTATGTACGTGACTGTCTGCCTGTAATCAAGTGTGAATGTGTTTATCTGCCTGTAATTGTGTATGTGTGTGACTGCCTGTACCTGTGTGTTTCTACCTGATCCTGTGTATGTGTATCCTGTGACTATCTGCCTGTGACTGTGTGCATGTGGCTGTGTTTGACAGTGTATATGTATAACTGTGTGCATCTGACTGTGGGACTGCGTGCATCTGACTCTGCAAAAATATACACCTGCATTCACACATAGGCCTAAATGCGTATTTTTATCTGAATTAAATACCCATCACACACAGCCATTAAACCTAGCACAAATATCACCTACAACCAATACACCCACATCACACACAATTAATACACCCATTACAAATATCACACATAGCCAACACATAGATACATATCACACACAGTCATCACACCTATCACATACACAGACAACACAAACATTACATCACATTATAGTGAGATGTATTACAGTGGAGCTCTGGTATATAAAATGCACGTTACTCTGTGTTTTATAGTTAGGGTGCTCGGTGATACACTAATAGGCACATTACTTGGAGTTGTATTGTTGTGTAGTTCTGTGATAAACTGGCATACACCACATAGTACTGTGAGGATTTTTTGTTGCTGTGGAGCTCTGTGATAAATGGAGAAGTAGCGCATTACTACAAATTTTTATTCCAAAGAGATCAAGGTAAACAAGTATAATCCAGAGCTCCAAAGCAAAACAACTCACAGTATTATGTGACATACTTAGTCTGCTCCTCGGTAATGTAAGGGAGGCAGTCTGGCACCTCTGGCCTGCACTTCTGTTGGCTGCAGATCATAAGTAGCTGTCTTCCTAGCTCGGGCCAATCAGAGCGCTGCCACAGATTACCAGAGGACACTGCAAGTTCCTGAGCTTGCAAGACAGTTACGCATGGTCTGCACTCAGTGGAGGGGCAGACCAGATACAGATCAGCAAGCCCCTCTCCCAACTAGGTAACAACAGGAAAGGAGGAATGAATATTTGTTTTCAAATCATTATTAATTTAATAAATCCCCCATACAATTACTACACTCCCATACACACACTATACATGAATGACATGGGTAAGGGGGAGCTGTGAAGATTTTTCGCACAGGGGTCCTAAAGCCGGCCCTGTTTGTGTGTCTTTCTTTCCTCCAGCCGCTTTCTGTGGTTTTCTCCCCCAGTCTGTCTTCTTTCCCCATGCCTAATAGACAGATATATAGCAACACACAGTCACAGAGAAATGCAGGCATACAATCAAACAGTCATACCAATCTACACACACAAGTAAGTCATACAAATAAAGACACACACAGACAAGGATAGTCAGACATTGTCATACAGAGACATTCAGATACTGTCATACAGACATACATGGTCTTATAGTCATACAGAGCAGGGGTCTGTAATAATTTTGGGGGTGTAGTGGGGTGACAGATGTTGTAGTAGGGGAGTAAGGGGCTGTAGGGAGGGAGGTAGTGGATGTAGTGAGGGGTGCAAGGGCTGGGGGGGACAGGTGCTGAGAGGGGATACAAGAGCTGAGGGAGTAAACAGCTGGTATAGAGGTGGGCACATTGGCTGTAGAGAGGGGGGGCAGGGGCTGAGAGGGTGGGACAGCAGCTGAGTTGGCCACATGGGCTGTAGGAGGAGACAGGGGGACAAGGGCTGAGGGGAGGGGACAATGGCTGTGAGGGGGAGCAGCTGCTGTAGAGGGGGACACGGGTTATAGATGAGGGCACAGGGGCTGTAGATGGGGGACAGGGGGTGTAGGGGGCAGCTGCTATAGAGGAGGACACAGGCTGTAGACGCGGGACAGGAGCAGTAGAGGGGGACACGAGCTATAGAGGGGGGGATAGGGTAAGAAGGAGGGGCAGAAGAAGAAAGAGGGCTCAGAAGAAGGGGGACAGGTGCTGTGAGGGGGTGGCAGGGGCTGTGAGAGGGGGACAGGATAAAATGGGGGGGGGGAGCTGGCACATGGGCTGTAAAGGAGGGGGACAGGGGCTGTGGTGGGTAGAGAAGTGCACAGGAGTAGTGGTGGGGCTGCTTATTATTAGCCCCCTCACTAAAGCTTACCCAAGGCCAGGAAAGGGGGGACAGGAGTGAAGTCAGCCGGCACTCCTGATAATGTCAGGAGGAGGGGGCGTGAATTACACTGCTCTTCTCCCAGACTCCCCAGCAGTCTGGGAAAAGAGCAGTGGATGTCACGCCGCCTCCTCCTGACATTATCAGGAGGTGCCAACCAACTCCGCAGACTGCAGGGAGACAGGCGAGTTGAAAAAACTCCCGCCTTATGGATACGCCGGCCATGAGTGTTACCTGTATTTATTGAAGTGCCAATTTCTATTGAATAAATTTAAAAAATCAAACACATTTTTTACATTAAGTATTTCAGCAAGCTAAAGTGCTTTAATGGGCAGTAGTGTCCTTGTAAGTGATATCTACTCTGTGCCTTGGATTGCACCTCTTTACACAAATACATTAATTTGAATACACTTTAAGACATCTTTGTTTTGCACCTTTTGTGGTTTTTAGATTTAAAGTTGATTAATTTTTTATAATTTAGGTATATGAGAAAGTATATATTGATAATATTTTAAAGAGAAAAGCAGGATAATTTTAAACACACATTCAACAGGAAAACAAAAGGAAAAATGTGAGCGTAAAAACCTTTGTCTGGATACCAGGCTGGATTACCAGAGGGGCTAAAGAAGCTGCAGATACAGGTCTGTGCCCAGGGAATAGGCCAGGGAATTTTATTTATTTATTTTTGCATTACTCCTTACATGCTCTAGCTCTATGATGTTGTACATAGAGAACTAAGTATGGCAATTTAGTTATGCAGGGAAACAAAACATGTATTTATTGGGTGACTATGAAACCGAGAATGGAAAGAACTGAAAGAAAAAAAGAACTGGGGTAGAGCCAATACTAGGTACACTAAGGAACAGAGGGTAACCACAAATGGAAAACTGTCAAACAAGGAAAGTGTACAGGTAGGGACTTGGATTGATTCAGTTCATCTCTATGAGGAGATGCTGATTGGCCAGGGCTGTGTTTGAATCATGCTGCCTCTGCCCCTGATCTGCCTTTGTCAGTCTCAGGCAATCCTATGGGGAAGTACTGTGATTGGATCAGGCTACCACTTCTGATGATGTCAGCAGCTTGTTTTTTTTTTTTTTGGCAAACAGCATGCAGATCTACAGCTTCAGGCTTGAATACAGTAAGATTTTGATATATTTATGGAGTCATGAGGGTCCCAGGGGGGCTAGATGATGGTTTTAACACTATAGGGTCAGGAATACATGTTTGTGTAAGTAGTTCCATTCTTCATGTAGTATAAGATTAGAAATCTAGCTGATCTAAAAGTTATCAGTAGCACCTCTCTTTGTATACATACTTAAACTAATTGGGTAGCTTGAGATAAAGTTCCCCATGCTTGATAAATACAGGTACTATAGGCATCTTTGCACACATACATTGGGAAAAGACTCTCCCCACTAAAGGATGGAATCACACTTTCATTTCAGATATTGTGATTCATTTATGGTATAAAAGAAGTCTTTTGCCTACTTACAGAGTAGTTGCAAAGACAAGTAGTAGAAACCATGCCACAGATTGTTATAACATCCAGACTTTCAACAGATTTTTTTTAACTGAATGTAACCTATTCTCAATGAGTAATAACATTTATGTGCCGAAATAATTAACACATGAAAGACCATTGTATAGTACTACTTTTTCATATCCATCTCGCCATTCCATACTGTGATTATCTTACAGTACAAATTAGCTCAATTGTTTATGCATTATAAATGCAGCTGCTCTAAAAGTCATTATCAGCACTTCTCTTTGTATACATACATAAACTAATTTGGTAAATCCCCTCCAGCCTGCTAAACATAGTCACTATAAGTC
Organism: Pelobates cultripes; assembly: GCA_933207985.1. Taxonomy (NCBI): domain Eukaryota; kingdom Metazoa; phylum Chordata; class Amphibia; order Anura; family Pelobatidae; genus Pelobates; species Pelobates cultripes. The sequence continues at coordinate 203,262,539 of OW240913.1, read as the reverse complement.
TACAGTAGCATCTTTGCACATATACATGTTTGTACTCAGTACATTTCGATAAATAAGATTATTTTATGAAAACATAACATAAGCACTACGTCTGAGAGACAAAATGTATCTCTCTAATCGGTTACTTTATTTTTGTATGTGGCTAAGAAAGTTTTAATCCTTCTGATACACAGTTGTAACTTTATTTATTTCCAATATCTCAGTATTGAGCAAAACATCGCTATGAACATCACACTTAACAGAGATCTCTCTCTTATTTTCTTCTGCTAAAAGCAATTACGAGAAAAAATACAATTATTTCCTAATAAAAAGAACTTTAGGTTTCCATTGACCACAAGCACATTTAGTAATTTCAGAAATTTAATTATTACCATTTAAGCTTCAACTACTTTACTTACAGAAGTTAAAAATTGACTCCAAGTGAAAATAAGTTTAACATCTTTAAACATCCAGGAAGGGGTTAACTTATTCGACTCAGGTGATTACCATCCCGAGATATAAAAAAAACAAAAAACTCCACTACGTCATTAGATACGTATTTTAAACTTACCAGTCAGAAATCTTCACTCTGAAACAATGACAGAATTTCTCCTCCTATTTCAATTCAGTGCTCTGTACCGGCCGGTTCCCTTCTGACGAGCCAGGTCGAGCGAAACGCACGCATCAAGGGGTCCTAGTTGTGCTATTCTCATGACTTAGAAATAGCACACAGACTTGCTACCGTGCTACTGATTTAATTATTTTACACTTTCGTTATGTTATATGCTTGCAAGAATTAGGTTGTCATACCCTATCGGGAATAGCGGTAGGTGCCCTTGAAGGCACGGGAGGGAAGCAGCTTAGCACTAGTAAGCTATTGGTGGGATATTTTCTTTAGTACCATATGGGAGCAGTGTTCCGTTTACCTACCACTTCGTGAGTGGAGTATAACCTGTTATCATAACACAGTTGAATTTCATACCAATAGATATCTAACCACAAAGCCTGGTTATTACCCATCCTATACAGGCATTACTCCTCTATCCTTAGTGTCGGGAGGGGTTGCAAGGATTTTTGCATTATTAGTCTCGGCAGGTTTTCCTCTTTATCTACCTTACGGATACCAACATGATTTGACCATCCTCATTTAAGTATGTGGATGTAGAGTGTGAAACTAAATCTTTATTTTTCCTGCATAAGATTTTTTTTACTTTTCTTGCAGCTTCCCTTCCACCCTCTCCCTATGACCTCCTTATTATACTTCATTACCTTTCCATTTTTTCTGACTGAGCTCTATATCTAGGCACAGACGTGTGCAGGATAATACAGTTATCGGGTTAGCTCCACAGTATACCACTATCCCGGTATCCGTTAGGCTAATATTCAACCTTCACTGTTCTAACATTAAGTATCCATTGATACTAACTCTATATACCATTTGAGGCAGTCGATCAAAGTTATATTTACTAGTAGTAATGTCCGAACTGTTCGCCGCGGACTCATCATTGAGTAAACTTTGACCCTGTACCTCACAGTCAGCAGACACATTCCAGTCAATCAGCAGCAGACCCTCCCTCCCAGACCCTCCCACCTCCTGGACAGCTCTCTAAGAATGCAGCTTCACAATGGATGCTGTCCAGGAGGTGGGAGGGAGGGTCTGCTGCTGATTGGCTGGAATGTGTCTGCTGACTGTGAGGTACAGGGTCAAAGTTTACTCAATGATGAGTCAGCGGCAAACCGTTCGGGACATCACTATTTACTAGTTACATTCTGAGATCCATTTTAGTACTAATGGTGACATCCAAAGTAATGTTCCTGGTCTAATTCCTTGCAGGCTTTGTAGTTATTATACCTGTACCAGTTTATTATGATAATCCATTGACACTATTTCTATATATACCACTAGAGTTAGCCTATCAGAGCTATATAGGCTTGTGTTATGTCTTAAGAATTCCTAGTGTCAATAGTAACACTTTTAGTTATTGTAACTGGTTTAATACCCATCACTTTGTTCACCTTTTTGTACACAAGCACCTATTTTAATATTTCAATTTTTTTTTATAAAATGTATTTTTTTGCTTTTATCATTACATTCCTGGTCTGGCAGCCATTTTGTGGTTATCTGGTACTTACATTAGAGTATCCTATCCATCCCAGTCCCTTACCAGTACACTTTCCTTGTTTTTCAGAGAATGTAAAGATGAGCAGTCCAATATATTCTGTGTCATCATGTGACAGTGTGGTATGTCACCTTTCTGCTACACTCACTACATTCGCCTCTTTCTCTGTCCCAGGCTGCATACCAAGTGCAAGCTCATACCTTCTAATAGGAAGGAGACGAGTGGAAAAAGGAGTCCTGATGGAGAGAATTCAGAGTTCATTAGTGAGTGCGGATATGAGAGCTCTGAGGCTTGTAAAATGGACAGATAGAAAAAAAAGATTTCCTAATATCCTGCTCACAGCCTCCCCCAGATACTCAGTTGGTATAACAGTTTTAGTGATTTTGATCAGAAAGATTCTGTATTTGGGCCAATCATAATTGTCCGCACCAGGACCAATAGGTTCTTAATCCAATCCTGTCTGGAAGGACTGATATTTTACAGTTTAGTTGGGAATTGTTGATAGCTTATAGTTGATGAATGTCAATCAAAGAACTGCTTTTGAAGGAGAGGTGCAAGTTCTGTGTTGGAGACAGATTTTATCATAAAATGTATGGCTAGACAAATCTTGTGAATGTGCAGGTCATTGAAAATAAGTCCAAGGTCATTCACATTACTGTTAGGACAACTAATGGTGGACAAGTTATCATGTGTCTGTTGTATTGTTTTTGTTTTTTTTAATTCCAAGGACAGTTCCATCAGCCCATGTATATAACTGCTGGATCATAGTTGACTTTCTAGGATAGACAACATTCAGTTCTAGTTAGTTTTATATAACATCTTGAAATCACTACATTTTCACATAATTTATTCAGCATGTATGCTGTTGGTTTGTGATAATTTGAAAAGCTACATAGCCATAATTTGCAACTATTGTGTAGCTCCCACATTTGTTTCCCACCTTCTAAAAACCTGAAAAATGCTACTGTTTTGGTGACAAATATTGTGAGGTTTCCTTTTTTTTTCATATTTATTTATATTGGATTGTAACGTTGTTTGTGTGGTGTTTTCTTCCTGTATGTCAACTTTATGTTGAATTTATTTATACTTCCCACAAACTTATTGTACAGAACTTTGCTAATGATTATAATAGGAAGATGTTTGGCTATAAATGTAAGAAAATATTTATATTAAATATAGGAGGATAGCTAAATGTTCACACACTTTCACGCTATTGATAACCATGCACAATAAACATCTAATATTAAAGGTGCAAGGTAAATGTGAAAACTTTCACAAACTAGTTCTACTGGTTTTTAATGAGTAATTAATGCAGATACTGTTATGTTTTTACCCAAAGGCACTATTCTTTAAAAACAACCTATGTGGACAGATCCTGGGATTTGGTTTTAATACTGTAGTTTAATTTCTAAGTCAAGCTACATCATTCAAGGCAGTGCATATTTCCATTCAATGAGATTTGGTAATATTATTGAACTATGTATGTTGTAAGAGTCAAAACAATACTATGATATGGTCATTGACTTTAGTTCCAGACTACCGATTTTAACCATGAGCTCCATCTGAATGCAATGTAGGAATCCTGCAAAGATCCCGTCACTGTCCAAATCGACAGCAAACTAGAATTATGATAACAATTAGTGTTTCATTGTGAAAGCACATCTGTTACAATCAATAATAAGACAAAAAAAAATGCATCAAGGAATAACTTTCCACTTTAGATTTCTATTTAATTGCTCCTTGATACACTGATTGTAAGATCACATTGTCTGTGTTTATGGTTTAAAATACAGAAGGAACAAAAACGAGCCACATTTAAAACAAATATAAAACCACAAAGTATAGCATATAAAAAGAAAAAAACATAACTAAAGGTTATTTCAAGATCGAACAATAGCTTATTAATCAATAAATAAAATGGAAGAAATGGAAGATGCATTTGGAAGAAGTGAAATCTATGTCTGAGTCTTTGCTGAGTGAAGCATAAATTAATCACGGATAATTCTGATTCCAACCTAGTGAAGAACCAGGCCAGTGTTCCATACTGGCAGGATGTACTGGCATTTCTAGCAGAATGCAGGTGCAGATCACTGAATGTCTTCCTTACCTGTAGTAAAAGTAAAACACTACAAACAAACAGTCAGTGAGGATATAATATCACCCCCACTAGCCAGGAATCTGTAAACATGTCACACGGAATGCTTGCACATCATTCATTCAGATTCATGTTGTCTGTCTGACTGATTACAACTCTGAGCAGAGCCTGGGTCTCCTCTGTCTGTTGGCGGATTTGTTCCAATTGTTCTTTCAAACAACTTTGGCCTATTGCCAATGAGAAATCCGGATCTAGAAAAGAAAACAGAATATCAACAGCAAATTTTATCTATCATGACCCTATATTCAATTTACTTATAAATATAGTATCTATAAATTAGTGAACACAGCTAGTTAATCAGTGGTTTTTAAAAATAATTGCCATCTGGCAGAAAGGGCCATGGCTTGGTGGTATGCTGATAAACATATCTTGTCATGGTATAAGTGCTGTTCCTTATGTAAATGGGAATTCATATAGCCATGAAGGAATCTAGACATCTTCACTCGGTCAAGATACTCAGACACAAGAGGTCTTTAACCTTTACTGTAAAAATATTTGTGGAATTAGAAACTGCTGTCTTTTGTCTACACCTCATATGTTTCAGGGCAGAGCTCGCACATCTGGTTCGCCAACTTGCACATCTGCTACACCTTGCAACAGACACAACCTGTAAGCCTAGGGCCTTGAATGGATTTTCTGTTTAAGCAACTCACCTAAAATAATACTTGGTGTAAACATGTGTTGATTGTATATATAAAATGCATTGGAAAGTCTAAAGATATATGTACGTGTTAGAAAACATTCATATTTCTCATAGTGATCTAGGAAGTCTATATTTTATGGCAGGCAATAGGTTGCCATTAGTTCACAGTAATTAAGTCTAGTACTATTGTAATTGGCAAAAAAGTCAGAACGAAATACAGAATTTACTTCCAACTGTGCCAGCCTTTTCATCTTTTATTTAGCTCGGTGCCCATTTTACATAAAATACAGAGTTTTTGCAGATGTAAAAGGTAAAACAACAAAGTATCTTTAAAGGAAAACTATAGGGTAAAGAACACAAACTTATTCCTGACCCAGTCATGTTAAAACACCATCTAGCCCCTCCCCGCCTTTGACTCCCTAATTATAGCAAAGTCTTACCTTTATTGCAGTCTGCTGCTGCTGGCTCTGCCTCTGATCTGTCTGCTTGGCTGACATCAAACATTGTGTTCTGAGCCAATAAAAATGCTTTCCGATTGGATTGGCTGAGCTTGTCAAGGAGGCAGATCAGGGTCAGAGCCAGCACAAGCCAAACACAGCCCTGGCCAATCAGCATCTCCCTCATAGAGATGAATTGAATCATTGAATGTCTATGAGGAAAGTTCAGTGTCTGCATGCAGAGGGTGGAGACACTGAATGTTTGGATGCATTTTAGGCAGCCATGACCCAGGAAGGATCTCTAACAGCTATCTGAGGAGTGGCCAGTAAGGTTATCACTAGGCTGTAATGTAAACACTGCATTTTCTTTGAAAACAGTGTTTACTGCAAACAGCCTGCAGGGAATGATTATACTCACCAGAACAAATGCAATAAGCTGTAGTTGTTCTGGTGACTAGAATGTCCCTTTAACTTTTGCAAAAACACGTATTCTCTCACTGGGGTATGTAATGAAACATCCACATATTGTAGGCCTCACTGCCTCTTCTAATAAACAAGTTATTCATTAAAGCTAGATTTGCTTGGAACTCACCTGTAAATTGTAAGTTTTGGGGCTACATAGTTAAACTGTAAAAATTGCACTCTCCATATTCAATTACACTTCCGTCTGAAGTTTTAATGTGTTATGTTGGTATTTATTATGAATTGCTTTTGCATAATTTAAGTTTCAGCTAATAGTGCAAATTCTAGGCTTTGTCGCGTCTGCACTGAGCTCTCGAAAAACAGGAAAGGACTCGGCTCACTTAAATTATTGTTGTGGAGGGGTTCCCCTCCTAGGAACACCATGGAGGCCCTCAGTTCTCCTGGAAGAAGGCAAGGACCCAGATCTTTGTACAAGGACACGCTTAAAAGTGTGAGAAAGTCATGTTGTTGTGGGGAGGAGTATAACCATTGGGGAAATCAACATTGGCATTCTATTTGTTTCTACGGAGAATGCTCAGAGGGTGTGTGGGTGGTAAACTTTTTTTTTTTTTTTTAAATCAAAGAAAGGTAAACAAATCTTATGCAAGTAAACAATAGATAGTAATATGCTCCATGAATACATGAAGTATTGTGCAGATATAATCCCCCCGTAAGAATTTCTGCAAGAGACAGGATGGGTGTGATTGTCGTTAAGGAAAATTCAGCAATAGTGTCATGTCTGTTCTGTCCAGTGGGATATGGATATTATTTCTGGGAGTTCTAGATAATACAAGCTGTATGTCCATGATTGTAATAAGTTAGTCTTGATGGGCAAAAGGAAGAATGTCATTAGTGAGTATAAGTAAGAAAAAAATAAATTAAAAAATGTGGTTCTTTAATAATTATGGAGTGTCTTTTCTGACCAGTCTAAGCAGAATACGTTTAGGAACTTGTGGAAAACACGTGCACAGGATATTGGAAGTTGGAGTCATTGTATCTGAATAAACTTCCTGCCAGTGGCTGCTAGAGTTTGGAGAAACCTTTGGTTCCATTGTTTGGTTTCCATTTCCTACCACCTTCGGTGATACCAAATATTAATGTCAATTTAATTCCACAGGTTGAATTTGATACCACAAATGTGTGTTTTGTTTTCCAAAATTTCGGTGAGCATCTACAGACTCAAAAACAATTTATCAAGGTTGCCTATACAATGTCATATGTGTTGCATTTAGACTTTTCAAACTAGCCCATTCAATCTCTGAGCGTTAGAGTCACTTAAACTCTATGCAGGATCTTAAGCCAACATTATGGAGATGCCCCCTTTTGGTAAAAATGTATTAAACTCCAGTATGTCTTTAATTATTTCATTTGACACAAATTCAACCAGATCACCAGTGAAAGCTCAATTATAAAACACTGTGTCACTACTGGTTTTTATATACATAACCTCCCATCTGTTGGCTTTAAAATTCATCATTTGGTCCATGATAAGTGGTCAGTAATAGTATATGAGTGGTTATTTGCCAAGATATTGCTTTCACTTAATTTATAATAGTTTTTCTTGATATTGCCCTTTTAATTGACAAATATTGTTTAATTTTCTATGTCCTAGAATAATGTGTGAAGGTTCTGTTTCGAGCAAAATTAAGATAAGCTATTTATGCAAGGTTTAGATGGCATTTCTGGGGCTTATAGCCCTGAGCCTGTGTAAGAAATCTCTCTAACGCATGATGACACTGATCTTTTCATTCTACTGCTCTGTCTAGTTTAATGTCCCCAAAATTCTTCCAGCTCAGTGATATGAAAAACATCATTAAAAGGAAGCAAGCTCCATTTTTATATGCAAGTAATGGATAGAGGGCACAGATAAAAAAAATACAAAAAATAATGAATAAATAAAAATATGCAGTGCATTTTTACAATAACATACAAAACTGTTTTTTGGTTTTTTTTTTAAATTAAAGGACCACTATAGGCACCCAGACCACTTCAGCTCAACGAAGTGGTCTGGGTGCCAGGTCCATCTAGGGTTAACCCTGCTGCTATAAACATAGCAGTTTCAGAGAAACTGCTATGTTTACATTAGGGTTAATCCAGCCTCTAGTGGCTGTCTCATTGACAGCCGCTAGAGGCGCTTCCACGCTTCTCACTGTGAAAATCACAGTGAGAAGATGCTGACGTCCATAGGAAAGCATTAAGAAATGCTTTCCTATGTACTGATTGAATGCGCGCGCGGCTCTTGCTGGACATGCGCATTCAACGCTGACGTCGGAAGAGGGAGGAGAGTTCCCCATCGCCGAGGGAGCCCGGCGCTGGAAAAAGGTAAGTGATTAACCCCTTTTTTCCCCTTTAGCCTGGCATGAGGATGGAGGGGACCTAAAGTGCCAGGAAAACGAGTTTGTTTTCCTGGCACTATAGTGGTCCTTTAAGCAGAGAAACTGTATATAATATGTGATACCTGCAATGTACAGGAAGATTCAAGGCTCACTTTGTACATTAAGGTGGAATACAAACAACACTAAAATATTTATATATAACTCATGTGCACACCAGAAAGTGAAAATATAATGGATAAAAAATTACCATTAAACTGTTACTTAGATTGTCTAAAAAGAAAAAAATATACAATAATTGTTGTAGTACTTTAAAAGGACTCTCCAGTGCCAGGGAAACAAACCATTTTCCTGGCACTGCAGGTCCCCTCTCCCTCCCAGGCACAAGTGGTCTGGGTGCCTAGAGTGTCCCTTTAAAACCAAGTGTAGTGCTGGCGGCTAAATAGCACTCACAAGAAAAAAATTTGAGTGCAGATGTATAAAGGTATCCGGCCAAAACCCCAAAAAGCCAAGAGCTCAGCGGCTGGGAGGAGGGAGGAAGATGGGGACTGAAGGGATATAAGTGTAGAAAAGAAGGTTTCATCTTTAAAGATACCTTTATACACCTGCAATCAAAAAATTTTATTGTGAGTGCAATTTAGCCACCAGCGCTACACTAAAATATACACCGTTATTGTATATTTTTTCTTTTTAGTTTGTATCACTTTATACAGTGTTGCTGCATAGAAGGAGTACTAGTTACAGAGTACAAAAGCAGTTATATTTAATGTATGGGGACATAATGCCAAAATAGATTTATAAAGTTAACATTGTGAATGTATTTTTGGGAAACCACTTTAATAAAACACATATATACACACACCAGTCAACAGGATATTTCACAATTATTTGCTTTTTTTTTATATATATATACAAAATTGCTATTTCCCTTGTATGTAAATAAATGTAAAAAGTCTAACATTTGCTCATATGACACAAAAAAAGTCATTGGGTACTACAGACTATGGTACCACAACCATTTTTTTATGGAGCAGTGCCTTCTTCTTCCTACATCTCTTCCTCTCTCTAAAATTGTAATGTTGGTACTATATAAAGGCTAATAATAACGAATTATGTGGCAATAAAATAACCCCTTATGTTCTGTTGCCACAATTCTCTTTTTTGAGTTATTAGAATAACCTAGTCACTTTAACTGTGCAGGCATTTATTTGGCTCTTACACAGCTATGATGGCTAGATACATTACATTTCTAATCTGCTGTGCCCACATTTCCAAGTACACACAATCCCATTCACACAGAGACGACCCATCTCCTGACCGTGACACATACCTTCCTTTAACAAACACAGAGTAGCAATGCCAAGATGCTGGAATCTCATCTCCTGGTCAATGAGGAAACTCATGAGGTAGGACTGAACTTCTTTCATATGAAAGTTTAATTCTGAAACAATTTTCACTGTAGTAGAATAATAAAAAAAAAAGGAAAAATACACGAGAAACGAAACCTCTTAATTGTGATGATTACAGACCTAATACTCAGTGATATTTTACAGAACATGTTATCTTCATTGATTATCAGTCATTTCTACATTAAACCATACTAAAAGGCTAAGCTTCAGGATGCACTCTGCTTGCAGTGCACTGTTTAACATCTTTATATTAACTGAGCAGCATCAACATTCTGGACTTCTCCAGCTTTAATATTTACATTGTGCCAAAGTAGCCAAACTGGAATCATAACTGACTTGGAGAATTTTTCCAATATGGCCTAAATTAAAAAATTCACTTTCTAACTTTAGGAAATAATTCTCACTTTATTAAAGAAAGAATGGAGTATAAACAATTCAGTGACACCTTGCTGCTAACAACCTTTCCCCCTAGGACACCCCAGAATGATTAAATATTCCAAAATTACATATTTGTGTCCGGAACAGTTGGAGTACTAGATGAGATAACTAGTAAGGAGTTTCCAATGGGTACGTTACCTGAATATGACAGCTCCTTGATCACAGACGCAGCTTGAAATGAGAGCTCTCTGTGTTCCAATTGCCCGGCCAGTTGCACCAGGCGTTTAATGAGCGCTTTCTCCTTCCTTCTAATTACCTGCACCCTTGTGATGTCTAAAGAAAAAAATATAAATTCAAAATTAAAGAATTAGTATCCTTTTAGACTGTTTTGAAAAGTTTTATGTTAAGTATTAGCAAGTTATGTGTTTAATAATTGCTCAGTAGACAAACAATTAATTATTCATATGATATACCCAGTAAGTTATATTTCACTCAAGCTATTGTCAAGCAAAAAATAAAATAAAACCAGTGTATATGCAGTGAGATAATAAATACTTCCATGTATATACAGGGACACTAACATTATAAATATATTTATTTATAATGTTATGGTGTTGCTGTGCAGGTATAAGATTCTAGAGCCCCCAATATTTTCATTCACCTGTACTCCAGCACCATCTCGGTCTGGTTGCGGCAGATGCCCCATCAGATTGTGAGATCATTGCAAAGGACTATATCAGGCCAATCCAATGCTTCTCAAAAGACAAGTACTTTGGACCCAATGGCATGTGCACAGTAATCACAGAGCTCCACGAGTCAGATGCTTAACGCAGATAAGCAGTGAATCAAATGCTTCTGTAGGCGAATCATTCACAGCATTCAGCATGGCAAGTGTTAAGACTTTCAATAATAAGTATTCAAAAAGATTTTGGATTGACCCCCTCTAGAGATATCCTCAGTGGCAAATGTAAACATTGTCATTTCTCGCAAATAGCAAAATAGTAAGGGTATTTACTAAAATGTGAAAGGTCAAGAATTAATCAAGGAATTTCAAATTGAAAAAAGTAGACTAATTGTCCAGCTTAAGAAGGCGTTGGGCATCCTCATGCAATGAGTGAAGACATTGAACTTCACAGAAGTGAGTCTGACTCAGCTGTAGGAGCAGAAGCTCCCTCTAGTGTCTGTCAGGAAGGATGTAAACATTGTCATATATACAATGCACCCAGACCACATCATTGAGAAGAAGGTCTTGGTGCCTTTACTGGTCTTTTAAGAACCAGTGACTGTCTGTGCCTCCATAACATGCCATTACAAAAGTCTTTACATATATTGCCATGATGGCAAAGTATCATATTTAATCTTAAAGGGGGTAAAGGAACAGCAACACAGAAGGATTCACGATGAATGATTCCATCAGTTAAGGTCAACACTAAGAAATTGAAGCTAAAAAAAACTGCATGTACTACTTCACATATTTATCTATTTCCAACAATACCATTACCATTTATAACAATTGCATTCCAGTTCTATCTATTAAATAACTATACCTATCAGGTCCTGGTATAGGACGATTGCTGGATATTGCAATTTATTTTTTAACTTATTTTCTTTTTCTTTATTTAGTTTTGTTATGTGGGTTTGCCTGTTAGATATATATCTAGCCCCGATTTATTGGGGTTTCTAAGTTATCTATTAAAAGTGACATTTTATTTATTCATTTATTTATCTATTTCCAACAATACCATTATTCCCCGGTTGTTACCATTTAGTACTGCTACCTCCAATTTCCTTTTTTCTCTAATAACAAACTTTACATAGGGGTCATCCCCCATCCGGAGGTACCTGTCAATATAAGGCTCCCAATTCTCCTTTGCTTCTTTCTTTTTCTATCATCTTAGTACTACTTCACATATCTTCAACTGGGTCAGGTAACATTCATCTATACGTTTGTGTTTATTAATACAAGATGTCCAAGGTGTTTAGTGGAGCAGCACCATGATCCTACCATGTTTGGCCAGTTCACCAACACATGCGGCCACATACTGCAACTCCTCTTCTTCAATACAGGGATTAACCAGTGCAAGAAGAAGTTCTTCAAAACACGGACTATGTATTATCATCTGTCAATTCAGAGCACAAAAAAAAATACATTTTTAGTTTTAAAAAAAATCTGATTTCTTTTCTGATTACGGATTTATAGCAGAAAAAAAATTAGCATTGCATTGTGCCAGGTCCCTTAGGGTTCATTCACTGAACACCAAACTCTGTTATAGTCACAGCTTGAATATTTTAGCCTGTTTGAAAATGAAGGGCACTCACACTTTCCAGTATTAGAACATGTTCTATTTACTTTATTTATATAAAACCAACTGGTACTTCATCCATCCTGGAATGACAATATAAAAAGGGAACTGTTACAACCACGGAATTTTACACCATTGAATGATTTATTTTAAAGGGACACTACAGTCACAATAATGCTACAGCTTTTTGTATTTGTTCTGGTGAGTATAATCATTCCCTTCAGGCTTTTGCTGTAAACACAGTTTTTTTCAGAGAAAAGGCAGTCTTTACGTTACAGCATAAGGATAACTCCACTAGCCACTCCTCCGATGGCTGCTAGAGGTGAGCAGCACTGCCATTCAGTGTCTCAGCCCTCTGCATGGAGACACTGAACATTCCTCATAGAGATGCATGGACAGTCCAGGGTAGTGTTTGGCTCTGCTCCTGCCCCAAACCTCAGCCAATCCAATGCTTTTGTGATGATGTCAGCCAAGGAGGCAGATCAGGGGCAGAGTCAGCAGCTGCAGACTGGAATAAAGACATGGTAATATTTTACTATATTTAGAGGGTATGGGGGGCTACATGGTGTTTTTAACACTATAGGGTCAGAAATACATGTTTGTGTTCCTGACCCTATAGTGTTTCTTTAAATAATATTAAAGATCAGGAAAATCAAAGCACTGAAGAGGAGTAATGCAAACATTGTTTCTTTCTCTATACACTATAGACTTCATCTATGCTTACTGCCAGGAGTTAAATGGAAATGCCAAATTGCTTGATAAAGATTTGTGGATTTCTATATTTAAAGGGACACTATAGTCACCAGAACCACTACAGCATAATGTAGTTGTTCTGGTTTCTATAGCATGTTCTTGCAGGCTTTTAAAGGTAAACACAGCTTTTTTAGGGAAAATGCAGTGTTATATTGCTGCCTAGGAACACCGCTAATGGCAGACACTCAGATGGCTGCTAGAGGTGCTTCCTAGTCCAGTGCCGTACAATGTGCAGCACTGGCATTCAGTGTCTCCAGGCTATGCTTCCTATAGAGATGCATTGATTCACTAAGAGTAGATGCTGATTGGGGCAGCACAATAGCCTCCCAATGCTTTCCTACGGGAAGTTTGCAGTTTGTAAATTCAGAATTTGCTAATAAATTATAATATATTGCAGGACTTGCATATCCTGACGGTGTTAAGAATAACCATGTTACCTATAGGATTAGGAAGGATGAAGAGAAAATAAATAAATATACAGGTTAATTCACTAAAGTGAGAATTCAAGGTGAATTGAAAGTGAATTTCCAATTTAAAGTCAAAATAGATTGAACTTTTCCTGAGTCAACTATGCTTCCAGTTTGGCTACTCTGGCCTTGAATTTGAATTCTCATTTTAGTGAATAGCCCTGATAGGGACTCCTAACAATATTGGCATGATGATGTAAGGTGTTTTTTTTTTTTGTTTGTTTTTTTTATCTTTATCGTAGAAGTACCTCCATATTCTCTTCTCTGATTAGGTTCTGGATAGTACAAGATGCATGAATCAAAACCACTGGGTTTGTCCTCTCAGTCTGCATCAGTGCAGCTAAATGTCGCAGCATCTCCTCACACAGTGCCGCCTCCTACAACCAGGATAGAATGGAGAAGGATGAGTACGGTCACATGCATTTTAAAAATTCTTTATGTAAAGTCAGGGACAAATAAAAACACAATCATTAAGCACATTTTTTTTGGCACACAGTGTTCCCACATTTACAATATATATAGAAGCCTCCATAACTAGCTTCAGTAACACAGAAAAATAGGTTTAGTATTGAATAATAAAATAAATGCCCTTGTAAGTAATGTCCACAATGCATGAATTAAGCCATGAGCATGGATTATGCATGAAGACAAGCTAGGGAAAAAAAACCACAAGAAAACTCGAACGAAAATAAATAAACTACAAAACCAAGTTCAAAAGACCCAGTGCAAGACCAAAGACAGTTACCAGGAGAGGAGACCCCTCCTGTTCAATCAGTTCCTCCCAGGCGACCAAACCTTTTGTAAATGGCTGCCTGCGGTTATGAATCATAGCTGTAAGTTTATCTGTGAGGTAATTATCAACTCTTTTAGTTCTAACCTCTGCCATAGTAGGCACAGGCATTTTAAAGCATAAATAGTGTATAATAAGCCAAACTGCACTAAAACAAAACACAAAACAAAGAGAACATAAAATCACACAACTGCCAAAAGATCCTGAATTGCACGGGACTGTCCTAATCTTAAACCCTTGTCCCAGTGTGCCGGGTTGGTCCTCTGCTGTCCTGCTTCCGCTCCCTCAAAAGCACAGTATTAGCACTTGTTGGGCACTAATGTAAGCCAGTGCATTTTGTTTCCTATACAAGAGCACTTCAGTAATGTTCTTTGCATAATCACCATTACAATGGGCAAGCTGGCAGGGATATCTGTCAGCCTAGAACAGACTGGCACACCCCCAGTGACAGTTGTGTCACATATTATTTATAAAAGCACCAACAAGTTCCGTAGTGCTGTACAATGGGTGGACTAAGAAACAGACCAGACGAGTTGGACACAGAAGAACAGAGGGGATCGAGGGCCCTACACAATGAGCTTTGATGCTAGAGGGAGAGGCATACAGGGACACAAAAGGTAAGCGTAGGGGTAGTAAAGTAGGTTGCCTAGATAGTATTCACTTACATGCCAACCTTGCCCCATCCATCCTCCAATGTTGGGAGGTTGAAAATAATTTCTCAGGGAACAGTGAAATAAATCAATTTTAAATTCTAAGCAGTCCCATTGTAATATTGCAGTTACGATAATATGTTGGTACTACTATCATGCATTACCTTCCCTTGGAATTGGTCATTAAATCACACTGTATGCCTTATTATTGGACATTAAAGTGCATATTTACCACACTTCCTGGAGGGTGGGACAAGGTGCAGAGCAGAGTAATGGAAGCTTGCCGGACATCCTTATTGCTTGAGTTCAGCAAGGTTAAGAGGAATGGCATGATGTCCATTGACAGGAGGTGTGTTCGGACTTCACCTGGGTATGAAGAAACATGAATCCTTCATATTGGTAACAGTCAAACGTGCATTTATTTAGAAGAAAAAACATTGAATAATGTATTCTATGGTAATGTCTTCTCTTCAGAATGTGAGTATGTCTATCTCAGTCTGGCCATCTGCTTCCTGTAAATACAAGGGAAAATCTCACATTTCAGTCCAGTTTATATAAAATGTAAATATATGTAAAAATCGTGGAACTTTCTTATTTTTAGTGTCCTGGTAATTCTGTGAATAGTGCTCTGTTATCAATTTAGCCTCATTGGACTGTTTGCTGTACCACTTACTGGATGCTGCTTTCATACTGGTAAGCCGAATAAAAAGTGACTACATAAAATCAGAGACAAAATTGATCCAATTTAGGTTGGAATTGTTCAGTCGGAAGTGTGTGCAATTAATTCTCCTTAAACAGTTATATTGACCATTCTTAACTGGAGTTCCACATATATAACTGAACACACAGGGTTATTCCCTGAAACAGGTAATGTTGAAGGCATATAGGGAAAATGGGCACCTCAGGCCAAAACAGGTGAACCGCAATATGCTCTAACTTCCTCTAGTTGTTGTTATAGCTTAGCTACTTTAATCAATAAAGGACATCTCAATGTTATGGTTTTGACACACAGACCAATGTTTACATTAGTCAGCCAGTGTGCTTTGAGCAGCTGTCAATCAAACAGCCACTAGAAGCACTTCCTCATGAAGACATTAAAAGATTTGTTCACTGAAGTGAGAAATTTCAGAATTCAAAGTGAATTTTAAATTTAAGGATACAATAGCCAAACTGGAAGACGTCAGCTATACTTCAAATTTGGCTACTTTGACTTTAAACTTTTAAATTCACTCAGAGTTCCTAACAATTATCAGTTTAGTGAATAACCCTAAAAGTCTAAAAAAGGAGATTTTATTTTTAGTTTGGAAGTGACCATAATATAAAAGCAAAGCAACAACATTAAAAAATGAATATCACTGTTCCTTTAAATGTGCAATTTCCTTATTTTCTCAACAATTCCTGGTGTATTAAATGAATCATAAAAAGTTTTAACAAAGTCTTGATCTACAAAGACTTTTAATCTATCTCTGCATAGATCCCTTACCAGTAGAGGCTAGGTTGTTCAAACAAAGACACGCCTGGCTTGAGACCTATAAAATAAAACAGAACTTGAAAAGCCGAAGACATCAATAGAACATTTTTAGTGGCAGATTGCCATTTTACTGCACTGCATGATGGGTAATGTACATGTGAGCCACACCTTTCCTTTGTGGGACAATGGTCAGGATGCAAAGATGTCTTTATATACCGTGACAATAAATAAAATAGATGTATCTAAGTTTTATGAAGTATTTCCTGGGCGGGTAATTGATGTATGCACCCTTTTGTGCTCTGCTCTGGTTTTTGGCTCCACTAGAGTATATTGTAAAACAAAAACAAAAAATTTAAATCATACAACTGGTCGTTCTGACTAATACAAGAACAGTTCACTACCAAATCAGGCAACTAAAATGCAATGGGGTTTATTCGTTAAACAGTGAATAATGCTTAATTTAAAATGCATTTAAAACCATGTTTCACATATAATATAGTGCTCTACTGACAGAAATATGATCATGTTTTGGTGTCCATATTTAGATCTTGATTAACCTTTTCAGGCCAACAGTGAGGCATATTCCTAGTTATCATGAAAGTCTTGCTTGAATTAATTAACTTTCTCCCAATTTGAAAGACTAGCTGTCAATACTAACAGAGTAAATTAAGCTTTAGTTTAGGCCATGGTTATAAGGACAGAACTGATAACGGCTTACAACTGGAATATTGCGGGATATTGTAAGCATCATGACCCATACATCCTAGTGGGATGCACAACTTTTAAATCCCTGACAATTTCTTTATTCTTAGCTTATTGTGGATTGATTGTTTTAACACCTTGCCAAATTAAGGACGTTGGGGCTTCTAACACTTTTTACGGCTTAAGCATGCCCACATATAGGAAGTCCACTACCTTCATCCACAGGAGATTTAAGCATGAATGGCATTAAAGGACCACTATAGGCACCCAGACCACTTCAGCTTAATGAAGTGGTCTGGGTGCCTTGTCCACCTAGGGTTAACCCTTTTTTTTTTATAAACACAGCAGTTTCAAAGAAACTGCTATGTTTACACTGAGGGTTAATCCAGCCTCTAGAGCCTCTAGTGGCTGTCTCATTGACAGCCGCTAGAGGGCTTCCGCGTTTCTCACTGTGAAAATCACAGTGAGAAGACGCCAGCGTCCATAGGAAAGCACTGTAAATGCTTTCCTATGAACTGGCTGAATGCGCGCGCGGCTCCTGCCGCGCATGTGCATTCAGCTGATGACGTCGCTAGGAAGGAGGAGAGGAGGAGGAGAGCTCCCTGCCTGGCGCTGGAGAAAGGTAAGTGTTTAACCCCTTCCTCTCTCCAGAGCCCGGTGGGAGGGGGACCCTGAGGGTGGGGGCACCCTCAGGGCACTATGGTGCCAGGAAAACGAGTATGTTTTCCTGGCACTATAGTGGTCCTTTAATCCCTGCATGGCTTACATCACAACTTTTACAACTGAAGGACTCTGAAGACTTTCATCATGTATACATCATAAAGTCATTAACTATCACTTATTCAATACATTTCAGTGAGAACACTGGTTCTAATGTGTAATATTAAATCTATGATGCATTATCTACGTGGATGAGTGCCCTGTGCTGCATGGAGTGAGCCAAGGTGGGGGGGTTTCTGAAGAACAAACATCAGCAGTGCCCCATTTTCAAAGGTGCAGCATGATAAATTAATGTATGGAGCATGAAAGTAAAGTAAAATAGCCTTACGTTGGTAATATTGCCTTTACAATATACCTTTGATGGCTACTTTGCACTTAGTGTATCTTCTTTGCACACTACATCTGTTTTGGTTATTTTAGGTTTCTTGAGCAAATAGTGAGCATTTCACTTTTTTTTCTTTTGGTACAGCAGTGACCTACTCCCCTTTCTGTTTAATTTTATTTTAATTAAACCCTGTATACAAAAAAATACTGTACTGCAGTTGTCATAAACCAAGTTCACAAAATTATGGCAGCAGGGTATATTCTACATTTCAAAAGGCCATTACAGGTCAAAAAGAAAATAGCAATTACATTTCCTTAATATTTCATATTGGTAATGAAGACAATATTTCAGTGTTTCAGGGGTTATTATACCTTCTGCACAGAGGAAGACATCAGAGAAACAAGCATGCTCAGGATGAATCCATCTCCAATCGCTAACATGGCTTGATGGTGATCTGGGTTTGCTGCAATGTTACCCAGAGAGGCACAGCTGTAATACTAGAGGAAGCAGTGAGAAAGCAGAAACCATTAGATGTTTGTGTACCAGTACTGGTCTGTAACCTTATTTTGCATTGCATTCTAAAAGAACAGAAAACAAAACTATGTGTATACAGATATATCTATCAGGAAATAGAGCGTATACGTTTTTAGATGTATAATTTTACATATACGTTTTAGATCTTAATTCATGGGACATTTGGCAATGATATGTTGCCCCACAATGTATTAACTTATTTTATGTTTTACAAAAACAAAAAATTACAGCTAGTCTTGAGTAATGTCAATTACTACTACACCATGCCATAATAACATTTTTATGTAACAGGATTTGTCATCTATCCTCTAAACAAGAGGTCCCAATCTTCAATACTGACAAAACCTGGACCCATTGGCCTGACCATCTACTCTTGTCCTTAAACGATTTACTTTGTTGGGACCAAAAGTAATGGGACAATTGGCTGCTTAGCTGTTCCATGGCCAGGTGTGTGTTATTCCCTCATTATCCCATTTACAAAGAGCAGATAAAAGGTCCAGAGTTAATTTGAAGTGTGCTATTTGCATTTGGAATCTGTTGCTGTCAACTCTCAATATGAGATCCAAAGAGCTGTCACTATTAGTGAAGCAAGCCATCATTAGGCTGAAAAAACAAAACAAACCCATCAGAGAGATAGCAAAAACATTAGGTGTGGCCAAATCAACTGTTTGGAACATTCTTAAAAAGAAAGAACGCACCGGTGAGCTCAGCAACACCAAAAGACCCGGAAGACCACGGAAAACAACTGTGGTGGATGACCGAATAATTATTTCCCTGGTGAAGAAAACACCCTTCACAACATTTGGCCAGATCAAGAACACTCTACAGGAGGTAGGTGTGTGTGTGTCAAAGTCAACAATCAAGAGAAGACTTCCCCAGAGTGAATACAGAGGGTTCACCACAAGATGTAAACCATTGGTGAGCCTCAATAACAGGAAGGCCAGATTAGAGTTTGCCAAACATCTAAAAAAGCCTTCACAGTTCTGGAACAAAATCCTATGGAAAGATGAGACCAAGATCAACTTGTACCAGAGTGATGGGAAGAGAAGAGTATGGAGAAGGAAAGGAACTGCTCATGATCCAAAGCATACCACCTCATCAGTGAAGCATGGTGGTGGTAGTGTCATGGCGTGGGCATGTATGGCTGCCAATGGAACTGGTGTTCTTGTATTTATTGATGATGTGACTGCTGACAAAAGCAGCAGGATGAATTCTGAAGTGGGCAATATTATCTGCTCATATTCAGCCAAATGCTTCAGAACTCATTGGACGGCGCTTCACAGTGCAGATGGACAATGACCCGAAGCATACTGCAAAAGCAACCAAAGAGTTTTTTAAGGGAAAGAAGTGGAATGTTATGCAATGGCCAAGTCAATCACCTGACCTGAATCCGATTGAGCATGCATGTCACTTGATGAAGACAAAACTGACAGTTGCAGTAGAGGCCTGGCAGAGCATCACCAGGGATGAAAACCAGCGTCTGGTGATGTCTATGCGTTCCAGATATCAGGCTGTAATTGACTGCAAAGGATTTGCAACCATGTATTAAAAAGTGAAAGTTTGATATATGACTGTTAATCTGTCCCATTACTTTTGGTCCCTTAAAAAGTGGGAGGCACATATACAAACTGTTGTAATTCCTACACCGTTCACCTGATTTGGATGTAAATACCCTCAAATTAAAGCTGAAAGTCTGCAGTTAAAGCACATTTCATTTCAAAACCATTGTGGTGATGTATAGAGCCAAAAAGATTAGAATTGTGTCGATGTCCCAATATTTATGGACCTGACTGTAAAGACAATATAACACTTCAATATTAGGTGGGGCTCAACTGTTACTTATGATGTCGCTACTGGCATTAACAGTGTAATCTAATCAAATGTCCATAAACGACGTCTCGAAGTTGAGATGGACTCTGCCAACAGTTGCAGCAGCCATAAGAAAGTAGGTGCCTTTCTGCCAGCAGTCAGTGAGGTCCCAATTTGCAAGAAGTTCCATTCCTGCACATTTGAGTGACAAAGCGGTACAATTGTCTCCATAGGACAGTGAATCCGGAGAGATCTCGATAAAAAGTAAGCTGAGATCCTTCAAGACAAGGGGTGTCAGGAAACGCCACCCTATCAGAGCGCCTCAAGAATTTAATCTGGACTTACCTTGGAGCCTCTGAAGATGCCTTTGTAGCCTTTAAGAGATTAAAGCAGTGAGAAATCATTGTATGTTTGGCTTTTTTAGGGGGCAGCCAAGTAGAGAAGAGCCAACGTACATAGTCTTGTAACACTTTATTGGTAATGGCCTTGGGTACTCACCAATGCAAAATATTAAGGGCTTTGGCCCGGTCTTCCAGGTTGGCCTTTAAGTATTTAGGTCATCATATTCTTTCTGTAAGGGTTGTGTCTGTGAACTAAGGGCTGTGTTTGCAGCAGTCTGTGCCACCATAGTGGTTTTTCAAGACAATGCAGCTGGTTAGCATTGCAACCACGTCCCTGACCAATGCCAAGTAGTCCTGGAACACAGCTCTGATATCATGGAATAAGGATTTTTTGACTGCTTTGGCAGATGGAGCGTTATCCTCCAGTGCTTGAGGTCTATAGGTATGCGTAGCACATGATAATTGCGACAAGATTTGCAAGTTGTCATTAAGGCAGTTATCTTCTAAAGATGCCAAGGAATAGGGCTCCACAGCTGCCATATTGGCAGGCACAGGCCTCTGAGACTGAAGCTCAGATATCCTGTGAACCAGGTGCTTTTTAGATCTTCTTCCCTTTATAGCTGCAATTGTGAGTTCTCAAAAATCATGGGGAAACCACAGTAACAATTGAATGGCTCGGATACTGTACACCCCAAATTCTCTTTTACTTTACAAATGCTGTAAACTAGCAACATCAGTTAGAACAAGAGGCCATCTATCAGACTACATTTCTTAAAAGTATGTAATGAGATTAAGAGTGGAAGTACGTCAGACCTCCCAATAAACCCATTAAACTGCACGATGTGGATGGAATCAAGAGATCAACCAAACAGAAACAATATGTGACAAAAAAACTACATCAACAAAAAATGTAATAGGATGGAAATAGCAGCTATTATCTAGTTCTCCGAGCATAACTATGGTTCTAATATTAAAACAAATCACGAAGCACAGCATAGGTTAGAAAGTTATTATATAATTAAGGAGCCACATGGAACTATTCAGGAGCCAAGCTGCTTCTGTTCAGGTACTATGGAAGAGATGCAGCACACAGTTTTGGACAAGTCACTCAAAGAGTAAGGAATAGTCAGTGGCATACTGGGGACCCTGGGCCATAAACTTAAGCAAGCCTTTAAGGAAGAATGCGGTAAAACCAGTATTTATTGCATGAGCCTTGCTGCTTACTATTTATTTTCAGAAAAAAAAAAAAAAAAAAGAAGAAAAGTGTTCACATATCGGATTGAAAAAGGCTTTTAGCAACAGCTGTTTCTATTTCCATTTCAAAGCTGAAAATGTCGAATGGATTTGCCTCAGGCATTAAACTAGAACTAAACTAGAATAGAGCTCAGCAACTGCAATACACATTGTGACTCAGCTACACCTCTGGGCTCTGGGCCAACAGCTGACTTATCAACCAAACATTTCAAACACATATAAATATGATAAAACGGCAGAACGCTAAGAAGGGTAACAAACTGAATATATGCAGTGGGCACAGATTCTACATATTAAATTGACAAATTGAATAAATATGCAGTACACAAAAAACATTGAATATATGGATTAGGTTTCAATGGAAAGACAATAGAAAGTTAAAAAGTGATTTTGCTATGTAATACATCAGATTTGTACAGTCATGTGTTAATACAGTGTAAGGAATCACTGTACTATCACACCTGCTGTATAATAAATGTATATATCTGTAACATACTAAGGAACAATGATGTGTAGCAAAGAAAAGTTAATGGAAATTAGATCTGTTTTAATAGAAATAAATTAAAAGTTATGCACATTTTACGATCACTTAAAATTACTTATTTGAAACAAATTTTAGTACAGGCCACATTACTGCCATTTGAGTCCAAAATATCTACAGAAAAACAAATATGGTTTTCTTTCCTCGTTTACAAGTGGTTACGATGTCAAATCCATTGATATCTTGATTTGTAAATTAAAAAGTGTAGTGTATTCTTATCACCATGACAAATTATAATTAACACAGGCGGACGTGGTGTGTATAAAACAATCACCCACACTGCTATAAACCAATCTATAAAATTCCACTCTGTTGGCTTGTTTAGATTCTTTTTTTATTTTGTATATATCTTGAATTGTGTACAGATTTTCCATGAAATTGTATATACTGGAATAAAACAAGAGAAGGGTCTTGAACGTTTACAGACTAAATAACATAATTCAAAATAAAAATGAGAATTTTCTAGGCACTACAATAAAACATCTTAATGTCAGCTCCTGTCACTACTCATCTGATTGCTTACGGATAGTTGTTCATAGAGAGTTTATCCAGTCTAACTACTAAATACTGTTCTGTCTTCCTTAATATCATACGTCTGGATATAGGTTGGAGATATGTTTGCAAATTGACCTAATTACTGTATATGTGTAAACCTATGAGTGTCATTTAACAGTAGACCTTTTCAACAACTCGAAAGCCTCAGTTTGACCTTTGTCAACTGCAAACAAATGACACTTAAAAGAACATATTTTAAAAATCTGGGAAGAACGTGATGAGCAGTTTATTCTTTTAACCCTTAAGAGATTACACATCTTGATTGCCGACTACCCGGCTACCTGTGCTGGCTGGGACTACCCATACAAGCAAATACACAATTAAAAACTAAAAAGAATTTATTTTGAGATGACAAATAACTGTAAACATTGGTTGGCACGTTATCATACTGCTCTGAGTGGATGGATTGAGGCCATAGGGCAGACTCATGCAGGCTGTAGTCAACAGCAATGTATTGGACCTCTTATTTTCACGGTTTATCTTAACACAATAAAAGCCTTTACATCAACCTGCTGAATCTTGTTGAGACGTTGGAGTCCATGAAGATACATTTAATGGAACAGCCCCAATAAATATCGGGGAAGGACCCTTTAAATCTTAATTGCTCCTAAAATTTCGTGAGTATTGTGTTACTTGTCACTTTGACAATCAATGCACACATGACGTTCACAAAGAGTAAATTTAGTTGTGTATACAGCGACAGTAACCTCTGTATGGTTTCGATTCGTTTATAAGATGTGTGGCACTGCAACTTAATAATAAATAAATCTCTACTGATATCAGACCTCATAGTCATTATTGGTAGAGCCACTAATTACAGCTGTACTGTTTCAGGATCTTGGAAGACATGCTTAATATTAATTGTATTTCTTAATATCATTTTAATGAGTTGTCAGTATAAACCATTAATAATAAAGGGTCTCTCACTGTTCATTTTTAAATGCAATTGTCATTGCAGAATTGTAAATGTTTTGGCTGTGATTTTCCAACCTATGTACATAAATAGTCTATATCTTAGTAACAACGCTGGTTTTAGCAGTTGCTCTAGATAGGTGTAAACATTGCAGGCTTTATCTTGCAAAGCTGACCTATGACTGAGTTTATATTGACTTAAGCAGCAGCAGCTGATCAATAGAGTGCTATTTATATGGTAAATTAAATCATTTAAGCACTAATCGAATGGCCTTTGAACTAATGCACATAATTTTAAATATTATTTACTGACACATTTTTAGAAGTGCTGCAGCCCTCTGTACACGGATTGAAGGGTAGAACAAAATTTAAAGGGTTATTTACTACACTGTGACTTGTAGCAAATGAAAATACAAAGGGCAAAATTTAGGCTAAAATAATCGGTTTGGACAAATATCTCCAACTCAGCTTTGGCTATGTTAGCCTGAATTTTGCAACTCAGACTGAATCAAACTGATGCATTAGGTCTTGAGAGCCCACATTACAAGTTTACAATATAATCGTTATGCACTAAAATTAGAATTTCAAATTTCAGGCTCAAAAAAGCTTAATTGAAAACATGGCATCATTAGAAATGTATTTTAATTTAGCTGCTGTAAGTCTTTGTCGTCTGATGGAGTTCACAGTGTCCTGCTTGGCAGACTGGAAATAGGGAGACAGTAATGATGCTGCAAGGTTGGTTCCCACCCCAACCCCCAAATTAGGTAGGAGAGTAGTTTTTAGGACTGTCTCTACTTGACTCTCATTAGGCTGTGCCTATACATACACTGTGCGCTGATCTATGAGAATATGCACTGACATATAGATATATAAAGTCTAGTTGCTCAAGTTAAAAATTATGAATGATTGTCCCATACCTGAATCTCAGCATCATCAGATTGCAGTAACAAGGTAAGGACAGGTAGGGCTCCCTTTCTGCAAAGGATACTCTTGATCCTCTCTGCAAAGTAAAAGAATTTATTGAATCCCAGAAAGCAAAAATGTCAGAGAACATCACAACACTCACATTACACATGTTTCCCCTAAGAGATACTAAAAAATAAATAAATAAATAAATAATTCGCCCACGCAGGGTGGGAAAATTCAGATCACACATTAACAACTAACCTCTTCAAAAAATAAATAAAAAGATAGTAGTTCCCTTACATTGTTATTAATATTGGAACGGTAGAAACACAAGAATTTCTTTTCATAGGACGTTAGACAGGTACACAACAGGAGGCAGATTCAAATGAAGGGATGTGCAGAGTGTTTTTTGAAGTGTATTATAATACAAATAAAGCATGAGGCAACAAGATAGGAATGGGTCATCAATCTAATGCCATGTTCTTAAATTGTGTTGCTATCAGAAATGGAAAGATAATGATAATAAGCTATTTATGTCAGTATAACAATGTTTATTTTTTGTTTCTTCATTATTTTATGCACACTTGCAGAAGTTTTCCTACACACTGGTCAGTTGTATTTATTTGTGTCCTTATACATGTTAATACCTTGTAATACTTTACATCATTTAAAATCTCAAAAAAGGACATTGTTAATGAAGGTTTTGGAACAACTGTTCTAAACACATAAGTTACAAAGTTCTCATTCAAACTTTCCTGAAAAAAAAAAAAAAAAGCTCAAAGTATAAGAATGCTTCTACCTACCCCTCTGAAAGCTGAAAGGTCCCTGTGCCCTTGTTTGTGTGTTTGGCTGGTTGGCCAAATATGTTTTTTTTTTCTTCACTTAAATGTAGTGACCAGAGGGCAAATACCCAAAAACAATAAAAAATAAAAAAATAAAAAAATAAACATCCGAATCAATATTACACCCCCGCCCCAACACATTATTATAAAGAAGGTTTTCAACCTCCCTTGTGCCCCTACCCACCATGCCACGAGTGGAAGCATGTCTACTAGCATGCCTACTACCACGACTCATTAAAAATTATTTGATGTGAGACTATAGAGCACTCCGCACAGAATAAGCATGGTGGGAAAAGCCCTTAAAATGGCTTTCCCACACTATGCAATCTCAGTCAGAGCACTAAAGCCAACCAGTCAGAGTGCTCAGGAGAGCCTCAATTCTCTCACTACTCTTGAGACTTGCATGGGAATAATAGGGTAAGGATTTTTATGCCCACCCATCTTTATTTAATAGTTCCCATCTATTGCTCATATGTGGGGGCTTGGGGAAAAACAAAGGTGTCCCTCTGTTAGATATGACCTAAGTTCAGCTTCATTTTCACCACTTCAGTTGTTACTATTCCTGCTCCTTATTTTGATGTGAGCCTGTTTTCTCCTGCATGCAGGGCTGCATGATTGTTGCCACTAGTTTTGTATTCCAATGTAAAACTAAAAAAATTAATTAATTAATAGCTCCTACAGGGCAGGGCATAGTGTGGGGACCTGTATTTTATAAGTGGCTGGGCAGCAATAGCTGCCTAGTCCTTAGTTTTCTTTTTAATAACAGCGAGCAGCAGGGTCATAGTAACACTAATAGTATAAAGAGGGAATTGGAGCACATCCAGCACATGCCTTTCTAAGTAATGTTGCTGCCATAGGAAAAAACAAATATAGAGAATACACATTAAAATTAGCGTAGGACCCACCAATATTGTGGTACTGGGGCGTAGTGATGGGCTTAACACAATATGGCCATATGGCGGAACCAAATCCCTGTATTTGTTTATTGAGATAGGTGATTTTAAGTTGCCTCGTAAAATGGTATATTTGTGTGTGTGCTGTTCCTTTTTTTTTTTTTTACGTGTATTTTTTTTATGTAACAGGGTTAGTTATTAAAATAAAAGTACGATAAATGTGCAAAAATATAAATGCACATTTATCGGCAGGTTTATTTCAGGCTGCCGACCTATTTCGCCCCAAAACAGTAGATAATTAACAACAGTTTTTTGCCGGTAGAATTAAAATCAAGGCCAAAGTACAAAATGCTTCAGTACATAGTAACATGATTTAGTTGGCTTATTTCAAGACACTGTCTCTAGGAGTGTCTAGGGTAAAACTTTGTACCCAGCTTCTCTGTAATAGGATAGATTAATGCAGTGTCTTACTGAAATAAAATTACTTCTGATAACTTCCTTCAACCCTCGTTCAACTTATTTAAATCACCCTATCTACTTCAATAGTAAGGTTTACTTAGTAATAATCCATGTTCTGACAATCTCTTGAGTCTTCATCTTACCAACCTATCGGTGTTGATTTTTGCTGAATACCAAATTAATTAAAGCCATTATCTGTGCCAATTTATTGTTTATCTTTACTACCCTTGTACTCTACTTTCAGAATATTCCATTCTCTAAGCCATAAAAATGTATAATAGCTACAGCAGGGTTTAACTCCAGGCTCCATAACAACTTCACCACCATCTAACATTAAGGACTTAAACCATTAACAACCAGTTTAACCCCAGACTCTGGAAGACTGCACCCAGTCGCTCTGCCCCTCTATTTCTTATAAGGCTGCCCATTCAGAAAAGAGTGGAAAAAATGATGAAGTATGTATCTTTTTGATTACTTTTCCGAATGGGGATCTGGTGATAGGCTGAGAGTTATAGCTAAAGCTTGCAGCCCTTCAGCAGTGCCCAGTTCGACTTTAGCCTCAGATCTTTATAGGAAGTAGAGGGGCATAGTGATCAGACGCAGCTGGTTTGGGGGTAAACCGTGTGTTAATGGTTTAGCTCCATAAGGCAAAGATGCACCTGGGACCCATATGCACCGTAACAAATTGCAATGCTTGGAGATCCTTTAAAATTTAAAGTCCCACACTCTTAAGCCAGGCCTTTAAAGGGACACTATAGTCACCCAGACCACTTCAGCTCAATGAAGTGGTCTGGGTGCCAGGTCCCTCAGGTTTTAACCCTTCACATGTAAACATAACAGTTTCAGAGAAACTGCTTTGTTTACATTTGGGGTTAATCCAGCCTCTAGTGGCTGTCTTCCGGACAGCCACTAGAGGTGCATCTGCAACGCTGGAGGCGAATTTCTCCTCCATCGCGCAGAGCGTCCAGAAGAAAGCATTGAGAAATGCTTTCCTATGGACACTTTGCATGCGCGCGGCACTTGCGCATTCGGCTCCAGTGATGTCGGACGGGGGAGCTGACGTCGGACGGGGAGAAGAGGTCACCAGCGCCGAGGGAGCCCGGCACTGGATTAAGTGGCTGAAGGGGTTTTAACCCCTTCAGCACCACTGGAGGGGGACCCTGAGGGTGAGGGCCCCCTCAGGGCACTATAGTGTAAGAAAAACCGCTTTGTTTTCCTGACACTATAGTAATCCTTTAACGTTACTAATTACTGCAAGTCTGGAAAGTCCCTTACATACTCACTAGGGGTGAATTTCTACTCATCTGCTTAATATTTACACAAGAGAACTAATGAGGTCAGAATTCCACCTGAAACAGGAGGAAACTGCACCCCACTAGAATTACCTCTAAATTTAAAAAATCATTTTAGGTAATAACCTTTATTAGTATATGAGTTTCTGATCTCTATAATTTATGTGGAAATATTATGCAATTTTCATGCTAATAATCCTATTGCCATACTACTTGTTTGTAAATTTCCCTTTTTTTCCTCGACTATTTGCCATATGCTCCCTTCTTTGTATGATACATTTAGCATATTATGATCCAATTGTTATATTGGCAACAAAGTGATTCCATAGCGATCTTTGAAGTATGTCATCCTGAGTATGAGACATACTCACAAATGAGTAAGTTTATAGCATCCATGTGGAGATGATATCATAGATATTATACTGGCTTGCCTGAACATGATAGGATATATCCGTGTAATTTACCCCAGTGGTGTCTTACTTGGCCTTTTATAATATATTCAATCTTGATCATTATCATTCATGCTATGTGATCATATTATACCTGATAGTATGGCGAGAAGATTGGGAGTCTATTGTTTTGTGTTCCTCCTACTTTTAATACTTTCCTCCCCTTATTGTATTGAATCTCATTGGGTAATATACGAGAAAGAGGAACATGGGTTCTCAGTGGAATAACATCATTATATACATATAATGAACAATGTATAAAGTTTGTGTGGAATGTCACCATTTAGTATGTACATATATTGTAGCAGCCACACTCCTCCGTTTGGGGACAGAAGGGGAGTTCGGAAACTCGGGCTGAATCTCCACATCGGATTACACCTATTTTGGCGTACAATATTGGACCCTGCCCCCTCTATGAAACTATCGAAGGGGTTGATGGAAAAATGAAAGGGGAGGATTATACCTCCCCTCAGTTGCTGTTCTTCCCCTCATTAACCTAACATAGCTATAATTTGTGAATTCCTTAGAGGGGGAGGGACATAACTCCCTTTAAAATTGGAAATAACACAAATGCAAGTTAGCTCTTGACAAAGGCGATTGGTCATGCCGAAACGCGGGTCGAGCCTTAGAGTCGATGCACCTTCCTGTGATTTGATTTTATGTTCACGTTCTGGGATGGATAGTTAGTTTGTAGCTTTTAGGCATATTGCCATAGGTATACTCTTGGGCTGAGAACAGCTTGAGTTTGGCATCTAAAGGGGGCCTGGCTGCCTTGAAGCAGCACTTTGGGAGAAATACTGAGATAGTTAGTCTTGAGGATGACTTTACCCTTACGTTCATGTGGATATAAATGATTATTTTTTCCTTTTCACATAACCCTCTCTCTCCTCCTCCCTAGGCATATGCGTTCTCTTTGTACCTGTGTTTTGGATCGATTATTGTCTTATTGTAAGTGTTACACCAGTAGAAACTCTATTTAGAACTTGCGGTTTTCTCCCTTTTTGTCCAATAACAAACGGTGGCATATTTCTGGATAAGGTATAACTAGCCAATATTCTAAATAACCAACTAGGTACTTACTATTACACTAGATCTGAGTGGAGGTATTACCTCATGTGTATAAGAGGCAACTTCAATGGTCAAATACCAGAATAGTGTTGGTTTAAGTCCTTTCTTTTTCAAATACTCCCTTCAAAATTACGTATGGGACGATTTAATGTTAACCACAGGCGTTAAATTTCATTCAAGTAAAAGGTATTACCTCATGTGGACAAGCGGTAATGTTAATGGGTTAAATGCCAGAATAGTGGTGGTTTACGTCCTTTCTTTTTAAGATACTCTATTTCAAATTTACCTATGGGACGGTTTAATGCCAACCACAGGCGTTAAGTTTCACTTATTACTCTAATCTAGCCTCTGTTCATTTGATGGTTTAAATGTCAGGACCTGTGGTTTATGTCCTCTTTTTATTAAATTCTTTATTTCAAATTTACTTACAGGATGATCTAATGCTAATCACAGGTGTTAATTTCCACCCATCACTCTAATCTAGCCTCGTTTCACTTGATGGTTTTACCATCTCTCATTAGTTCCTTATATATATTGCCACCTTAGATAAATCCAAAACGCATGGTGTCATATCTGTCCTTTGCATCTCTTCTACTTAAATGGGATACTTTTATGGCTTGTTACATTGTAAACTTTCCTGAGATTTGGATACAATACACTAACTAAATATACCTCTAGAGCAGGCATAGGCAACCTTAGGCACTCCAGATGTTTTGGACTACACCTCCCCTGATGCTTTGCCAGCATTATGGGTGTAAGAGCATTAAGGGGGATGTAGTCCACAACATCTGGGGTGCCAACCCCTGCTCTAGAGGCTGATTTGAAACAATTTCAATCAACCTCACCATTCTTATACATAGCCTCCTAGGTTCCCATCCCTTTTTAACTGTTATTATTAACACTTTTGATTAATTTAATTCACTTTGGTTTGCACGTTTTTGTTGTTTGTGTGTGTGTGTTGCATGTTTTCTTAGTAATAAAGATTATTACCTAAAATGATTATTTTAATTTAGAGGTAATTCTAGTGGGGTGCAGTTTCCACCTGTTTCAGGTGGAATTCTGACCTCATTAGTTCTCTTTTTTTCTATTCATGTATTCTCTGGGTTATGCCCTTATTACCTCTGTAATCCAAAAAAAGAGTAAGTTTACCTTACATCTGGGGCAAACTGTTTTTTTTTTTTTTTAAATATTTACACACCAAGTGGCTAGTGGCTTGTGGCAAGTGAAAATGTGAAAATGTTGAGCCATGGCTACATACCAATGAGATCTGATTATTAGAACCTCATTGGCAGCTGAAACTATTCAATATATAAAAATAATGAGACCCCTTTTCATAACTTGGGAGAAATTTCACTAGAGTGAAAGAAACATCCAGAGTTCTACTAAAGTGCTCACTGTAGTACATTAGCTTCCATTGGGATGGGTGGAACTAGTGTGAAAACTCTCCAAATGACCAAACCCATACAAAGACCTACGATATAGCTCCTCAATAAACATTATTTGATCTTGCTTTATATTGTCCTTAAATCTATTTTAATTTCAGTAAATGAATCCCACTATTTATCTTAATGTACTGATTAAAGGTGCTAATAAAAAAACTTAAGGCTTTGTAGATTGTGCATTGAATCTGCAACATTTTCTGACATCTGCACAAATAAAGAATTTGTAAAATGTCATTGATATTGCATTAATATATAAAAGAATACTATGCATAAAAATCTTAAGTACAGGACCTTACTGAATTATATGGATGTGGAAGGGGCAAACAAAAATTTGGTTTGATTTGGAAATTCAGGTAAGTAAAAAAAAAAAATTTGTCTGCTTTGGCAATTCGGACCCATGGCACTTCCGAACTACCAAACTTCAGCAATTCGGACAGTCGTAAGCATCAGAATGTCTGAATTGCATGAAACAAGTTGCACATGTCTAGTAAGTGGTTGTGGTGGAAGTCCAGGCA
This sequence comes from Pelobates cultripes, assembly GCA_933207985.1. Lineage (NCBI taxonomy): Eukaryota > Metazoa > Chordata > Amphibia > Anura > Pelobatidae > Pelobates > Pelobates cultripes. The sequence continues at coordinate 203,230,630 of OW240913.1, read as the reverse complement.
CTGGGAGCCCTATAGATGTGTAAGTGATTGTGGTGTCAGACCTGGCACTGGGAGCCATATAGATGTGTAAGTGGTTGTGGTGGTTATCCTGGCACTGGGAGTGCCCAGACTGCCACCACAGCCACTTACACATCTATAGGCAGGGCCGGACTGGCCCACCAGGATACCTGGAAATTTCCTGGTGGGCCGTGGCACCTGGTCAGGCTCTTGTAAGCCAGGCTAGCCGGGGATTATTAAAAAAAAAAAAAAAGGAAAGGAAAGGAAAAAAAATATATATTGCGGCAGGGCGGAGCTTAGCGTGCGGCGGGGGCCCTGCTAACAGCAGCATGGGAAGCAGGAAGGAGTCCCTGCTTCCCCAACAACCAGTCTCCAGGAGCACCAAGGGATGTGGAGGTAAGAAGCAGGTCAGTGTGTGTGTGTGTGAGAGACTGTCTGCCTGTGTGTGTGACTGTATGTCTGTGTGTGGATGTCTGCCTCTGTGTGTGTGCACGCATCTGCTAGTGAGTGAGTTTGTGTGTGTGTGTGCGTGTGTGCCACCACAACCACTTACACATCTATAGGGCTCCCAGTGCCAGGAATAAGCTTATTGGTCAAGATTACTGTCATCATTCACGTAATTTTCCCTCCCACTCTCTTATTTTGCCACTTTCAGAAATCCGAAGCACTTCGGCAATACAGACCAATGTCATTCGGTTCGGTTCGGCACTTCCGAACTACCAAACTTTGGCACTTCGGACATTCGTAAGCATCCGAATGGCATGAAATTTGTCCGAATGTACATTTGGAACGAAACGAATTGCACATGTCTACTGAGTTAACGTGACAGAAAGAATAAGTTTCTACTAATCTAATCAAGTTTCCACGTATAATAAATGGGATTCCTGTATGCGAAACATCCGGGTTTGTTGAATTAACATATGTCAATAACATATGTCAATCGTAATACAAGTATGTAATTAAAGGACCACTATAGTGCCAGGGTCTTTGGGTCCCCCCCTACCCTCAGGGTCCCACTCCTGCCGAGCTGAAGGGGGAGGAAGGGAGTAATCACTTACCTTTCTCCAGCGCCGGGCTCCCAGGAGCCCGGTGCTGGGGAAATCTCCTCCCTCTCCGACGTCAGCGCAGAATGCGGATGCACGGCAAGAGCCGTGCGCACATTCAATCAGTCCGTTGAAAGCATTTCTCAATGCTTTCATAGGGATAGCAGCATCTTCTCACTGTGATTTTCACAGTAAGAAGCGCAGAAGCGCCTCTAGCGGCTGTCAGTGAGACAGCCACTACACCCTGTTCCAAATTATTATGCAAATGATATTTTTCTCATTAACCTAAATAATTGATGTAAATAACAGTCAGCATAATTCTAATGTTATCAACTTTTTTTTTTTAATTCTTTATTTTTGTTGTGCATGAGATAACAGAAGCATGTTTACAGTGCCAAGACTGCAGGTACATTCGATTTGAAAACGAAGTATGTGTTAACATTTGCATGGAATGTGGAGAAAGCACATTTTTTTAATTTTATAAACATTCTAAATACAGGCTAACATTGTATGTCTATTGTAGTGGGTCACGTTGGGGGTCAGTAAGCTTGAGACAGTAGGCATACAGTGATTTTAAAGAGTATAATGGTGATTAGAGACAGTTAAACATTGCCTAGCTAGCTAAAAAGCACTTTTTGATTGCCTAGGTGAGTACGGCCTCATCACATTAATTCGCAGATATGGTCTTGAGATAGCGACACATTTTTAGGATGTAGGCGATATAAACAAGCTTATTTATGTCAGGAGATTATCACCCTGCCACATGAATATTTACAGGCTATGCTAGCTGACAGTTGTTTGTGGTGCAATCATATAATTAAGGGATATTTGCATAGACAGCATAATTTGCACGGACTAAAGTAAAGTAAAGATTGGTCAAGGGGCATCTTAAACAGGATAAGTGAGCAGCAGGCATATTGAAAAGAAACTAACCAATTATTCAGCGGGAACTGGAGTTATACGTGTTGGACCTGCGCTATGCCAGAGATACAGTCCCGTTCACCGATCAGCCGGTTCCTGCATGGAAGATTTAACATTAGAGTCTTACATTGATTGTGAGTCTCTTGTCAGGAGGCTGCAGTGTAGCATGAACAGCATCACTAAGTCTCGACTGCTGTGTTCGCTGTCAGCCTATGCCCAACACAGGGAAGGATGGTAGGGATGCTTTGCGGTCCAGCTGGGGCATGAGCTGGTGCAGCGTCGCTGGTTGGTGTCTGGCCCGTTCGCCCGTCGCTGTGGAGGTCTGCCTTTATGTTACCAGTAAGTGGAGTCCCCTTTTGGTGCCCTGGGCCCTTCCGTGACATCGGGAAAGTTTGGAGGCTTGAGGGATGCTTGTCTGCGGTTGGTCGCTTAGTGGGTCTCGGCCTCGGGCCATATCTGTTAGGAGTTAGTGGGCACCATCTGGTTGTGAGTGTTGCGTGGCTCCATCTTTCCTGTCGATGTGCAGGTAATGCGGGTCTTTTCCTCCAACGCCATCTTTTAGGTCTTGTCGGATGGGGGCCTGTGTGGCTGTGTCAGGCAAATGCGGGTCTTTCAGTGGGTAAGTGCTCTGTTTCTGTGGCTTGCCTTTCTCTGCTAGTTATTTTCACCCAGAAGGCGTCGATCTTGTTTTGTATTTTTTGCGTCTCTGCTTGGTAGTAGCGGTCTCATGCGGTGTCCGCCATTTTGTAGGCCAGTGTGTCCAAGGGCAGTCTGTGGGGCTCCGCTGACCTTTGTTTTCGTGGCCCCGCTGCCTGGGTGTGCAGGACTGGGATCACCCCCACCAGTCTCGAGAGGGGGGGAGCGGGTAGTTGGTGGTTCGGTGTCTCCGGCGCGTGGACGAGGAGAACGGCCATCTCCCAACTGCTCCGTCTGCCGCAGCCTGCCGCCTCGTGTGCTCGATTATTGGGCTTCCTCAAGTTTGGTATCGATTGAGTCACCAGGGAGCCCCAGACCTGGGTAGCGTACCCCAGCATCATTGCAGGCTTGAGAACTGTGAGTATTTCCCCGGAAAATGTTTTTTTGGGCGAGAGCTCTTCCACCATGCGGCTGCTCTGCTTGCAGGTCAGGACCCGCCCCCCCGTTACCATCTATTAAGAGTACAATTCAAATTTTATTGAACAAACCTCTTAATGATAACAGTATTTTTTTAAACAAAAAAAAAAATCTGTTCCAAATTATTACACACAGTAAGTTTCAAAACACTTTATAAGTTGCAAAGCAATGAAAATTGTCATTTGTTGTGTTTGCAGCATATTTATTGAAATCAAAAGCTATATCAAACTTATAACAACATTTTAACTTTTTAAACATTTTAACAGGTCACGATACATTGACCCCTTATTTGATAGCAGCTTCACAAGTCTTGCATCCATTGAACTTGTGAGTTTTTGGACAGTTTCTGCTTGAATTTGTTTGCAAGATGTCAGAATAGCCTCCCAGAGCGGCTGTTTAGATGTAAACTGCCTCCCACCCTCATAGATCTTTTGCTTGAGAATGCTCAAAAGGTTCTCAATAGGATTGAGGTCAGGGGAGGATGGAGGCCACTCCATGACTTTCTCTCCTTTTATCATTGATGCAGAGGTATTCTTTGCAGCATGAGATGGTGCATTGTCATGATTTTATTACGGAAAGCATAGTTCTTCCTACTGTACCAGGGAAGAAAGTGGTCAGTCAGAAACTCAACATACCTTGCAGAGGTCATCTTTACACCTTCGGGGACCCTAAAGGGGCTGACCAGCTCTCTTCCCATGATTCCAGCCCAAAACATGACTCCACCACCGCCTTGCTGACGTTGCAGCCTTGTTGGAACAGGGTGGCCGTCCACCAACCATCCACTACTCCATCCATCTGGACCATCCAGGGTTGCACGGCACTCATCAGTGAACAGGACTGTTTGAAAATTAGTCTTCATGTATTTTTCTGCCCAATGCAGCCGTTTCTGCTTGTGAGCATTGGTTAGTGGTGGCCGAATAGAAGGTTTATGCACAGTTGCAAGACTCTGGAGGACTCTACACCTTGATGTCTGTGGGACTCCAGAGGCACCAGCAGCTTCAAATATCTGTTTGCTGCTATGTAATGGTATTTTAGCAGCTGCTCTCTTGATCCGATGCAGAATCTGGCAGAAATCTTCCTCAATGTGCCTTTATCTGCACGAACCCGTCTGTGCTTTGAATCAGCCACAAATCTCTTAATAGTGTGATGAGCACGCTTACGTTTTTGTGAAATATCTAATGTTTTCATGCCTCGTCCAAGGCATTGAACTATTTCACTCTTTTCGGCAGCAGAGTTATAATTTTTCTTCCCCATTGCATGAAAATTATGCTCTGCTTAATAATGTGGAACACCCTCCTTTAGTAGTTTTTCCTTAAATTGGGCTCACCAGGCAATCTAATTATCACAGGTGTCCGATATTGTTTTCAGTGATCAAAAGAGCCCTGAGACACAATGCCATCTAGGAGTTAAACCGAAAACCAAAATATTTCATTTTTGGGACACTTAAATAGAATTTGCATAATAATTTGGAACAGGGTGGAGAGGTTGGCTTAACCCTCAGTGAAACATAGCAGTTTCTCTGAAACTATGTTTACAGCTGCAAGGTTAACACTAGATGGACCTGGCATCTAGACCCCTTCATTGAGCTGAGGTGGTCTGGGTGCCTATAGTGGTCCTTTAATCTATTTAACTTCACATGTATAAGAGAGAACTTCTCTGTATAAACACCTGATCGAGTTAGGTTGAGAATAGCTCCAACTGCATTCTGCTGAACCCTTGGGTCGTAGGACTTGGCCAGTGTGAGGAGGGGAAGGATACCCCCAGCAACGCCTATTGCTTCACGATTGGACTCTGGAAGAAAAAGATATATTCAGAGGGTTTGGACATAATATAATTAATCATGGCTAAGACAGGCCTATTTGAAGCAGCACTGTTGCCTAAAATTATCTTTAATTACATCAGTTTAATTTAAAACAAGATTTCCAGCAGATCATAATTTTCAAGGTAAGCTACATTAATCTGGTAATAATGCATGAAAATATGACAACATTTTGGAATTATTTACCTATATACAGATTAGGAGGTCAGTATTGAAGCACAGTGCTGTATCAGCACTCCATGCATATGTTTTGATGTGTAGATTTCCAGGAGTCCAGATAGACTGGATCCAGTAACATGGGTTGGTTTGCCCCACTGGAGCACTCGATAGTCAGTAACATTTTCAGGCTAAGTCTCCTTTCTGTTTTGTACTCAGTGTAAAATCTCAGCAAATCCCTATCTAACACATCTAATTTTAATGTAGCATTATCTTGCTCAGGTTCCTGGTATAGGCACTTCAACAATGTCCTGCTCACCATTGCTTAGATCCCCTTGTAAAAACTATCATTTAATCAGTTCAGATACCCACCGGACATTGCAAGCGTCATGACACAGGCACATGAGTTACACTGCACAGCAGAATCTCCTGACTCCAGCAGCTCCAGCACTGGTTCAAGTAAACCCACGTGGACAACAAGCTCCTTATTTACTGGACAAGGAAGAGAAAACACAGTCCACAGTCATTAGCTGCTACTTATAAATGTCTCACAGTGGTGGTTCTATGATGAAGTAAACACAAACCTGAAATATGGAGTTTTCTTACAAATTAAAATGATTTGAAAGAGGATAAATAAAGCACACTATACATGATTAAAAAGGTGCTGTTAATGTTGACACAACAATCCCTACACATCAACACCAACCAATCTCATTTATAGGAGTAACAGAACAAAAAGCTCTACTTTAAAGGGAAACTCTAAGCACTCCGCTTAATGAAGAAGTTTTGGTGTATAGACCATGTCCCTGCACACTCACTGCTTAATGATCTGCCATTTAGGAGTTAAAAGTAATTTTGTTTCTGTTTATGCAGCCCTAGACATACCGGTACTTCCCCTTGCTGTGATTGGTATAGCGTGAATGAAAAAAAATGTTTTATTTTCAATCAGATCTTACAGAACTATATCTCCTGCTCTGTTAATTTAAAAATAAACACACAGGAGGCTGTTGTGGGATGTAGCCTCCTATGTGCAAGAGATAAGAAATTCTTAACTAAACACCTGCATGTGCAATGAGGTATGGTAAAAAATGTATACTCTTTTTCAGGCTGTGTGCAGAGAAACTATGGCAAGAGCTGCATAAACAAAGACATTTAACTCCTAAATAGTACAGAATTGAGCATTGAAACTTGCAGGTACATGATCTCTAGTTGTTTGTTGCTTAGAGTGTCTCTAAGCAAACAGGCTTCTCATAGACTTTGTCAATGCAGTGCAGCTGACACCTCTGATTCATGAGCAAATTTTTGCTAACTTTAAAAAAATGATAATTTTGTAAACCCCGGTTTCTATTTTTGTATTTGCAGTAATTGTATGTTGTAACAATGTTGTAACTAAGCACTGATAAGAGTAGACACTGAATCTCAGCATTTCTCATCATCCTCCAACTTTCAGGTACTGACTGAATCCTGGAAGATTCTCCATCTCATTTATCCCAACTTTGTTATCTTAGTATTATCATCATCATCATTCATCATTATTATGTGGTTCTATAGCATTGTTACCATTTACACCTGTAGTTTGCCACTGTAATTTTCAGTGCATGCAGTTTTTTATTGTTGTTTTCATTGAATGTATTCCACCAATATCTCATGTACACATAGTTATTTATATTTAGGGTGATAGAATTATCTCCATCCCTCTCCCTTAGACCCACCTGCGTTCCCACTATATTTACAGCATGTTCCTCCAGCTGTTTTAGATTGTACTGTTCATTTTCTTTACATTTTACCAGTAACTCCAGCTCTCCGTTCCTTTCCTTTGATCATCACTTCCAAATCCCACCTGCTACCTCTGTCTCAAAACTCCAGCATATCCTTTAGATGTAAGCTCGTAACCTAACAAAGCACTTTGCATAAAAGAGCTTCAATGGCTGGATCTCAGCTCACGGGCAGGACCCTCTTTACCATTTGTCTGTGTATATTGTATGTTCTAACCTAATTGTACAGTGCTGAGGAATGTATTGGCACTTTATAAACGGCAAGTAATAATTAATAATTAAAAAAGAAATACATTTAACAGTTTTATATAGCAAAATGAAACATGCCCAAAGGGCAAGACTAATTTTTTTTAAAATTTTTTTATTAATTTTCATGACTTGACATATGTTGAACATTTTTTGAACTGTCAAACTGTTAGCAAGCACTGGCATAAAGCTATATTTTTCAAAATAAAATTTAAAGAAAAAAAATCCAAATTGTATCTCTACATACATACTTACATAATATTGTTATGTAATTTAAGAAAAATGCATAAAAGATGATTGTAAGCAGAACTTACAGTTTCCTTCAAGTAAGAAGTTCACTAAGGACAAGGAAGACATCTGCTGAACTTCTAGGTCACTGGATTGCAGCAAAGCTTGATAGGGCCCCAGGTATTCAGCTGGCAGAGGAGCATTCACTAAAAATACAGAAATGGACATAAATAAATTGAAAATAGGTAATAGCATGATTGCTTATATTTATTTAAATGGTGAAAAGAAAGAATATTTGTTTTATCTGGTCCATGCAGTATTATATCTCAAACCAACCATGAAAACCACAAATTGGACTGTTCTAATGACACTGAATCCTCAGCTCAGGCACTAAATAAGTAACTCATAAAAAGACACTCTAAACACCAAAACAACTTTAGCTTCAGTAAGAGGTTTTGGTGTATAGAAGCCAGCTTCCTGCCCACCGACTATGGTCTAGGTCTGGGACCAACATTTGGGAGTTACTCTGCCAAGCAGCCATTAGTAGCTTTCCCTGGGTGCACCCGGTTCAGCACTTTGCCTTCATGCGAATGGAACCGAACGCTAGCTCTCTGGTGGCCATTCACATGAACCAAGCCCACAAATAGTCAGCAGCGGTACTTAGCAGCGACAACTATGGAAATAATTTTGGCATGAGGGATTTATGGGTTTCCGGTCACCTCAGCAGTGCTTAGCTGCGAATGTTATGGAACAGGGCTATTTGGGGATGTATTATTTGTAGGGTTATGGTATATTTTATGATGTTTTGGGGTAATTTTTATGTTTTTTTGTTTGCCTCACTGTTCCTGGGAGATTATTAGCTTACCAGTCCTTTAGCGCAATTATCTCAAGGCCCAGAGATTCCTGGGAGGGGCTTGTGGTGAATACAATGGAGACCCCTTGCTTGGGTCTGTGCATAAAAGGCTGAGTTCGGCTCATTAAAATCAGTTGCACTACCAGAACTATGTATTGTCTAGTTACTGGGATGGGAAAGGGCTAATCACCTTGTTCCAACTCGTGGAGGATTCGGCGGGGAAAGTCATGTAAAGACTAGAGCGCCCAGGATTGTGTGTTGTCCAGTCCCTGGGAGTAAAAAGAGCTTGCCTCCTATCCTGTTCCAGTACAGAAAGGCTCCAGGAAGACCCCAGTCAAGCCACGGCAACTGGGGCAGAAGCGCTGAGGTTTTCCCCTGTTCCAGTTAGGAAGTGGTACTTGGCAGATGTCCCCAGCCAGGGTACAGGGAGCTCCACTACAGTTAAATTAACAGAGCAGGCCACAAGAACTTCTAAAGTAAACACTGTGCTATAAGATCGGATTTAAAAAGGAAACCATTTTTGTCCATGGATCACAGCCAAACGAGGTATTGTAAGGGCTGCAGGCCTCCCAAAAGTTCCAAAATGTGTTACCTGCTTTTTGGGACACCAGACAACCGACCACAAAAGCCTAGTGTGAGTTCCGCATTATACGCACTCTCTCTACACTCAAGTCATTAAGAACACGCAGAGTGCTGAAACAGCACTCCTTGAATTGTATGCACCAGCCTGCTTGATTGTCAGGAAGCTTGAAAATCATCCCCTTTTCTGTTAGGGATACAGCCAACATGAAAAAAAATCATTTCATTTTAAATCAGATGTTAATGTGTTTCAAGAGATTCTTTTGTGTTAGGAATACAAATCTGAATTCCTTACACTATATTTCCCTCTGGTTCTCCCGTCCTCCACCTAGTCTCATTTGGTGGTTTTGAATGAATGCCATTGGCAAACTATTCTGATAAACAGGTATTTGTGTCCACTGTGGCAAAGAAACACATGTACTTACAATGTTGGCTCATATGTAAATAGTAAAGAGCTGCAGAATGCTGGAGATCAGCATTTTCCGAAAATGCCAAAATCTTCAAAGCATCCAGAGTCTCCTTTCCAAGTGGTGATGATTGCAAACCTACAAAAATAACAAAAGAAAAGAAAGTGACAAATGATTAAAAAATTCTATACTGCGTATATTCCACTCCTGGTTCAATTAACAGGAAATATGTTTCTTAAACCACTATTGTCCTCTACTAATGTAAAGCTGCTATGATAAACCACTCCTCAGTACAAGAATAAACAGGAAGGACTTTAATCCCTGTACGTAAGTCTGACATTGACTTCGTTTGGCATTGTGGTTGGCCAAGAATCAAAATATCCCTAGTATGACTAGCTCCTTATATTTTATTTATCTGAGACAGGTTTTTATGCAGACGTACCTACATAATGCAGGATAAAGATGTTAAATCTTAGTCCGTCTATTAGACTTAACATGCTAGCAATTCTATAAGTTTAGATTAATAGGAAAATAATGCTTAATTTGTATGCAAAAGTATGATGATTAGTGATGTCCCGAACGGTTCGCAAACGGTTCGCCGAACGGTTTGCCACGAATGGTTCGCCACGGACTCATCATTGAGTAAACTTTGACCCTGTACCTCACAGTCAGCAGACACATTCCAGCCAATCAGCAGCAGACCCTCCCTCCCAGACCCTCCCACCTCCTGGACAGCTCACTAAGAATGCAGCTTCACAATGAATGTAAAATGGATGGTGTCCAGGAGGTGGGAGGGTCTGGGAGGGAGGGTCTGCTGCTGATTGGCTGGAATGTGTCTGCTGACTGTGAGGTACAGGGTCAAAGTTTACTCAATGATGAGTCCGTGGCGAACCGTTCGTGGCGAACCGTTCGGGACATCACTAATGATGATGTCAGCAACCAATCACAATCTAGAATTTCAACAGTTGAACTGATTAGTCAATATAATTCTACTGCACACATAAGAGGAAAGGATTGTTTGAAATTGCTGATCATGGTGGATATCCTCTTTACAAAGGGAGGTCATGTTAACAAAAAAATATATTTTTTTTGTGATGTGATATATACATAGTATATACTGATCAGGGGGAATCTTTGCAGTTTACACAAAGATCAGGTAACTTTTCTGCATTCTTCGTCATTTAACATTTTAGGCAGTCACTGATAGACATCAACAAAACACATACCTATTTTAGAATTGAAAATGTACAGACTGCCCAAACCACATATAAATATAACAGTCATTTCACCACCATTTATTTACCTTGTGTCCCTTATATTACATATAAAATAACAAATACAAAAACTACAAGTGAAGAAACTACTGACATTTTTTAAAAAAACAGTATCATATCACATCAGCAATTTTTAAACTGCTATATGAATGTGCAAAAAGAAAAATAAAGTCTGACGGCATAATAACTTTAAACGGACCAAGTCATATTATGCTTTGTTTTCTGTCAATCATTAACTGTAGCTATGAAAGGTTAAAAACAGTCAAATCATTAACACACAATGAAAGGATGCAGAGTCCCTTTAAGTTGTAAAAACACAACCCACAGATCAGCTGTTATTAAAGAGACACTAACACATTTTAAAGGAGCTCAACTCATTATTGAAACTAAAATGTATATAGGCAGTACTATCGAAAATATGACCAGAGCAGCCTGCACAATTCTACAAAAAAAATATATTTTGAAAGAATATGTCCTAATCATAAATGATCTCTAGCCACCAGGATTTCTTTTATGTATAAATTATATAATCTGAATGAGTTTGTTGAAAGCTTTGGGAGTAACATGAGATGTGAGACCTCCCCCCTTCTCTTCCCATAAATATATCAGTCTGAGACTGTAGGCTCAGCTACTCCTTTGAAGCAAACTAGACATTTCAGAGGCAGGATGTGTCAAATCCCTCCGAATGTGCATAGTACAGAAACAGGATGAGCTCGGTATCTATGTGATCCTATAGACTGTAAGCTCATTTGAGCAGGGTCCTCTTTTATTATTATTATTATTATTATTATTATTATTATTTTATTATTTCTAAAGCACCAACAAATTCTGCAGATCTGTACAGCGGGTGGACTAACAGACACTTAATTGTAACCAGACAAGTTGGATGAACAGGAACACAGTGGTTGAGGGTTCTGCTCAATGAGCTTACATGCTACAGGGAGTGGGGTATAGTGACACAAAGGGTGAGGGTAGGGGTAGAAAAAAATAGGTTGATAGAGAAGTATTCACGGAGGGCTTAGTGGGTTATTTCTGACAGCTGCAGGAGAGATGCAGTATAATTGAGAAAAGAGGTCTCAATACAGAGTCTTGAGAAACATCAGGATATCAACAAATTAAAGAGACCGTAACAAAAGGTTAAGAGCCGTTTGACTTTGAACTGACACCAATTGGTATTTTTTGGCATCAAACTGTTTAAAACATGCTCTCAAAGATGTAGCTTCAGATGTTTCCAGACAGCTTACCAATTTTAAACGGTTACATAGAGACTTTGTTATTACAATTATATAACTTGGTCAAGCTGTAGTGGAATGCTGAATGCACATCATGTGCGCTTGGTATATTTTGTAAAGATCCCTAAAGGTGACATCTCCGTTCAGAGTCTTGTACCCATAGGGTGCAGTAGAAGGTAGGTGTACTTACCTTAAGTTGTCCTCTGCAGCTGCCACTTTCATCAGCAATGTATCTGCCCAAAAAAAGTGTCCGTGATGTACTCTAGCACTAGTGCAAAAGCATTCCACTGAGGTCTATGGAGGATCCAGGAAGATCCTCCACAGATCAGATCTCGTGATCAGCAAGCCAATGCGGTCACTTGACGACTGCAGAGATTGGACAAATGTTGTTGGGGAAGCTCCACCTTTAGTCAATCTCACGTTTGCCCATAAGACAAAATTAGCTTATGGGCAGTGCAATCATGAGCATTACATCTTTATGAAATATTTAGAAGTGACTGCGCTGCTTTATTTGGCCTTTGGGTGCCAAAGTTGAAATAACTTGAAAACCTATCTTTAATGGAAAAAAAAAAAAAAACATTTAAAAAAAAAATAATCCCCCTTCTTGACAATTAGTACATTTTTGTTTTTCTTTTCTTGTTGGAAACAGATCTCAAACAACAGTCTGAATTAATGTGAATATGAGTGTACCAAACATTAAGAACAGAACACCATCTCTCTTCAATAAACAGATTGAATGGGGTAAATTACAGGTTAAAGCCATGATGCTACATTGAAAGAAAAAAGAAAATCACTTGTGTGTAATGGAATGGAAGAGTCATGTTGCATGCCTTCTGTTTCATTAAGATAACAGGAGGAAGGTACAGGTTGATAAATACGCAGCAACTTTTGAGAAAGCCTATACATCTTTACATTTTCAATCAAGAGAATTTCTTTATGTCTGGTGTGCACACTTATCCCAGGAACAGTCTAGTAAAAAAAAAAAAGAAAAAAAAAAAAAAGAAAGAGATAAACTGCAATGTTTTCATTGCAGTGTGAAGACCTTGTCTAGTGGCTGCTAGAGGTGCTTTCTGCCGTTTCAGAGTTTGGCTCTGTGAAACAACTCTGGACGTCCTCACGCTTTGCCCAAGGAGATCCAGCATCAAGCAACATTCTACAGGAAAGCATTGAGTCAATGCTTTCCTATAGAGGAGGCCTAATGCAGGCGGTATTCACCACACATGTGCATTAGGTTCCCTTGCCCCCCAATCGGCTGACATTGGTGGAAGAGACGCACGTTACAGCACCGAGGGACCTTGGCGCTGGAATCAGGTAAGTTAAAGAAAGTTTTTTTGTTTCGTTTTTTAAGCCCTTTTCTGAACGGTGGGGGGAGCATTCTAGTGTTCGGATGCATCTTTGTTTTCCTAATACTAAAAAGAGTTCATTTAACTCTAAATTAATCTTATTACTGTTAGTCAGTAGAATGCTGTTGGTGGGTATTGATGACTGGTTTGGGAAACTGTTATAGAGACTGTATATTATTAGAGGATGCACAACCGAATACCAGGGGAGGCTGGTGAAGTTTTAAATTGATGTGGGCGCCAGACTCTCCCCGAATAACTTGGCTCCACCCCCTCTCGACTTTGTGGACCCATATGAAACATGAATATAGCTTTCAAATAAAATGTAAAAAATGAAAATATTAAAAAAAAATAAACCCACTTTACATGGTTTGACTTATTTAAATGCCATAGATGTGACCTGCACATTGGAGAGAAATGTAAGTCCCATATCTGGCACTGAAACAGTAAAAACATAATTCCCAGATTTTACTATTAGCATGACGTAAAGTCATGATTTTATTGATGGCACAGAAGCAAGTACCATGCATTCTCTTTTTTCTCCTTCACTCAGCAAAGAAAATCATTAGTACAACACACACCTCCCAGGAACAAAGCAACCAACCACGACACAGCTCTTCAACCTATAGTCCATGTACATTTTCTTGTAATGGTCCAATTTATGGTTAAATTCCCCCCCCCTCATAACATTGTAAAGTGCTACGGAATCTGTTGGCGCTATATAAATGGCAATAATGATAACAATTAAAAGGGGTGGATAATTTGAAAATTAGCAAGGAGGTTAGGGAACAAAAGGAGATACCATTTGGCCATAGTTTAATGCGATAATGGGGGTTATATAAAATGTTCTGATATATAGGGTGGGCCAAAAATTTGAGTAGGATATGACTTGTATTTGTTAGTAGTTCAAATCGTTTGCTGCAGATAGATCATAAAGATAACGTTTTCGGCTCCATCATTTTTGCCCTGTCGTACTATACATGGAAACAAGAGGAAACCACATTACGTATTCTCTGATTTTTTTTTTCTGGTTATTGGATGTTGGCTTGGTTATTGTCCTTCCTGACATCTGTAATCCTGACCAGGCTAGTTCTATTGCATTCTCATATATCTGGTATCTCGATCTTTAACGTTAAACCAGGCCATTTTAAGTCCAGTAATATGTTATTTCTGACCTGTACTTGTAAGTTGGGTAGTGTAGCCATGAAAACCCAGGATCTATCTGGGATTGTCACTATGGTGCAGCAATTGTGGAATCTGTATAACTTTGCACTTTTAATATTGCGCTTTATTGAATGCACTCTTTAGATGTGGGAACAATTATGAGATCATTTTTGTTTATTTATTGCATGTCACTTTATAGAACAAAATTCACTTTAGGCGCTCCACCGTTTGTGTGTGGTTTTAAAAGCACATTTGGTGTTTGAGCAGCTGAAAATATTTTATTTCATTAGTCTCCTAGAAGAGATATGCAGTAAGATTTTTTTCAGATGCACCTTTCTGCACAAAAACTGCTTGCAATATCTGATTTACCTGGAGTCCGGAAAGGATTCCAATAATATGTTAAAACGTATAAATCAAGCAAATCAATTTGGAAAACAAATGCAGCACCCCCCTCTTGCCAGCAATGGGTATGTCTAATTGTATGTGTGTTTAGTGCAGGTGTCTATTTGCATGTGCAGGAGTGAGTATGTATGTAGGGTACATGTGTGTATCATGCAAATGTGCATCAATTATTCAGGACAGGACATATATTTGGCCAAGTTACCTCTTCCTCTCCAAACACATCAACAATAGCATCATTACTACATCAAACTGGATGAAAAGAGGTAATAGTGGGACAGGTGTTCCAAACTAGAAATATCATTTACAGAGTTACTCCAACCACAATGATAGCAATTTCAGCCATTTGAAACACTGTACATAATGATATATCTGTAATTATGTGCTGGGAGCCAATGTCACCCCCCCATCATACGTGACATCGGCAGCCCGTAAATGCTTAATGGAAATTCTGTGCATAAAATGTATTAGTTGTCAGTGCGCGCTGCATGCTGATAACAGACCCAGAAATCTCCCTCCTGCAGGCAGAGCAAATGTAAGGGGAAAATTGCTATCCCCAAAACATTGCACTCCCGCTTCCCTATGTTTTTACACAGGAAAGATACCCACCACCCACAAAAGGGTTATAGAAAAAAAAAAATAAACCCCCCCCAAAAAAACACAGCAAAATTGCTACAGACTTTACATAACTTTATTGCACACAGCAATTCCCTGCCTTGCTGTATAAGGTGTTATCTTTAAAACCCATTACTACAAAAACTAACTGATCTGATGGACATGTATGATGGTTTGCCTGTATGTGTATGCAATGTCTATAACATGAATATGTTTATTACGGATATACTCTGTACTCACAGGTTGGAAATGAAAAATTATTCAGATCCCCCTCCCCCATATGTATGGAAAATAAAATGTAAAAATATCCCTTTTTCTAATATATAAAACCCATCACCCATTATGACACCTTTATAAATAGCACAAGCCCTATGGCAATATGCTTATAGTTAGTAATAAAGCCTTAATTTATGCATAGTCACAGGGTTTGCAGAAATATTAACAGCAATGCAAGAGCATCCTCATTAAGTTGATTTGGTTGGCCAGCTATGCATCATTCAACCTAGCATAATTTATGTATTTTTGCATGCATTAGAAAAGTAATTAACTGGACATAATGTTCACAACTGTTGTTTTAAATAATCTAAAAAATAGAATTTATTCATGTTAAATGTAGGTCCTTTTATTCATATACATTGCACTCCTGCATGGGTGAATGTTTATGTATTTTAAAATAATCAAATTTCCATGAGTATGTTTCACATGTAGAGTCATTTTCTCATATTTTTTTTTATTTTTGCTGGAAATGGCAACGCAAAAGTAAATTTATATTATAAAGACTTAAAGGGGAATTGACTTATCAAGGAAAAACTGGGTGCCATTCCTGGCTAAAGTGCTAAATAAGGAGTAATCACCATGGAAACCAATTGAAATATCTTCCAACATGCTTTGCCTTGATACATCTCCCAAACAGTAAAAATAAATGCTCTTTATAAAGGGATGGATCCTTGCCTCACTCTACACTGCTCGCAGCTATTCAATCATTGGGAACAGTCTATGAATAGCAAAGGGTTAACTGGGTATGCAAATATTTGGTGTGTTCCATTTTAAGCTTGGCATGGGAAGAGCATAATTAATATTAAATACACACATTGAACACAGTGTCATATACATTTTTTAGGGGCAAGACATAAATTGTCACTCATTAAAACAATGACCAATCTGTAGCCAACAACAAAATAATTTGATTCAAAAACAGAAAACACATCCAATATTCAAGAGAACTTACAATGGTAACTTAATTACATAACCTATAAAATATTTTTATAACTATATGGGGCATGGAATATTTGAATAATGCATTTAGGTCACGGATATCTTAAATAAAACAGGTTACAAATTGCACATCTGAATACTTTTATTGTACAATGATTAGAAGCGTAAAATAAGCACCCCTATCCTATTCTAGAAACACAGATGTGGTACCTTCCTGTAGCTCTCTGAAGAAAGCATACAGCCATTTTTACATAAAATAGTCGATTCGAAATAGAATTATAAAATGTTTTTGGTCTACAAAAAAAAAAAAAAAAACACACTGGCGTTGTGGCAGGTTTATGCAATGTATGATCATGTACTGTAACTAAACCCACATTGTTTTTGCTTAGATTAGGTATTAAAAAACAAACAAATACGATTACATTGTGTGAGCTTTGAAATTGCTGTTTAGTGAATGAGTATGTTGTATGATATATAAACATTTTGCAAACTAGACAATTGTGCCAAATGCTTTATAAAACACAGAATTGTGGGTGGATTATTAAGATTATTTTAAAGGAATCGGATTGTTTCTACATTGTTGTATATGGATGTTCAAGTCACTGTATTTGTCTTATTTCCTGACAGTCCTGTCATAAAAGGGTTAATGAGTGCCTCTGCAGATATTTGCATAATGCCACATTATTGTTCTCTAGAAAGCAAAGTGGATGTAACTCAGTACTGTTGTCACAGGTTATACATAGCTCATGTATTCTTTTAGTGAAAAAGGTTAGGGACATGTTATACCTGGATATCTGAAAGTACCAATCACCTTTGGCAACAATTGGTCAATTCTGAAGGGTTACTTCAAGCATCATGACCACATCAGTTATTTGATGACTGCAGCGTTTCGCTATTAACCACTTCCTCTATGGCAGCAGAAACTAACCACTTCATCTATGGCAGCGTCATGAGCCATTAACTCTGGGCTGACCAACATCAGTTCTGTGTTTCACACCAGCCCACAAAGCATATTATCATTAAACAGCCATTGGCTGCCCCCGCGCCATGTTGTCCTTCTTCTCAGTCCATCCTCCTTAAAGTCCCTCCCACTCCGGTGTGGGGGAGTGATTTCAGCCAAGGAGGATCAGACTGATGGGAGAACTTGGCAAAGGGAATGGAGGATAGTTTTTAGTATGTGTTCTATTATTTTGGTTAGAGGCAGACCACCTCTAACCAAAACCAGTATTTAAAATATAAAAAAAAAAAAAAAAAAACCACACTGTATTTCGTTTGGAGTAACCCTATACTTTTCATGGTTAACCATAAATGTTACATCTGCATAGCCCCAGCTGTCCCAGATTTGGTACAATAGTCCTGATTTTAGACCCATGTCACACCATCACAGGTTTGTTCTTTGATTCCTCACAAGGACACTAGAAAACACCAGACTTTGGTAACTCACAAGGAAACCAACTGTCCTTCCCTCCATTTCATCTTTCAAAGTACATTCCATCTGTCTCTTCAATTCTCTCTCAGCCCACATTGCCATTGTCTACTGTCTCCCTGACTGTCCTCTACTCTTTTTTGATCATTTGTCTAATTTGCTTCCTTACTTTCTCTCCTCTGACACTTCTTCCTTTATTTTTGGTAGTTTCAACATTCCTATTAACCAAACTAACAACGTAATAGCATCTAGATTTTGATCTATCACCTTCTCCTTTGGCCTTACTCAATCGACTAACTCTCCTTTACACATCTGGCAATACCCTTGACCTTGTCTTTTCCAAAATATGCTGTTTCTAACACAACTTACTCTCCGTCTGATCACCGTCTTCTACCCTGCACTGTCAATGTGCCCCCCACTCAACATATTAAACCAAGCTAGTCTCAGGCAAGTATTAGGAATTAGAAATCTGAGCTATCTTGAACTGTATCACTTCTCTTCCTCTATCTAATCTCCAATTACTTTTCTCTTAACTCTCTCCTGCCCCTAGATGTGGTTGCACCAATTAAAGTTCACTCTAAGGACCTTTTGCATGTCACTTCACAACCAAATAAGGAATGCAAACTCCACTCTTTCCTCATCCTTTCAATACACGGCGTAGATGCTGTTCCTTCCTCTACTCTTAACTACTTTTCTCCTGTCTTGGAAAATTATCTCTAAACATCTCCTATTCTCTCGCACTACATGTCCTTTTGATCCCCTCCCCTCACACCTTATCCAATCTATTCTTGTTACTAATGCATTTTTTTCCTCCTCTGTCTACTGGCATCTTCCCCTCTTCCCTCAAACAAGCATTCGCCAATCCTATACTAAAAAAAAGCCATCTCCTGGCCATACTTCTACCATCCTATATTACTACTCCCCTTCACTTATGAGTTTCCTGAACTGCTTGTGCTTTCCTGTCTAACTTATTTTCTCATTTTTTTTAACGCTCTCTTTAAACTCTTGAATCTGGCTTCCACTCCCTCTAACTCAAACTGCTCTTAACAAATTGATTAAACAATCTAATCACTGCTAAAAATAAAGGTTATTACTTGTCTTGACATCTCTGCTGCCTTTGATACTGTCGACCACTCTCTTCTTCTTCAAATGCTCCACAGCCTTGGACACCATGACACTGCACTTTTCTGGCCTATCTTTACGAAAGCTCCTTTAGTGTCTCTTTCTCTGGTGCCACCTCTTATCTCAGTTGGTGGTCCCCAAGAATCTGTTCTTGATCCCCTCTTATTTTCTGTTTACACTGCCTCTCTAGGTTACCTTACTAACTCCTTTAAATGTCACTACCATCAATATGCTGATGATAAAAGATTTACCTCTCCTCCAGCCCTCCTGAAACGCATCACAAACTGCCTCACTTACACCTCTAACTGGATGTCTTACTGCTTTCTAAACCAGAATCTTTCTAAAACTGGACTCATCTTTCACCCCTCTAATATTACTCTTTCACTCCCTACTTTATACACTGAAATAAATTGTTGTAATGATGCAAGAGTTTAGTCTTATTTCTAGAGAATAGAGGAGTGCCGTAGTACGTTACCTCAACCCCTCAAACTCGCTGCCTTAGGGTTTCGTTGTACTCGGTCTTACCATTTCTCCTAATATCCAGCCTGTCTCCAAAACCTGTAAAAATATTGCCCATATTGTCCCTTTTCTAACTCAAGATAAAACTAAGGCACTTGATTATGCACTCATCATTCCCCAACTTGACTATTGCAACTCACGGTTCATTGGCCTTCCAAATACCCACATTGCCCATCCTCAGTCTATAATAAATTCTGCTGCCAGGTTCGTTGTCCTGACTGACCAGTACTCCAACACATCATCTTTGCCAATCATTACCTTGACTTCCTGTTCCCTTCAGGATCCAATTCAAATTGCTAACACTAACCTATAAAGTCCTCACTAACTCCACTCCTTGCTACATGTTCTCTTTACTCAACAAATACACCGCTTTCCATTCCCTTTGCTCTTCAAATAACTTTCTCCTGATATCTGATCAATCCCACACCGCAACTTCCATCTGTAGAATTCTTGAAGTACTGCCCTGTTTCTTTGGAATTCCCAATCCCTTGCCATGACACTGTCCTCTGGCCTCCAGTCCTTTAAGAAGTAATTGAAATCATTCTTCTTTAGGAAAGCATAACGCATTCATGGGTGACACTTCTCATCACAATTACCCTTAGTTCCCTCACTTCCATAGCCCAAACCACACTTTCCTTCCACTGTTTGGTTCTTTTACTAGCTTATTTTGACACAGGCATGTTATCCATCAATCCCTACCCTCTCTGACATCCTGTTTTTCCTCGTGTGTCTTTACCTCCTCACAGATTGTAAGCTAGTTTGAACAGGGCCTTCTCACCCCCTGTCACTTAATGTTTAATGATGCAAGAGTTTAGTCTTATTTCTAAATAATACAGTACTGCCATTGTTGATAGGGCTAAATAATAGGACAGCTCTTTATAAGAATGACAAACAAAGATTGGGGTTGAGACCAGATCAGATTTTAAATTGATATTTATTACTATATTTAGTGTACAACATGAAATCAGTGGCATGACACCACCGTGTTTTCCCACTTATAGAAAAATAAATTAAAAAAAAAAAAAAATCATATGTGCATTTGACCTATGACATCATCAAAATGGTTCCAGCTTTCGGAAACATGCTCTCCCCTTAAGTATATATACACATCTCCATCTACTTTAGCATCTCAAATGATTGGTTAAATAGGATTAGCATAACTGGAACCAACAAATACTATATTTGTGTGGATTATGTTAGGACATATGTCGATTGTAAGGCTATAGAACACTGACATTAGTTTTCCCTGTGTTTTGAATGTCTTCTTGTATTGCAGTGTCAGACTATGCTCTCACAATTCAGTCTCATTCATCATTTACTTCATCAGCAACTTCTCTCAGAGATCAAACAACTCTTCACCTTTTTCACAAGTTTTCTTCAAACTCACAGCCAACATAAATAGAAAAAAAATTAAATTAAAAAAAGTTAATAAAATAAAACAGAAGATCTCAACACCACCTTCCTCCCCCACGTACAGAACATTCCATCACAATGAATTTTCTGAACTTCTTTTCTCTTCACAATCTGCAATTTAAATATCAACATGTAGCTCCAGCAGCCACAGTCACAGCTGAACAAACACGTGTACTTCTAAGCAAGCATAGCTCAGTCCCCTCCCCCTCCATAGCTAGCTCTGCATTCATTGAACGCCCTATGTAGATAATGGGTGTCCCTCACTACACTCAGTGTACTGTAAACATCCCAGTTGGAGGTGGCCAGTGCAGTTTAGGGAATGCTAGAATTCTGCTGCAGAACACATTGCTTATCAGATAGTGCAACGCTATAGCTGACTAGGTGGCTATTTATTGGTTGTGATTATGTAGGAGAAGAGGTCAATAGTCAGCTCACCTGCCTCCATGTGATCGAGGAAGTCCTGGGCAGCCTGTCTTTCATGCTTCTGAAGAACAGGTTCATAAAGCTGTCTCACCCTGGTCTTCCTAGACATGAAGCAGCATTCATTTAGACGGACCACACACTCCTGGATCTTCTCCACTATCCTGGTTGACAGCCTCTTGACAAAGCTCACGAAGTCATGCATCAGCTGAATGCACTTATCACACAGTCGACCCATGGTTAGTTTTT
>OW240913.1:203195893-203209005 GCA_933207985.1 Pelobates cultripes | reverse complement strand
TCTGTCAATCATTAACTGTAGCTATGAAAGGTTAAAAACAGTCAAATCATTAACACACAATGAAAGGATGCAGAGTCCCTTTAAGTTGTAAAAACACAACCCACAGATCAGCTGTTATTAAAGAGACACTAACACATTTTAAAGGAGCTCAACTCATTATTGAAACTAAAATGTATATAGGCAGTACTATCGAAAATATGACCAGAGCAGCCTGCACAATTCTACAAAAAAAATATATTTTGAAAGAATATGTCCTAATCATAAATGATCTCCAGCCACCAGGATTTCTTTTATGTATAAATTATATAATCTGAATGAGTTTGTTGAAAGCTTTGGGAGTAACATGAGATGTGAGACCTCCCCCCTTCTCTTCCCATAAATATATCAGTCTGAGACTGTAGGCTCAGCTACTCCTTTGAAGCAAACTAGACATTTCAGAGGCAGGATGTGTCAAATCCCTCCGAATGTGCATAGTACAGAAACAGGATGAGCTCGGTATCTATGTGATCCTATAGACTGTAAGCTCATTTGAGCAGGGTCCTCTATTATTATTATTATATTATTTCTAAAGCACCAACAAATTCTGCAGATCTGTACAGCGGGTGGACTAACAGACACTTAATTGTAACCAGACAAGTTGGATGAACAGGAACACAGTGGTTGAGGGTTCTGCTCAATGAGCTTACATGCTACAGGGAGTGGGGTATAGTGACACAAAGGGTGAGGGTAGGGGTAGAAAAAAATAGGTTGATAGAGAAGTATTCACGGAGGGCTTAGTGGGTTATTTCTGACAGTTGCAGGAGAGATGCAGTATAATTGAGAAAAGAGGTCTCAATACAGAGTCTTGAGAAACATCAGGATATCAACAAATTAAAGAGACCGTAACAAAAGGTTAAGAGCCGTTTGACTTTGAACTGACACCAATTGGTATTTTTTGGCATCAAACTGTTTAAAACATGCTCTCAAAGATGTAGCTTCAGATGTTTCCAGACAGCTTACCAATTTTAAACGGTTACATAGAGACTTTGTTATTACAATTATATAACTTGGTCAAGCTGTAGTGGAATGCTGAATGCACATCATGTGCGCTTGGTATATTTTGTAAAGATCCCTAAAGGTGACATCTCCGTTCAGAGTCTTGTACCCATAGGATGCAGTAGAAGGTAGGTGTACTTACCTTAAGTTGTCCCCTGCAGCTGCCACTTTCATCAGCAATGTATCTGCCCAAAAAAGTGTCCGTGATGTACTCTAGCACTAGTGCAAAAGCATACCACTGAGGTCTATGGAGGATCCAGGAAGATCCTCCACAGATCAGATCTCGTGATCAGCAAGCCAATGCGGTCACTTGACGACTGCAGAGATTGGACACATGTTGATGGGGAAGCTCCACCTTTAGTCAATCTCAGGTTTGCCCATAAGACAAAATTAGCTTATGGGCAGTGCAATCATGAGCATTACATCTTTATGAAATATTTAGAAGTGACTGAGCTGCTTTATTTAGCCTTTGGGTGCCAAAGTTGAAATAACTTGAAAACCTATCTTTAATAATTCTAGACAATTAGTACATTTTTGTTTTTCTTTTCTTGTTGGAAACAGATCTCAAACAACAGTCTGAATTAATGTGAATATGAGTGTACCAAACATTAAGAACAGAACACCATCTCTCTTCAATAAACAGATTGAATGGGGTAAATTACAGGTTAAAGCCATGATGCTACATTGAAAGAAAAAAGAAAATCACTTGTGTGTAATGGAATGGAAGAGTCATGTTGCATGCCTTCTGTTTCATTAAGATAACAGGAGGAAGGTACAGGTTGATAAATACGCAGCAACTTTTGAGAAAGCCTATACATCTTTACATTTTCAATCAAGAGAATTTCTTTATGTCTGGTGTGCACACTTATCCCAGGAACAGTCTAGTAAAAAAAAAAAAGAAAAAAAAAAAAAAGAAAGAGATAAACTGCAATGTTTTCATTGCAGTGTGAAGACCTTGTCTAGTGGCTGCTAGAGGTGCTTTCTGCCGTTTCAGAGTTTGGCTCTGTGAAACAACTCTGGACGTCCTCACGCTTTGCCCAAGGAGATCCAGCATCAAGCAACATTCTACAGGAAAGCATTGAGTCAATGCTTTCCTATAGAGGAGGCCTAATGCAGGCGGTATTCACCACACATGTGCATTAGGTTCCCTTGCCCCCCAATCGGCTGACATTGGTGGAAGAGACGCACGTTACAGCACCGAGGGACCTTGGCGCTGGAATCAGGTAAGTTAAAGAAAGTTTTTTTGTTTCGTTTTTTAAGCCCTTTTCTGAACGGTGGGGGGAGCATTCTAGTGTTCGGATGCATCTTTGTTTTCCTAATACTAAAAAGAGTTCATTTAACTCTAAATTAATCTTATTACTGTTAGTCAGTAGAATGCTGTTGGTGGGTATTGATGACTGGTTTGGGAAACTGTTATAGAGACTGTATATTATTAGAGGATGCACAACCGAATACCAGGGGAGGCTGGTGAAGTTTTAAATTGATGTGGGCGCCAGACTCTCCCCGAATAACTTGGCTCCACCCCCTCTCGACTTTGTGGACCCATATGAAACATGAATATAGCTTTCAAATAAAATGTAAAAAATGAAAATATTAAAAAAAAATAAACCCACTTTACATGGTTTGACTTATTTAAATGCCATAGATGTGACCTGCACATTGGAGAGAAATGTAAGTCCCATATCTGGCACTGAAACAGTAAAAACATAATTCCCAGATTTTACTATTAGCATGACGTAAAGTCATGATTTTATTGATGGCACAGAAGCAAGTACCATGCATTCTCTTTTTTCTCCTTCACTCAGCAAAGAAAATCATTAGTACAACACACACCTCCCAGGAACAAAGCAACCAACCACGACACAGCTCTTCAACCTATAGTCCATGTACATTTTCTTGTAATGGTCCAATTTATGGTTAAATTCCCCCCCCCTCATAACATTGTAAAGTGCTACGGAATCTGTTGGCGCTATATAAATGGCAATAATGATAACAATTAAAAGGGGTGGATAATTTGAAAATTAGCAAGGAGGTTAGGGAACAAAAGGAGATACCATTTGGCCATAGTTTAATGCGATAATGGGGGTTATATAAAATGTTCTGATATATAGGGTGGGCCAAAAATTTGAGTAGGATATGACTTGTATTTGTTAGTAGTTCAAATCGTTTGCTGCAGATAGATCATAAAGATAACGTTTTCGGCTCCATCATTTTTGCCCTGTCGTACTATACATGGAAACAAGAGGAAACCACATTACGTATTCTCTGATTTTTTTTTTCTGGTTATTGGATGTTGGCTTGGTTATTGTCCTTCCTGACATCTGTAATCCTGACCAGGCTAGTTCTATTGCATTCTCATATATCTGGTATCTCGATCTTTAACGTTAAACCAGGCCATTTTAAGTCCAGTAATATGTTATTTCTGACCTGTACTTGTAAGTTGGGTAGTGTAGCCATGAAAACCCAGGATCTATCTGGGATTGTCACTATGGTGCAGCAATTGTGGAATCTGTATAACTTTGCACTTTTAATATTGCGCTTTATTGAATGCACTCTTTAGATGTGGGAACAATTATGAGATCATTTTTGTTTATTTATTGCATGTCACTTTATAGAACAAAATTCACTTTAGGCGCTCCACCGTTTGTGTGTGGTTTTAAAAGCACATTTGGTGTTTGAGCAGCTGAAAATATTTTATTTCATTAGTCTCCTAGAAGAGATATGCAGTAAGATTTTTTTCAGATGCACCTTTCTGCACAAAAACTGCTTGCAATATCTGATTTACCTGGAGTCCGGAAAGGATTCCAATAATATGTTAAAACGTATAAATCAAGCAAATCAATTTGGAAAACAAATGCAGCACCCCCCTCTTGCCAGCAATGGGTATGTCTAATTGTATGTGTGTTTAGTGCAGGTGTCTATTTGCATGTGCAGGAGTGAGTATGTATGTAGGGTACATGTGTGTATCATGCAAATGTGCAT
Source organism: Pelobates cultripes (assembly GCA_933207985.1). NCBI lineage: Eukaryota > Metazoa > Chordata > Amphibia > Anura > Pelobatidae > Pelobates > Pelobates cultripes. The sequence continues at coordinate 203,204,988 of OW240913.1, read as the reverse complement.
CAATTATTCAGGACAGGACATATATTTGGCCAAGTTACCTCTTCCTCTCCAAACACATCAACAATAGCATCATTACTACATCAAACTGGATGAAAAGAGGTAATAGTGGGACAGGTGTTCCAAACTAGAAATATCATTTACAGAGTTACTCCAACCACAATGATAGCAATTTCAGCCATTTGAAACACTGCACATAATGATATATCTGTAATTATGTGCTGGGAGCCAATGTCACCCCCCCATCATACGTGACATCGGCAGCCCGTAAATGCTTAATGGAAATTCTGTGCATAAAATGTATTAGTTGTCAGTGCGCGCTGCATGCTGATAACAGACCCAGAAATCTCCCTCCTGCAGGCAGAGCAAATGTAAGGGGAAAATTGCTATCCCCAAAACATTGCACTCCCACTTCCCTATGTTTTAACACAGGAAAGATACCCACCACCCACAAAAGGGTTATAGAAAAAAAAATAAACCCCCCCAAAAAACACAGCAAAATTGCTACAGACTTTACCTAACTTTATTGCACACAGCAATTCCCTGCCTTGCTGTATAAGGCGTTATCTTTAAAACCCATTACTACAAAAACTAACTGATCTGATGGACATGTATGATGGTTTGCCTGTATGTGTATGCAATGTCTATAACATGAATATGTTTATTACGGATATACTCTGTACTCACAGGTTGGAAATGAAAAATTATTCAGATCCCCCTCCCCCATATGTATGGAAAATAAAATGTAAAAATATCCCTTTTTCTAATATATAAAACCCATCACCCATTATGACACCTTTATAAATAGCACAAGCCCTATGGCAATATGCTTATAGTTAGTAATAAAGCCTTAATTTATGCATAGTCACAGGGTTTGCAGAAATATTAACAGCAATGCAAGAGCATCCTCATTAAGTTGATTTGGTTGGCCAGCTATGCATCATTCAACCTAGCATAATTTATGTATTTTTGCATGCATTAGAAAAGTAATTAACTGGACATAATGTTCACAACTGTTGTTTTAAATAATCTAAAAAATTGAATTTATTCATGTTAAATGTAGGTCCTTTTATTCATATACATTGCACTCCTGCATGGGTGAATGTTTATGTATTTTAAAATAATCAAATTTCCATGAGTATGTTTCACATGTAGAGTCATTTTCTCATATTTTTTTTTATTTTTGCTGGAAATGGCAACGCAAAAGTAAATTTATATTATAAGACTTAAAGGGGAATTGACTTATCAAGGAAAAACTGGGTGCCATTCCTGGCTAAAGTGCTAAATAAGGAGTAATCACCATGGAAACCAATTGAAATATCTTCCAACATGCTTTGCCTTGATACATCTCCCAAACAGTAAAAATAAATGCTCTTTATAAAGGGATGGATCCTTGCCTCACTCTACACTGCTCGCAGCTATTCAATCATTGGGAACAGTCTATGAATAGCAAAGGGTTAACTGGGTATGCAAATGTTTGGTGTGTTCCATTTTAAGCTTGGCATGGGAAGAGCATAATTAATATTAAATACACACATTGAACGCAGTGTCATATACATTTTTTAGGGGCAAGACATAAATTGTCACTCATTAAAACAATGACCAATCTGTAGCCAACAACAAAATAATTTGATTCAAAAACAGAAAACACATCCAATATTCAAGAGAACTTACAATGGTAACTTAATTACATAACCTATAAAATATTTTTATAACTATATGGGGCATGGAATATTTGAATAATGCATTTAGGTCACGGATATCTTAAATAAAACAGGTTACAAATTGCACATCTGAATACTTTTATTGTACAATGATTAGAAGCGTAAAATAAGCACCCCTATCCTATTCTAGAAACACAGATGTGGTACCTTCCTGTAGCTCTCTGAAGAAAGCATACAGCCATTTTTACATAAAATAGTCGATTCGAAATAGAATTATAAAATGTTTTTGGTCTACAAAAAAAAAAAAAAAAACACACTGGCGTTGTGGCAGGTTTATGCAATGTATGATCATGTACTGTAACTAAACCCACATTGTTTTTGCTTAGATTAGGTATTAAAAAACAAACAAATACGATTACATTGTGTGAGCTTTGAAATTGCTGTTTAGTGAATGAGTATGTTGTATGATATATAAACATTTTGCAAACTAGACAATTGTGCCAAATGCTTTATAAAACACAGAATTGTGGGTGGATTATTAACTTTATTTTAAAGGAATCGGATTGTTTCTACATTGTTGTATATGGATGTTCAAGTCACTGTATTTGTCTTATTTCCTGACAGTCCTGTCATAAAAGGGTTAATGAGTGCCTCTGCAAATATTTGCATAATGCCACATTATTGTTCTCTAGAAAGCAAAGTGGATGTAACTCAGTACTGTTGTCACAGGTTATAAATAGCTCATGTATTCTTTTAGTGAAAAAGGTTAGGGACATGTTATACCTGGATATCTGAAAGTACCAATCACCTTTGGCAACAATTGGTCAATTCTGAAGGGTTACTTCAAGCATCATGACCACATCAGTTATTTGATGACTGCAGCGTTTCGCTATTAACCACTTCCTCTATGGCAGCAGAAACTAACCACTTCATCTATGGCAGCGTCATGAGCCATTAACTCTGGGCTGACCAACATCAGTTCTGTGTTTCACACCAGCCCACAAAGCATATTATCATTAAACAGCCATTGGCTGCCCCCGCGCCATGTTGTCCTCCTTCTCAGTCCATCCTCCTTAAAGTCCCTCCCACTCCGGTGTGGGGGAGTGATTTCAGCCAAGGAGGATCAGACTGATGGGAGAACTTGGCAAAGGGAATGGAGGATAGTTTTTAGTATGTGTTCTATTATTTTGGTTAGAGGCAGACCACCTCTAACCAAAACCAGTATTTAAAATATAAAAAACAAACAAAAAAAAAAAAAAAACACACACTGTATTTCGTTTGGAGTAACCCTATACTTTTCATGGTTAACCATAAATGTTACATCTGCATAGCCCCAGCTGTCCCAGATTTGGTACAATAGTCCTGATTTTAGACCCATGGCACACCATCACAGGTTTGTTCTACATTCCATCTGTCTCTTCAATCCTCTCTCAGCCCACATTGCCATTGTCTACTGTCTCCCTGACTGTCTTCTACTCTTTTTTAATAATTTGTCTAATTTGCTTCCTTACTTTCTCTCCTCTGACATTTCTTCCTTTATCTTTGGTAGTTTCAACATTCCTATTAATCAAACTAACAACTTAATAACATCTAGATTTTGATCTATCACCTTCTCCTTTGGCCTTACTCAATCGACTAACTCTCCTTTACACATCTGGCAATACCCTTGACCTTGTCTTTTCCAAAATATGCTGTTTCTAACACAACTTACTCTCCGTCTGATCACCGTCTTCTACCCTGCACTGTCAATGTGCCCCCCACTCAACATATTAAACCAAGCTAGTCTCAGGCAAGTATTAGGAATTAGAAATCTGAGCTATCTTGAGCTGTATCACTTCTCTTCCTCTATCTAATCTCCAATTACTTTTCTCTTAACTCTCTCCTGCCCCTAGATGTGGTTGCACCAATTAAAGTTCACTCTAAGGACCTTTTGCATGTCACTTCACAACCAAATAAGGAATGCAAACTCCACTCTTTCCTCATCCTTTCAATACACGGCGTAGATGCTGTTCCTTCCTCTACTCTTAACTACTTTTCTCCTGTCTTGGAAAATTATCTCTAAACATCTATTCTCTCGCACTACATGTCCTTTTGATCCCCTCCCCTCACACCTTATCCAATCTCTTTCCACTAATCTAGTCTCGTTACTAATGCATTTTTTCCTCCTCTGTCTACTGGCATCTTCCCCTCTTCCCTCAAACAAGCATTCGTCAATCCTATCCTAAAAAAAGCCATCTCCTGGCCATACTTCTACCATCCTATATTACTACTCCCCTTCACTTATGAGTTTCCTGAACTGCTTGTGCTTTCCTGTCTAACTTATTTTCTCACTATTAACGCTCTCTTTAAACTCTTCAATCTGGCTTCCACTCCCTCTAACTCAAACTGCTCTTAACAAATTGATTAAACAACCTAATCACTGCTAAAAATAAAGGTTATTACTTGTCTTGACATCTCTGCTGCCTTTGATACTGTCGACCACTCTCTTCTTCTTCAAATGCTCCACAGCCTTGGACGCCATGACACTGCACTTTTCTGGCCTATCTTTACGAAAGCTCCTTTAGTGTCTCTTTCTCTGGTGCCACCTCCTGTCTCAGTTGGTGGTCCCCAAGAATCTGTTCTTGATCTCCTCTTATTTTCTGTTTACACTGCCTCTCTAGGTTACCTTACTAACTCCTTTAAATGTCACTACCATCAATATGCTGATGATAATAGATTTACCTCTCCTCCAGCCCTCCTGAAACACATCACAAACTGCCTCACTTACACCTCTAACTGGATGTCTTACTGCTTTCTAAACCGGAATCTTTCTAAAACTGGACTCCTCATCTTTCACCCCTGTAATATTACTCCTTAATCTATCTTTCTGCAAGTCGCTGGGACACCTAAGTGTCCCTACTTTATACACTGAAATAAATTGTTGTAATGATGCAAGAGTTTAGTCTTATTTCTAGAGAATAGAGGACTGCCGTTGTACGTTACCTCAACCCCTCAAACTCGCTGCCTTAGGGTTTCGTTGTACTCGGTCTTACCATTTCTCCTTATATTCAGCCTGTCTCCAAAACCTGTAAAAATATTGCCCATATTGTCCCTTTTCTAACTCAAGATAAAACTAAGGCACTTGATTATGCACTCATCATTCCCTAACTTGACTATTGTAACTCATGGTTCATTGGCCTTCCAAATACCCACATTGCCCATCCTCAGTCTATAATAAATTCTGCTGCCAGGTTCGTTGTCCTGACTGACCAGTACTCCAACACATCATCTTTGCCAATCATTAACTTGACTTCCTGTTCCCTTCAGGATCCAATTCAAATTGCTAACACTAACCAATAAAGTCCTCACTAACTCCACTCCTTGCTACATGTTCTCTTTACTCAACAAATACACCTCTTTCCATTCCCTTTGCTCTTCAAATAACTTTCTCCTGACATCTGATCAATCCCACACTGCAACTTCCATCTGTAGAATTCCTGAAGTACTGCCCTGTTTCTTTGGAATTCCCAATCCCTTGCCATCACACTGTCCCTTGGCCTCCAGTCCTTTAAGAAGTAATTGAAATCATTCTTCTTTAGGAAAGCATAACACATTCATGGGTGACACTTCTCATTACAATTACCCTTAGTTCCCTCACCTCCATAGCCCAAACCACACTATCCTTCCACTGTTTGGTTCTTTTACTAGCTTATTTTGACACAGGCATGTTATCCATCAATCCCTACCCTCTCTGACATCCTGTTTTTCCTCTTGTGTGTCTTTACCTCCTCCTCCTCACAGATTGTAAGCTAGTTTGAACAGGGCCTTCTCACCTCCTGTCACTTAATGTTTAATGATGCAAGAGTTTAGTCTTATTTCTAAATAATACAGTACTGCCATTGTTGATAGGGCTAAATAATAGGACAGCTCTTTATAAGAATGACAAACAAAGATTGGGGTTGAGACCAGATCAGATTTTAAATTGATATTTATTACTATATTTAGTGTACAACATAAAATCAGTGGCATGACACCACCTTGTTTTCCCACTTATAGAAAAATAAATTTAAAAAAAAAAAAAAATCATATGTGCATTTGACCTATTATATCATCAAAATGGTTCCAGCTTTCGGAATCATGCTCTCCCCTTAAGTATATATACACATCTCCATCTACTTTAGCATCTCAAATGATTGGTTAAATAGGATTAGCATAACTGGAACCAACAAATACTATATTTGTGTGGATTATGTTAGGACATATGTCGATTGTAATGCTACAGAACACTGACATTTTTCCCTGTGATTTGAATGTCTTCTTGTATTGCAGTGTCAGACTATGCTCTCACAATTCAGTCTCATTCATCATTTACTTCATCAGCAACTTCTCTCAGAGATCAAACAACTCTTCACCTTTTTCACAAGTTTTCTTCAAACTCACAGCCAACATAAATAGAAAAAAAATTAAATTAAAAAAAGTTAATAAAATAAGACAGAAGATCTCAACACCACCTTCCTCCCCCACGTACAGAACATTCCATCACAATGAATTTTCTGAACTTCTTTTCTCTTCACAATCTGCAATTTAAATATCAACGTGTAGCTCCAGCAGCCACAGTCACAGCTGAACAAACACGTGTACTTCTAAGCAAGCATAGCTCAGTCCCCTCCCCCTCCATAGCTAGCTCTGCATTCATTGAACGCCCTATGTAGATAATGGGTGTCCCTCACTACACTCAGTGTACTGTAAACATCCCAGTTGGAGGTGGCCAGTGCAGTTTAGGGAATGCTAGAATTCTGCTGCAGAACACATTGCTTATCAGATAGTGCAACGCTATAGCTGACTAGGTGGCTATTTATTGGTTGTGATTATGTAGGAGAAGAGGTCAATAGTCAGCTCACCTGCCTCCATGTGATCGAGGAAGTCCTGGGCAGCCTGTCTTTCATGCTTCTGAAGAACAGGTTCATAAAGCTGTCTCACCCTGGTCTTCCTAGACATGAAGCAGCATTCATTTAGACGGACCACACACTCCTGGATCTTCTCCACTATCCTGGTTGACAGCCTCTTGACAAAGCTCACGAAGTCATGCATCAGCTGAATGCACTTATCACACAGTCGACCCATGGTTAGTTTTTGGTTGCAGATAGAGAGCTGACGTTCCCTGATGGCCTCGCTACAATGTATCCATTCACAGAACACAGAGATACGCCACTGTTATTGCAAAGACTGTAGCAAAATTCAAAAGGCTTCTTTATTGCACTGGACAAGGTCTGATTGCTAGATGTATTATTATAGAGCGTAGCGTTACATGCTTACATTAATCTCAATCAGTATGGCAGAGCAAGCTTGTCTAGCATAAGCAATAGCTGCTGCTTGATGGGGTTTCCAGACAAAGAACTGTGCAGGCAAAGGACCTTCTCAGGGATAACTGCAGGATCAGTGTGATGTAATGACTAACAGTTGCTCCTCCTCCACTATTGGAATCCTTCATTGCTATTGGGCTATGTAAATAGAGGATTAGCTCAGACAACAAAAACAGGTTTTTCTAGTCAGGAATTGAACAAAGGATTGTATATAGTTGATGGGCTTAAACTGACTAACAATAACATTTTGTTATGACTGAATATGGTTTGGTGTGTTTTTTTAGATATATTTGTAAATACTAACTTTTTGTTGGTATTTGTGCTTTTACATCAGGTATTATTCTAGGTAAAAGTGAATAGAGATCATACCATATTTTCATCAGTTATAAAGTTCGCATAGGTTTATTCACTAAACTCCAAAATAGGCTAGAGAATTTTAAACAGAATCACAATATTTATGCTAAAATAGCTGATGTACAAATTCTCCAATTTAGATATATATACAGCTGTTTTGTGATGGAAATAATATATCAAGTTCGATATCAGATTAAAATGGTTAGTAAGATTTAGCAAGAAGTGCCAGTTATGAGTGAAGTAAGGCATAGGAAAAAGGCTCTTAAATGGAAGAGGATAGGCACCCAGATCATTTAAGCTTAATGAAGTAGTCTGGGAGCTATGTACCCCTTGTTTTAACCCTGCAACTGAAAACATTGCCATTCTGAGTGCATGGCAATGTTTTATTTGCAGAGTAAACCAGTCTCTAGTAGCTGTCAATATGACAAACACTAGAGGTACTTTCCTGAAATGAAAGTAAAACTCTGCATTTTCTGTTAGATGGCCTCAGAGATTGGCTGAGATCATTGATCTTGATGATCTCAGTCAAAGAGTTAGAGCTGTATGGAGGACACCAGTGCAGCAAGGGAGAACATGTAAGTAAAATACCTTTTTTAGCCCTGGCAGTGCAGGCCGAGTCACCTAAACAGTGACTAGGGTACTATAATGTTAGGAATAGATATTTGGACTCCTAACTCCTTCCTTTAAAGAGAAACTATACTCCTAAAAAATAATATTTTTCCTATGTGAAAATTATAATACTAGTTACCTGCTAGGGCTAACTCCACCTCTAGAAGGACTTCCCGGCTGTTAGGCAACTTTTGGTTGCTATGCATGAGCCACCCAAAACCCCATCATTGAATAATGCTTTCCTATGTGGAAATCCTAATGCTAATGCACCCCTGTAGGAGGAGCCTCAATGCCTTTGAAGGAGGAAAGGAGACCGGATGCCATGTTGGTTATTACCCAGTTTCTCCCCTCAGTCTGTCTAGCCCATCCTCTCACCGGCCCTCCCGAGCCCACCCACATGCCACGCTAGTGTCTGCTTGGTCTCCACCAGCTTGCTATGGGACCTAGGTGGAGCCTAAATGAGCAGTGGTGGGAGTGCGTCTAGGATGACGCAGGCGAGATGGGGAAGGTAAGTGCCAGAGGGCAAGTGCTGTACTTCTCCAATTAAATGTTTCTTGTAGGCAAGCATTGAATGCAATGCATGAGGATGTTGAACATCAGAGAACCGAGACTGACTTAATTGTAGGAAGCTGCTACTAATGGTTGTCAAGAAGAAAGCTACTAAAGATGCTTTAATCTCTACAATGAAAACATTGCCATAACTTAAAAATGGCAGTGATTTACAATTCAGGACCAAAACAACAGGGCCACTGTTCCCAGACCACTTCATTGAAAAGTCCTTTAAATTTTAACTTCAATGTTTTGGCTTAATCTAACAGTTAGCAAATATAAACAAATAAAACAATAAAGTGATTTTCTAAGCATCACACACTAAATCCTAATTTAGTGATTTGGTGCAAAGGCTCTACCCTGGGAGTTGTTAATGAGAATCTGAGATTATCATATTGATTTTACAGTGGGTGGAGTGGCTGCCACAGCGATGCCATGCAGCCATGGGCGTCCGGAGGAATTTTTCCATGGGGGGGCATAATTGTAATGACATCAATGCTTGGCCCCTTTTTGACAGTGTCATGAAAGGGAAGGGGCATAGTCATTATCACATAAAGCCAGGGTGAATAGCGTTTTCACA
>OW240913.1:203165847-203192600 GCA_933207985.1 Pelobates cultripes | reverse complement strand
ATTAATACATGAACTTATTCACGGATTCTTCTTATGAACTTTCCAAAATAATAAATCACTAAAGTGTAATCGAGTTCCTTAAAGCTGCAGGAACTCTAGCATCAAACTTTCTCCATATTGTGTTCCTTAAAGCTGCAAGAACTCTCTTATCAAACCATCTCCATATTGTGTTCCCTAAAGCTACAGGAACCCTCTCATCAAACTATACTCACATTGTATTCCTTTAAACTACAGGAACTCTTCGTATTCCTGCAATTGCATGTCTCGTTCCTTAAAGCTACAGGAACTCCTATCATCAAACTATATCTTTATTGTATTCCTTAAGGCTACAGGAACTCTTCTCATCAAACTATCTTCGTATTGCTCCTTTAAAGCTACAGGAACTCTTCTCTTCAAACTCTCTACATATCGTGTTCCTTAAGGCTACTGGAACCCTTCTCATAGAACTACCTTTTCATCAATTTATCTTCATATTATGTTCTCGACTTATTGAGACTTTTCTAATCGATCTACTTCTAAGTATTTCCTTATTGAAGAACTATAATATTTAATTCCTAAATAACCTAAGGGTTCTCCTAACCTCTATTTCTGCAGTTGAGTTCTACTCCAAAACCATAGGAAGTATTACAATATCACTATATATATATATATATATATATATATATATATATACACATATACCTTTTTATATAAATAAATAAATAAAAAAAATTATATAAATATATATATATATATACAAAACCGAAAAAATGAGAGCACTCACTGGATTTAGAAAAACTTATATTAAATGGTGAGCAAACAAATCAACGTTTCGAGCGCCTCGCGGTCAATATCTTGATAACGTTTCAACCGTCTCGCGGTCTTTGATTTGTTTGCTCACCATTTAATATAAGTTTTTCTAAATCCAGTGAGTGCTCTAATTTTTTTCGGTTTTGTATATGTGCACAGAGAAGCACCCTGGTCAAATTTCAGATTAATTTGCTAATTTCTTTGGGAAGAGTGCCAGATTTTGGATCTCTTTTATATATATATATATATATATATATATATATATATATATATATTTGTGTACGGCACATTTAGAGGACATATGGTATGATATGATGAAAGTTTAGTAAGAGCAAAGTCAGTTGAGGTGTGCCGAAACTGACGTGAGGTTAGACCTGTAAAAGAGGGCCCACCTAGGTGATATGAAATAATAAAAGGTGCGGTGGGAGGGGAAGTTCCGAGATAATTGACGACAGGTAAGCAGGGGCTCACTGGGTTTAAATAGGATTAATAGTCCCTCCCACAATTACAGGCCAAGCCTTCTATTTGTGTACGACATATTTAGAGGACGTATGGTATGATATGATGAAAGTTTAGTAAGAGCAAAGTCAGTTGAGGTGTGCCGAAACTGACATGAGGCTAGACCTGTAAAAGAGGGCAAAAATATAAGAAACGATTTCTTTTGTTATTAAGCAAAACATTATTTAGACATTTCACGGAAAGCTAATCTAATTTCTTTTTCTGGATTAGGGATGTATCTGTTGTATGCGGATGATTTCCAACGTCCCATATTTTTAATGATATGTGTTGGTACGTGATTACCGGAGGCTGCTGTGGCGCTCCAATACGGAATGAATGGCCAGACAATGAATGTGGGTTGTGTCCTAGCCTGAGTAATAACGTACGAATGTAAAGCATGAATTGTTTGGTGGTTAGGGGTTTCCCTTGAATAGCCAATAGTGGGGATTCTGGGGATTTAGTAGTAAGTTGAGTTTCCACAAGCTTATCTAGAATTTGGATTGTGCGAGCGACCTACTATGGCGTAACAGGGTATTTAAAGCATTATTAGGTCTGTGAAGCTTGGAGGTACCCTGGTTTACGAGTTTGTTGATGGATGAACTCAGAAAAATTCCTGCAAATTAGAGCGTGAGAGAGCGTCAGTTGCATTATTTTGAATACCTGGAACGTGAATACAATTTATACAGAATTGTAGATTTGCCACTAGCCAGGTAAGTCTATTTACCAAGTTCATAATAGTAAGGGACTGAGAGCGGCCTTTGTTGATGATGTTACAAGCCACCAAGTTATATGAAAAGCACATAACTGATTACCCTCTGCCTTTCTTTACCCCATATGTGTGCAGCAGCTACGACTGGAAAGATTTCAAAAAGTGCTGAGGGGGTATTGAAATTCTCTAGTGAAGTAGTCTTGTAATGTCTGTTTTAGTTAACCATGCAGCCTTTCAGGAATGAATGATAGCTTGTATTGCATCGTCAAATCTTGCGTACTGAAGAGAGAAATCTGCGGACGGAATTAGTGCATTTAGGCTAGGTGTAGTGAAAGAGTGAGGTGCAGAAAAATCAATGATGAGTCTCTTTTTATTATTAAATTTCTCTGTAGCTATGCCTAGAGGGTTTGTTCTCCAGGAGGTGAAAGGTGGTGTTGTGAAAGGCCCTATCATGAAACCGTTTTTAATTTCTTTATGTAGGAGTTCTTGTAGGCTACTAGGGTCTGTGAGTGCTGACTGAAGGTTGGGGCATTCCAAAATTCCTGTGGGGAGTGTAACAAAACCTGTGTGAAACCCGTTAGAAAAACCAGACTTGAGAAATTCTACCAGATGTAAAGAAGGATAATTAGACAGGTAACGTTGCAAATTAGGAACAGTTATTGGTGTGGAGGATCTTTTAGGGTACAGCCTGTTTGGGCACATAGTTTTAGCGTGCGCCCTGTGACAAAGTGAGCACACGTGAAGAAGTCTCCAAGCACTGTAACTACAACCACCGGCATTGAAATTATTACAGACTTGAGCTTTACCCAAAAAAATGATTGGCCTTCCTAATTTGTCTCTCAATTCTCTCTGGGCCATGTTGGGTTGACATTCAGAGTTGGCGTTACTGGTTGAGGGAATTGCTATGTTGTCGAGAAAAAAGTTAACTGTGTGAGCTGCTGAAGAGCATATAGCACAAGAAGGTGTTTTGAGACCCGTAAAATGCCTTAGAAACAGTTCGGTGTCTAAATGTCTCCAGTCAATATTTGTATTATATTGGGTCAGTGATGCGGCTGATCTGGATGCGAATCATTTGTGATAGTCGTAAAAATCATAGCCTCCATACTTATATGCCAAGTCAATGATTTTATGTAGGTATAAGTCAAGCTCTTCTCTATGGAGGAGAAAAAGCCATACAAATTACGTCTCTGTATAGACCGAAGGCCAGGACAAATTCAGGGATGTTAAGTTTCCTGTTTAGTCTTGGGTCTCTTGACTTCATGACTACCGACAGGTCATCAAACGTATATGACCTGTTCTCGATTACGTCTTGAGAAGCTAAAAGTAGTGAAGCTAGGTTAATGTCTTTCCCCTCTATTACATAGTTACATAGCTACATAGCTGAAAAGATACTTGCGTCCATCAAGTTCAGCCTTCCTCACATTTGTTTTTTGCTGTTGATCCAAAAGAATGCAAAAAACCCAGTTTGAAGCACAATTTTGCAACAAGCTAGGAAAAAAATTCCTTCTTGACCCCAGAATGGCAGTCAGATTTATCCTTGGATCAAGCAGTTATTACCCTACATTGAAAGATTATATCCTTGAATATTCTGTTTTGCAAGTATGCATCTAGTAGCTGTTTGAACATCTGTATGGACTCTGATAAAACCACTTCTTCAGGCAGAGAATTACACATCCTTATTGTTCTTACAGTAAAAAAACCTTTCCTTTGCCTTAGACGAAATCTTCTTTCTTCCAGTCTAAACGCATGGCCTCGTGTCCTATGTAAAGTCCAGTTTGTGAATAGATTTCCACACAATGGTTTGTATTGGCCCCGAATATATTTGTATAATGTTATCATATCCCCTCTCAGGCGACGCTTTTCTAAACTAAATAGGTTTAAATTTGTTAACCTTTCTTCATAGCCGATATGTTCCATTCCTTTTATTAATTTTGTAGCCCGCCTCTGCACTTTTTCTAGTGCCATAATATCCTTCTTTAGAACAGGTGCCCAAAATTGCACAGCATATTCAATATGGGGTCTTACCAGTGATTTATAAAGAGGCAAAATTATATTCTTGTCCCGAGAATGAATGCCCTTTTTCATGCATGACAATACCTTACTGGCCTTGGCCACTGCTGATTGACATTGCACATTGTTGCATAGTTTGTTGTCTATAACAATTCCCAAGTCCTTTTCGTGTGTTATCCCTAATTCGCTTCCATTAAGGGTATACGTTGCTTGTGTAACTTTTGCATTTTTCAACATTAAATTTCATCTGCCATTTGAGTGCCCAGTCTATCTAAATCCCTCTGCAGCAAAGTAATATCTTGCTCACATTGTATTATTTTACAGAGTTTTGTGTCATCTGCAAACACTGAAACATGACTTTCAATGCTGTCTTCGAGATCATTTCTAAACATGTTAAATAGAAGGGGTCCCAGAACAGACCCCTGAGGGACACCACTTGCCACCTCTGTCCAGTTTGAAAATTTACCATTAATGATAACTCTTTGTACTCTCTTTTTAAGCCAATGTTCTACCCAAGAACAAGCATTTTCATCTAGACTGATTTCCTTGAGTTTGAACACTAATCTATTGTGTGGAACGGTATCAAATGCCTTGGCAAAATCCAAATAGATCACATCCACTGCAACACCCTGATCTATACTTCTACTTCTTTGTAGAACGCAATCAAGTTAGTTTGACATGACCTGTGCTTCAAGAAACTGTGCTGATTTTTGCTGATAACCATGTTCTTCTCAAGGAATTCTTGAATATTATCCCTTAATAACCTTTCAAATATTTTCCCAGCCACAGAAGTTAAGCTCACAGGTCTAAAATTCCAGGCAAGGATTTTGAACCCTTTTTGAATATAGGAACCACATCTGCTTTCCTCCAAACCTCCGGAACACTTCCTGAAAGAAAAGAATCTTGAAAGATTAAAAACAGAGGTTCACTTATGTCTACACTTAGTTCCTTAAGTACTCGTGGATGGATACCGTCAGGCCCAAGATCTTTGTTTATATTAACTTTCTTTAGTTGCTGCAGCACCTTGTCTTGAGTTAACCAATTACAATTATTCTGCAAGTTTTTAGTAGCAATCATTTGCACATCTATTGCCATGGGTTCTTCTTTAACCCCTTAAGGACCGAGGACGGTTCAGGACCGTCATCGGCATTTTTGCGTTGCCGACCGATGACGGTCCTGAACCGTCCTAACGGTCAGAGCTACTTACCTGATCGCCGTCGTTCCCCCGGCGGCGATCAGCGTGGCTCCGGTTGTGGGGAGACTGCCTGCAGCCCAGATAGTCTCCCCACGGCAGATTAGGACCCCTGTGGCCATGTGATCGCTTAACACAGCGATCACATGGTCACAATAGGTGTCCATGTGTCTGCCTGCAGGGGGACTGTCTGTGCTGACAGGCAGTCTCCCTGCTAGTGTAAAATCAAAAAATAAAATAAAGTTAATGTTAATAAAAAAAATAATAATAATTATATAGGTGTATATATGATATATAGACATATATTATAAATTTCCATATAATATAAGTGTCTATATACTATATATATATAATGTCAGCATTAAGTGTGTATTTTTACATTAATATGTATTAATATAAAAATATACTTATAATTAAATTAATAATGATATAGAGTATAATATATAATAACTATATATATTGTATATATATATTATTATAAAATATAAATAATAAGTAATTTAAATTAAATAATTTTTTAATAATAATAAAAATTAAAAAAATTATATGAAGAGTATGAAATTTTATTCTAACTGTATTTTTAAAATTAATATATATATATTTATGTCAAAAATTAATTTTAGAATGAATTTGTATCCATATACAAAATTACATAAATAATATATAGAATATACACGACTTCAAATATATAAATATGCAGTATATATTTAAAATTTTAATGTATTTATGTAATATTTTTACATAATTCAGTAATTTTATTGATTGCAATTTGAGGGACCTGCCTGCTAACCCAGGCCGAAATTCCAGAGAATTTAATTTGCTAGCACTGTATTTTACCCTGTAACGTTCTACGACACCCTAAAACCTGTACATGGGGGGTACTGTTTACTCGGGAGACTTTGCTGAACACAAATATTAGTGATTCAAAACAATAAAATATATCACAGCGATGATATTGTCAGTGAAAGTGACTTTTTTGCATTTTTTACACACAAACAGCACTTTTACTGATGATATAATTGTTGTGATACGTTTTCCAGTTTTGAAACACTAATATTTGTGTTCAGAAAAGTCTCCTGAATATAACAGTACCCCCATGTACAGGTTTTATATTTTTGAGTTACAAGGTCAAATATATGGGTCAAATATTTTACATTGAAAATGCATGTTGGTTACGCTGCCTTGAGATGCATGGTAGCCCAGGAATGAGATTACTCCCATGATGGCATAACATTTGTAAAGAAGACAACCTACAGAGTTGGGAATGTCCAGTCTTTTTAGTACCATTGTCACTGGCCAAAATTAGCGTTCAATTTAGTTTTTACTTTTTTCACACACAAACAAATATGAATGCTTACTTGGCCAGTGTTTTCGACTAAGTGGCTACTAAAAAAGACTGGACATACCCCATATTGAATACCCTGGGTTGTCTACTTTAAAAAAAATATGTACATGTGTTATTCAGAGATTTATGACAGATAATAGTGTTACAATGTCACTATTGATAAATTTTAAAAATGTATGTTTTGAAACCGCAATATCCTACTTGTACCTATAGCCCTATAACATGCAAAAAAAAGCAAAAAAGCACGTAAACACTAGGTATTTTTAAACTCAGGACAAAAGATTTTTCAAGTAAAAGTCAAAAAACATGTATTTTTTTCAATTTTTCATCATGTTTTTGTATTTTTTTAAAATTAAAATACATGAGATTATATAAATAATGGTATGTAAAGAAAGCCCATTTTGTCCTGAAAAAAACAATATATAATTTGTATGGGAACAGTAAATGAGAAAGCGGAAAATTACAGCCAAACACAAACACCACAAAAGTGTAAAAATATGCCTGGTCGCAAATGTACAACATCGCAAAAACAGTCCAGTCCTTAAGGGGTTAATATATACGGAGGAGAAATAGTTATTTAAAATTCCTGCCTTTTCCTGGTCTTCATTAACTAACACCCCTGTTTCAGTTTTTAGTGTACCTACACTTTAATTTTTGTTTTGTTTTTAGAATTTATGTACTTTAAAAATGCTTTGGGGTTGTTTTTGCTCTCTTTAGCTATCATTTTTTAATTTTGAAGTTTAGCAAATCTAATTGCCTTTTTGCACGCATTATTTGCTTTCTTATATCTTTTATAAGACGCATCTGATTTGTCCGATAAATGCTTTAAATGCCCTTTTCTTATTTTTAATCTCTTGTTTTACTTCTCTACTAAGCCACATTGGTTTTAATTTGTCACGCTTAAAATTTTGTATGGAAGCGTTAGACATGCTAAGGGTGTGAGGTAGATAACTTGGTTAGTATGGTACTTGTGAAGATCTGCAGTAACCCAGATAACTATATTAGTGCCCTAAGGCGAAATTGTATTTACTTACTATCTTAGGTGACAGGTAATGCCCTAATTACTTGACAAGTGGCTTTGAGAGGCTCTACCTATGATTTGGCTCGTTGGGCCTCTGTGCCACTGAGGTGGGTGACTGGGTGTTGGCCTCTCGGTGACACGTATAAGATTGAATTATCGATTGGCCATGACGAGTGAGGCCCTAACTATGACTTGATGCAAGGCTATAACTATGCGTTGGGCCGATTTGGGCTTGAACCTCTGATGGAAGGAATGATTGTCGGCCTTGCGGGACCACTTAACTATAGGCAAAGAGGCATATGGGATTATACCTAATTGGAGAAGGTTTATTATAACCTTACGAACAACCTAACTTGGATTTGTTTATTTAAACATCCCTGCTGTTGTCTTGTATGACGTATTCGGTAGTGGTAAGAATGACCCCTACTTAATCCTAAAATATATCATAATAATTGAGTTATAACCTAATCCCCAGGTGGATGAACATTGAAATGACACAGCTAGGCGTAAGAGTAGATAATAACTGTATATAAATTGAAATATATTTAGGAAGATTTGGGCTTGTCCTTGTAGGGCGATAACTTGAACTAATGTTGGGTAAAAAGGTGACTTATTTAATTTATAGTTCTGGTTACCAGAAAGCATTGCATGTAAAATACTAGTAGGCAGATAATTTAGAGGCCTACCTCTTTAAATAATGCAGTTGTATTTAACCAAGAAGGCACTGCTGCAACCGATGTCAGTAATTGTATAATCTTTAAACAGGAGGGAAAATAAAACATCCTTAATTGTTATATTATTTATATATTGCATAGCATAGTAAGGATCAAATGAAAATTGTAAAACATGAAATGCATTAGGGGAGCATGACCATAAAATTGTATAGATGTATGAGACAGAACTGGAGCATAAAATAGACTCCCAATTATCCTATTTAACATACAGGTACTTATATTCCTATGTAAAATACATTAGCTATGGCTTTAAGGGAAATGACCCAGCAGGGTTTAGCCGAACGGGCTTATGATAAAAGTACTTCAGTGATCGTATGACCGTAACTGCCCTTAATATACATACAGTCTTTTAGGGATATTTGTGCCGTTCGTTTAGCTCAACATGAATTAAAATGTAAAAATGGACGTTAATGAAAGACTTGGTAAACCAGACGAATTTTAACACGAAATGCTGTTACAATGAATAAAATGCTTTAACATAGCTATTTAAATGAATAGAACTACTACTGACATGTATGAGTGAATTGCAAGCGTGGCAAATAAATGAAAGTTTACACGAAATGGAAAAAAACGAAAGTTTACACGAAATGTGGGTTTTACATGAATGGCAGCCACATATATACGAACGATTATACATAAGAGTTTTAGGCAAACTGATTTTTTCTGACATTGTACAAATGGAACTGTGCGTGGAAACAGACAAAAGTTTAAATGAATGCCAGCTTACATGAAGTGCAGCGGAATGTGAACGAATGGATATTATTAGTTACAGCCGAATGGAAATGTTTAAATGAATGTGTGATTAACGACAAGTACAGGGGTGCGTTTGAATGATTGAGTATAACTTACAGTTAGCCGTTCGTATGCTGGCTTCCTTTGTTATACTCACGAACTCCGTTAGAAAAGAAAGTTTGAAACGGACTGCCGGCAGATGGGAAAATTACGTCAGGGTCCTGTGAACCGTAATTAAACAAAAGAACTTCCGAGATCGTTGACGACAGGTAAGCAGGGGCCCACTGGGTTTAAATAGGATTAATAGTCCCTCCCACAATTACAGGCCAAGCCTTCCATATATACACGTGTGTGTGTGTGTATATATATATGTTTGTGGTCAGGGACAATTAGCCGAGTTATGTTAGTGGTGCACAAGTCGGTTGTGGTGTGCCGAAACCGACATTTGGGTAGGCCTGTAAAAAGAGGGCCCACCAATTTAAATGGCTTGATAAAGGAAGTGGTGGGGGGGTGAACCAAACAGTCTCAGCCAAGAGGGAGGGGCTACCTGTGTATTTATAGCAATATCCCCTCCCACAACTACAGACTCCGCCCACAGGCTCAGCCTTTCCAATTGTGGTCAGGGACAATATGTTTTTTAGTTATGTTAGTGGTGCACAAGTCGGTTGTGGTGTGCTGAAAACCGACATTCGGGTAGGCCTGTAAAAAGAGGGCAAAAAGTTAATAGTTTAACACTTTAATACATGTCTACATTATGCCATCAATACTTTACATTTTATCAGCATTTATAACTATACCTGACAGAGAAAATAGGTTAGTGGGAGATACTCTATAACACTGAGATACTGGCTAACCTATGTTATGCCAAGTGGTGAAACAATTAAGCTAAATTGGTGACTTGGGAACCTAACTAGTTGCCAAGCGGCGATGAAAGGCTCTACCTATGATTTGGCCTGTTGGGTATGTTTGCCACCGAGCATTGTGGCGGGTTGTTGGCCTCTCGGTGAGGATTAAAGAGATTCAAAATAAGTTGTCCGTGACAGGTAAGGCCCTAACTGCTTTGCCAACAGGGCGTAGATGCTAGGCAGTAACTATGATTTGGCCCGAGGGGCAAATACCTCTGCAGTTGAGGATGGGAGTTTGCCCTTGCGGGACAGCTATAAAATGGCACAAGAAGCCGAAAACTACTTATGGCTACTTAGGGTACCCTAACAACCAGACCAAGTTAAAGATAGGTTTTGTAGAGCGAGTGGTTGTTGTAAGAAGGGAGGTAGTATCGTAAAGCGAGTCACTTACGTGGTGACTTAAACGTAAATGCAAAAGAATAAATGTGGCATGATAAGACATACACCTGGCAGATAAATGAAAGCTATGCTAGAAATTGATGGTAAGAATAGGTTAATAGAAAGTGGAGGGCAAAAGAAAAATGTTTACTGAGATCCAAAACCATAATTCAGAGCTACGACACCAACACCAATGAAAATGCAACAGATTGCCAGTAAGGTAGGTAAAGTAAGTGCAAGGAGCCCAGAACCTCAAAACTCTATTAATATATGTTACCAAACTAACAAAGGAAATTGAACAGTGTGATAAATGACTCAGTTGACTATACGTGCAAAAGTACCCCCAGGTATGCAATGGTCGGCATAAAGTATAAAAAGGGATATTCCGAAGAAAAATTACAACAGGAGATTAATCAAGTCTTAGAATCTGATAGGGGTCAACTTTTAAAAACATCTCACAAGAGAAGAATGAAATCTCCCTTATTTTTAATTATGCAAGCAATATTCATTGTCTTAAAAGAATTATTAATAGAAATTGGCACATTTTAACACAAGATCCTGATATTTCAAACTACATAGGGCCAAAACCCAGGTTTGTTTTTAGGTGAGCAAAACATTTTAGACAAACTTTAACTACAAGTTTTATTGAAAGAGCGAAATCAAAAAACTTTTTATCAAATTGGGCAGAAATTCAGAAAGGTTTCTATCATTGCGGAACTTGGAATGCATGTAAAAATTCTAATTGTAACAATAAAAATATAAAGAGTTTTATATCCAAAATGGCTGGAAGATCGTATAATATAAAATGCTCCATCACATGTCAATCAAAGGGAGATTTATTTATTATCATGTGAATGTGGGCTTCAATATGTGAGTAAAACTACCAGGGCACTTAATATAAGAATTAGTGAACATATAAGAAATATAAAGAGAGGTTTCACTAATCAAAACATTTTTTAGATAAAAAAAAATTAGAATTTTGTGCAATAGAAAAAGTTACCATGCATTGGAGAGGGGGGATTATAATAAAAAAATTAAGTCTGCAGGAAAAAAAATGGATTTTTGAATTACGCACTTTAACCCCAAAAGGATTGAACATAGATTTTTAAATGAATTCCATTTTATAATCTAGCCCTTTAAGATAGAATTTGATGATTAATTTCCATTTTTTATTAAGCTTTTATTGGTCCTTTTTTATACAAAATGTCCCTTGTCTATTTACTTATTTCTTGGGTTATATATATATTTTTTTGTATACTTTTTTTTTTATATACATTTATTACACTGAGATTTTTATGAAGTGGTGATGTGTATGTCTTTTTTAATGTGTGGTTATTAGTTTGTGTTAATATGCACTTTTATATATTTTATGAACGTTTTTATATGACTTTTGGGACTTTTGCCCTTTTCCAGAATCGAGGCTTATAAGGTATACCATAATACCACAGAACTTTGAGCACTAATGGTATGAACACTCCTCCCTCTTTCTGGATTGGAATTTGTATGTATTACGCGAAGAGGTGGGAGGAGCGTCCCATCTCCAGTAGTGGATGCTGCCAGCCTATAACAACGTTGGCGGAAGCATGTCATCGGGAGATGTCACATGACTCCGAAAACCTGAAGTGGACGTCATCGGAAAAGGACGTGCCGCCATCTTGCTATACCCGGAAGAGACTGTAGTTAATGGACATTTATATGTTATATGCCCATAGATATACAGGGAGTGCAGAATTATTAGGCAAGTTGTATTTTTGAGGATTAATTTTATTATTGAACAACAACCATGTTCTCAATGAACCCAAAAAACTCATTAATATCAAAGCTGAATATTTTTGGAAGTAGTTTTTAGTTTGTTTTTAGTTATAGCTATGTTAGGGGATATCTGTGTGTGCAGGTGACTATTACTGTGCATAATTATTAGGCAACTTAACAAAAAACAAATATATACCCATTTCAATTATTTATTATTACCAGTGAAACCAATATAACATCTCAACATTCACAAATATACATTTCTGACATTCAAAAACAAAACAAAAACAAATCAGTGACCAATATAGCCACCTTTCTTTGCAAGGACACTCAAAAGCCTGCCATCCATGGATTCTGTCAGTGTTTTGATCTGTTCACCATCAACATTGCGTGCAGCAGCAACCACAGCCTCCCAGACACTGTTCAGAGAGGTGTACTGTTTTCCCTCCTTGTAAATCTCACATTTGATGATGGACCACAGGTTCTCAATGGGGTTCAGATCAGGTGAACAAGGAGGCCATGTCATTAGATTTTCTTCTTTTATACCCTTTCTTGCCAGCCACGCTGTGGAGTACTTGGACGCGTGTGATGGAGCATTGTCCTGCATGAAAATCATGTTTTTCTTGAAGGATGCAGACTTCTTCCTGTACCACTGCTTGAAGAAGGTGTCTTCCAGGAACTGGCAGTAGGACTGGGAGTTGAGCTTGACTCCATCCTCAACCCGAAAAGGCCCCACAAGCTCATCTTTGATGATACCAGCCCAAACCAGTACTCCACTCCACCTTGCTGGCGTCTGAGTCGGACTGGAGCTCTCTGCCCTTTACCAATCCAGCCACGGGCCCATCCATCTGGCCCATCAAGACTCACTCTCATTTCATCAGTCCATAAAACCTTAGAAAAATCAGTCTTGAGATATTTCTTGGCCCAGTCTTGACGTTTCAGCTTGTGTGTCTTGTTCAGTGGTGGTCGTCTTTCAGCCTTTCTTACCTTGGCCATGTCTCTGAGTATTGCACACCTTGTGCTTTTGGGCACTCCAGTGATGTTGCAGCTCTGAAATATGGCCAAACTGGTGGCAAGTGGCATCGTGGCAGCTGCACGCTTGACTTTTCTCAGTTCATGGGCAGTTATTTTGCGCCTTGGTTTTTCCACACGCTTCTTGCGACCCTGTTGACTATTTTGAATGAAACGCTTGATTGTTCGATGATCACGCTTCAGAAGCTTTGCAATTTTAAGAGTGCTGCATCCCTCTGCAAGATATCTCACTATTTTTGACTTTTCTGAGCCTGTCAAGTCCTTCTTTTGACCCATTTTGCCAAAGGAAAGGAAGTTGCCTAATAATTATGCACACCTGATATAGGGTGTTGATGTCATTAGACCACACCCTTTCTCATTACAGAGATGCACATCACCTAATATGCTTAATTGGTAGTAGGCTTTCGAGCCTGTACAGCTTGGAGTAAGACAACATGCATAAAGAGGATGATGTGGTCAAAATACTCATTTGCCTAATAATTCTGCACTCCCTGTAATGTATGTTTATATGACATGCCGAAAACCGGAAGCACCACCATCTTAGTGGTGGCGGTTTGCTTCCGGTCAAGGCTATATTTGGAAATGTAATTATCCCAATTAGCCTCTACACCTGTAACCCCACACCCTTTAGGGGGTGTTTATACAGATGTACAGACTATGGGAAAAATATGCTGCACCTGAAGAAGACCCCAAGAGGTCGAAACGCGTTGTGTTTTGTGGCTGAAACTTATTTGTTATTTTCTATTTATGTGAATAAAAATTCTACTTTGAACAATCTTCCTTGATTCCTGGGTTCCTGCAATCCGAGTATTAGAGGACCTTCAAGGAGAAAGACTTGGCGTATCCCACTTTGGTGGATGAAATGCCTCTATAGTCCAGAGCCTCACTTATTTGGCTCTAGAAATTGTGAATGTACTTTTCCCTTCCTGTATTTTATACATTCATTGAAACAGTGTACACTATGCTATGCTCTTTATATTTTACATACAGGGTCCATAGTTAATGGAGTATAACTACTTATAGGATCTGCATATATGTATTTTGGCTAAAGGTAAAAAATACTTCTGTGTCTATGCACCTTATTTATTGGTGATTTCAAGTTTGAAGTGTATTTGTGTGACTATACACTGAGGTGGTAAAAGCTGCACCAGTTTGTATTTTTAAGTTTAGCGCCCATTTTACCTTCTATTGTTTGTGTTTTCTGCATAAAGTATACCTGGTGAGACTTTACATAATGATATAGGTCATGAAGGAGTTGGCCAGAATAATTGAACAACAAGACCCCAGTGAAGTATATGTCAGGAGGTGAGGATTACCAGCAAAGTGGCATAGTGACAGAAAGGCATAATATAAAACATAACAGTGCAGACATGTGGAGTAACTGAAAATTAACAGTTTTCATCAATAGCTGGTACCCGATACTTGATTTACCGAATTTAGGCATGAGTTCCCTCTGCACATCCTTCCACTAGAAGGACCTGAAGTGTGCATGAGAAAGAACACCCTGAAAAAAAACCAACCATCACATTAATCAAATCTCATAGCATACTGCAGGAAGTGAAATACCAAAACTAGCAAGTGCCTTAAGGTGGAGATACTAAACAGTTAAAATAGTGACAAACCGAAGAAGCCTGCATATGTTAAATGCAAAGTGATAGGTACCAGGTTCTCGGGTGTGTGCTGAGAGAGGGAAAAGACTTGCGTGGGCCTAACAAGGCCATGTGTAATATTGGAATGTAGTATGAAAGGTTGTATTTCTTTGACCCTCGTATATTAGGAAATTGACGTATATAATTGTCCAAATGAGGGGCCGAAATGGACGTATGTAATTGTCCAAACGAGTGGTCGAAATTGACATATGTAATTGCCCAAATCGGGGGCCAAAATTGCCATAGTGCCCATAGAGGGACATGTAACTGTATGGAGTGAAGGCTTAGTGAGGGCCATGTGTAGAGGTATGTAGTGGAAGGCCGAGTGTTAGTGAGGTGCTGGATGGGCTGTATGAGGAGTACGGATGTATGGAACGAACAAAAGAAGTAAGCATACCAAGGTGCAGGTGTTGTGAAATGGCCAATAGTGAATACCTAGTTTTTGGTCCAGTCCATTTGTAAAGGTAAAATTATTAGTTAGGCTAGAAGAGTTGAATTGAGACATAACATTGCCAATACTGTGCAAGAACAGAGTGACAGTATGTGAAGTATGTGAAGTAAGGCTACAATGGATAGAATAAGGGATTAACATACCATGGAGTTTTGCAGGCAGCGTTAGGGCTGTATAGGCTTAGCGAGTATAAGTGGTGTAATGAAATGTTGTAAGAAAGAGTGGTGTATACATATAACTCCCATATTTGGCTGCCCACATATGATGAGAATGATAATAAAACTTGCTACTAGCAATATGAGATATAGGATGAAATTATAGAAGTGCTTAATGTGAGGTCAAGATAGTGTACATAATAGAGGGATTACAACTACCCCATGAGATTGGCCAAATGAGGGTTTTAAGGATAGATATGTTGCTGATAATATGTAGTATAATGGGGTAGTACGCAACCCCAGTAAGACCAATGTAATGGCATTGTTCCTAGCAAACTCGGCCCAGAGTAGTAATTCGGATCAATTATCTTGAGTACTATTTACAAAACAACGCAGATATAACTCTAATGACTGGTTAGCCCTCTCAGCCGTGCCATTAGTTTGGGGATGGTAAGCAGAGGAAAAAGACAATTCAATGCCCAACTGTTTACTGAACGCCCTCCAAAACCGAGACACAAACTGAGAGCCCCTATCAGACACAATATTGCGAGGAATGCCATGCAGTTGGACAATCTCACGTATAAAGATAAGAACCAGGTCTTGAGAGGATGGCAATTTTTTAAGTGGATTAAAATTAGCCATATTGGAGGAAATGGTCAACCACCATAAGAATGGTGGTATAGCCATTGGAACTTGGAAGTTCAACGATGAAGTCCATTGACAAGTGGGACCATGGAACACTAGGTACAGGAAGTGGTTGCAATAAACCACAAGGAAGCTTATGAGGGACCTTAGAAACAGCACAAACTGAACAAGCCTGCACATAGTCCTTCACATTGTTTTTAAGGGAATCCCACCAAAATGATCTTGTGATCGCAGATATGGATTTATTGATACCTGGGTGTCCAGCAGTCACATTGTCGTGAAACACCCTCAGCACATTCTTTCTTTCACCTAATGGAACAAATAATTTGTCCAGTGGTTTATTGCATGGTGCCTGAGATTGAGCCTCCATTATAGCACCAAGCAAGGGAGAAGACAGTGAAAGAACAGAAGAAGCGATGATACATTCAGGAGGCACGATAGGGGATGTCTCGTGTTCCTGTAAAGACTCAGTATCAAAGTGTCTAGACAAGGCATCAGCCTTCACATTTTTGGGACCAGGTCTGTAAGTTATAAGGACGTTAAAGCGAGACAGAAACAAAGACCATCTAGCCTGTCTCGAAGATAGACGTTTAGCATCCCCTATATAAGCCAAATTCTTATGGTCTGTAATGATCAAAATGGGATCCTTGGAACCTTCCAAAAGATGTCGCCACTCTTTAAGCACTAGGACAATGGCCAACAATTCTCTGTTGCCAATATCATAATTGTGCTCAGCGGGAGACAACTTTCTGGAAAAGTAACCACAAGGATGCAAAGGGGTTTCCTGACTCTCCCTTTGAGAAAGAACCGCCCCTACCCCAGTTTCGGAGGCATCGACTTCCAATATGAAGGGTTTGCTGGTGTCAGGGTGTCTCAGTATGTCGGCAGAAGAAAACCTTTGTTTAAGAAGTTCAAAAGCCTCTCTAGCTTCCTTAGACCACACCGTACTACTAGCCCCCTTATGTGTCATATTGGTGATGGGGGCTATTACAGAAGAAAACCCCTTGATAAATCTTCTGTAATAGTTTGCAAACCCAATAAATCTTTGGATGGCTTTTAGTCCGCTAGGTACTGGCCACTGTATAACAGCCTCTAGTTTCTTAGGGTCCATCTGAAAACCAGAGGCAGAAATGTTATACCCCAAAAACTGTACTTCAGTCTGATCAAACAAGCATTTTTCCAATTTACAATAAAGTTTGTTTTCCAGTAAAGTCTGCAATACTTGTTTGACCTGTTTGTGGTGGGTTAATAAATAAGGATATCATCCAAATAAACCAGGACAAAAGAATAGATATAATCCCTGAGTACATCATTAATAAAATCCTGGAATACGGCAGGTGCATTGCATAGCTCAAAAGGCATAACAAGGTACTCATAGTGCCCGCATCTAGTGTTAAATGCTGTTTTTCACTCATAATTTTCCTTGATTCTTACCAAATTGTATCCACTCCTGAGATCCAGTTTGGTAAAGATCTTAGCACCTTGGAGTCTATCAAACAATTTGGAAATGAGAGGAATAGGGTAGGCATTCTTAACAGTAATCTTATTTAATTCTCTGTAGTCAATGCATGGACATAATTCTCCATCTTTCTTTTCTACAAAAAAGAAGCCTGCACCAGCAGGTGAGGATGATTTCTGGATATGCCCCTTGTTTAGTGAGTCTTTGATATATTCTTCCATTATTTTACTCTCCTGTGGTGATAAGGCATATACTGCCCCTTTAGGTGGCATAGTGCCGGGTAACAGATTTATGGAGCAGTCATATGACCTGTGAGGAGGTAAGATATTGGACTGACTTTTACTAAATACTTCCTTAACCTCCCAGTATTGTACGGGAACTTCGGGGGTTTGAGGTATAGTAGTGGGTAATTTAATGGTACCCACTCTCTTGGTGAGGTGTAACATACACTTCCCATTACAATCCTTGCCCCATTCCAATATTTCCCCATTAACCCAGTCAATATGAGGGTTGTGCTTACTAAGCCAAGGAAAGCCTAATATGATAGGGCAAGAAGGAGATGCAAGAACTTGGACTATTATATCTTCCTTATGTAAGGCACTGTCATGCGGTAACATTTCTGGGTTCGGCACTCCGCTGGGCGGAGCCGGACCCCGCCCCCCTCTCAGGGCCAGATTAAGAGCCCAGTGGGCCTGGTGCTGACAATTATGACAGGCCTAATTACAGAATCATATCGACCAAAAACAGTAAAACACTCCCTGCTAGTCAGGAGGTGGGAGGGTCTGGGAGGGAGGGTCTGCTGCTGATTGGCTGGAATGTGTCTGCTGACTGTGAGGTACAGGGTCAAAGTTTACTCAATGATGACGAATAGGGGGCAGACTGAACAGCACATATGTTCGCCGTCCGTGGCGAACCGTTCGGGACATCACTACTCCTCATATGTCCTTTTTCACCACAGTATATGCATAGACCCTCTCTTCTCCGATGTTGTCTTTCTGCCTCGAACAGTCTAGTGACCCCCAACTGCATAGGTTCGGACTGTATAGAGAGGTCAGGAACAACCGGTCTGGAGAAATGAGGTGCTAATGGCAAAGCCATACATCTGGTTTTATTTCTGGTTCTGAGTCTATTATCAATTAGCATAATAAACGTAATAAACTCATTGAGTTTTTTGGGCAGCAATCTCATCCAACATAGTCTCAGATAATCCTTTCTTAAATGCTGAGATTAATCCGCTGTTAGTCCAGTCTACCTAGGAAGCCAAGGTGCGAAATGCTATGGCATACTCAGAGATAGACCGGTTCCCTTGTCTAATATGCATTAGTGCAGTGGAGGCGTCATCCTCCCTGCCTAATGGTTCAAATGTAAGTTTAAATTCCGCAAGGAATTCCTGGTAATTGTGTGCAATGCTACCACTACTCTCCCATAACGGATTAGCCCAAGCTACAGCTTTACCTTTAAGTTGGTTCATCGGGTAACCAATTTTAGCTCTGTCAGTGGGAAAAGATCCCGGTGAGGCCTCAAAATGATACTCAATTTGGTTAATAAATCCCCGGCATTTTTGAATATTACCATCAAACTGCAGGGGAGGAGATAGTAAGTGCCTTATGTACTACAGGCTGTACATTAGGCGGATGTGACACAGTTGGAGAAGCCGCAGGTTGCAGATGCGCTGTTCGAGTAAGGAGCATACTGAAAGCCTGGACAATTTGATCCATACGGTGATCATTCTCCACTAGCTTTCTCTCGCAAGCAGCTATGTGCTGACACCATTCTACAGGACCTATGGCCATGTCGTAAAGTCAGGATTACTAGTCGATCCAGCACGTAGAATTGTATCACACAGATGACTAATAGGTAACGTATTACCGGGCCTTAGAATGGCCGGACTTAACGTACCAAAGAATAGTGGGGATACAGAAAGAGACACAACGATAAGAGAAAGCCAGAAGTCAGGGATACAGAATACAGGGAAGTAAAAATCAAAGCCAAAATCAAAAACCAGAAGAAACTTTGAATCAGGAACACGCTTCCGGACAACCACAAGGGAAACCACGACAGGGCACTGAGTAGGATGAGAACTGGGCCTAAATACCTCTCCTCTAGATCTGATAGGCTGTAACCGGCCTTTGACCCCAAAGGCAGTTACCATGTTTCCATTTGCATAATTGCTGCTCAGCATTAACCCTTCTGTGGATTTGGTTGCTGCTCTGCACAACTTTTCCTGTGTGGACAGTAAATGCCATTAACCACATTTTTATAAGCGGATGAATACGTGACACTTCCTTCATCTGGGTTCATGGAAGTATATTGGCAAGGACATAGGCTTGCACCTCCAAAAAGTCCTGCTGACAATCTCCTCTGAGGGTGGCTCTCGTTAATATGCCAGGCGCCGTTACACCTCCTTGCGCACTTCCTCCTCATCTCCTGCTGCTGCTCGCCTGTCTGCGCTGCAGCATAACTTCGGCCTTACCGCTCACCGCCTCATGAGATTGTGCGATTAGCAGCAGGCAATAGTAGAGTTTCAGCTGCAGCACGCACGGGTCAGTCACTCTGCACCAGACTTGTCCTCCAATTTATCAAAGTTAAAGGATTTTAAGTGGACTCATTACAATTACAGGGCCTCTAAAGAGTCCTGTATTGTTATTTGACGTCACTACCTTCCCGCGTCGGGAGTGGGTCATTTGCCCGCCTGCTGCCTTCCTTGCATGTGGTAGCCATTTCTCAGATTCCCTCTCCGTAATCCAACCCTGATTCCCCGTTACCCATGGTCACCATGGTAGGCACAGAAACTGGCATCGAAAGTTGATATGGATGACATCCGAATGCAAAGTCGCCGTTACGGGGACGTGCGATTGGCCCGAGGTTCTCTAGAGTCAACAAAGTGTCTGCACAACTATAATGTCAACAGCTACTCTGCCGAAAGGATCTTCACTAATAGGTAGGGGATGGAGGGGGGCCCGGTGCCGGTCCCTTCTCTTCCCCACTCTCTGGCAGACATCTGGCAGTACTGCCTCAGATCCCGAGAGATGCCTGGCCAGAAGAAGCCGTGGGTGAGCCGAGACGCTGTCCGGCTCCTGCCCAAATGCCCTGCCAAGAGAATATCGTGAGCTAGCTTCAGCAGCTCTTATCAATACTTCTTGGGTCTGGTGGTGTCTCACCAGCTGTGTTGTTGGGGAGCCCATTGAAAAAGTGCTCTAGCATCATGAGGTGGGTGATCTCCTCCGGGAACTTGGCTTGATGGGAGTTGAGCCAGTTCTAGGTGGCCCTTGTGATGCAGCATGCCCACTCCGCATGGGAGTCCTTCTCCCCTTTCCGGGTCTCCCTAAACTTTCGGCGGTATTGCTCGGGGGTGACCGCATACCGTGCCAGGAGGATTTGGGTAATGAAGGGATAGTCTCTGATCTGCTCTTTTGGTACAGCCCGGTAAATATCTGCTGCATTCCTCACTAGTTTGCTGGCCAGGATGGTGACCCAGTCGCTGGGGTCCACGTCTTGGAGTAGGCACTGGGGCTCAAAGTCTTGTAAAAAGTAATCAATGCCTTCTTCTGCTTCCTTTAAGTCTTTGAAGGCATTGTATGGTAGCTTGTGGGGCAGGGTGGTTGTGCTTGCCGGCGCCCTCTACTCCCTTCTTCCTTCATCTGGGTTCATGGAGGTCACCCTCTGTGTATTGGCAAGGATATTGGCTTCCACCTCCCAAAAGGTCCTGCTGACAATCTCCGAGGGTGGCTCTCGGTAATATGCCAGGTGCCGTTACACCTCCTTGCGCACTTCCTCCTCATCTCCTGCTGCTGCTCGCCTGTCTGTGCTGCAGCGTAACTTCGGCCTTCCCGCTCACCGTCTCATGAGAATGTGCCAGCAGCAGCAGGCGATAGTGGAATTTCAGCTGCAGCGCGCACGGGTCAGTCGCTCTGCAGAACAGAGTTGTCTTTTTTTTATATGTCCCAATATTTTGGGGGCTACCCCAATTAAAAAAATAAAAATAAAATATATATATATATATAAAACAGTGTTGGCTACCTCCTCCTCCTTCACCGCTGCTTCCACCTACACCGCCACAGTCACCGCCTCCTCAACCTATGGGTCACTTAGTATAAACTATGTACACAATAGCAGAGGCTTGTGAAGGCCTTTTCTCTGTGCATCAGGAGCTCAGTTTGAACAATGAAAGAGATACCCTGCACTCCAACCCTCTCTCAAATGGATAATTCTGGTGATCCTCCTGACAGCCATGCTTTAGATTTTGATTTATGTTTTTCCAAAGCTAAAATCAAAGATTCCATATAGTGCTATTTTATAGTTTAGCTGTATTTTTAATTTTTATGTTATTTTAAGTGATTTCCCTATCCACATTTGTTTGCAGGGCACTTGTCCTACTATTGCCCACATTTTACTTCCTTTTGCAGCCCTCTAGCCCTTTCCAGGACTTTTTAGAGGCATTTTAGTGCCCAAAAGTTCGGGTCCCCATTGACTTCAATGGGGTTCGGGGTTAAGTTCGGGGTCAAGTTCAAGCCCGAACCCGGACTTTTTTTCAAAGATTGACTGAACCCGCCGGACCCGAACATCCAGGTGTCTGCTCAACTCTATATACTAGTGTTCTTACCTGATGAAAATACTCATCATGCTCAGGTTAAACTAGTCTTATAAACCTTGCTAAAGAACGGTCTTTACTGCAAACTGGAAAATGTCTTTTTGACTAAAAGGAAGTGCAGTTTCTTGGTTATACTATATCAGCTTCTGGTTTCGAGATGGATCCTAAGAAACTAGAGGCAGTGTTAAAATGGCCTTTACCTCATGGTTTAAAGGATATCCAAAGGTTTATTGGTTTTGACAATTATTACCGGCGATTTATTAAAGGATTTTCCATGGTAATAGCCCCGATAACTAATCTGACACTTAAAAATGTTAAAGGACCACTATAGTGCCAGGAAAACATACTCGTTTTCCTGGCACTATAGTGCCCTGAGGCTGCCCCCACCCTCAGGGTCCCCCTCCCGCCCGGCTCTGGAAGGGGGAAAGGGTTAAAAACTTACCTTTTTCCAGCGCTGGGCGGAGAGCTCTCCTCCTTCTCTCCTCCTCCGATCCTCCTCCTGGGCTGAATGTGCACGCGCGGCAAGAGTTGCGCGCACATTCAGCCCGTCGCATAGGAAAGCATTTACAATGCTTTCCTATGGACGCTTGCGTGCTCTCACTGTGAAAATCACAGTGAGAAGCACGCAAGCGCCTCTAGTGGCTGTCAATAGAGAATTGCTTGCTATAATTTTAGCTTTAAAAAAAATGGAGACATCTGCTGGAAGTATCCAAAATACCCCTGATCATCATAACATACTACAAAAACCTAAAATACATCAGGGACGCTAAAAGGATGTCTTCCAGACTGGCTAGATCGTCATCGAAACATCAAGGCAGATGCCCTATCTAGGCAATATGAAACGGAGGAGGACCAGGTGCAAGAGAATACTCCCATTGTACCTCCAGAATGTGGCCTCGACAGTCCTTTCTTTATCTACACCTCTGCTTGGTGTCATAATAGAGGCTCAAACTCAGGCACCAAGAACTAGACCTCAGGAACCTTATTCGTTCCTGCTTCAGAAAGAAAGACGATACTCAACTTGTTCCATGATAATGTAACGGCTGGTCATCCTGGTATACGCAAAATTATAACAGCTATTACTAGACAGTTCTGGTGGCCATCTCTCAGAAGTGATGTTATCGCATATGTTAATGCTTGCCAGACATGTGCTGTCTCCAAAGTTCCACATCTGTTAAAGTGTGGGTTATTACAACCTCTGCCTGTACTTCTCATTCCATGGTCTCATATATCTATGGATTTCATGGTTGAGTTGCCTGTATCTAATGGTTATAATACCATACTTATGGTTGTTGACCGTTTTACCAAAATGGCACATTTTATCGCTCTTAAAAAATTGCCTTCCTCACAAGTTCTAGCTTTTGTGTTCATCAATGAGAGAGTTCGGTTGCATGGTATACCTCAAAATATTGTCTCCGACAGGGGTACCCAGTTCGTCTCCAAGTTCTGAGGGCATTTTGTAAGCATATGAGCATAGAATTGTCCTTTTCTGCTGAGAGAGCTAACCAGTCTCTAGAGGGGTACCTGAGATGTTTTATTAACGATACCCAGAATGACTGGCATGACCTCTTACCTGGGTCTAAATTTGCTAGAAATGATTCATTTGGCCTTAGTCCATGTGACTTATGGTCTCCATCCTGCTGTCTTTCCTTCTGAATTCTCTTATTCAGCTATTCCTGCCCTGGATAAGCACTTAGCCTCCATGAAGAGGGCATGGGATCAGGTGCATTCCGCCTTGGTTGCTGCAGCTTCTCGTTTCAAGCTGCATGCTGATAAAAGGCGGGGTACTGCACCCTCGTATCAGGTTGGTGACAGGGTATAGCTCTCAACAAGATACATCAAACTCAAAGTGTCAACTATGAAGTTCGCCCCTAGATATATTGGACCATTCCGTGTCTTACGTAGGATTAACCCTGTATCTTATGTGCTTGACCTTCCTGTCGGACTCTGTATTTCTCGTACTTTCCATGTGTCTTTGCTCAAACCACTCGTGTTTAATCGTTATACCACTCCTTCTGTCCTTCCTTCTCCTTTGGTGGTCGGAGGTCAGAAGAAGTATGAAATCCATTCTATTTTGGACTCACGGCTTACTCGTGGTTCTTTGCAATACCTGGTAGATTGGAAGGGATATGGTCTTGAGGAATGCTCCTGGTTTCCCGCGTTGGACGTCCCTGCGGGTCGTCTTCTTCCCTCATTCCATGCCCTCTTATCTGATAAACTGGGGCCTGCCCGCCTGGTGGGTGGTCTTCGAGTGGGGGGTACTGTCCCTGCTCCCGGTCCGCGACACCACGTGACCGCACCCGATCAGTGCGGTCAGTCTTACAAAATAAAATAGACTTACCTAAGTTGCGGCAGATCACAGCCAGATCCGCCGTGTCACAGATCTATCCCCAGCGAGTGCGGAGTTCCTATGGATACCGGCCGCTGTAAAAGCAGCACAATATATAGCCCTGCCTCCAGGTCACGCAGACATGCGTGTGCGGTCACACAAAGTATGCACACGCACGTTCTGGAGTCAGGTGACCCCTGCCCACCAATGAATGATTGGGAAGAGCTATATACGCCCATTTCTTTATTTCTTCCTTGCCCTGCCGTGGTTTCCACTTCAATTTGGTTATCCGAGAGCACATTTGGTTTATTGATTCTTGGTTTTTGATCTTGGCTTATTCTGACTATCCATATTTCTGGTATCCCTGACCCTTTGGCTTTGTATTCTTGTTTTTGCTCCTGTCTGTGCCCCTGACTTCGGCTTGTTTCTGACTATTCTTTATACGTTAAGTCCGACCACTCTAAGGACTCTAAGGTAGTACGTTTTTCTAGTTGACCTAATTCAGCCACAGATCACACTCTCACAGACAAGCCAGGAGAGCGCTACCTCTTTTCCTATGGAACTATTTTGGGCAGCAGCCATGTGTGCGGTAGGTCAAAACTTTACCGTGGTGGGGATTTGGCTACACTTCAGGGATCTGAGCGCTATTTGGACAACTCAGGCTACCCAGGGATTTAAGACGTGTGTTTCGGGGTGTTTTATGTGTTCTGTACTGTACCTTGAGTGCCTGGGAAATAATTAGTAAGCAATGAGCAAACGGTCACTTTAAAATAGACTTACCTAAGTTGCGGCACACAGAGATCCACCTGCCGGAATGGATACCTGTATGTTTTAACCTGGCCTGGGGGTCAAACATTTTGGCATCTTTGGCAATACTTAGGAGGACTCCTTTTGTACCCTTTATGAACTCTCCTGATGTTTGGGAATGAGATAAAGATAGTGAACACAAACCATTGCAGAGATTTTAAGAGAGTTTTTAGACGAACATACCACCCTGGGTACAGGCGGTTCATCATAACAGTCATATACCATTAAAACAGAAATTTGCCCTAGGGGGCAAATACAAACAAATGTCCTTTTTTTTTTTGTGTACAATACTCACAACATATATCAGTGTGAATAGTCCTAGATATAGACAAGATATAGAGATGTAACAGTTGGATGCTGTTTAAGTTGCAAGGTGTGGCATCATATATTCCTGTAACCTCCATCAGTATGTCCTGCACAGTATGAAGTAGACATGTACATTATTTTTGTTCCAAATCAAATTAGCGTCCGAAATCCTACACAATGAAACAAACCAAAAACAAACCAATTTGGATCAAATAGGTCCTAAATGTTTGAGATCCATTAGTTTTCATAAGGATAGCAAACAAGGAACCTACTATCAAGCAACAAATACATAAGTATTAACAAAAAGGCTTTTAAAAAAATAAATTTGGCAAACGGAGCTTGGCTTGCTAGCTGAGCAGACGTGTGGTCTACGGCCAATCTTAACGATTTTAGGGTACTAACCCTGTTCGATGAGAAAAGAGACTTACAGCTCAGAACTACCTAAGTTGGGGGTGCTTGCCTGACCTTACAGAGGCTTTAATCGCGACTGTAACCAAACGGGAACCCGGGACATACTGTTGCAGCCTACTCAGGATGGAGTCCGGGGGAAGCGGCTGATCTCCCTGCTCCTTCACCCACTACTTTGAAATGCTGAGCTCCAACCCCGCCACCTTTTGGACTGGTAGGGGATATCCCGGTTCCCACTGGATGTCCAGAGGCTGCTAACTTGGCTTGTGCATTGTGATTTTACTGGACAATCAGTAATGCATAGTCAGTGCTGTGGGTCCAAAATGGCGACTGCCAATCCACCAGACACGCAGGCACCGGGCCTAATTCACAGACCCCACTGCGGCTCCTTGGAGCACACCTTGTTGCGCCTGGATGAGCTGTTTGATGCCTTCTGGCTGAAAATACAAAAGCGTGCTCACACTAATCTACCTGAGCAGCAAGAGGGAACCGGGGGTGACTTACAATTGGAGTGGGACGGGACCTCTCTGGGCAATCAACCCACACAACCAACTACTAACCCTGCCGTTCACCCTCCTGGGCCAAGATCCCCTTGAGGCACTGCCTCCCTGCATCTGCCACACAAGAGGAGGATCATACCCTGTAAGCGGCCACGACCCTCTGCACTCCCCAGACAGGGGAAGGACTTGATCCTGAAGGGCACCCAAGTCCGGTGACTAGTGATGCTGGCCCTCACACAGGCCTGGGGCTTGCTACATTTTGGTAGATATTCACCGGGACTTTCCTACACTGGAACCACCGCTGTTGGGGATCAGCTGACCGGGTAACCAAACATTGCAACTGCAATAATGAGTTC
>OW240913.1:203149499-203165495 GCA_933207985.1 Pelobates cultripes | reverse complement strand
TATTTCTCCTCTGTATATATTAAGGAAGAACCCATGGCAATAGATGTGCAAATGATTGCTACTAAAAACTTGCAGAATAATTGTAATTGGTTCATTCAAGACAAGGTACTGCAGCTACTAAAGAAAGTTAATATAAACAAAGCTCCAGGGCCTGACGGTATCCATCCACGTGTACTTAAGGAACTAAGTGGAGAAATAAGTGAACCTCTTTTTTTAATCTTTCAAGATCTTTTCTTTCAGGAAGTGTTCCGGAGGATTGGAGGAAGGCAGATGTGGTTCCTATATTCAAAAAGGGTTCAAAATCCTTGCCTGGAAATTATAGACCTGTGAGCTTAACTTCTGTGGCTGGGAAAATATTTGAAAGGTTATTAAAGGATAATATTCAAGAATTCCTTAAGAAGAACATGGTTATCAGCAAAAATCAGCACGGTTTCATGAAGCACAGGTCATGTCAAACTAACTTGATTCCTTTCTACGAAGAAGTAAGTAGAAGTATAGATCAGGGTGTTGCAGTGGATGTGATCTATTTGGATTTTGCCAAGGCATTTGATACCGTTCCACACAATAGATTAATGTTCAAACTCAAGGAAATCGGTCTAGATGAAAATGCTTGTTCTTGGGTAGAACATTGGCTTAAAAACAGAGTACAAAGATTTGTCATTAATGGTAAATTTTCAAGCTGGACAGAGGTGGCAAGTGGTGTCCCTCAGGGGTCTGTTCTGGGACCCCTACTATTTAACATGTTTATAAATGATCTCGAAGACAGCATTGAAAGTCTTTCAGTGTTTCAGTGTTTGCAGATGACACAAAACTTTGTAAAATAATACAATGTGAGCAAGATATTACTTTGCTGCAGAGGGATTTAGATAGACTGGGGGGCTGGGCACTCAAATGGCAGATGAAATTTAATGTTGAAAAATGCAAAGTTATGCACTTCGGCATAAAAAATACACAAGCAACGTATACCCTTAATGGAAGTGAATTAGGGATAACAACACACGAAAAGTACTTGGGAATTGTTATAGACAACAAACTACGCAACAATGTGCAATGTCAATCAGAAGTGGCCAAGGCCAGTAAGGTATTATCATGCATGAAAAAGGGCATTCATTCTCGGGACGAGAATATCATTTTGCCTCTTTATAAATCACTGGTAAGTCCACATATTGAATATGCTGTGCAATTTTGGGCACCTGTTCTAAAGAAGGATATTATGGCACTAGAAAAAGTGCAGAGGCGGGCTACAAAATTAATAAAAGGAATAGAACATATCAGCTATGAAGAAAGGTTAACAAATTTAAACCTATTTAGTTTAGAAAAACGTCGCCTGAGAGGGGATATGATAACATTATACAAATATATTCAGGGCCAATACAAACCATTGTGTGGAAATCTATTCACAAACCAGACTTTACATAGGACACGAGGCCATCGTTTAGACTGGAAGAAAGAAGATTTCGTCTAAGGCAAAGGAAAGTTTTTTTTACTGTAAGAACAATCAGGATGTGGAATTCTCTGCCTGAAGAAGTGGTTTTATCAGAGTCCATAACAGATGTTCAAACAGCTACTAGATGCATACTTGCAAAACAGAATATTCAATGATATAATCTTTCAATGTAGGGTAATAACTGCTTGATCCAAGGATAAATCTGACTGCCATTCTTCAAGAAGAATTTTTTTACTACTTGTTCAAAATTGTGCTTGAACCTTTTTTTTGCCCTTTTTCAACAGCAACAAATGTGAGGAAGGCTGCTTATGGACAAAGTCACTTTTCAGATATGTAACTAAGAACTTCTTTGCAAGATGAAAATTTTATTTTCGTTTTTTTTTGTTTGTTCAATATGATTTTACACAGCTCTCATTGCCAAGCATTTCTGTAGGTATTGGAGTGCCCCAATGCCCAGTGGATTTTAATGCTATATGAAGCTTTCAAGTCTAAGTAGGCTTTGAGTCCTTAATTACCATACTAACACGTAACACCAACAAGGAGTAGGCTAGTTATATGAAAGCCGACCTGTGCATAACAAATGTTTAGTTTGCCTAACACCATAGACTTTGCTGCTCACACCATGTTTACCCTGGTATCACTCTAAATAGAGATTAGGATAGCAGCAGAGAACTGTGAGTGACTGACTCAATACATGGATTTCGTATATTAAGTGCTGTGTTGTTTGTTTGTTTGCTGTGTGTGTGTGTGTATGGGTGTCTGTCTGATGATGTATGTAAAGTGCTGTGATGACATCATGTGTGCCTGTCCTGTTTGAGTGGATGTTGGATATGGATGCACTATAGGAATGTTGAACTTTGTATATGTATGTGTGTCTTGTGTGTGTGTGTGTGTCTGTATGTATGTGTCTCTGTATGTATGTGTGTCTGTATGTGTGTGTGTCTGTTGAGGAGGGGGGAAGAGGGAGTAATAGGTGGGAGGCGGAATGAGGGGGCCACATGGATTAGTTTCCCACCAGGGCCCCATGGATTGTGTGTACGCCACTGACTCCAGCATCCTGGAGTCAGTGGCTGTTCCCAGTTAAGCTCATTCCTCCAAAAACATACCACGCCATTTAGAGAACATAGGGATTTTACCCCCTTTGAAAATTCATGTGTTTAGGGGTGCAACGCTCCACCGACCCTTGTCACATTTCTATCATCTCATTCAGAGAAGTTTCCCGGAGAGTGATTCCCCCTTCTTTCAAGCAAAGTTGTGCTCTATCTTATGGATCCAGATCGCCAATAAGGATTGAGAATATATTATGGGGCGAGTAATGAAATACTCGATCAATATGGAGAGAGCTTTTACAAGAAAGTGGCCATGTGGTACCGAACTCTCTCATTCCTCCATACACATTTTACTTTTGTCAGTGATAGGTGCTGAAGGTGCTTGGAAAAGGAGGGCACCATTTACCACATATGGTGGCAGTGTTCAAAAATGCGCCCCTTTTGGTTGCAAATTTTAGATGTAATTAAAGGAATATTTCCCAAGATCCCTACATTACCCCTTCTCAGGTGCTGTTCGAGTGGCCCAACTCCACAAAGGTAATGAACAACCAAACACTTATATGGTTTCTGTTGCGAGAGGCGAACGCCCTGATTCCAGCCTTATGGAGGCAGACCGAACCGCCTATAATTGACCAATGGATTAATAGGGTGGAGGATGTCAGAAGTCTGTAGGAATTACACTGGTCCTCTAGAAGCCTCTGTCAGATTGGTGGATTTCAAGCCAACCAATCAGAGTGATGTGACAGGTAAATGTAGATACTTACCTGGCAGTCTCTTCATTTACCTGTCAGAGCACTCTGATTGGATGGCTTAAACCCACCAATCAGAGTGTTCTGAGCCTAATTGCAGGGCGGGGCAAGGCTTTTCCCCCTCCCCCTTCTTATTACTTCCCCTTCTTCTTAGTCCCCCCTCTCCCTTTCCCCCCTCCCCATCCCCCTTTTTCTGACTCCCCCCTCCCCTCTTCTTCTTACTCCCCCTCCCCTCTTCTTACTCCCTCCCCTCTTCCCTTACTCCACCTCCTCCCTCTTCTTCCTCTCCCCTTTTCTTCTTACTCCCCCTGTTTTCTTCTTACTCCCCCAGTTCTTCTTACTCCTCCCCTCCTGTGTTCTTCTCACCTCCCCCCTCCCGTTTCTTTGAGCCCCCTCCCTCTTCTTCTTACTCCCCCTTCTCTTCTTCTTCTTACTCTCCCTTCTTCTTCTTACTCTCCCTTCTTCTTCTTACTCCCCCTCTCTTCTTCTTCTCCCTTCTTCTTACTCCCCTCTCCTCCCCTCTTCTTCTTCTCTTCTTCCCTCCCTTACTCCCCCTTCTTACTCCACTTACTCCCCCCTCTCTTACTTCCCCTCTTCTTCTTCCCCCCTCCCCTCTTCTTCTTACTCCCTTCCTCCCACATCCCCCCTTCTTCTTACTCCCCCTCCCTCTTCTTCTTACTCCCCCACTTCTTCTTACTCCTCCCTCCCCCTGTTTTCTTCTTACTCCTCCCCTCCCTATGTTCTCCTCACCTCCCCTTCCCTGTAGCATGGCCGAGCTCCTCTCCGGTCTGCGGTACAGGAGTTTCTGTTTCCTGGACCCGGCCGGACTGACAGGAAGTGCACACTGAGTGAAGGGGACGTGAGGAGAGAGGCAGTGCGGCAGCAGCCTGAGCGCTCTCTATAGAGCGCTCAGGCGGCTGCAGCATTTCAAGGGCCGGCGATGGCGGCGCAGGGCGCCCCCTCCTATATGGCGCCCTAGGCGGCTGCCTAGTTCGCCTTATAGGAAGCGCTGGTCTTGCATAGGGTGCAAAAGAGTCTTTCATCAGCCCCTTGGGGTGGACGCACTCTATTGCGAAGTGTTGAGGTAAACAGGGAGAGCTTGGAGATCAGTCCCATTTTTTGTTTTATTACATTCCAAACTATTAAGAAATTAACTGTGGCTAGACAATTTATGTGAATGAGGGGACTTTCAAATACTTCACTCTTGTATACAAATTTCTTCACAATTCTCCAATCTCTCCTCATTCAACAATTCTCTCCCCTGGCACATAAAACAATAAAAAAACATTACACTGGATCATTTAAAGCATCTGTAGCAATAAAAAATGTTAGCTTACAGCACAAAATTAAGCATGTGTTGGACCGCTGAAAATGTAAATGTTGCTCTCTTATTTACAAACAAAAATCATATTTACAGTATGGATCCTTTGCAACAAACACACAGGACAGGGAAGATGTGCTGATTGGTGTTCTATACAATTAATCCCATTCCTAGGACAAATCTTTCAAACACTTATTCACACTCACAACCACCACCAGACTTAACTAATGACAATTAGAGGGTGGACAAGGTGAACCTATTTGTCTGTGTACACTTTTTCTTTTATCCTAGTATATTCACTTATATATCTCTGTCTAGTTCTCTTACTAGACTAAATTCACAGGATCTTATAGAGACTGAGTCATATAAAATACACATATCACTATAACCTTTCCTAAAATGATCTAGACTTACAAAACCATGGGGGTCATAGATTCAAGGCGTCTAAAAAGACACAGAGAATTACTACTTACCGCCAATGGTCAGCTAGATCCCTAGATCCCACTTCTAACACCAAATGAAAGGCTAAACTGATGACTTGATCCCTTCTGGTCACGGTTCTCCAACCCTCGGTTGTCACCTGAGCTCAGGGAAGAATTATGGAAGCAGAATAACGAGACAGACACAAGATTGCTTTCCAAAAGTCTTCTGACAATGTATTCAAATGCTTTGTATTTATACAATATTTGTCACGAACATTGGTTACAAAAAATGCATACAAAGGAAATAGTTTCTGCTGTTACGTGCAATAATCTTATCTTGCAAAATACCACATATACCTTGTGGCTAAGCGCATCCTGTTACATAGAAACTGTTATAGCTTGTGTCTTCCTTCCAGTTATGTTTTGTAAGTGGTTCTGCAAAAGAGCTTGCTACTATATTTGCAAAATAATTCAACTTATACAATACTAACTGATTAACTGTTTAAATTACTTCAGATGCTGTGCTGCAAATGTATTTATCGTATACCAAGGATGCATGGCACTGTTGGGGGAACTTGGTGTTATAAAGGTTTACTCAGTAAAGAGAGAATTGCAGGGAATTGAGATGGGAATTTCAAACTTTAGGTCGAAATAGTGCAGCTGAATGGGAGAATTTTTCCAACTTGGCTACTTTGGCGCCAAGTTTGAAATTATCATCGCAATTTCCTGTAATTCTTTATTGAGTAGATCCAGGGCCGGTGCAAGGATTTTTAGCTACACAGGCAAAGATGCATTTTGCTGCACACCCCCCACCAAAAAAAAGTGCATCTTCACCTGTGTATCTTGTATCCCCCCCTTTTGAATTTTTTACCCTCTTTAGTTTTTCATATTCTCTCTTTTGAATGTATTACCCCTTTTGTGCTTTAGTGTATTTTATTTCCCCTTAAGTGTGTCTTACAACCCCCTTTGTATGTCTCTTACTTCCTCCAGCCCCTTTGTGTCTCTTACCCCCAGCCCCTTTCTGTGTCTCATTCTTACCCCAGCCCCTTTCTGTGTCTCTTTCTCCTCCAGCCCCTTTCTTTGTCTCTTTCTCCACCACAGTACCTCTATGTGGCTCTTTCTCCCCTTAGTCCGTTTTGTGTGTCCCTGCCCTCCAGATCCCTTTGTGTGTCTTTCCTCCCAAGCCATGTAAACATAGATTTGCAGATATGAAAAAATACATACTGTGGCAAATCTAGCCACTTGGACATTATTTAAGTACTATCGCTTTAAGGGTTGCCTGTATGATTTTCGTGTTATGTGTGTTTCTGGGTATAATGTAATACGATTGTGTAACGTTGTATTGCCTGCATTGGCTATCTGCCGAAAGCAGATAGCTGATTCCCTTTCGTTTTACGAACGGCACCTTTGCGGGCCGTTCATGAACCGAAATAACCACCCTGTAACAGCCCACACATTGAGAGACGTGTGGCGCTCGTTAACCGATTGCAACAATGTTGCAATCGGTAATTAGAGGCTCTCCAAGGTGGCCGTCATTCGGCTACCGACCATGCGGCAGTCGGCCATCTTGGATCCTTTGTTCCCCAGCGGTGTTTGGTCGTCGAGCGCGTGGTACTAAAAACGGCTACTCGACGGCGCGAACACCGCTGGACTTCCAGGCCGTTCGGGAGTTACGGGCCGTTCGGTATTTTATTCCCTATACATCAATCGGTCTTTTAAGTGTGTGTTTTAATGAATATGTTTTTCGTGCGGTGTTCGGTTGTTTTAGCTGGGTTCTGAGCGGTAATCTAACGAATGATGCGCTCAGACCCCAGCTATCTACCGAACGTCCATTCGTGCAAATAGACCTAACATTCGAAAAACGGTGTATTTTAAAGTAAATTGCCAGTTCTGCTCCACGGAGGGATAATCCACTTAACGGCACATTCCAGTGGGAGGATCCCTCTCGTGCAGCAGATGGGGGAAAGGCTCTGTAATGTAAGTTCCCCACGTAGTCCACCCCTGGAATACCCCTGGGATAGGACTCAGGAAACCCCTTGCATGGGGAATTGTATAAATTGTGGAGCCTGTGAATAAAGCCTCAGTTGACTCTCAGAACTGTGTTTCGTCCGGTTACTGGGAGATTTGGGAGATTGCCTTGCTTTTCAGTGCTTGACTGTGGATTACCTTCTGAACCAATGGAGATCGTGGGATTTATTATTGCCGCTCCGCTACACATACATACTTACAGCGCTTCCCTCCTGCCGGTCAGCCTGACTTTGCGCCCCCAGGGCCGGTGCGCCCTAAGGCGGCCGCCTTACGGTAGCGCTGGC
This sequence comes from Pelobates cultripes, assembly GCA_933207985.1. NCBI lineage: Eukaryota > Metazoa > Chordata > Amphibia > Anura > Pelobatidae > Pelobates > Pelobates cultripes. Next base: position 203,158,195 of record OW240913.1, on the reverse strand, counting down.
CCTGAGTAGACCCTATAATCTGCGGAGATTAATTATCTGGTTTGGACAGAGTGGGCGGAACTTTAAGGCAGTGCGTGTGGTACATTTTCAAGAAAGTAATTGAGGGCAGTGCTGCAAAGTGTCCCTGGAATTTTATTTCAAATGTTGGCAGCTATGGCTCACGTGCATCACTTCTTTATTACAATAGAGAGAGAACCAGTCCAAACTGGTTCTGAAAGTTATAGAATTGGAAATTTTGCATATATACACTTTATCAGTAACAAGCAAAGGAATGTTAGTTACCCTCCCTTTTCTACCATTTCACAAAAATTAGGGTTGCCACCTGGCCGGTATTTGATTGCAAAAATACTGACAATACTGATAATTGCCGGTATTATTTGTGAGGATAAAGTTATGCAATATCAGCACTATATTTAGCAACGTGTGTATATATGCAGAAGTCTAATGGAAGAATGGTGAGAGAAATAGAACCAGAACATCCATCTCTGTAATAAATGGCATGTGCACACATTGTTATATAGATTGTAAGCTCACAGGCAGGGTCCTCTACCTGTTGTATCGGTCTACTCTTATTGTGTTTGTTTTTTTCCCAATTGTACAGCGCTGTGGAATTTGTTGGTGCTTTATAAATGTCAGTAATAATATACTATATACACACAATAACATACAGAGACATAGCAGACACACACTCACATTATACAGACACTGACACACGCTCTCACTACAATGTGCACACACAGTTATGCACATTTACACAACGTCACACTGCTATACACACACTACTATACACACTCATTCAGACAGTATACGCACACTGCCTCACGTACACAATGCTTGCTATATGCTATAACAGACAAAGTGCACACATTGTAAGTAGTTTATTAGTGATTTAGGGATTTTTCACATTCCAAATACTCTCATTCTCTTGTGATGTCACGAATATACAATTAATTATGCAAATAAGCATGGCCCGTATTTCCCCCCCAAAAAGGTGGCAACCCTAAATGTAATATGCATACCCGTTGTTAGCACTTCTCTTGCAAGGAATAGGGAGGGAGAATTAGCAGTAACATCTGTTGGCCTTGAGTGGAAACAAGCACAGGCACAAGTGAAGGTCTCACTGCCAAACATACTTATACTGTGACCATACATTTTTTTCATATTAACCCTTCTACTGCCAATTAGCCGACATCCTATACCAGTTGAACTATATTGGTTTTATTTTTAGCTTTACATAACTATATGGATATTTTTCACATCACGATGCGATAATTTTCTTTTTTTGGGTTGACATACTGTGACCAAATGACCAGGATATAAACCTATGTGGTTTTTAGCCATAAATAGCAACTGATTGCTTTTTACTAACAAGCATGGTATGGGAGAAATTTGTGACAAGGAAATTACTGTGGAACGCTTTAAATCCTATGGATATTAAAAAAACATGCTTAGATAAAAGGGCAGTGTTTTTACATTAAATTTTATAACATGGCAGGAGGCTTCATATTTGCATTAACTTTCTTTACTAGCTCCATAGCAGCAAAGAAAAAACTCTTAAAGAAAAGAACCAATCAGAATGAAACAGAGGATATATAAGCCCATGCATAGCCCATCATTTCCTCTTTCTTTGCTGCTCCATCACAAGTACAGGTCAGAGTACTACTTCTTTATTATTATTATTTTATTATTATTATTTTATGGTCATTTTAGGTACTGACTGGTATTTGTAGTGGGGGTGGTGAGGGCTCCTTTTATTTGTGTGGGGCAGGTTTTACTTGTTGAGGGTTTTTTCCCTCAGGGTTTAGGTAATCCCTTCCTTCCCACCATTCACCCCCTCCCCCCACCGTTCGCCACCCTCTGTTGCTCCTGCCCGTCCTATTCACACAGACTGCTGTGTGAACGGAGCCGGGCAAGCTGAGGCAGCGCACACACGGAGGGCTGCCTCTGTACAGCCGCCCTCCCAGTGCTGCCTCTTCTCCGTTCGCGCACTACAAAGCGCGAACGGAGGTTTGTTTCCCGCCCTGTAGTCAGACAGGGCTCGGGGGAGGCTCCCAGTGCTGCCTCTCCGTTCGCGCTTTACAAAGCGCGAACGGAAGCCTTTTCCTCCCTGGGTTCGGCAGGGTGCTGGGGATACCCTCCCATTGCTGCCTCTCCTCCGTTCGCGCGTTATTCAACGCGAACGGAGGTTTTTCACACACAACCCCTGTGTGCCGCGTTCGGCGTGCGAACGGGGTCTATTGTCACCTGGTCTCATACCTGCGTTCGGCAGTTTGTTCAAACAAACTTGCCGAACGCATTATTTTTCCTTCTAACCCCCGCAAATTTTTCCCGGGCTTTTAAAGGGCCAGACCTCGCGAGAATCGCGGGGGCCATTTTGTGGGTGCTGTGGCTACTGTGGACTAAACCTGCGGTCAGGAGAGCTCCTGGGTGTTTGACTACCAAGTCTACTGCAAAAGTGAGTGTTGCTTTTACATTAAAGGGGACCTGTGTATTTTGGGTGTATTAACCCTTAGGGAGAGGAATTGCCAGTCAGTTCTATACTAGTATTCTGGCACGGGGTGAGCCCCCATATCAGTGCTGCTTACGGGAATTTGCTATAGCAATTCCCTCTTTTACTGGGTGAGCCCCAGTGCGAGTCCGCCTTCCACCCTACTAAGCGTTATACCCTAAACGGCCGACGTCCTCTTATTCATACCCTCCCATACAGTCCCCATACCTCTCCAACCTGTGCCTGCCAGCTAATTAACATAATGGAAAAGGAGACACAGATTTCCGCGGATCAGATGCAAGCCATGATTAATGCGGCTGTAGCCGCATCGCTAGAAAAAGCCATGGCACTGGTGCTCCCCTCTGATACCCTCAAGCCGCCTGGCAAATCTAGTCGCCCCAGAGACGAGTCCGGTGACTCCGACGATTCCTCCCAAGAGAGACAGCGCCCGGCGAAGCACCACTGGAAGGGCGAAGGGTCTCGGAAAGCCCCTAAAAAGGGCAAAGCGCCTCTCAAGCGTCATGCACAGGTAACACCCGTGCCTACATTTCCCGACGCCTCCTCGGAGGAGGAAGAAGAGATGACCCATACCCTGTCCATCCTGGATGAGTGGCAGGCAGAGGCTTCGGATTGAGACGACGGCGATTGGGGATCCAACGCCTATGTCACAGAGACATTCCTGGGTGAGCCCCAGAAGAAAGGATTGGCAGAGTCTTCCACGACATCTGCTAGCCAGGAGCAAGAGACCTTCCTGGATACAATGGGACAACACATGTTTGATCCCAGGAATATACGCCACCCCCGCTCCGGGGAGTGGGCTCCACCCGACCACCTTGTGAAGTTCATGCAGGTCTGGATTCGGAAACCCATCGAGAAGCACGTCCGTAAGAGGATGCGGGCTGAGTGCCCTAGACCTTCCCTGCCAGACAAAGTGGCATTTACACCAGAGTTTGATCAGCTCATGCTGACGTTTATGGAAAGAGGTGGTCGCGATCCACGCAGGGGGATCGAACGGAGCTTTAAAGGGGCGCAAGACAAGCTCCTGGATGAGATGGGGCCGCTAGCCTGAGTGATGTATTTGGCTGATGACGCCTATACCAGAGCGGACTCATTTACCGCGGACATGGTGCGCAACTGGGCGCATGATATTAGAGAGTGGACCCAACGGGGCTTCTGCTTCCTGGGGAATACAAATGCGGCCCTTTCAACAGAACGGTGCCGCGCAGCACTGTTTCGAATTGACCCGAAGCTGACCGACCTTGGGGTAAAAGAATTAGGCCCCCAGGCACAGGGCAAACTTTTCGGAGAGGCGTTTATGAAGGAGCTCAATAAACACGTGAATGTGTTCACGTCCCTAAACAAGGCTCGTACCTCTATGAGAAAGGTCTTCAGAGGCAACCCCTCCAGGGGTGTTTTTTCAAGGGCTGGCCAGCAGCGGGGCCGTGCCACCAGCCGCTTCTGGCCATCGGGCCCCCGCACTGGACCTCCGCACTGGACCTCCGCAACAGTTTTACCCCCAACTGTCCTATCCGGACTCGGGAACGAGGCAGTCCTACTCCCACTTCCAAAGGGGAACGGATAGAGGCCGGGGAGCCCATGGACGTACCCGCGCAAGATTTGCCCCAGGGAAGGAAACCAAACACACCTATGTCTTTAATAACCATGACTGCTGGCCGTGTTTCTCTTTTTTCCCAGAATTGGGCAGGTCTCACCACGGACGCATGGATGTTGCAAACGGTCGGGGGCTATCGCATCGAACTGCAATCACGCCCCGTGCAACACGGGCCTCCACAGCCCCTATGCCTCACCACCATGGACTCCCAACTCATAGAGTTGGAACTAGGCGAACTCCTCAAAAAGGGTGCGATACAGCCCACACACACCCCGGGGGGTTACTTCAGCAACATGTTCCTCGTGCGAAAAAAGACCGGACACTTCCGACCGGTGATCAATTTACGGGACCTGAAAGCCCACGTAGTCTATCGCCATTTCAAGATGGAAGGCATCCATCTTCTAAGGGACTTGTTACAAGAAAGGGACTGGTTTACACGTCTGGATCTCAAAGACGCATACCTATCGATCCCTATTCACATAGACAGCCGTCCACTCCTTCGTTTCCTATGGCACGGATCCCTGTGGCAATTCACCTGCCTCCCTTTCGGCCTCAGCTCAGCCCCCTGGTGCTTCACGAAAATGCTGAAACCAGTGGTGGCCCACCTCAGGGCTCGAGGTATCAGATGTATCATCTATTTAGACGATATACTCATATTCTGCAACACGAGCGACAAAGCCTCACGTCACACCGAATATACGATTCAATTGATAGAATCTCTGGGATTTATTGTCAACAAAGAGAAATCTGCATTGACTCCCAAATGCACGGTTCAATTGGGCTTCGACATAGACTCCACATCCTGCACTCTACACTTGCCGAAGACCAAAGTAGCGGCCATCAGAAAAGAGATACGCAACGTCCTTAAACTCGAATCCATTCCCCTCCGACAACTAGCACGGATTGTGGGTCTGCTATCCTCCTCCATCCAGGCCATATTTCCAGGACCGCTACATTATCGGGCCATGCAACGGTTGAAAGCCCGCTTCCTCAGGCAAAATCCCACATACAACCAGCCGGTTCCCCTGACGGACAAGGTCCGCCAGGAACTCGAATGGTGGCTCAACTGCATGCAGGCATGGAATGGTCGAGCCATTTTCGGCAGTCACCCGGACTTCATTCTGGAATCCGATGCGAGCCGATGTGGATGGGGCGCTACGGATGGATCTATGTCCACAGGTGGGATCTGGACGAACCAGGAACTCACCATGCACATCAACGGTCTGGAGTTATTAGCCGGATCCTTCGCCATTTACAGCCTGGCAAAAGGACAATCCAATTGCTGTATCCTATTGCGGATGGACAACTTTTCCGCGGTACGCTACATCAACCACCTGGGAGGGACTCGCTCCCAAACATTAGCCAATCTGACGAAAGAGATCTTCGACTATTGCCTCCCACGCAACATCTCGATCAAGGCCGAGCACCTACCAGGGGAATCGAACTTCACCGCGGACTGGTACTCACAACACTGGAGAGACGCCAGCGATTGGCAATTGAGCCCCAAGGTATTCGCTCAACTGAATGAACAGAGGGGACCGTTCACCCTCGACCTCTTTGCGTCACGCAACAACCGTCAACTGCCGAGATTTTACAGCTGGCTCCCGGAGTGCGTAGCGGTGGATGCATTCACTCAACATTGGCCAAGACAGGGGGCGTACGCCTTCCCTCCATTCGCAATGATTGCGAGGGTACTTCATCACGTTCGACAACGGGAAGTGATGCTAACACTATTGACACCATTATGGCAGAGCCAGCCCTGGTTCCCCGACCTACTCGAATTATCGTGCAACGATCCACTCCTCCTACCGAACGACCCATACCTGCTCAGGGATCCACTGGGCAACCCACACCCCATGCTTCTGGACGATCGACTACCTCTGGTAGCCTGGACGCTTTCAGGGGTGCATGGGACACCCAGGGGTTATCGGCTACAGCTAGGGACCTACTGTGGGATTCATGGGCCCCGGGAACTAGGAGAAGTTACCTATCGGCATGGAGAACTTGGTCCAATTGGTGCGTGGGACGGAGTTTGGATCCCTTTACGGCTCCTGTACCCGAGATACTGAATTTCCTCTCATCCATCTTCGTAGAAGGTAAATCGTATCGCACCATCAATGTCCTCAGGTCAGCTATATCTGCAGCTCACGTTCCATCCCAGGGAAGAGCAATCGGACAGGATCCTTTGGTTTGTCAACTACTACGGGGGATTAAAATGAGACGCCCTCCGACACCAAAATATCAGCATCTCTGGGATGTGGATATGGTACTTCGATTCCTGAAGGAATGGCCTTCAAATGAACACCTATCCTTGAAACAGCTGACAGCGAAATTCACCTTTCTACTGAGCCTGGTCTCATTTCGCCGTGTCTCAGATATACGGGCGTTTGATGCTGATGCCTTTTCTATTGGCCCAGATGGGGTTACATTCCAACTCTCCCGGAGAACCAAGACTGATTCGAAGTTGATATTTTACCCGTTCTTTACATCGGAACCTCAACTATGTGTGGTTAGGGCATTGAGAACATATATGGAGACAACGGAGACGCTACGCCGACCAAACTCTCGACAACTACTGATATCATACGTGAAACCTCATGGTCCAGTCTCGACCACCACACTATCCAGATGTATTAGATGGATCCTCACCCTGGCCGGGGTGGAATCGTCCTTCGGAGCGCACTCCGTAAGAGGTGCGGCAGCGTCGTCAGTTTTTTTGGCAGAAGCACCATTGGCGGATATTCTCCAAGCAGCGGACTGGTCTCGCGAATCGACATTCCGGACTTTCTACTTCCGACTGTCGTCTAATGCCGCATTCTCCCTTCTGCCTAAGCGTTAAAAATGCAAATATGAAGCCTCCTGTCATGTTATAAAATTGAAGATTATGCTAGCGCAGTGTACTGATAATCTTAATTTTAATAATGACAGGAGGCGAATATTTTCCCACCCTTTTCTCTTGATGTTCCCACCCAAATGATGAGGTAAGTTACGATTCATGGGGATAATGGTAACCGTTGCTGCATTTAGGTTTCAAAGGGCTGTAGAATAGAGAGTGTTGTCGCCTTTATATTGTAGTTTACTTAGATCAATAGTATTCTAAGGATGAGACGTATAGGAATAACGGAGACAGGGCCGGACTGGGAATTAAAAGCAGCCCTGGAAAAAAAATATTTACCAGCCCCATAATGCATCGCGCCAGCATAGTGTGCAGATACAGAGTTAGAACAGATAACTTAAAATTAAAAAGTACTTCAACGTAAAAAGCGCACTCATAGGCTTCAAAATAAACAAAAGTGCAGATTTATTTTAAGCAGACGTGCCTTTGCATGTAATCAATGTTTCAGTCCAACTACCTTGACATATTAAGGAAAGCTTGTTAATGGGACTGAAATGGTGAATGTATGTAGGGCACAACTGAAATTTTTTTATTTTGAAGTCCTGTGGGTGTGCTCTTCACTTTAAATATGTTATTGTGCTGGAGTATGCACCTAGCAACAAGACTGGGCCAATATCTGCTCATTACATATGGTACATATTAATGAAATTTCTCTGTGTATTATGCATTTATAAATGTACATTAATATGTGTAAATATAATAGAGAGATAGATATATATATATATAAAAAAACTAATACACACATTAATATACATGTCATATACTAATGGCGGATCCAGAGCCTGAGCCTGAGCCTGAGAGGGGCACTTGTAGATTATTTAAAGAAATATTCCATGCACAATAACCACTACTCCTCTGTGTAGTGGTTATGGTGCCAGGAGCGTCGGCACCCCCTCCCAGAGTAAGTCGTCAAACCGTTTAAGAACAGTTTGACAACTTACCTGGAGTCTGCTGGGATATGGGGCTGTAGTAGGGTATAGGAGCAGTGGTGCAATGTGTGTGAAAGGTTCAGTGTGTGGGTGGGCAGTGTGTAAATGTGTATGGTGTGTGTGTGTGGGGCAGTGTGTGAATGTGTATGGTGTGTGTGTGGGGCAGTGTGTGTATGGGGCTAGAGTTCACTCCTACTACTGGGACCACCAGGAAGTGGTGAGAGTGAACTCTAGCCCGTAGCTCCAGGGCTAGAGTTCACCCTCGTGAGAGCCAGAGCATTGCCCCAGGTCCTCTCTTCCTCCCCTGCCGACTGGCTGCACGGTGCCTGTGGAACGGGGAGGGAGATCGGCCGGCAGGGGAAAGCCTTGGGGGCTTTGTGATATATACTGCCCCTATGTGTGTCTCTTTATCTCCAGCCCCTCTGTGTGCCTTTTTGTCTCCCCCAGTCACTCTGTATGTTTCTTTCTCCCCCTCACTGCTCCTCTGTGTCAATGTCTCCCCTCTCCTTCCCAGTCTCTCTCTTCCCCCTCTGCCTCTTTCTTCCCCTCCCCTTGTGTGTCTCTCTCTCATTTCTCCCTCTTTGTCTCTCTCTTCCCCCTCTGCCTCTTTCACCCCCTTTCCCTGTGTCTCTCCCTCCTCCCCATCTCTCTCCCTCCCCCCTTTCCCTGTGTCTCTCCCTCCTCCCCCCATTTCCTGTCTCTCCCCATCCTCTCTCCCTCCCCTTTCCTGTGGCTCTCCCCATCTCTCCCCACTTCCTGTCTCTCCCCCTC